>CM077078.1:51295145-51909318 GCA_039513925.1 Platanthera zijinensis | reverse complement strand
TGTTAAGTTAAAGACTTGAATCATTTGGTTTTTGTTTGTTAATATTTGGGTGGAATTACATCATGATTATGCTGCGGTCCACCACGCTTCCGCTGCATAGTTCGTCCGCGAACTACTTATCGTGGCATGGTAGACCGTCCGTGATGACTTTTATAATCTGGATCGTTTTATATCTGATACCACTTGTAAGAACCCCACCTTAAAAACATAGGGGTTCCTTATGCCCAGGGCGAGCGTCCCCCCAAAAGGTTCGTGTGTCCGAAAAGGTGTCACCCTCTTACCTGACCCATGACCCAATTGGAGGAACGTTCGCCCTGTGAGGCTATGCATCATAATAAGACTTTCACAGAATAATTAAAAGATTTATGCGGAAGCAATTCATCACAGGTATCTCAGCATAAAGTGAAAATCATAGTTCATGAATGAAAAATACCCACGAAGGGGTATACAGAGTCCAACCTCCTAATAAACCAAAGAAAGAGAAAGAACAAAACAACTAATCCAAGATAGAAGGGTAACAAAAAAAGCTCTCATCCTCTCCTCTCCTCCGAGTAGTACCCTCACGTCCTCATAAATATCTCGAGCGGGCTCAGGGAACTCCTCTCCAACAGGTGCACGTCTAGGCTCCACAGTCCGCTCCTGCTCCAGCGGTAGGTGCATCGGGTCCTAAAATGATACGTACAAAGTACGTTAGCCACATCATGACCAAGTAAATCCCACGCTCCTCCCCAGCCCCCTAGTGGGTACCAGGAAAGCAACCTGCAAGAAGAGTTAGCACAATAGCCGAAGCAGTATATATATACCAATAACCAGTAATAAGAAAGAGGAGAAGAGGCATCAATAATTAATTTAGTTATTTTCTAGCAAGGTATGTATGCGAACAACAATGAGTAAAGAGTAACATCAAGTTTTGGTATACATGACATTCTAACTTAATAAAGTTCATCTTCATGGCACGATTCGTTTCCAATCTATAGATATACGGTATCAGTCCAAGATACGAGTAACAAGTAACGCACATAGATATATAGGTTTACATGGCATGATGTGGATGCATGATTGAGCTCTCTATCACTCATATGATGTAACACAAAACCATCCCCTATGTCGACATAGTAACCTGTTAAGAGAAGGAGCTCACTTCTCAGGCCTCACCGCCGTGGCAAGACAGTGACAGTGGGTCGGTCGCTCCCACTTCTAGGTTATGGATACACCCCAACTCCCTAGGCCTTCGTACCGCTATAAAGAACTAGGTACTCTCGGTGGGAACACATCCTCACCCGTGCGGAGATCAACCCTCTCGGCACAAAACCAAACAGGCATGAGACAGACCTATGTGTAAAGGGTAGCTAGCCCCCGGTCCTCTCACCACCTAACAAACGTAGAGTTCGTCGTCACAACTTCTCCCGTAGTGTATAGTAGGAGAAGCCGACGAACCCGCCACATCGGTATCCATGCACCCTCCCATAAACCTCATGCACTAGTAATGAATGACATGTCGATAATGTAGTAAAAACAATATTCTACAAAATGTGTCTAACATGAGTTTTCTGATTGGGCCTCTAAGACCTCCAAAACATTGGTTGAAGTTTGCCGGAAATATTTTCTGCATAGTTAAACAGCAACTATAAATTTAAGTACTACATTTCGAGTTAATTTTTAATTTACCTAGAGCCTCCTGATTGTCATGGTCAAAACATAAATGTTGTAGTAAAAACAATATTCTACAAAAATGTGTCTAACATGAGTTTTCTGATTGGGCCTCTAAGAACTCCAAAACATTGGTTGAAGTTTGCCGGAAATATTTTCTGCATAGTTAAACAGCAACTATAAATTTAACTACTACATTTCGAGTTAATTTTTAATTTACCTAGAGCCTCCTGATTGTTATTGTCAAAACATGAATGTTGTAGTAAAAATAATATTCTACAAAAAAGTGTCTAACATGAGTTTTCTGATTGGGCCTCTAAGGTCTCCAAAACTTTGGTTGAAGTTTGCCGGAAATATTTTCTGCACAGTTAAACAGCAACTATAAATTTAACTACTACATTTCGAGTTAATTTTTAATTTACCTAGAGCCTCCTGATTGTTATTGTCAAAACATGAATGTTGTAGTAAAAACATTATTCTACAAAAATGTGTCTAACATAAGTTTTCTGATTGGGCCTCTAAGGCCTCCAAAACTTTGGTTGAAGTTTGCCGGAAATATTTTCTGCACAGTTAAACAGCAACTATAAATTTAACTACTACATTTCGAGTTAATTTTTAATTTACCTAGAGCCTCCTGATTGTTATTGTCAAAACATGAATGTTGTAGTAAAAACATTATTCTACAAAAATGTGTCTAACATCCTTTCTCTGATTTGGCCTCTAAGGTCCCCAAAATGGTGATTGAAATTTGCTAAAAATCGTTTATTCCAGGACTGGATAACACATGGGGTTTTCGGAACGGTTAAATATGCTTTTCGGGCTCTAAATTAAATTAGTTAGAGTTACCAAAACCGAAAACTTAAAACACGGAAATCATAGATCATAGTCTTACCTATAAAATTGTGTCTCATAAAATTTTTCCAATTCTGACTCTAGGATAATTAAAAATTCGTTTTAAAAACAGCAATTCTTTCCAAAATAGGCCAGGTTCTAGGCTCAGGATTTATGATGCTTCTGCGCACGCATCTTGGCGCATATAGACGGTGGAAGCGGAGACAGACGGGAATTGGCGTGCGGGTGTTGTACCGGATCTGGCCATGCGCCATCATTGGCTCAGGCCGTCCGAGGAAATCGGACGGCCTGTGAAGGCCGGTCGGATTTAACGGTGGCTGTAAGCCACCGTAAATACGGCCCTTGCGGGACCTCCCCTGGCCGGCCGGAGCCGTCGTTGCTCCGGCCACCACCACCGGTGAGTACGCCTGGGAGGGGCGCTCCGGCGAGGGGCTGGCCGGCGGTCTGTCGCCGCCTCCGGCGGCCTGAAAACTGGAGCCGAAGGCTCCAGGTCTACGGTGGCCGCCGTCCACCTCGATCTGGCTCCTTGCGGGGCCTCCCCACCGCCTCCGGCGGGGAGTTGTCTCATGCCACCACTCCCAGTGGAAACACCCGAGGGTGGGGCTCCGGTGGGGGTAGATGCCGGCGGCCGGCCGCCGCCGGCGGTGGCCGGAACTTTTCTATTTATATATATTTTTTTTTATTTAATTATTTTTGCTTGTTCTGGATGGAGGAGGCCACCGGAGCGGAATCCGACGGGTTCCTCCGCCTCAAGGGCCGTGAGGGAGGGCCTTGGGGTCCCTCTCTCCCCTTCACACGCCCCTTGGCGAGGCCGGAGCCCGCAAAGGTGGCGGAGATCGTGGGGGTGGTCCGAAGCTATCCATGGCCGGGATTGCCGTCTCCGGCGGTCGGAGACGGCGGGGGTCGACGAGAAATAGATCTAGGGCAGAGAGAAGTCGCAGGAACTTACATGCGCGCCATTTAGGCGAGGGGATCGACGGGTGGCCATGGGTGGTGGAGATCGCCGAAGTTGAGGAAGAAGGCTCGTCGGGAAGTCTCCGGGACTCCGATTCTTGCTGGTTAGGGGTGATGTGTGTAGGGAGCATGAAAATCCTACATCCCATGGGTTTATATATGAGAGGAGGTGAGTTTGGGCTTTTTAGGAAGGAGATAATTCTCCTTCCTTGGGAGGAAAAGTCCCCCCCCCCCTTTGATTGCTGCCACCATGCCCTCCTATTAGGCTTAAAAGGTAAGGAGTAATCACCCCTTAGCTGGCCCTCATCATGGTGGTGAAGGGAGTTGATTATAGGAGGGTTTTATTGCCTATTTGGGCGCTAAAAATTTAATAACGAGTTAAATACGTATAATTTTGAATTCAAAATTTAAACAAAGGTTTTTAATACCCTCAGGAATCTCCACAAATTATTTCATAATTTTTGGACGAATTTTTATATTTTATTTATTTTTATTTGTGTGTCTAGCCTGTTTAAAATAAAATAAAATATATTTAAAACAATTAATATATTTTAATTCATAAAATCAATCTTACTATTTGTAGGGTCACTTGGTAAAAATTTGAGATTTTTCAGATGTGTTTTGCTATTTTTACCATTTCTCTTTAATTATTTAATTAGATAATTATTTAAGTAAGTAAAAAAAAAATTATCTAAATGTTTAAATCGATTTTTGGTCAACCTATTAGTCATGTGGACTAATGAATCTTTTAACATGTTCCCAGCTCAAGAACATCTTGGTTGATGAGCTGGTTGAGTCAGGTAATTTGGTGTGTGTGTGCGTGTGTGTTTAGCTCAATTTAAGTAATTTCAAGTTCTACACAATTCAGGCGGGTCAACTTGATTGAATGTGTCATAGTCGGTCAATATGATCTACCTAGGTTGTTAATGTACGATTCATGTGTCGAACTAGGTTATCAATACTAAGTGCGATAATTTACACACGAATGAAGGTTTACTACCCATTTAGGTCGAAGTGGACCATATGGCCAAGTGGGTGGGTTGAGCGACCTACTGGGTCATTAGCACCCGATAGAGGATTAACCTATCATTTGGGTTTCGAACAAGCCCGCAGAAACCTAGTGGGTCAAATAGCACCAAGGGGGTCTAGAAGTCGAATTCGGGATGTTACACTCCATCAGAAATCCAATTATTTCTCATCCAATTATTTCTCTCTCAGGAATCACATCCCCCTTCATAAAAAACCCATACTCCATGCAGCCTTTCAGAATTCCTTCAACATGAATCCAACACCCAACTACTCCTCTTCCCATCCTCCAAACAACAAAATCCCCTCTAGCCAAGCCCCATCCGACATCCTTATTTCTCACTTCTAAAACCTCCATATCAACCCATAGGAAGTACCATTTGGGCCCTCGGCTTCCCCTATACAGGACCATCTTACAACCCCCCTTTTCCCCTGCAGAACCCCCCCACCCCACCCCCCGACATCCACTTGAACCTCAAATCCATTTCCATTGCCACCTCAGAACAATAATTCTACCACTCCTTCCACCAAACCTACGGTGCCTACGGTTACCCCCTACTTAATGATTATTTTATTATTGTGCAGATCTTTGTTCTTCAATATAAATGTATGGTTATGTGACTTCAGGCTTGATTTAATCTCTTGTTTAGTAGTCATTTACCTGAGATTTTTTGTGATTAAATGAAGCTATTCAACGTGCATTCCCGCCGTGGCATGCCACACAGAGAATAGCCAAAGCTTGTTTGCTTAAAAAAATTATTTTGTCTTGCTCAAATTATTGAGTACACAGGTTATATAGTTAGGGTTTTACATGAAATGAAGGAAGCCAACAAAGACCCCCAATAGAGTTGGAATGATCCCGGCGTCTTTGAGAGATGGAAAGTCCCTTGAATAGAAAAAAAACTAATTTGGGCAACACGATCGTAATTTATTCTGGTGTCTAGTCCAACAAAAACACAGACAAAACGGTCCACTATGGTGCCCAGAAAATGGTCAAAAGAAAACTGATCGACCCCAACATTCCGAAACATGAGGGACCAAATCACCCCTTTATCGAATTGAAGCGGAACACACAAATAAATTTCCTTAGAAATATTAATCAAACATTCCGAAAAAAATGATAATATTTGACGTGAACCATTATTACTATCTACAATTAACACAAGGAGAACATTTTAAGTTTGAAAAAAAAAGAAGAAGAAAAAGTTTAAGGGTGCAAGTAGTACAATTTAGATATTGATGTTCCCTTGAATCTGCATGGGACCTACAATAAGGTTCTTTTTGTCTTTTGAAAATGTCCTTAATGCTTCAGAAAAAAGTTGAAAGTGACCTTAGAACACCAAGTCCTTTGTCTTGGACCTCACAACATAATTTTTGTGTAAAAATATCATTAAAAAAATATGATTAGCAATCATAAATTTGATCCCGAATGATTGAAATGCCTACTGTTGCAGCCAATATATACAAAATTAATTACTGGGACCTTCAATCTTTCAAAAAAATTAAATTTTTTTTTAAATTTATATTTTTAACATGCATGCACATTAAAATTAAAATTTTTGAGGGATCTTCCAGGATTTTTATATGTTAATACTGTAAAGTTACAGAGAAGGATTTGATAATTAGAAAGATTGGAGGTCCCCCTAATTATGCAAAATTAGAAGGGAATTTTTCATAATTATCCCTATATATAATAATAATAAAGTATCATTTGTGATGTAACATTGATGGTTCTCATTTTATCTCTTATATTTATATATTTTACCCCTTCAAATGCGCAGAAGAAAGACAGAGAGAGTGAAAACATAATTTTGGCTTATTGTTTTGGAACTAAGGAATGGAAAAAAAAGTTCTCTAAAAAAAGATCAGCCTGGTGCATAAAGCATCTCTGCACAACAAGGATTCGGGGAGTGTCCCACCACAACGATGAAATGTAGGGTTTAGGGTTTAGGTGAAGGGACACACCAGCAGAAGTGTCGCCGGCCTCCGACGAGTTAGCCAGAGGCGGTGGCGCGGCTAGCTGGCGGCGACAGAGACATGATAGTCTAGAGATTGGAAATCATTGATATTCTTAAGCAAATTAAATAATGGTAGTGTTATTAGCAAACCTACTTTGATTGCTAGCAAACAAAAATTAACCCAGTTCAAAATATTTCTGTTGATTTTACGAGCCTAAAAATCTCCTGCTAACAAACCATGATTAGGTTACCCTTATCCTTCCTCCCGCTATCAAGCATTTCATGAAAACTGCTTGCCGCCGCTAAATTCCTTGACGTTCTCTTCCACACGGCCGTCGGACGAGGCTTCCGTCACTTCTTCCTCCACCTCTCAGTCCTGTGATTTCTTTGTAATGTTGATGACCCCTCAACTCTGCGATTTTTCCTCTCTATTCCTAAAACCTAAACCGAGCAAACCCTCACCCGCAGCGTCTGCTCTGTTAGATATTTAATTATATGTCTGCACGCGTGTTAGCCCGACTCGGAATAGGTTACGAGTTCGTGTCGTTGTAGGATTAGACTCTACGCTGGAAGTATTATAAATACCAATTCCAAATTTGATGGTGTATTCGTAGAATACTTTGAGCGGAGCCACTAACATTCTCAAAATTACCCTAGGTTTTCCGCTCCGTGTTCTGTGTTTTTCCCGATCACGATTCCGCCGTTCGTCCACTCCCGATCGCGATCTACCAGCGCCGCTCCCCTGCCCGATACCGCGGCTGTCTTCGCAAATCCCTTGAAGCAGGTCGCCTCTCCCGATCGTGAAGGAGGAAACAAGTCGCCGTTTTTTTTGGGTGCTTTCACTGCAGATCGCGGAGTCCATCGTCGATTGAAAAAAAAGGGAGGAAGACCCATCCCTGTACTGTCGCTGCTTCTATATCAAGAGACGATCCAAGGGTTTCCGCCGGTTGTGCTTCTACAACCTCAGATCGGAGAAGTATGATGGTGATAACATCACTGGAAGGTGGAGGAAATCCTGCAGATTGGGGAAAAGAACATCACCGTTTTTCCCGCTCCTCTCTGTATTTCCAGATCCATGCCTGATTGCGTTTACAGTCTATAGAATTTTTTGGATCTAGCAGATCCGTTTTCAGAGGAAGAGCAAGTCAGATCTCTCCTTTCATTAGAAAGGTATTTTATCAGATTGAAGGACGTGATGTTCATGCTTGATCTGATCCAACTACTTGGAGATCGAGCGGTGCCTGTTTTTTTTGGGAGGAGGAGCAAATTATCCCGAGGCTGTTTGCTCCAAAGTGCTAATTTACTTTATTGGAGAAGAACAGAGGTTCTGTTTGGCTCTGGTAGAGAAGATAAGAGGAGTTTCATCAAGAGCAGAAGATTGTGTGCTCTATTTTTGTTTGGCAAAGGTGTGCTTCTCAGTTGAGGATCTTGCTGCTTGGATATAGCTTAATCGGAGAGGAGCAAATAATTCTTGGATTGGATCCGAAGACCCGTTCTCGTCTCACGCGGATCAGATGACTTCTTTCTGGTTATTATTGCTCTAGCTTTAGCGAGATGTCAAAGGTTACCTCTTACGACATTGTCAAGCTTCAGTCATTCGACCTCTCCGATTTCCACGCTTGGAAGCTGCACGTACAACTTGGTATGAAGGAACGTGAGATTTTCTACATGGTCCTGAGTGACTTTGCCACTACCGAAGAGGACGTGAATGAACTACAATGGAGAAAGGACGAATACTTCTGCAGGGACTACCTCCTTAACTCACTAAACCCTAGGCTCTCCCTGACCTATAGCAGTCATAAGACTGCAAAAGAGATTTGGGATCGCTTAAATGCGCACTTTCAGAAGGAAGAGGGGTTGTCGAGGACTCTCCCTGGGGAGAGACTTTTCACATCGAAATTTAATTTAAACTCGTCAATCACCTCACAAATAATTGAACTGGAGAGTCTGCATCTCAAGCTGGCGGACGATAAGTTCGACATCTCAGATAATCTCTTTGTGTGCCTTATTCTTAGCAAGCTACCTCCTAAGTGGTTGACCTTCAAGACCGAAATGCACAGGCTGAAGGAAAAGATCGCATTGGATGAATTCAAAAGGTTCATTCATATCGAGGATCAAAACATTGCTGGTAAGAGCTTGGAACAAGTTGGTCAGTCCTCACAGGCTGTCAACTTTGTTTCTCGACCCAACAAGCCTCGTAGGAAGCCACCAACACCCAAAGGTGAAGCCTCTGCACAGTTGGCGCCTAAAAAGCCCTCTTTCAAAAAGAAGAGGGGCAAGTGCCACAATTGCGATAAGTGGGGACACTAGGCAGCTGATTGTAAGGTTCCAAAAAAGAAAAAGGAGGATGCCCCACAAAATGTGGCGAACATGCTAGCAGATGCCTCAGATCCCAAGTCCTTTGTGGCTATGATCGGGAGCAGTCATCGCAGTTCATCCTCTGAGTGGTGGCTAGATAGCGGTGCTACCTGTCATGTGACAAATGACAGAGCTTTACTCGCTGAGGTCAAGACGGTCCAGAAGAAGGTGAAGAACTGCAATGGAGGAGAGACCGAGGTGACCCATGCAGGGACAGCCGAGCTGGTCCTCTCATTAGGTAAAATTTTATTTTTGCATAATGTTAAAGTTATTCCTAACTTAACCAAGAACTTGATTTCCATTAGTCTATTAGATAAGACTGGGATGTCCTTCACAATTCAAAACGGTAGAATGATCCTAACGGTCAATTCACATTATTTTGGGTGTGCGTACATGATCAACGGAATGTATAGACTTAGCTTAAACAATGATAACATTCACCAAATTAGTTCGAACCTTATTGATCCTAAGTTGTTACACAACAGATTTGGACATGTAAACTATAGGAAAATGCTAGAGTTAGCTAAGAGTCATAACATCCCCTTAGATCTGTCGATTCGGTTTGACAAGTGCGAGGTGTGTGCTCAGATCAAAATCACTAGAAAGCCTTTTAGATCGGTTTCTAGGAGCACGAAACTTCTTGAATTGATACATTCAGACCTCTGTGATTTTCGTAGTCACGTCACGAGAGGGGGAAGGAAGCATCTGATTACGTTCATAGACGATTTTTCAAGATATTGTCATGTATATCTGTTAAAATCGAAATACGAAGCCTTTGAGACGTTCAAGACATTCAAGTCTCGTGTGGAAAATCAGTTAAACCTGAAAATTAAGAGATTTAGAAGTGATCGAGGAGGAGAATACACTGTTATTGGGTTCAAGGAATTCTGTGCCTCTGAGGGAATAATCCTTGAAATAACAGCTCCTTACTCACCCCAGTCGAATGGTATTGCCGAGCGTAAGAATAGAACTTTAACAGAAATGTTGAACTCTATGCTCCTAACAGCTGGCATGCCTAATTCTTTTTGAGGAGAAGCAGTTCGTGCTGCAAATCACATTCTGAATAGAGTGCCTCATTCTTAGCTCACTTCTACCCCGAATGAGTTGTAGCACGGTCGTCCTTGTAGATACGATACTCTAAAAACTTGGGGCTGTATTGCCTATGCGTGTATACACAAGACTTTAAGAGGCCTAAGGTGAGACCTAGGACGACGACATGCATTTATCTAGGTAGTGCAGAAGATAGTGTTGTTGACAGATTTCTCGATCTATCCACGAATACAGTGATAGAGTCTAGAGATACCATACTCTTTGAAGATAAATTTGTCAAGGATCATGGTTTGTCTGTTTCTGGGTCTAATGATATGATTTCAGAATCTATCGTAGAACCTGAAGCTGATCCCTCTGACACTGCTCCCCAACCGTTAGAGGTGGAACTTATTCCACTTATAACATCTACAAAAGAGAGAATCCCTAAGAACTTTGGTGAGAACTTCGTCACCTATCACTTAGAGGATGATCCATTCTCCTACCAGGAAACAATGAGATCTAGAGATTCGTTGATGTGGGCAGAAGCTATTGATGATGAGATGGACTCACTGCTACATAACAATACTTAGCTTCTAGTTGACTTGCTGAAAGACGCTAAAGTCCTAAGATGCAAGTGAGTGTTGAAGAAGAAACTACATAGTGATGAGTCTATAGCCAGGTATAAAGCATGTCTCGTAGCTAAAGGTTATAAACAACAGGGGGCAATAGACTATTTTGATGTTTATTCACCTGTGTGTCACCTATCGACTATCAGGATTCTTCTGGCCTTAGTGTCTATCGAGAACTTTATAGTTCATCAGATGAATGTGAAGACAGCCTTCTTAAATGAAGAGCTTGATGAAGAAATCTACATGGCACAACCTGAAGGTTATGTGCAGAAAGATCAAAAAGATAAAGTGTGCAAACTGGATAAATTAATCTATGAGCTTAAACAAACGCCTAAGATGTGGCACATAAAGTTTGACCATGTGGTAAAGAGCCTCAGATTTCAGTCTAGTCTCTCAGATAAATGCCTTTATCACCGCTCCTTGTCGAATCAGACAGTCATCATATGCTTATATGTAGATAACATGTTGATTTTAGGATCTAATCTTGCTGCAGTTAGGGATATTAAATCCACTCTAGCAAAAACTTTTGACATAAAGGACCTCGGTCCTGTAGATACCCTATTAGGTATGAAGGTCAGAGTTGATAAGGGTCGAGTTACTCTTAGTCAAGCTCATTATATTGAGCAACTTCTTTCTACCTGGGGATATGATAACTGTAGGCCGACTGAGACACCGTTTGATCATAATGTCAAGTTGAGTCCTAATGAAGAGACCAACATTGATTAAGTTAAATATTCCAAAATAATTAGTAGTCTCATGTACTCCACAAGTTGTATAAGACCAGACATTGCTTTTTCGGTTAGCATGCTGAGTCGTTTTACCATTAATCCAGGCAAAGAGCATTGGGAAGCCCTAGATAGGCTGTTAAGATACCTAAGAGGTACTAAAGATCATACTCTGTGCTACACTGGTTACCCACCTACTGTGGAAGTACATTCTGATGTCTCGTGGTGTTTAGAAGCTGGGAATAGTAAGTCCACCAGTGGATATATATTCACCTTGGGTGGAGCTGCCATCACTTGGAAATTCAAAAGACAGACCTGTATAGCACTGTCGTCTATGAAAGCCGAGTTGTTTGCCTTAGCCTTGGCCGGTGAAGAGGCAGATTGGATCAGTAACTTGATTCTAGAAATTCCCTTGTCTAAGCTACAAGTCAACTCGTTGAGCTTGTACTGTGATAATCAAGCAGCAGTTCAAGTCGTTAAAAATTCCCTCTATAATACTAACAGGAGACATGTACGACTGAGACATGCTTTACTGAATTATTTAAAAGAACAAGGAATTATCACTTTGATTGATGTACGTTCAAATGATAACCTGGCTGATCCATTGACGAAAGGAATGCCCTAAGACCGACTAATCAAAACAGTGGGGGAAATGAGAGTAAAGACGATTTAGTTCGGCCTTTGTTCAGCTTCAAGCGATTTAGTTCAGCCTTTGTCCGAACGTTTTGATTATTATGATTTCCTTTGTCAAAGTAAGCATGTTGTGCTCCGTTGATGCTCTTGATTGCTGAGTTCGGATCTGGTAAGTTGTTTTATTCCAAACTTGATGCTAACAACTTCACCTGGATTCGGCTTTTGCCTTGGAGGAGAGTGTTATTTCAAACTTGATAACACAATCTGACTTGGTCTTGACTCTTCTTCTGGAGATTGGTTCCATTCTAAACTTGATGAGTTCCAATAAACTTTAGAAGGGCAGTAACCGTGACATTCCATATAGGATCACAGATATAGCTGCGGTGTCCAGAAGTCTGTAATCGTTTTGGTTGAAACAGATATCAGGTTCTGAGGTAAAACTTTAATACTCTGTGAACGTGTCCTCTCAGCCAAATTAAAATGATTAATACTAAGTTCTTTTGTAGAATTAGATATTTGCAAATTTGTAAAGGATAGAATTTATTCTGAAATGAAATTCTCTGTTGAAATTACATGAGCTGCTAGGATAGGAGGAGCACTGGTTGACTGGAATCCTGATCAGGATGATCTTTTGGATGATGAGATTTATAGTGTTATGAGTTTATCTTTTTCTACTTCTGTTTAGAGCATTGTTTAGCTCTTCTACTTTTGCACTGTTTGTTTGGACTTTATATAGCTCTCTATTGATTTGTGACACCAGACGTATAGGGTCTGTTTCTTGTTGTACCTGAGACTATTTCTGTGTTGCAGCTGAGTTTTTGTTTTACTTAGGCATGCATACTAATTTTGTGTTCAAGTTTAATCTTGTTTGAAACAGGTGCAGAACACGGTTGTGTATGATTCACGGTTTGGTTGAACTTTGCACAAACCACCCTCTATCCGAAGTCTGGGTACACGGCGGACATAGGAGGAGATTGTTAGATATTTAATTATATGTCCGCACGCGTGTTAGCCCAACTCGGAATAGGTTACGGGTTCGTATCGTTCTAGGGTTAGACTTTACGCTTGTTGCGGACTAACTCGATGCCCCGGTCGGACCGGATAATCTTGGACAGTCTCAGCTCACGGAGCGATCGAGCGCGCACACAGTCGATGAGAATGAAACAGTGAACACAAGTCTTGATGACGTGGAAAAATCCCTTAAATGGGTAAAAAACCACGTGACCGGGTCTGTGCCGGTCAAATTCGACTAGCTTCCCAGGGTTACAATATGCTTGGTGAATCGGGGCGACAGGCCGCTCCCGTTACAACTTGAGGGGAGAGAGAAAGACTGTGGCTTCCAGCGGGCAACATGCTGCTCCGCAGAAGTGACTTAAATGATGGAATGTGCAGGATGGTTCTGGCGCGTGCGCTCGGGGCGGCTCGCGCTTGCTGGCCTCGATTGTCTCCTTTGTTCGGCTTCCTCGCGGTCTTGGGCGTCTCCTTGCCAACTGCGTGCTGGTGGGATGCCTGTAGCCGACGGTGGAAACTGGTGGCCGCTGGTGGCCGCTGGTGGCTGGTGGTGAGCGAGGGCCGACTTGGTGGAGGAGGCGGACGAGCTCTCACCTGAGGAAGAAGGAGGAGAACCGGAGAAGGAAAAAAGGTGTGAAATGAAGAGCCCTTGAGGTCCTTTTATAGGCTCCAGGAGAAGATCATGGTGGGCCACACCACTAACGTAGTGGGTTAGTGGGTGGTTTCCCCTTGATCGGACGGCCGTGGTAGCGCGCCATGATCGGATGGTGGAGGTTCGGGCGGCGAGCCACCGACTGGCGGTGGTTAGCGGGAGCGGCTGGCCGGTGGTGGTCGACAGGTGGAGGTGGCCGGCGATGGCCGGTCGGCGACGGCCGGTGGCTGGCGGTGGCCGGTGGCGGGTGGCTGGCGGTGCCCGGCGGCGGGTGGCTGGCGGTGGCCGGCGGAGGGTGGCTAACGGCGGCCGGCGGCGGCGGCCGTCCGGCGGCGGCCGTCCGGCGGCGGCCGGCCGGCGGAGGCCGGCGGCGGGTGGCCGGCGGCCGTGGGTGGCCGGCGGCGGCGGCCGGTCGGCGGCGGCCGGCCGATGGCGGGTGGCCGGCAGCGGCCGGCCGATGGCGGGTGGCCGGCAGCGGCCGTTTGGCGCCAGCCGGCGGAGGCCGGCCGGCGGTCGGTTGCGGCGGCGGTGTTCTCTCTCCCCTCTTTCCCCTTTTTGTGGATCTCTTTTTTGGTGAGAGAGAAAGAGGGGGGAATTGGATGGAGGAGATAAAAGATGAGAGAAAGTGGGCCCTCCACTTCTCCCATCATGAACGGAATCATGAGGTTGACTAGTCAACCCCATGATCTCATTTTGGGGATTGCTATGTGCACCCCTAAAGCTATAAAATGGAGCCAATCCCTATCAATTGCCCCCCAAATCTTTTGTTGCTGGTGAGCCGTGTGAGAGACAACTTAGGATTTTTAATCATCTTTTTCTCCGCTTCCATGTCTTCCTCCGGAGAGAAGGCCGAGAAGGCGAAGAATGGTGCTTCGAAGGTATGCTCGTACTTATACGATTGGCGATGGTGGCGTTTCATAAAATTGAAGGAGCGGCGACGGGGGCTTCGGGCAAGGTGCCGGCGAATCCAATCGCGAGGGGGTCCGCGCGCTTGACGGTGCGAAGGCGCGCCGGCGCAACGGCGGGCGATTGCAAAGGCGCACCCGGAATCACCCAAGCGAGCGCGGGCGCGCGCGACCCTGCGCGCGGGGGCGCGCGCGCGCGCGAGCCTGCGCGCGGGCGCGCGCGCGCAACACTGCGCGCGTGCGGGTGCGTGCGCGCGACACCGTGCGCGCGCGCGCGAGCCTGCGTGCGGGTGCGTGCGCGTCCCTGTGCCCGGGTGCGCGTGCCCGACCCTGCGCACGGGTGCGCCTGCGCGCGGGCGCGCGCACGCAGGTGCGCCCGTGCGCGACCCTGCGCGGGGGCGTGCGCGCGCGCGCGACCCTGCGCGCGGGGGGCGCGCGCGAGCCTGCGCGCGGGTGCGTGCGCGCGCGACCTCGCGCGCGCGACCGTGCGTGCAGGTGCGTGGGGGCAACCTGGGTGCGCGTGTTGTGCGTGCGGGCTCTTGCTCGCCTTGCGCTTCTGGAATCGCCGTTATGGGCCTTTTCGTTCCTGCTTTGATATGCACAACTGCGCCTTGTGTGCGCAAGGCGCAAGGTATGTGACATGTGCACATGGTACGATGTGCACGGATGTAATGTGCATGATGGGTGAGTGATGCATGCGCGAGGCACCTCCATACGCGATATGCGCAAGGTGTAACATGCATGGCGGACTAAGCGCCCAAGGGAAGAGATTACTGAAATGTGGAGTTTCTGTTGCCCCCCAAGTGTATCACCGAGTACTTCTTGTACAAGGTCAAAAGGGGAAACTTGCTGCGGCAAGGCGCATGGGTGTAAACACGGCGTCTCCATTTTTTTTCGAGGCTGAATGATACCTCAGTTGACGAGGTTGATGCTGTTTTACGTAAGTTTGACGTGCAACGTCATTTTGCGCGAGACTGACACGCGATTATTGCTCCCACGAGCTTGGCTCATGACTTTTGCTCGCACGAGCTTGGCTCGTGACTTTGGCTCGCACAAGACTTGCCTGTGGCTTTTCCTTGCACGGTTTGTGACCGCGGCTTAGTTTGAACGAGGTTGGCTCGCGGCTTTGCTGGTTTACCGCCGTGCTTGCACGAGGCTGGCTCGCGGCTTGATTTGCACGGTTTGGGACCGCGGCTTGACTTTTGCGAGGGTTGCTCGCGACTTAGATTGCGTGAGGGTTGCTCGCGGCTTAGATTGCGCGAGGGCTGCTCGCGGCTTAGATTGCACGAGGGTTGCGCGCGACTTAGACTGCACGAGGGTTGCTCGCGGCTTAGATTGTGAGAGGGTTGCTCGCGGCTCAGATTGCGCGAGGGCTGCTCGTGGCTTAGATTGCGCGATGGTTGCTCGCGGCTTAGATTGCACGAGGGCTGCGCGCGACTTAGACTGCACGAGGGTTGCTCGCGGCTTACATTGCGCGAGGGTTGCTCGTGGCTCAGATTGCGCGAGGGTTGCTCGCGGCTCAGATTGCGCGAGGGCTGCTCGCGGCTTAGATTGCACGATGGTTGCTCGCGGCTTAGATTGCACGAGGGATGCTCGCGGCTTAGATTGCACGAGAGCTGCTCGCGGCTTAGTTTGCGCGAGGGATACTCGCAGCTTAGTTTGCGCGAGGGATACTCGCGGCTTAGTTTGCGCGAGGGATGCTCGCGGCTTCTTCGTGAGGGGGCAGACCCCCACGGTGTCGTCTGAGAGTGTAAATACTCAATCCGACCGTCAGAGAGCGTAGGTGCTCAAGCCGGGCACCGGAGAACGTATGTGCTCAATCCGGGTGCGATCACGAGGGGGGCAGGCCCTGGCGATGGCATCGGAGAGTGTAAGTACTCAATCCGACCGTCGAAGAATGTAGGTGCTCAATCCGGGTACCGGAGAACGTATGTGCTCAATCCGGGTGCGATCGCGAGGGGGGCAGGCCCTGGCGATGGCGTCGGAGAGTGTAAGTACTCAATCCGACCGTCGGAGAACGTAGGTGCTCAATCCGGGTACCGGAGAACGTATGTGCTCAATCCGGGTGCGATCACGAGGGGGGAAGGCCCTGACAATGGCGTCGGAGAGTGTATGTACTCAATCCGACCGTCGGAGAACGTAGGTGCTCAATCCGGCCACCGGAGAGCGTATGTGCTCAATCCGGGTGCGATCGCGAGGGGGACATGCCCTGGCGATGACATGACGTTTGAGGGGCAAAGTTGCTGAAGGACCTGCTTGTTTGGTTTGTAAGCATAGTTTTACCTTAAAACAAATATGATATTGTATTTGGAAATAAACTTGGTTCGCGCGAGCCTGAGCTCATGACTTTTACTGTTCTAAAGTGGCGAAACAAGATAATGGAAAAACAGACGATTAACACCGTTAATAAAAGATAAAATGTGGAGGGATGGATGCGACGCAAATTCCGGGCTGCAGGTGTGCTGTAGAGGGTCGTCCTACGTCGGGGAGAGCGTCCATCCTAGGTATTCATTGCTGGAGATCCGACGATGGTCTCTATGTTGCCTACCATCTGCCTTCCTCCACCGTTTCCTTGTGCTGGGATCTGTGTCTGTCTTTGCAAAAATCTCCTGGAGGGCCCCTGGCGAACAAGACGTTCAATTTCATCTTTGAGACCGGCACACTCTTCAGTGTTGTGACCCGTTGCGCGGTGGAACTCGCAGTATCTTGTCTGGTCTGCCCTGGGGTTTGGTCGCGACGCTCTTGGTCGTTGGTAGGCCGGATCATTCTGAATGGCGTACATCACATTTGTGCGGGTGGTATTCAGAGGAGTATATTCCTGAAATGGATGTTGCCCCCCATTCCTTGGAAGGTCTCGTTGACGGCTATTGCGGCGACGCTCACTCTGGTGTCGTTCTTCTTGTCTTGTGAGAGTTGGTTCCTCTTCTTTCTTCCTTTTCTGTCCTCCTCCAAACAGCTGTCGGTGCGCTTCAATAGCTTCGTCGGCTGCTATCTGGGCCTCGACCTGATGAACGAGATCTGGATAACTGGGCACGGTCTCCCTCATGAGTGCTGAATAGAAGCCGCTGGGGCGGAGTCCGCCAAGGAAGACGCCTCTGAGAAGCTCAGGGTCGATGCCTGGAATTTGACGTGCCTCAGAGGTGAAGCGGCGAAAGAAGTCCCTGAGAGACTCCCCTTCATTTTGTCGAATACCTGAAAGGTGAGAGGGATCGCGAACAATTCTACGATTTGCGATGAACTTGTCAGTAAATTGCCTGGTCAGCTCTGCGAAGTTAGTAATGGTGCCAGCTCTCAGGGAATGGAACCATGTACGAGCCTGTCCTTTGAGTGTTGCTGGGAACACTTGGCAGAGTAACTGGTCTGGAGCATTGTAAATCCTCATGATGGTGGTGAAGTGGTTGATGTGTTCTAGTGGATCATCGGTCCCGTCAAACGTCTCGATGTTTGGAAGCTTGAATCCATGTGGAATGGGATGATCGAGGATTTGCGGCATCAAGGGGGAGCCTTGGTAGAGCGGTCGGTGAGCCTGAAAGTCTCTTCTTCCAGCCTTGAGGTATTCTTCGGCTATAACTTCCCGAATTTCCTCCCGAGTAAATCTTTCGAGAGGAGGGGGGTGAACGTCGCCGGCGAGGTGGTGATGAAGATGATCTGCTCTTACACCTCTTTGAGCTGGGTGAGTGGAGCCGGCGGCATCAGAATAATCCTCGGGCTCTTCCTGGACCCTTTCCGGGTTTGGTTGCAGCAGAGGATTTGCTAGGGCTGGCGGCATCGGGGGAGTAGGAGGTGCTCCCAGGTTTCAGAGTAATGCAAGCATTTCCGTTTGTTGTTCTTCCATTTGGCGGACGCGCCCCTCCAGGGCGATGATGAGGGCGAAAGCTACTTCGGAAGTCAGTTGCATGTCCACTAGTGAGTGGGATCGTGTTGGTTCGATGTGTCCGCCAAGTGCGGATCCTTCAGTGGTGCGAGTACTTCTCTTCGCCATGGAATCTGAGCTTTGGAAGCGGTAAAGATGAGTGACTTGTCTTCTGAAGAATGTTGGGAATGTTTCCCACAGACGGCGCCAAACTATTGCGGACTAACTCGATGCCCCGATCGGACTGGATAATCTTGGACCGTCTCAGCTCACGGAGCGGTCAAGCGCGCACACAGTCGATGAGAATGAAACAATGAACACAAGTCTTGATGACGTGGAAAAACCCCTTAAATGGGTAAAAAACCACGTGACCGGGTCTGTACCGGTCAAATTCCACTAGCTTCCGGGGGTTACAATATATTTGGTGAATCGGGGCGACAGGCCGCTCCCGTTATAACTTGAGGGGAGTGAGAAAGACTGTGGCTTCCAGCGGGAAACAGGCTGCTCCGCGGAAGTGACTTAAATGATGGAATATGTAGGATGGTTCTGGCGCGTGCGCTCGGGGCGGCTCGCGCTTGCTGGCCTCGATTGTCTCCTTTGTTCGGCTTCCTCGCGGTCTTGGGCGTCTCCTTGCCAACTGCGTGCTGGTGGGGTGCCTGTAGCCGACGGTGGAAATTGACGGCCGCTGGTGGCCGCCAGTGGCTGCTGGTGGCGTGGTGAGCGAGGGCCGACTTGGTGGAGGAGGCGGATGAGCTCTCACCTAAGGAAGAAGGAGGAGAACCGGAGAAGGGAAAAAGGTGTGAAATGAAGAGCCCCTAGGATCCTTTTATAGGCTCCAGGAGGAGATCATGGTGGGCCCCACCACTAACGTAGTGGGTTTTTTTTCTTTTTCCTTTTTTGTTTTTCATTTTCTTTTTTTGCCCCACTAACGTAGTGGGTTAGTGGGTGGTTTCCCCTTGATCGGACGGCCGTGGTAGCGCGCCATGATCGGATGGTGGAGATTCGAGCGGCGAGCCACCAGCTGGCGGTGGTTAGCGGGAGCGGCCGGCCGGTGGAGGTCGACAGATGGAGGTGGCCGGCGATGGCCGGTCGGCTACGGCCGGCGGTGGCCGGCGGCGACCGGCCGGCGGCGGGTGGCCGGCGGCGGCCGGCCGGCGGCGGCCGGGCGACGGCCGGCGTTGGGCGGCCGGCGGTCGGTTGCAGCAGCGGTGGTCTCTCTCCCTCTTTTCCCTTTTTGTGGATCTCTTTTTTGGTGAGAGAGAAAGAGGGGGGAATTGGATGGAGGAGATATAAGATGAGAGAAAGTGAGCCCTCCACTTCTCCCATCATGAAGGGAATCATGGGGTTGACTAGTCAACCCCATGATCACATTTTGGGGATTGCTATGTGCACCCCTAAAACTATAAAATGGAGCCAATCCCTATCAACGCTGAAAGTACTATAAATACTCATTCCAAACTTGATGGTGTATTCGTAGAATACTTTGAGCGGAGCCACTAACATGCTCCGCCTCTCAGCCGATCAACTGCAGGCTTACATTTCTCGGGTGTTCCTGTTCCGATACTCCATTTCCAGGCTATAAAATCTATCTCCTGTTCCGATTGTTCATTTCCAGTCTTTGATTTCAAGATTAGGAGCTTTGAGCACATTTTGAAGGAAGACATAAGTACACACAAAAATTTCCAAGTTATGCAATTTATGTCTCATGAATTGATGTTTTTTTAATTATAATGTTCACTAATTTGAAGACTCATGACATTGTATGTTTTTTTTTTGCAGAATATGGTGAGAAAAATTTTGTGGCGCTTCAAAAAATTTGAAGTTTTTGAAGATATTATGAGACACTTAAAGAAAATTTGAAACATTTTGAGAAGTTTTGTTTGCATAAATTATATATAATGTTAATCAAAAAATATTTAGTATAACTGTTATTTAAGAATGAATGAAGCAACTTATTATATGATTTGATTTTTTTTTATTTTTTTATGATTTGATTTTTTTTTTTTTTTTTGATGATTTTGATAATAATAATATGATTTTCAAATAATCATTTTCAAAAGTAATGATTTGCTAAAAGTAATGATTTGCTAGCAGTGAAAATGAGTTTGTTAATAACAACACCCTTAAATAATAATTGGCCCCCATATCAGATTGTGCTAGATCCACTATGGGGCCGATGTTTCCTTTATGTGCGGCTCCATCTCAGCCAACTGCCAACGATAAGATATGTATGTCTTTTAAAATTACAAACTTTATCTAATTTTTAAGGGGACTTAATGACCTCAGAATAAGTTGAACCATAGATGGATTTTGTGAATAGTTTTTACATGGAACTCAGAAATAGTTTTTATAAAAATATTTACTATTTATTTCCAGAAAAACAGTGATATATAGGTCAAAATAAATAGGGAATTGGATTAAAATAAATCTAAAAATTTATTGGTGCATTTTTAGCCTGCTCTCCAAGGAAGAAATTGTTTAAAATTTGATAATGGGCTTATATAAATTATTAGAAAAATATCGGGCCTCGTTTGTAAATTTTGAGTTAGTCGGGCATCAAAAACCCGCATTTCCGCCCTGAAATCACTCGTATTAGCTAAGCCCCACTAATTTTGCAATTTCAACACTTAAATGATCTATAATACCATTTAAGAGGGGCCAATTAAATAATTAACGGATCCAAGCAACATAAAACCCGACGATCCCTAAAATTCAAATAATTGTAAAAATTACCGCTATGAAAACAGTGAAATTAAAATACCTTCTTGGAACATAGATGAATGCCTCCTAAGAATGGAGTTGAGAACTGAATACGTCTCATAAGAACAAAGATGTTTCCTTAGAACGGAAATGTCTCTTTAAAAAAGAGAGAATCATGGATTGAGGGTCTGTTTGGGGCAGCTCTGGCGGTTGGAAAATCTCTATTCCAACCGCCAGAGCTGTTTTCAGTCTGTTTGGGACAGCTCTCTGTGAAGAGCTTTTCAAAAATCTGGAGCTGTTTTGCAGCTTTTCAGAAATCTCTCCCTCCCCAGCTTCTGCTCCCGCAAAATAGCTTTCTCTCTCACATGTTTTGAAAATCTAATGGTTTCTTCAGTTGGAACATGCTCAGAGGCCGGACGGCCTTCCTCCGGCGATTTCGAGCCCCGGACGGCTTTCCTCCGGCAATTCCAAGCCCCAGACGTCCTTCCTCCGGCGATTCCGAGCGCACTTCTGCACAGAATACCCAAACAGTCTGCAGCTTTTCAAAACTGCTCCTCAGAGATCTATTTTAAAACAGCTCTATCCGGACAGCAGCTTTTCAATCCGCCAGAGCTGTCCCAAACAGACCCTGAGACTATCATTTATACATAATTGTTTCTTATTTCTATAATATATTGTCCTATTTATTAGTTCATATTTATTTTTGCACTATTTACTGCATCTTTACTCCTTGATGGCTATGACCTATTATTTTATTTAGTATTACCGCTTAATAATTTAGAGTTAACCTAGAGATGATGGATTTCTCGGAGGTTAATCATAAATAATGCCCAAACTCGATCAACTTTCTTGTTAGTAGAGCAGTGTGCTCGAGTTCGATGTCTTGGCTTATTATTTTATTTTGCATTACTTCTTTATAATTTAAAGTTAACCTAGAGATGAGAGATTCATCCGAGGTTAATCATAAATAATGTCCAAACTCGATCAACTCTCTTTTTAGTAGAGCAGTGCAGTCGAGTTTGATGCATTGACATATTATTCTTGTTGCGGCTCACTCAAGGCTTCCGATAGAACGGTCTAAATTGGACCGTCTTAGCTCTGGTCACGAGTATCATTATGCAGAGGATACTGTCTTCTAGATCTTCTAGGAGTGTTGGGAACCAGGTTCCCACAGATGAGGCTAAACTGTTACGGCTCACTCGAGGATCTCGGTAGACCGATCTAAATTGGACCGTCTTAAATATAAAGCGGTTGAGCGCCCAAACAGTCAATGTAAGTTGAGACGACTGACAAGACAATTTTTTAACGTGGAAAACCCCGGAAAGGGGTGAAACCACGTGGTCGGATCAGTGTCGATCAAACTTCCACTATCTTCTTGTGTTGTTACAAAATTTTTTGAGAAATTGAGGGAAACAGGCTGCCTCCCGTTACAATTATTGGTGCGGAGAGAGAGAAGCTCCGAGGGTGACAGTCCAACACTCGCAGAGCTAAGTATTTCTTTGTGCGCAGAGAAGAGTGTTGCACTCCGGAGTCTTCTATTGATGATCGGAAGCGGGGATGGCGTACTATGCGTGATCAAGAGTTGGCAGCAGATGCTTAGAAGCAGGAGCGGTGCGCTTGACATGATCTAGAGATTGTGGCTTGCCTCCTAATGCACCAAATAGAAGAGCACCAAACGAAGATTCTCGCACTCCTAAGGAACGGAGGAGCATCACAAGCTCATAATCCTACTGTACAACCCGGTGTTCACTGAGGGGGCCCCTCAGAGAGTCCCAGGGGCTAGAGGGCTCCATATGCCGACATGGTCAAGAAGGTGAGTGGAGGAGTCGGGCCCGCACTCGCCTCGAGGCTTGAGGCTCGCGCACAGCCGGCGAGTGTGATCATAAATGAGCACTCACTTACGGTTGCAATTGAGTGGGTGGTGAGTGGAGCATATAGGCTCACACTCGCCCTGCGCCCATGGCAAGGGGTGGGCGGGTGGGTAATCAGACCCGCACTCGCCCTAGGCCATGAGCGGGTGGAGATTGCCAATCTCATCGATCACTCGCCGCCCCAGGAGAGTGACATTTCAATGAACCACTTGCCTAGTACTGTCTTTTACCAGATTTCCCATGTTGGCTTGCCAGTAGCCTTTCAGGACAACGAAGTTTCGTTGTTGGTAGGCCAATTTGGGCTGCGTATAGCGTTTCAAGATAGCAGTGTTACGTTGTTTGCAGACCAGGCTTGGATTTCTATAAATAGACCCTGTAGGCACCTTTGGAAGGGATCTAGTTCTTTTAGCTTCTTCCTCCTTGGGTTATTTGGTTCGGCTGTGAAAGCCCTCCAAGGTGCCCAGCGCTCTAGAGATCTTCTGGGTGTGTGGTGAGACCTCCATGCTGCAGCCCAAGGTTAATTTCTAGTTTCGAGTTACTGGTTAGGAGTTCAAGTTTGAGAGAAGTAGGCTCAAGCTACCCCCTTGGGTCCGAACTCTCGTTGAAACCAAGTTTTAGTTCCAAAATTTTTGGTGTGGTGAGCATGGACCATAGCTTTCACATAAAAATCTTAAGCTATGCTTCATGGCCGGAGGCGAGGGAGAGGGATCTGGCTCGGGCAGCTCGCCACCTCAGGCGAGTGGTGTCACGATCGGAATGCTAGAAGAGTTCAAGAGGGAGGTCCTACAAACCATTCACCTGGCATTCACCGCGAGGGGCGAATGGGCTACTCCTTCCGTCCCGGTGGTCGCGGACCCATCCCTGGGAGAGATGCTCTTGTTCAACGACCCGAAAAGGAGGTCTAGGTCGAGAGCGGCGAGGGTATCTCGCCGTGCGGGATCTGTTCCCAGGGCAGGCAAGTGCTGACAGGGTTAGGAAGCCGAGGATGCGAGATGGGTCGGCTCGCCTGGTAGGTGGGGGAAGACCTTTCATCGATTTGATCATCTCGACCCCGATTCTAGAATGGTTTAGAGAGCCGGAGATGTCCTACTACACGGTCAGAGATGATCTGGTGCTACTTGTCCAATGCTTCAAAGATGCAGTCTCCATCAGGCAGGTTTCAGACGCCTTTAAATGCCAACTTTTCACCATCACCTTGAAGGAGAAGGCTAGAGACTGGTTTCACCAGCTTCCCGCAAGCTCCATCTACTGCTTTGGGGACTTGCGATGCGGGTTCCTTTTGAGGTTCTCGATGTCAAAGAAGAGGAAGAAGGGAGTAGAGTGTATGATCGCAATCAAGCAGAAGACGGATGAGACGTTGGGTAGTTTCTTCGACCAGTTCCAGGAAGAGATCCTTCTGGTCCAGGAGGTTCCGGGGTATGCCCTAATGCTCGCCTTCATCCTGGGCTTAAGGCAGGGGTTCTTCAGCATAGAGCTGAAAAGAGTGCCATCCCTTTCCTTCAAAGAGTTGATGGAGAGGGCGGTGAAAGAGATAGAGAGTTAGATGGCAAACCCAGCGTTCGCCAAGAAGCTAACCAAGTTGGTGGAGGATGAGGTGAAGGAGCAGGGAGCTGGAAGACAATAGGAAGTGAGGAGGAGAGAAGAGTCTCGAGGTCAGAGGAGCCAGGGGCAGCAACAAGGTTGCGGGCACTGAGAGCCGAACAATCGGTTGGCTTGGGGACCATAGGAGGGGCCTGCCCAGATGCATGGGAGAGTATTTAAGAGTGGGGAGAATTATCGTGGAGGTTAGGTGCGGTTCAACCCACCGGCATGGAGGCAAGGTCAGAGGCTCCCCCTTCCGCCGCAGCATCAAGCAATGAAGATCGCCCGAGGAAGGGGGATGAGAAGAGGAGCTGGAAGAGGAAGGAGAGAAGGGGGCAGGGTGGTGTTACCCTTTGGTGAATTCCATTAGGAGGAAGTTCACGCGACGGCCACCTGCCCGGAGTTTTTAAAGATGAGGGAAGTCAGAGGTCAAGTTCAGCAACAGCCACCAGTGAGGATAGATGAAGTTCTGTTAGGAGGAGAGGTGCAAAGATAGGGCTGAAGTAGGCGCCCGTAGGGGGATTGGGGGTGATCCATGAGGGAGTGGGGATCTAATCCACCCACAAGGGAAGCTTCTAGACCATGTTCAGGTGGAGCGTCGTCTCCCAAACCACACCCCGGAGGAGATGATTACATTCTCGTCAAAGTATATGCCCGACTATGAGGATCCATTTTGTGATGCCCTGGTGATCCTGAAAACTACACGGTCTACCGAATTTTAGTTGGCAATGGGAGCTCAATGAATGTGATCTTTAAAGGGGCCTTCGAGACAATGAAGGTGGAGGCTAGGAGGGTATTGGCCTCGGATGGGCCATTGTTAAGATTTTCAGGGGAGAGGAAAGAAGTTGAAGGAGGAGTTGGAATTCATGTGACACGGGGGGGGGGGGGGGTCGAGGAATTGTCAGTCCATCATCGTTGACGCTCCAAGCAGCTATAACACCATCGTTAGCATCCCCTCATCAGCGCCTTTCACTGTGTCCCATCCTCATTCCATCAATGTCTCAAGTTCAATAGCGGATGTGGGGGGGGGGGGGGTCCAAGTTCGGATCAGAGGAAACCCAAAGGTGGCAAGACAATGTTATGTAACAGTCGTCAACACCATATCTTGGATGGCGGAGGCGGAAGAGTTGGGAAGGGAGATAGCAGTGCAAGAGGAGTTAGAAGTGGTCGGGGAAAGCAGCAGAGAAGTCAGAGGTGCTAGAGGTAGTGGCAGAGAAGGTGCAGGGAGAAGTGGAAGGAGTGGTTTGTGTCCAGGAGGGTAGGGGAGTGGAGCTGCATGAGAGCTGGGCCGAGGCGATGGAGGTTGAAGAGGCAAAGATGGAGGAGGTACTTGCACAAAGGGAAAAGTTGGAAAGCGAGTAGGAGCAGGCCAGGCTGGAGCCAGCGGAGGAGGTGGTGGAGATGGAGGTTTTCACCAGAGCAGGGAAGATAGAGAGGGTGCGGGTTAACGGAGGGCTGATCCCTGGGGACCGAGAGAGGATGCATGAGTGTATTTAGAGGAGCATTGACGTCTTCGTGTAGAGTGCGGTGGACATGCCAAACATCGACGCATATGTGACATGTAACCGCTTGAACCTTGACCCCAAGACACGCCCCATCCGCTAAAGGAGGAGGACCGTCGCCGCAAAGCTGGAGAAGCCCATCCAGGAGGAGGTGGAAAAGCTCCTCAAAGTAAGTTTTGTATCAGAGATCCAGTATCCAGGCTGGGTCTCCAATGTATTAATGGTTAGGAAAGGAGATGGACGATGGAGGATGTATGTAGAATTCTCCCTTTTGAATAAATCATGCCTCAAAAAATGTTATCCTTTGCCTCAAATCGACACGTTGGTTGACTCAGCCGTCGATTTTTCTATGATGAATTTTTTAGATAACTTTTCAGGTTATCATCAAATCAGGATGCACACACCTAACGTCGAGGATGTCTCCTTCATTATGAGGGAAGGATGCTTTAGCTATAAGATGATGTCATTCGGGCTAAAAAATACAAGAGCTACATACCAACGAATGATGGATCGGGACTTCAAAGGGCAGAGGTGGAGGAACTTGGAGGTATACGTGGACGATCTTATGGTGAAAAGCAGAGATGTGGACCCCCACTTGCTTGACTTAGAAGAAACGTTTGCCACCTTGCGGAAGTTCAAGATGTGACTAAACCCCTTGAAGTGTGTCTTTGGCGCAAGCAATGGAAAATTCCTGAGCCATCTCCTCACTCATGCGGGGGTGGAGACCAACCCTGATAAGGTAAAGGGCATAATGGAATTAGAATCACCGCGTAACACCAAGGAAATTCAGCGCTTGGCGGGGAAGCTCGCTGGGTTGAGCAGGTTTCTCTCTTGGGCGGGAGAGAAGTGCTCACCTTTTTTCAAAGTGCTACGAGGGAATCAAAAGTTTGAGTGGACAAAAGAATGCAAGGAGGCATTCCAAGCCTTGAAGAGTTAACTCTCTCAAGTCCCACTCCTTCAGGGACCTAAGGAGGGGGAGGACCTGACTTTGTATCTGGGGGTGGGATCTGAGGTCGTAAGTTCCGTCTTGGTCCGGGAAGAGGGCGAGAAGCAGCTACCCATCTATTATATCAGTCGGATCTTAAAGAAGGCAGAACTTCATTACCCGATTCTAGATAAATTGGCTCTCTTTGGTTATCTCAGCTAGAAATCTCAGAACATATTTTCAAGTGCACACGATTAAGGTAGTGGCTGACCACCCTCTTCACAAGATCTTTAATGGGGTGGAGCAATCAGGAAGGTTGGCCAAGTGGTCCATCGAGCTGAGCAAATTTGACATCACTTTTGTATCGCAACTCTCGATCAAGGCACAAACAATAATCGACTTCTTAGTTGACTAAGTGGTCGAGGTGGAAGGTGAAAGCCCCCACTGCAGGTTGCCTGGAAGGTGCTGGTTGATGGAGCCTCAGGGAAGCATTCTTTGGGAAGCGAAGTGGTGCTGGTAAGCCCTCAAGGGGCCACGATAGATCAGGTCGTGGCCCTGTATTTCCCGGTCACTAACAACCAGGCGGAGTATGAGGTCGTGATAGCAGGGTTATGTCTGGCCAAAGAGTTTGGTATATAGGATGTGGAGGTGTTCACAGATTCATTGGTAGTAGAATCGTAAATCAAAGGCGAGTACGAGGCGAGGGAGTCCACCCTCATGAGGTAATTGACTAAGGTAAAGTGGCTCATTGGAGGTTTCCGAGCGTTTTCCATTCAACACATTCCTCGGGAATAGAATGTCGTAGATGACTGATTGGCCAAGTTCAGACCCAGGGTCGGCGGTACTTTAACAGAGCTATTTCACCCGTCAATCGAGGAGGGTGAATTGATGGAGGTGGATCGGCGCCCCTCATGGGTAGACCCCTTCATAACCTTCTTAACCACAGGAAATCTCCCGGAGGAGATCAGGGACAAAAAAAACTTCAGACACAAGTCGGTTTATTATCTGATGCATGAAGGAGGGTTGTACCGGAAGACACTTTTGGGGCTCCTAGCCCGGTGCGTGATAGAAGAAGAAGTTTTGAAGATCCTGGAAGAGGTGCACTCTGGTGAGTGTGGCAGCCACTCGGGAGATAGAACCTTGGAGGCAAGGGTGGTTCGACAGGGGTACTTCTGGCCATCTCTAGGAAAGGACGCGACAGAATTCACAAGGAAATGTCAAAAGTGACAGCTATATGCTCCACTTAAACTCTTTCCCGCCCAGAGACTTAGGAGCATCACGACGCTCTGGCCCTTCTCCATCTGGGGGATGGATTTGGTTGGACCTTTTCCCCAAGCAAGTAGGCAAAAGATGTTTCTCTTAATCATGATCGACTACTTCTCGAAGTAGTAGGAAGTAAAGGCGTTGGACAAAATGACCTCCCTAGTGATTCACAACTTCGTATGGGGAGAGATCATATGCCGACATGGGCTCCCACAGGCCATAATCACTAACAACGGACACCAGTTTTCTAGCAAAGAGCTCATCAGCTTCTACACTCAATTAGGGATATACATCAGGTTTGCCTCAGTTCACCAACCTCGAAGCAACAGGCAGGTGGAGGTGTTATACAAGATCATTGTGAATTTGTTAAAGAAGAAGGTGGAGAACCCAAGGGTAAGTTGGGTAGAGCAACTTCCCTCAGTAATATGGTCCTTGAGGAATACCCCCAATACGACCACTGGAGAGATCCCCTTCAAACTTTCTCACAGTTGTGAAGTCGTCCTGCCCATGGAGTTTGAGGTCCGGTTGCCTCAAGAGGTAGTTGCAATGGAAGGAGATGAGGAATGGAGGATAGAGAATGAAGGGGGGCTACAACTCTCATTGGAACTGATAGAGGAACTCCACAATATAACCATCGTCAGGCAGGAGGAGAACAAGTGACCGATGGCCAAGTACTTTGACAAGCATGTTAAGATCAAGCAATTCGTGGAAGGGGATATGGTCCTAAAAAAGGTATATGTTGCAGGGAGATCAACATCAGTGGGAAAGCTTAATATGAATTTGGAGGGTCCTTACATCGGTTAGGAAGTACTGAAGTCAGGAGGATACCACCTCCATAATGTAGAGGGGGAGTCCATGAGTCACACATGGAGCGGTGACAACTTGAAACGCTTCTATCTCTTAACCTCGTAAATAAAATATTCTTGTTTAATAGTTATCTTGTTTCTCAAGATCTTTTTTGAATAAACTGTGTGTATGGTCGGTGATGGATTGAAATGTTAACCCTGAGAAGATTTCGCTGACCAGGCTCCCACTAGCTGGCAGGGTTGGAAGTCACTCGGTGTTAGAATGAAATATAGACCCGAGAAGATCTCGCTGACTAGGCTAACACTAGCTAGCAGGGCTGTAAGTCAATCGGAGATGGATTTAAATGTTAACCTCGAGAAGATCCCGCTGAACAGACTCCCACTAGCTAACAGGGCTAAAAGTCACTCGGTAGTAGAATGAAATATTCGCCCGAGAAGATCCCGCTGACCAGACACACTAGCTGGCAGGGCTTGAAGTCACTCAGAGATGGATTGAAATGTTAACAACGAGAAGATCCCGCTGACTAGGCTACCACTAGCTGGTAGGGCTAGAAGTCACTCGATGGTAGAATGAAATATTGGCCCGAGAAGATCTCGCTGACCAGGCTCACACTAGCTGGCAGGTCTTGAAGTCACTCAGATATGGATTGAAATGTTAACCCCGAGAAGATCCCGCTAATTAGGCTCCCACTAACTGGCAGGGCTGGAAGTCACTCGGTGGTAGAATGAAATATTATCCCGAGAAGATCTCGCTGACCAGGCTCACACTAGCTGGTAGGGCTGGAAGTCACTGGTAGATGGATTAAAATGTTAACCCCGAGAAGATCCCGTTGACCATGCTACCACTAGCTGACAGTTCTAGAAGTTACTCGGCGGTAGAATGAAATATTTGCCCAAGAAGATCCCACTAACCAGGCTTACACTAGCTGGCAGGGCCGAAATTCACTCGGAGATAGGTTGAGCTAGGCAGAGAAGGTAACCCTAAGGAGATCTTGCATCAAAGTTCTTAATAGCCTACCAGGCAGGAAGTTGGAAGGATATGGTAGTAAGAGGTTAAAGTCACAAGGATATCTCGTCGTCAAGGGTCTTGCCAGTCAACGAGATTGAATCACTCAGAAGTCGTGGCTGGTACCGAGGACAAGATGCAAAAGAGGCAAGATGAAGGGTATAAATGAATGCGAATGTGATGGGCTAGATCTCGCTAGTCGAGCACTCCCCGGGGGCCAACATAGAGCAATAGGGGTAAAAAGAGCAGTTGCGCGTGAGTCCAACAGGGCGAGAGCAACGCGAGAGCCAGCCTTAGGAGGCCAACCTAATTCTAGCGCTTGAGTTCGTGAAATCCATGTTTTGCAGGATGTAGTGGCAAGAGGCTGGGATAAGGTCTCGCAAAGTATCTTTCCCAGGATTTACAGAAGCTTCAAACGAGTTAAAGCTAAAGCGCGGGCCGAGTACTGTTTCACGTGACAGATCAACCATATCTAAAATAAAAAAAAATAAAGAAAAATTTATCAGCACAAAACTTTAATTTCTATTTCATTGATAAATGTTACATCTCGCAAAAAAGGGACAATGCCCAAAAAGAAGAGAAATACAAGAAAAGAAAGCTGAAAAGGGCGAGAGCTTTAGGATGGAGATGCCGATTGCTCACTCTCGCTGGAGGTGGCTCCTATGTGATAATCTGACTCATAGATTGGAAGGAATAACTCGGGGATCATTTGCGGTGGTGACTCTCGCACCATCAACACTCAGAAAGCCGGATCTCTGCATCACCTGAAGTGTGTGTCTCGTCACGCTGATGGCGTTCTCCTGCATCATCAACTCGATCTCGCGCTGAGAGTATGGTCGGAGATTTTTCCTCTCGTTAGGAAGGGGGTAGGAGCGAGTCAACCGGATACATATTCTGGGCCTTCAACCCCCGATTGTCCTCCTAAAGATGGGTGATGTGTGTGTGTAATTGAGCAGCGGTCACGACATCCTGCAATAAGTTTGAAAAAGGAGTTAGAGCGAGAATGGAAAGTGGAGAATGCACATGGTGGGTGAGGGCTTACCATTCTACCCTAGCGCCTTGCGAGATCTTTCTCAGCAGCAGCCAACTTCTGCTTCAGCATTGCATCTTCCTCAATTAGCAGACTCATGAGTCGCAAACATCATCCAGGTTCTGCGATAAGCGTATACCATGACGTGTTGTCATGTGAGCAAGCTCTATGGCACGGAGTTGGGCTAGTGTGCTCTCGTATGCGAGGGACTACATGGTTACATCATCATAGTAGGTGGCGCTGTCCAGACCATAGAGCCCGAAGGAGATGGCGTAAGCTTGGCCAGAGACAGTCTCGCCATCTTTCCAAGAAGGGAGGATTGTGGAGATAGAGTCCCTTTTGGTGTCTCTATCCCAAAGCAGCAGGGATTGCCGACATCATTGTACAACCCCATATTTGCTGGAGAGAACCCAAAGACGCCAACAGTCAGGATTGGACTAGCTTTGGACTAGCTTCGGGCTCAAGACCAGAACTGCTTGCGCCTTAATAAGCTCCCGCCTATGAGCAGGCGGGACCGTTTGCGCCCAGCCTAGGCCAAGATCCACGGATGACCAAAGGCGAGCGAGAGGGAGTTGAGTCCACTCAACGCCAAAGTTCAAGCAGAAAAGGCGTCGAGTCCACTCGACGCCGCGTTGAGTGAGCTCCACTCACTCGACGCCAAAGTCCAAGCAGCAAGGGTGTTGAGTCCACTCAACGCCGCGTTGAGTCAGCTCCGCTCACTCAACGCCGTGTTCGGCAGTCAAAGGCATCAAGCTCACTCAACGCCATGTTAAGTGGAGGCGGGGAGGTTCTCATCGCGGCTCAAGGTTCTCGTCGCGGCTCAAGGTTCTCGGCTCAGGGTTTTCGCCGAGTGGGGCCCAAGGCCCAGGGTAAAATTACTTAATTATCCTAAGGTAGAATTACCTACATACCCCTAGGGGCTGCATTTAGTATTTTATAAACAGCAGGATTTGGCTATTGGCAGGCCAGCCAGGGGTATTTCAGTAATTTTAGGTCAGCAAAAGGCTATAAATAGACCCATAAGGGCTCCTTAGAAGGCAAGCTTTCATTATTCTCAAAACCCCCAAGTGCTTTCTAAGGAGCTCCAAGCCCAGCTTTGGCTTTGGAGGGGAAGCACTCAGAGATCTTTCGGGTGTGAGGTGGGACCTCCCTGCTGAGGCTTTGGGTCAGTTCTGGGTCCCTTGCAACCAGTCAAGGGTCGAGGCTTGAGAGAAGTAGGTGTTGGCTGCACCTTGGTTTTGAACATTTATTGAGGTCATTTTTGGCTTCAATAGTTCTGGTGCGGTGAGCGTGGAAGGCAGACGATACAAGAAAGCCTTGAGTTTGGTCCCATGACTGGAGATGATGGTGAAGGGTCTGGCTCAGGAGGTCCCCCCACCTGGGGAGAGGAAGCAACGAAGAAGATGCTTGAGGATTTCATGCGAGAGGTCCTGCAAACCATCAGCTTGGCCTTCTCGGCGAGGAGTGAGTGGGAGACACCTCAGGTTCCGGTGGAGGTGGTCCCTCTTTTGGGCAAGAACGCCCCTGGGCAGCGTCCCGAGAAGGAGGTCCCGACAGAGGTTGCAGAGAGAGACGTTGCGGCACGAGAGCTCTTCCTAGGCCACCGCCCCGAGAAGGAGGTTCAAGCAGAGATGGGCGAGTGGGAGGCGACAGTGCGAGAACTCTTCCCTGGGCACGATCCCATAGATCGAGCAAGCCAGCCTAGGCCGCGAGATGTGCCTCTAGGCAGGCAGGTGGCGAGAGCCCTTTCAGCGAGCTCATCATCTCAGCTCCGGTGCCGTAGGGGTTCTGGGAGCCCGACATGTCTTACTACTCAGGAAAAGACGACCCTGTGCAACACGTGCAGTGGTTTGAAGACGTGGTTTCAATAAGGCAGATGACGGATGCCTTCAAATTCCAGCTGTTTGCCATCACGCTGAAGGAAAAGGGTCGGGACTAGTTTCATTAGTTGCCAGCAAGCTCGATCTACAGCTTTGAGGACCTACGTCGAGGGTTCCTGTTGAGGTTCTCAACGTCGAAGAAGCGGAAGAAGGATGCGGAGTGCCTGTTCGCAGTAAGAAAGAAGCAGGATGAGATGCTGGGTCATTACGTTGGCCGATTTCAGGAAGAGATCCTCCTGGTCCAGGAGGTCCCAAGGTACGCACTGATGCTTGCCTTTACCCTGGGGCTGAGACCAGGCTTCTTTAGCATGGAGTTGAAGAGAGTGCCCCCTCTCTTTTGAGGAGCTCATGGAGAGGGCGACAAAGGAGATAGATTTTGAAAGAGCCAATCTAGCTTTCGCTAAGAAGTTGACCCGGTTGGCGGAGGATGATGTGCAGGAACCAGCAGCAGGAAGGCAGAGGGAGCAGAGGGAGGCAAGGGAGCCGAGAGAAGAGAGGAGAAGGGAAGAACCCCGAGGGCAGGGGCATCACCAGGGATGGAGGACCCAGGAGCCAAACAACCGGTTGGGTCGGAGGCCTTAGGAGGTTCGCCCCCAGGGTCAAGGAGGAGGCTTCCAGGGAAGGGACAACCTCCGGGAGCCGAGAAGGTTCGATCAGCCGGCGTGGAGGCAGGGACTGAGGGGTCACTTCCCGCCGCCGCAAGAAGCAATGGAGATTGGTAGGGGAGAGGAGGAAGGAGAGTCCGAGGATCTAGAAGAGGGGGAGTTGGAGAAGGAAGAGGGGGCAGGGTGACATTGCCTTTCTGTGACTTTCATCAGGAAGAAGGTCACGCGACGGCCACCTACCCAGAGTTCTTAGAGATGAGAGAAGCTAGAGGAGTGGGGAGACAGGATTCGCCGGTAAGGATCGTGGAAGTACAACAGGGAGAGAGAGAAGATAGGCGTGAGGACAGAGCAGATGTGGGAACCCGAGGAGGGATCGGGGTGATCCACGGGGGAGTGGGGATTGAGGCAACTCGCAAGGGTAGCCTTCAGACCATGTTATGAAGAGGGGTCACCTCGAACTCTCTGGATCCCCCCCCAGATGAAAAAAATCACCTTTTCATCAGCTGACATGCCGGACTTTGAGGATCCGTTCTGCGATGCCCTCGTGATTCAGACAGCGGTGGAGAACTTCACGGTCTCCAGGATACTGGTGGATAACGGGAGTTCTGTGAATGTGATCTTTAAGAAGGCTTTCGATGAGATGAAGGTTGAGGGGAAGAGAGTCCTAGCCTCAGATGGACCGCTGTTTGGGTTCTCGGGCGAGTGGAAGGAAGTTGAAGGGGGAGTAGGGCTGCACGTGAAGTTGGGAGGCGTGTCGCGGAACTGCAGGTTCGTGATTGTGGACGCCCCGATCAGCTACAACGCCATCTTTGGGCATCCCCTCATCAGCGCCTTTCGTTGCGTCCCCTCCTCGTTTCATCAATGTCTCAAGTTCTATAGTGGGGGGGGGGGGGGGTGCAGGTCAGGATTAGGGGGGACCCAAAGGTGGCGAGGCAGTGCTACGTAACGGCGGTCAACACTGTGTATTGGATGGCGGATGCAGAAGAGCTGGAGAGGGAGCTGGCAGAGCAAGGAGATGATGTCACAGAAGAGGATGTGAGCCTAGGGGAGGCGATAAGGGAGAGCACAGAGGAGCAGGGAAAAGTTGAGCAAGAGGCCCGAAGGGGCATGGAAGTCGAGCAGCAGCAGGAGAGCCTGGAGGAGGCGATGGAGGTAGAGGAGAAGCTAGCAGCATGAGTTTAGCAGGAGAGCCTGGAGGAGGCGATGGAGGTAGAGGAGGAGCGAGCAACAGGAGTTGTGCAGGAGAGGCCGGAGGAGGCATCAGAGGTTGAAGCAGGAAGGGTGGAGGAGTTGGAGCTAGAAGAAGGATCAAGGGTCGGCTGGGAGCAGGCACGGCTGGAGCCAGCCAAAGAAGTGGTGGAAATGGAAGTCTTCACCAGCACGAGACAGGTGCGGAAGGTGCGGATCAACGGGGGCTCAAGTACCGAGGACCAGGAGCAGAAGATAGCTTTCATCCAGAGCAATGTCGACATCTTCGCCTGGAGCGTGGCGGACATGCCGGGCATTGACGCGGATGTGGCTTGTCATCGCCTGAACCTGGACCCCTGGACTCGCCCTATACGCCAGAAGATGAGGACCATCACCACCAAGCTGGAGGAGCCTATCCGCGAGGAGGTCAGGAAGCTCCTGGAAGCCGGCTTCATCTCAGAGATCCAATATCCAGGCTGGATCTCCAACATGGTAATAGTTAAAAAGGGGGGGCGGGAACTGGCGAATGTGTATCGATTTCTCTTTATTAAATAAATCATGCACTAAGGATTTCTACCCCCTGCCTCGAATCGACGTGCTGGTTGATTCAGCCGTCGGTTTTTCTATTATGAGTTTTTTTGATGCTTTTTCAGGTTACCACCAGATCCGGATGCACCCTCCCGATATCAAGGACGTCTCCTTCATCACTAGGGAGGGGTGCTTCAGCTATAAAATGACGCCCTTTGGGTTGAAAAACGCAAGGGCTACCTACCAACGCATGATGGATCGAGTCTTCCAGGGGAAAAGGGGGAGGAACTTGGAGGTCTATGTCGACGACCTGATGGTGAAAAACAAGTGTGTGAACTCGCACCTACGGGACCTAGAAAAGACCTTCGCCACCCTGCGGAGATTCAAGATGAGGCTGAACCCCTTGAAGTGTGTCTTCGGGGCAAGCCGCGGGAAGTTCCTTGTGCATCTCTTGACCCCGGCAGGGGTAGAACCTAACCCGGATAAGGTGAAGGCCATCCTAGACTTGGAATCACCTCGCGATGCCAAGGAGGTCCAGCACTTGACAGGCAAGTTGGCTGGTCTAAGCAGGTTCCTCTCTAGATCAGGGGACAAGTGTTCATCATTCTGCAAGGTGTTGAGGGGTAACCAAAGGTTTGAGTGGAAGGCCGAATATGAAGAGGCCTTCCAAGGGCAGAAGGGACAGCTCTCCCAGGCTCCTCTACTTCAAAGCCCAAAAGAAGGAGAGGACCTGGCCCTGTATCTAGGAGTAGGAGCGGAGGCCGTGAGCTCTATTCTAGTCAGGGAAAAGGGGAAGAAGCAGCTACCCATCTATTACGTGAGCCAGATTTTGAAGAAGGCGGAACTCCGTTACCCCATCCTAGAAAAGCTGGCATACGCCCTGATCATCTCGGCAAGGAAGCTTCAGCCATATTTCCAAGCGCACTCGATTAGGGTGATGACCTACCATCCTCTACATAGGATCTTTGAAGGGGTAGAGCACTCGAGAAGACTTGTCAAGTGGTCCATTGAACTAAGTGAGTTCGACATCTCTTTCGTTCCAAGACTCTCCATCAAGGCGCAAGCGGTGGCGGATTTTCTGGCGGACTATGTTATTGAAGTCGGGAAAGAGGAGCCGCAGCCGCAGGGAGCGTGGAAGATGATGGTTGATGGGGCCTCAGGGAAGCATTCCCTTGGGGGAGGAGTGGTGTTGATAATCCCCCAGGGGGTCGCTATAGATCAGGCGGTGACCTACCACTTTCCAGTGACCAACAACCAAGCAGAATACGAGGCTGTGATAGCCGGCCTCCGTTTGGCGAAGGAGCTTGAGATCCAGGATGTGGAGGCTTTTACAGACTCGATGGTGGCATCATCACAGATCCAAGAGGAGTTCGAAGCCCGGGAGCCCACTCTCGTAAAGTACCTATCCAAGGTAAGGGTGATCATCGGAGGGTTTCGATCGTTCTCAATCCAGCATGTCCCCAGGGAGGAGAGCGCAGCCGCCGATCAATTGACAAAGTTCGTACGTCGGGGTGGAGGGACCCTCACTGAACTATTTCGGCCAGCAATCGAGGAAAGGGAATTGATGGAGGTAGATCGGCGACCCTCGTGGATGGACCCCTTAGTGACCTTCCTAACCATGGGTGAGATTCTGAAAGGGACTCAAGACACCAAAAGATTCAGGCATAAGGCAGCCTACTACACAATGTTGGAAGGGGGGTTACATCCAAAGATGTTGTCAGGGTTCTTGCTGAAGGTCCACCTAGTGTCAACTACCTTCACCTATGGGGGGGGGGATAGGTGACTTGCAGCGTATTTGCGGAATTAAAATTGTACCTGCAGAATCAAAACAAACCACACAACACAGAAAATAACACAGGCAATTTATAGTGGTTCCCCGATTTGGGTACGTCCACTTTCCCCCTTCGACCTATCTCCCAATCCAGGGACGACTCAGTCACTTCACCAACAGGATTGAAATCCAATCCTTGCACTATCGGAAGGAACCCTTCCACACGTAGGAGTCAACACTCCCACAACACGGGTTGCACCCAACCCTACAACTAGGAACCAAATGTTCCTTTACAAAGAAAAAGAAATTGGAGTGTATGAGAAATACAAACAACTTGAAGATCTAGGTGTCCCTTTTCGTTAGACTACTTGTTCTTGTAGGTAACGAAAAGTCCACAACCCTTGATCTTTCTTGGAGAGAAAATCCCCGAGACCGGCGGCGATAAAGGGCGGAGGCAAGGCTCTCGGTGTTGGCGGCGGCAACTGAAAACAGCAGCTATGCAATGGAGATTCAATCTTCTTAGCGAAGTCGGCAAGGTCTTCCGACGGTCACACTAGGATCGATCGTCTCGATCGATTCGGACGGGGATGGATTTCCCTATCTCAAATCAAGAGACAAAAGATCTCTGGTTAGACGCGTGAGACGCTGTGCAAGACTTGGCTTCTGTCACCGTGGATCTAGAGGAGATCGAGATCAGCTACGGAGAACACTGCACGAGCGGCGGCGACGGAGGCGGAGCAGATTCGCGAATTTAGGGTTAGTCGGCGGCTCGGCTTTCGTATTCTATTTTCGTGAGAACACTGTACACAAATACCTGTGTATTTATACAATAGGTCATGGAGATGACCGTTGTGGGCCCCACCAATGCAAAGACCAAATTCCGGTTCAAATAGCTGCAGGTAACATGGACCGGTCCAGGATTTCGAAAAAAATAGCCCAAGGCAAAATCAGCGAGAATCGTAGGTGATTCTCGACGAATCAGCGAGAATCACTTACGATTCTCGCCGAATTCTACTTGGCGAATTCTGGCTGCACAGGTTATAGAGGCCGGGGAGAATCGGCGGGAATCACATTTGATTCTCGCCGAATCGTCAAGAATGCAAAGTCATTCTCGACGAATCAGCGAGAATCACTTAGTGATTCTCGACGATTCTGCCTTAGAGAATTTTCTGACTGCGTCGAGACAGCCGGCCCAACCTGGCGAGAATCATCTAGTGATTCTTGACGACTCGTCGAGAATCACTAGTGATTCTTGACTAATCGGCGAGAATCACTTAGTGATTCTCGACGATTTACACTTAGACGATTCTCGTTTTCCAACCCGTGAGCTGGTCTTTGGCCCATCCTTGCTCCTTGTCTGCTCTTGCTTTATCATAGCCCTGTACTTGAAATTAAGTACACCCCAATAGAGAGAGTACACGTAGGCCAACACACTGATCTGCTCAACGAGGGATTACGTCTCGCAGACCCGTGTATATTGACCCACTGCACCCTAACATTGGTGTGTACTTAGCGTGGAATAACTGCAAGCACAACTTAAAAGATTTCATCAAACACATTGTCTATTTACCTTAGCTTGTACAGGGGCTTCTTCAAATCAGGTACATTATGGATACAATACCCAACAATCTCCTCCTATTTGAAGAAGCCTAAACCCTACAAGCTAAGGTGAATAGAGCATATAGGAATGAAAACCCTAAACTTAAAATTGAGTTGAGAGAGATATTCATTACCAATTTCTTGAGAGCAAACTTGGAGCCACCTTAGCCTTAGCCGAGAGGGTAATCTCCCCCTTTTCGGCTTCTGCAAATTGGGGACTGACGCATGTGACACCATGCTCCCCTTCAGTTCTTGTACCTTTGCTTTCACTAAATTCCTAGCAGAGGCTCCCCCTAGACGCATGAGCCTTGAGCTTCTGTAGTCTTCATTCCTCGTAGTTTAGCATCCCCAATTCAGTTTTGAACATACTGAACTTGGCCTCGTCAAGGGGCTTTGTGAAAATGTCTGCAATCTGCTTGTTAGTGGGGAACATAGCAGAGAGAGATGTCCTTGTTCTCCACGTGCTCCCGAATGAAATGGTAACGCACTTCAATATGCTTCGTTCTGCTGTGCGATACCGGATTGTTGGCAATAGCAATTGCACTGGAGGAGTCGCAGTACATCGGTACTTCCTTGAACTGAAGATCATAGTCTGCTAACTGATTTCTGATCCAAAGGAGTTGTGCGCAATAGCTGCCAGCCGAGATGTACTCAGACTCTACTGTGGAGGTTGCTACACAGTTCTGCTTCTTGCTATTCCATGAGATGAGCCTTCTTCCGAGGAATTGACACGTCCCGGAAGTGCTTTTCCTGTCATCCCTACTCCCTGCAAAATCAGCATCTGAAAAACCTATTAGCTCGACATCATTGTTTCTCGGGTACCACAAGCCAAGATTGGGGGTACCTTTAAGGTATCTTAGAATTCGCTTTGCAGCGACATAGTGAGATTCCTTAGTGTTCACCTGATATCTGGCACAGACACATATGGAGAACATGATATCTAGTCTACTGGCAGTAAGGTAGAGCAGGGATCCAATTATGCTTCTGTATTTGGTTTCATCGAAAGGTTTACCTTTCTCATCCTTATCCAGAGACATAGTGGATCCCATTGGAGTCCTCATAGAGGTTACATTCTCCATTCCGAATTTCTTGAGGAGTTCATTTGTGAACTTCGTCTGAGAGATGAAGATTCCATTCTCAGACTGTTTCACTTGAAGTCCCAAGAAATACTTTAGCTCTCCCATACTGCTCATTTCAAACTTTCCTTGCATAAGTTTAGAGAACTTTTTGCAAAGATTGTTGTCCGTTGAGCTGAATATAATGTCATCGACATAGATTTGCACCAGCAAGATCTTGCCTTTGACTTCCCTGAGAAACAATGTCTTGTCTATTTTTCCTCTAGAGAACTTGTTCTCAAGAAGAAAACTAGACAATGTCTCATACCAAGTTCGAGGAGCTTGTTTTAAGCCATATAGCGCTTTATTAAGAAAATATACATGATTAGGATAAGTAGGATTGACAAAACCTGGAGGTTGAGCGACGTATACTTCCTCTTTCAAGTCTCCATTCAAGAAAGCCGATTTCACGTCCATCTGATAGACTGTGAATCCTTTGTGAGAGGCATAGGCTAGGAATAGCCGGATTGCCTCGAGCCGGGCAACTGGTGCAAACGTCTGGTCGAAGTCAATCCCCTCCTCCTGTCTGTATCCTTGAGCCACCAGTCTGGCTTTATTCTTGATGATAACTCCATGTTCATCCAGCTTGTTTCTGAAGATCCACTTGGTGCCAATCACATTCTGCTTTTGTGGTCTGGGAACCAGCGTCCAAATGTTGCATCATTCGAATTGATGCAATTCATCTTGCATGGCCAAAATCCATGCAGCATCTTTGTTCGCCTCGTCGAACTTCTTTGGCTCAACCTGTGACAGGAAGCTAAGATGCAAAATCTCGTTAATGGTACCTCTTCGAGTTCTGACCCCGTCACGAGGATCTCCGATGATCTGATCTCTAGGATGATCCCTCACGTGTCTGAGCTCAAGAAGTCTGGCGTCAGGAGCTTCAACTACTTCTTGGGCATCTCCTTCTTCTAAAGGATTTGCTCTATTTTGATCTTCAACTTCTCCGATCGGCGTTGATGTGGAGACCTTGACGTATTTTGGAGTTGCATCTTTCTCGGGCTCATCCAGTTGTAACTTTTCGAGTCTGGCACCTGCATCTTCAGGAAGACAACTAGAAGTCTTGCAATTAAGCAAACTTCCTTCATCAAATACAACATTTATTGATTCCTCTACCACTAGGGTTTTCTTATTGAAAACTCTATAAGCCCGGCTATGGCTACTATAGCCCATGAATATGCCTTCGAAGCATTTTTCACCAAACTTAGTACGAGGGTACTTCCCATTATTCAGTACATAACATTTGCAGCCAAAGATCCTCAGATAGGACATGGTTGGTTTCTTGCCTTTCAGTAGCTCATAAGGAGTCTTACGATGGCTCTTGTTGATCAACGCCCGGTTTTGTACATGACAAGCCGTATTGACAGCCTCGGCCCAGAAGTATTCTGGGAGAGAAGCGTCATTCAGCATTGTCGTGCACGCCTCAATGAGTGTTCTATTCCTCCTCTCCGCCACTCCATTTTGTTGAGGAGTGCGAGGGGAGGAGAACTCATGAAAGATACCAAGTTCTTCACAGAACTCTGTCATAGCCCCAGACTCAAACTCTATTCCGTGGTCACTTCTGATTTTGACCACTGAGCAGTTAAGTTCGTTCTGTATCTGCTTGACAAAACTGGTGAAGATGTCAAACGTATCAGACTTGCGCTTTAAAAAGAACACCCACGTAAACCGAGAGTGATCATCTACAATCACTAGCGTATACGACTTCCCTCCTAAGATATGAACTTGCATTGGACCAAACAGGTCCATATGCAGAAGATAAAGACATCTGGAGGAGTCTTTTTCTGGGATGCCCTTAAAGGTAGCCCGAGTCTGCTTGCCCATCTGACATGCAGGACATGGACTATCTTTAATGCACTTAATAATGGGAGCATCCCTTACTAAGTCTTTGGAAAACATCATATTAATTGTCTTGTAATTAATGTGTGCCAATCTCTTGTGCCATTGTTCACAAAGAGATGCACTGTCTTTTGCAACGAGGCATACTGGGGTAGAAGAATCTAAACTAAGAAAATCTAAACAGAAAATATTTCTGCTCCTAATGCCAGTTAATACAGTCTCCGAAGAATCACATGATATTATCAGGCATTTATCCTTGCAGAACTTAACGTCATACCCTTTATCACATAACTGGCTTACGCTGATCAGGTTATGATTTAACCCTTCAACATAAGCTACATTAGTGATAGAGAGTATACCGTTGGAAATTGTACCGTAAGCTCTGGTGACTCCCCGATCAGATCCCCCAAATATGACTTTGGGTCCATTCTCGATTGGAGAGTACTCCCGCAGCAGGCTTCTTGTCCCGGTCATGTGACGGGAGCATCCACTGTCCAAATACCAAATAGGAGTTTTGTTGGCCTTTAGACATTCCTGCAAAACAAAATTAATTTGCCTTAGGAACCCAATCGTACTTGGGTCCTAGATATTTCGTTAGCATACTCCCCCTCGGTTGGTTAGCCCTACGAGAGGTCGGCCTCGCATTGCCAACATGAGGAGTCTCGATATTCCTCGGATTAAACCAACAATCCATGGCGAAGTGACCAATTTTGCCACAGCACCAGCAGTCAAACCTGTTATACCTCCTCTTGGGCGCCTGCTTCACCCTTGAAACGTGGGGTTCAGCCGGGGCCGAAGACCTGGAGGTGGAGGCATCATGATGACCACAGTCACATGACTTCTTCACCTCTTGGCTTTTCAGTGTAACAGGCTTGGCCTTAGGTGCCTGCTTCCTATTATGGCCGCTCGAGAATTGACCATAATTTCCCAAGTGGATTTCCTCATAAGGTGCCTTGAAGACACTCTCACTGAAGTTACGGGGAAAGGCCCACCCATCATACCGGCTCTTCGGCTTTGCAACCGAGGGCCTGAAGTGATGGCCATATGTTGACTCAAAGTCATGTTGGTTACAGGGAAAGCTAGGCTTTCTGAACTCAACAGGGCTGAGTGGGGCCTTTACTTTCTCAGCAGCAGAGGCTTTCTTGGCAGCCTTATTCTTCCTCTTGTTCCTGTTTCTCCTGGATGAGGAGCTAGATACCCCTACATGCCCCAAGCCAGCTCCTTTGGCCTGAGCAGAGAAGATATCAACTAATGGAAGAACAGTTTTTGGCATAGAGAAGCTCTTGACGATCTTCCTTTCTACCGCAAGTAGTTCTTCCAACTTGTCGACTTCCTCCTGCTTAAGATCAAGGAGCTTAAGAGACTCTGCATGCTTTGAAGTCAGGTCCAAGTGCTCCTGTCGGAGGGAGATCAAACTGGTGATCTCTTCCCTCAGGGATACACTCTCACCTTTAAGGAATTTAACTTCCTTTTTCTCAGCCTTCAGTCTCTTTCGACATTCCACAAAAGTATTGAGCAGAAGCTCATACTTATCGAGGATCTCAGCTTCACGGGCAGAAGGGTTATCCTCAGGGTCATCATCCTGATACTCAGGATCAGATTCAGAGTCGGAGAGAGGGGTGTGAGCTTTTACCTTCCCAGTAAATGGGGGGCAATCTCCTTCCGAGTCACAGCGACCCATTAGCCCAAAGTAGGCTTCCTCGTCATCGCTGGTGTCTGATGTGTCAGATTCACTCAGCGTCTTTGGCTTCTTCGCGATGTAACTCCTTTCCTTCTTCTTGTCTCTTGAGGACCTGTGCTCCTCTCCCTTTCCCTTTTCCCTTTTGCCTTGATGGCAGTCGGCCACGACGTGTCCTGGCTTGTTGCAACCAAAGCAAATAATGTCAGATGAGCGGTGTTTGTTCGGTTTGGAAACATACCTGTCAGAAGAATAGTTCTTCTTCTGATCCCTTGAAGAGGAGCCGTTTCTCTTTCTCTGATTCCTCAGCTTGAGGAACTTCTTGAATTCCCTTGTGATAAGGCATAAGTCTTCCTCAGACAATTCTGAGCCGGAGGAGCTTGGCTCAGAGTCTTCCTCTTCATCCTTCTTTCACGCACGGGAAGAAGCAACACCCTTGCCCTTTCTGGAATGAATGGCTTTCAGGGCCACCATCTTTTCCTTGGCCGCGGCTTTCTCTGCTTCCTCTTCAGCCTTCCTTGTGTTCAACTGAAGCTCATAGGACATGAGCTTCCCGAACAGAATCTGAGGGTCGGTTTCCGCAAGTCTGCCAAACTCGCGGATGGCGCAGATCTTTGTGTCCCATTCCTTAGTAAGGGATCTAAGGAACTTATCATTGAGCTCAACGTCAGTGAACACTCTTCCGTATCCTTTGAGTGCATTGACGATCTTGAGGAAGTTTTCGAAGGTAACTCCGATCTCCTCCTTGGGCCCTTGCCTGAAGGCCTCATATTTCTGATTGAGGAGGGATCTCCGATCGTCCCTCACTTCATCCGTGCCCTCCATTAATACAATCAGGCAGCTCCAGAGATCCTTGGCTGTCCTGCAGTTGCAGAAGTTCTGCATCATAGAGTCGTCAACTGCGCTTACCAGGATGTTCTGAGCTTTCTTGTCGAGTCCGAACAGCACCATTTCGTCCTTGTCCATTTCCGAAAGTTTCTTGGGCACTTTCTTGGTAGGATCAATGGTGGAGGCCTTAGTGGGAATGTAAGGTCCCTCCTCCACAATCATGAAGAGCCGGGGGTCGACTGCTTCCATGTAGAATCTGATTCTTTCCTTCCAGATAGGAAAGTTCAGTCTGGTGCACACTGGGATTTTGCCAGAGTGCTTGAGTCCGTCCATGGAGGATATTGGTCTTCTTCTTGACACTGGTGGCAGGATTCTACTCAAGGTGTGAACCTTTGATGAGCAACCTGCCTCTGATACCACTTGAAGGTCCACCTAGTGTAAACTACCTTCACCTATGGGGGGGGGATAGGTGACTTGCAGCGTATTTGCGAAATTAAAATTGTACCTGCAGAATCAAAACAAACCACACAGCACAGAAAATAACACAGGAAATTTATAGTGGTTCCCCGATTTGGGTACGTCCACTTTCCCCCTTCGACCTATCTCCCAATCCAGGGACGACTCAGTCACTTCACCAACAGGATTGAAATCCAATCCTTGCACTATCGGAAGGAACCCTTCCACACGTAGGAGTCAACACTCCCACAACACGGGTTGCACCCAACCCTACAACTAGGAACCAAATGTTCTTTTACAAAGAAAAAGAAATTGGAGTGTATAAGAAATACAAACAACTTGAAGATCTAGGTGTCCCTTTTCGTTAGACTATTTGTTCTTCTAGGTAACGAAAAGTCCACAACCCTTGATCTTTCTTGGAGAGAATCTCCCCGAGACCGGCGGCGGTAAAGGGCGGCGGCAAGGCTCTCGGTGTTGACGGCGGCAACTGAAAATAGCAGCTATGCAATGGAGATTCAATCTTCTTAGCGAAGTCGGCAAGGTCTTCCAACGGTCACACTAGGATCGATCGTCTCGATCGATTCGGACGGGGATGGATTTCCCTATCTCAAATCAAGAGACAAAAGATCTCTGGTTAGACGCGTGAGACGCTGTGCAAGACTTGGCTTCTATCACCGTGGATCTGGAGGAGATCGAGATCAGCTACGGAGACCACTGCACGAGCGGCAGCGATGGAGGCGGAGCAGATTTGCGAATTTAGGGTTAGTCGACGGCTCGGCTTTCGTATTCTATTTTCGTGAGAACACTGTACACAAATACCTGTGTATTTATACAATAGGTCATGGAGATGACCGTTGTGGGCCCCACCAAAGCAAAGACCAAAGTCCGGTTCAAATAGCTGCAGGTAACATGGACCGGTCCAGGATTTCGAAAAAAATAGCCCAAGGCAAAATCGGCGAGAATCGTAGGTGATTCTCGACGAATCGGCGAGAATCACTTATGATTCTCGCCGAATTCTACTTGGTGAATTCTGGCTGCACAGGTTATAGAGGCCGGGGAGAATCGGCGGGAATCACATTTGATTCTCGCCGAATCGTCGAGAATGCAAAGTCATTCTCGACGAATCAGCGAGAATCACTTAGTGATTCTCGACGATTCTGCCTTAGAGAATTTTCTGACTGCGTCGAGACAGCCGGCCCAACCTGGCGAGAATCATCTAGTGATTCTCGACGACTCGTCGAGAATCACTAGTGATTCTCGACGAATCGGTGAGAATCACTTAGTGATTCTCGACGATTTACACTTAGACGATTCTCATCTTCCAACCCGTGAGCTGGTCTTTGGCCCATCCTTGCTCCTTGTCTGCTCTTGCTTTATCATAGCCCTGTACTTGAAATTAAGTACACCCCAATAGAGAGAGTACACGTAGGCCAACACACTGATCTGCTCAATGAGGGATTACGTCGCGCAGACCCGTGTATATTGACCCACTGCACCCTGACATTGGTGTGTACTTAGCGTGGAATAACTGCAAGCACAACTTAAAAGATTTCATCAAACACATTGTCTATTTACCTTAGCTTGTACAGGGGCTTCTTCAAATCAGGTACATTGTGGATACAATACCCAACACTTGGAAAGATGTGTAACTGAAGAAGAGATCCCGAGGATCTTGGGGGAGGTACACTCCGGCGAGTGCGGTAGCCACTCGGGAGGAAGGACGTTGGAAGCAAGAGTGATAAGGTAGGGGTACTTCTGGCTGACCCTGAGGAAAGACGCAGCGGAATTCGCGAAGAGATTCCAAAAATGTCAGCTGTACGCCCCCCTCCAACTCTTGCCTGCTCGACGACTTAGGATCATCATGTCGCCATGGCCTTTCGCCATCTAGGGGATGGACTTGGTTGGGCCTTTCCCCCTGGCTGGTGGGCAGAGGAGGTTCCTCCTGTTCATGGTCGATTACTTCTCAAAATGGCTGGAGGTTAAAGCCTTGGCCAAAGTCACCTCGCAAGTTATAAGGAACTTCGTCTGGGGGGAGATCATATACAGGCACGGGCTACCCCAAGCGATAATGACGGACAACGGCCCCCAGTTTGCCAGCAAAGGGTTCATCAGCTTCTGCGCCCAACTGGGGATAGACCTCAAGTTTGCCTCTGTCCACCACCCTCGGAGCAACGGCCAGGTGGAAGCGGCAAATAAAATTATCGTGAACTTACTTAAGAAAAAGGTGGAGAACTTGAGGGGAAATTGGGTGGAACAGCTCCCCTCAGTCCTGTGGGCCTTGTGAACGACCCCGAACATGGCCACCGACGAGACCCCCTTCAAGCTTTCTCATGGATGTGAGGTGGTCCTACCAGTGGAGTTCGAGGTCCGGTCCCCGCGGGTCGAGGCCGCGGGCGAAGGAGACGAGATGTGGAGGTTGGAGAATGAGGAGGGGTTGCGCATCTCGCTAGACATAGTGGGGGAACTGCGGGACTTTGCAACCATCAGACAGGAGGAGATCAAACGGTGGATGGCCAAGTATTTCGATAAGCATATCAGGATCAAGCAGTTCGCCAAAGGAGATCTGGTGCCGAAAAAGGTTGACGCAGCGGGAAGGTCGGCTTCCGTGGGCAAGCTCAACCCGAATTGGGAAGGGCCTTACATTGTAAAGGAGGTCCTTGGAACCGGGGGTTACTACCTCCAGGTTGTGGAGGGAAGAACCCTAAGCCACACCTGGAGCGGTGATGATCTAAAACGCTTCTACCCGTAAGAGGGGGAAGGTGATTGTATTAATACTTTCGAGTGCTATCATAATATATCCCTTATCTTTGATCTATTGTCTACTCTTTTATCTTAAAGTTAGCTTAGGTTTTGTGAACTTCATCGACACCCCTAGCTCGGCTAGGCCCCAGGTAGACTCGCTGTGTAGGCTCTCATCTAGCTGGCAGGTCTGAAGGCTCGCCTGTGGGGGAAAGGTTTAGTTTTGAGAACTTCATCGACACCCTGAGCTCGACTCGGCCCCAGGTAGACCCGCTGTGCAGGCTCCCATCTCGCTGGCAGGTCTGAAGGCTCTCCTGTGGGGGAGAGGTTTTGTTTTGAGAACTTCATCGACACCCCGAGCTCGGCTCGGCCCCAGGTAGACCTGCTGTGCAGGCTCTCATCTAGCTGGCAGGTCCGAAGGCTCGCCTGTGGGGGAGAGGTTTAGTTTTGAGAACTTCATCGACACCCTGAGCTCGGCTCGGCCCCAGGTAGATCCGCTGTGCAGTCTCTCATCAAGCTGGCAGGTCCGAAGGCTCGCCTGTGGGGGAGAGGTTTTGTTTTGAGAACTTCATCGACACCCTGAGCTCGGCTCGGCCCCAGGTAGACCCATTGCGCAGGCTCTCATCTAGCTGGCAGGTCCGAAGGCTCGCATGTGGGGGAGAGGTTTAGTTTTGAGAACTTCATCGACACCCCGAGCTCAGCTCGGCCTCAGGTAGACCCGCTGCGCAGGCTCCTATCTAGCTGGCAGGTTCGAAGGCTCGCCTGTGGGGGAGAGGTTATTTAAAGTCCACCTAGTGCCAACTACCTTCACCTATGGGGGGGGAATAGGTGTCTTGCAGCATTTTTGCGGAATTAAGCTATACTTGCACAAACAAACAAAACAATACAGCACAGAAAGACACATGCTATTTATAGTGGTTCCCCGATTTGGGTACGTCCACTCTCCCCCTTCAACCTATCTCCCAACCAGGGACGACTCAGTCACTTCACCAACAGGATTGAAATCTAATCCTCACACTAATGGAAGGAACCCTTCCACCCGAAGGAGTCACCACTCCTCCACCACGGGTTGCACCCAACCCTTACACAGAGGAACCAACGTTCCTTTACAATCAAAAGAAAAACTTGAATGTATAAAATAAAAACTACTTTTGGAGCGCTAGGTGTCCCTCTTTGTTCGATGACGCGTTCTTGAAGACGACGAAGAGTCCACGACCTTAGCTCTCACTTGGAAAGGATCTCCCTGAGATCGGCGGCAGCAAAGATTGCGGCGGCTATTCTTTCAAGATCGGCGGCGGCAAAGCTTGCGGCAGCGATACTATCAAGATCGGCGGCTACAAAGGAGAGCGGCGACGATGCTTTCGAGATCCAAACTTCGTAGCAAAGCTAGCAAGGTATACCAACGATCTTACTTGGATCGATCGTCTCAATCGATTCGGAAGGGGAAGGTATTCCCGTTCAACAAACCAAGAGACAAAAGATCTCAAGATAGACACGTGAGACGCATTGCTTGGCTAAGCTTCTGTCGTCGGGAGATCAGGAAGAATCAACGATCAGCGGCGGCGACCACCTTCACGAGCGGCGACGGCGGCGGACGACGATCTGCGATCCGCTAGGTCAAGTCGGCGGCCGTGCGTTTTCTTTTTCTTCGCCACATGTTTCGTTCAACTTAGGATAGTATTTATACCATAGATTAATCCAATATGACCGTTGTGGGACCCACCAGTAGAAACCCTAAGTCCGGTTCAAAACAATGCCTGAATATTTGGACCGGCCCAGCGAGCAGAAGAAATTCGCCTAAGACAAATTCGGCGAGAATCATTGGTGATTCTCGACGAATCGGCGAGAATCACTTATGATTCTCGCCAAATTCTACTTGGCAGAATTCTGGCTGAAGATCTTGCCATCCGGAGAGAATCGGCGAGAATCATAATTTATTCTCGATGAATCGGCGAGAATGCAAAGTCATTCTCGACGATTCGGCGAGATTCAACTAGTGATTCTCGACGATTCAGCCTTAAGCAGAAATCAAGACGGCGTTGAGACAGCCGGCTGCAATTGGCAAGAATCAGCGAGTGATTCTCGACGATTCGGCGAGAATCGTCGAATCGGCGAGAATCACTTAGTGATTCTCGACGATTTCTACTTAGATGATTTTCGTCTTTCTTCCCGCGAGTTGCTTTGACCCATCCTTGCTCCTTGTCTGCTCTTGATCTTTCTCAGCCCTGTACTTGAAAGTAAGTACACTCCAATAGAGATAGTACACGTAGGCCAACACACTGATCTGCTCAACGAGGGATTACGTTGCACAGACCCGTGTATATTGACCCACTGCACCCTGACATTGGAGTGTACTTAGCATGGAATAACTGCAAGCAAACCTTGAAGACAAATGATCAAATACAATGTCAATTCACCTTAGCTGGTCTAGGGGCTTCTTCAAATCAGGTACATTGTGGATACAATACCCAACAATCTCACCCTATTTGAAGAAGCCTAAACCCTACAAGCTAAGGTGAATATAACGGATGGAAGAACAACATAAACTGAATAATCAGTTGAGAAGGAATTTCCATACCATTATCTTTAGAGCATTTGGAGCATATTTTGCGAGAGCACCTTAGCCCTTAGCACCTTAGCCGAGAGGGCAATCTTCCCCTTTTTGGTTTCTACAAATCTGGGACTTTAGCACTTGCCACAATGCTCCCCCTCAGTTCTTGCATTTGTGCTTACACTTGAGTTTCTTGCGGATGCTCCCCCTTGATCCAAGAGCCGGGAGCCTCTGTATTCTTCATTCCTCAAGGTTTAGCATACCCAGTTCAGTGTTGAAGAGACTTAACTTGGCTTCGTCTAGGGGCTTTGTAAAAATATCTGCACTCTGCTTATCCGTGGGGACATAGCAGAGAGAAATGTCCTTGTTTTCCACATGCTCCCGAATGAAGTGGTAGCGCACTTCAATATGCTTCGTCCTCTTGTACGATACAGGATTGTTCGCAATTGCTATTGCGCCTGAGGAGTTGCAATACATCGGAACTTCGCTGAACTACAAGTCATAATCTTTGAGCTGATTTCTGATCCATAGAAGTTGTGCGCAACAGCTGCCTGCTGAGATGTACTCAGATTCAGCTGTGGAGGTTGCGACACAATTCTGCTTCTTACTGTTCCATGAGATAAGCCTTCTTCCGAGGAATTGACACGTCCCGGAAGTGCTTTTCCTATCATCCCTGCTTCCTCTTCGAGTTCTGACACCATCACGAGGATCTCCGATGATCTGTTCTCTAGGATGATCCCTCACGTGTCGGAGCTCTAGGAGTCTGGCATCTGGAGCTCTGACATCTTCTCGGGCTTCTCCTTCTTCCGGAAGATTTTCTCCATCCTGCTCGTCAACTTCTCCAGCTGACGTCGAGGTGGAAACCTTGACGTACTTGGGAGTTGCACCTTTAGCAGTCTCATCTAAACTTAGCTATTCAAGCCTTGCACCGTAGTTAGCGTTATCTCTTTTCCCTTAATCTTGTTCCATGGCAAGCCTGGAACATCTCTTGTCTAGGTCCCATCATGTACATGGGTACCTAGACTATCCTGCAAAAAAGAATTACCTTTCCTTAGGAACCCAATATGTATTGGGTCCTAGGTTCTTGTCAGCATAAAATCTTGAATGCCTTCCTACAGGAATCCTGTCAGGAAGGCTAACTCTGCCCAGAGGAAGTGGACATACCCTTGCCCTTGGCATAGAGGGATTGTGCCAACAATCTACGGCAAAGTGACCCACCTTGCCACAGCACCAACACTCATGAATGTTGTATCGCCGTTTCTGACCTGATCTACTGTCTGAGGTAGTCGGAATCTTAGGTCTAAACGGGATAGGGCAGGTTCTGCTCACAAATTTGCCTTTTCCACCGTGACACGCGGGAGGGTGGATAGAGAGCATGTGGTGAGTGTCATGAGGCCTGGGAGGTGGTGCCTTCCTTTCAGTCAGCACACTTCCAGAGGCCCCATGGGTACTTACCACATGTTTCCTGTCCCCCCTTTCCTGTGTCCTAGGGTGGAAAGTACCGCAGTGAGAGCTGGTTCCTGCATATTCATGATGAGTTGGGGCTGAGGCTGAGAATACAAATGGTTCAGAATGAGCCTTGGGTATTCTCTCATGGGTAGCTATGACAGCTCTGGCACTGTGGGTATTTCCACCTGAGGGCTGATCATTCTTGCAGTGACCAACGTTGTTTCTGTGGTCATACCTGAAAGCATGATGAGTGCCCTTCCTACTCGGGGTGGGGGGTCTGAACACAGTTTCCCCATTTCTCCATGAATTAATAATTTGGGAGATCCACCCATTTTCTACTTTTCTCTTGATAGCATCTATCTTGGAAAAGTTAGAAACTATCCTCTTCTCGGTCTCTAGACGACTCTCTAGATCCGAGATCTTTGAGTCCTTTACCTTGATGGATTCTAGTTGGAGATTCATCAAGATCTTCAGCTGAGCAATCTCCTTAGCTTGTTCCTCAACAAGTAAGTTGCTCGTCTGAAGGGCACTCTGATAACTTCCCAAAAGAAGTTATCTAGCTTCGTTTTCTGACAAATTACTTGGCATATCCGGCACGAATAAACACAAAAAGCTATAGAAATGAAAGTAATTGTTTGATTATCTAATTCAAGGCTAATTTGGTCTCTTTTCATTGTATGTTTACTAGTGGTGCAAGAGAAATAAGCTCATGGACGGAAATCTGCCAAAATATGAAAATCTGGAAAAAGGTTGCAACGCACAAAAAAATAAATGGTTGCAACACCTTTCTTTCTGATTGGCAATGCAAGTAGGCACAGCGCGGGTGTTGCAACACCCCAAAAAAATGAAGGTTGCAACAACTCCTGGGCGGTTTTCAGATTTTGAAATTCGAATTTTGCCACCTTTTCAAATTTGGAAGGAGGCATCCCTTGGCATATGGGGAGACGTTTTTAAAGGACATTTGCAAGAGAGGGCTGGACGAATATAGATAGAGAGGGAGCTTTTGGAGGAAAAGATCCATCTTGGGAGACAAACCCTAGGCAAGAAGAAGAAGAAGACTACACCGGATCGTCAAGAGCAACGGATCTCCCACATCCGAGTGAATTATTTCTTGAAACTTTCAAATTTTCTGAAGCATGTCTAGTAAGATCCATCTAATTTGGTTTCATCTCTCCGCCATGAACTAATTTCTTAGATCTTGTGTGTTGTGAGTACCTTACTTGTTGTGATGATTTGATTCAAGGTTTTGACTTAATGATTGTTTGATTTCCTATCTTTATTGGATTTGTGTTCTCTATTTGTGGATGTTTTGAGTAAGTATTCATCTTCTAGTTAGCATGGAGAGATTCGAGAGAGGAGTTATGCTAGTCTAGGGTTGAATCCTTTATATTACGTGGCGAGATTCGAGAGAGGAGTCACGTATTTCTTTAGTCAAAATTCCATCTTTTTACTGCACTGCGAGAATCGAGAGAGGAGCGGTGTAAGTGTAACCTAATTTCTAATATAACTTCGAGAGAGAAAGAGATTTCCTCTTGAGTTAGCGTAGTGGATTTGTGCGCTTTTCGTTACCTTCTTTCCACCCAAGTTAGAGATAACTGGGGGAATTTGGGTGACCGGATCTCGGAAATCGAGAGATAAAGAGATCCGCTTTTAAATCCTTGCAAGATAGAAGTCAAACAACTCATGAAAGCTTTGTCTATAAAAGATCATCGCAATAGGTAAGGGAAACCAACATGCAAGATTGCTCCCCTAAAACTTGGATAACAATATTTTCTTGTCCGCGCATTTTAGTTTTTGTCTCAAGAGTATTTCTTTAAATAAATCTAGAAATTCACCTTAATTATCGACTTGAATTTAGAGAACGGGAAGAGCTAGTAATTGTGACCACTAGGTCAATCACCTCCTCGAGGGAACGATCACTTCTCACTTTATATTACTTGATTCGGCACGTGCACTTGCGTAAATATACATCTATTTCGGGCGTATCAAGTTTTTGGCGCCGTTGCCGGGGAGGTGCTTCTGAGTTAGTGTTAATTATTCTCATAATATTAGTGAATCCCTAGTACTTAGAGATCAAGTCTTTGTTTGTTTGTTTATTTATTTGAATCGAGTTTATTTGAAAATCTGTGCAGTGTATGTCCAGGTATAGGCAAGTAGAATTATTGCCTTTGAATTCTGAAATTGAGCGTACCTGTAGACAAAACAGGAGAGACTTTAGGACCGTTAACATTATTCATCCTGCGATGGATAATCATGTGCAAAACAACGTTGATGATAATGAGGAGCATGTTGAACAAAATGTTCAACCTAATGCACCTCGCATGACATGCTACGACTATAATACACCTCTAGGTGGGGGTTTGCATTTCAGCATTGCTCGTCCGGCAATTGCAGCAAATAACTTTAAAATGGATCCACTCATCATGCAACAAGTTCAATACAATAAGTTTGGGGGTCTCAATCATGAGGATGCAAATTCTCATTTAAAAACTTTCTTAGCCATCTGTGATATGTTTAAGTGTAACGGGGCATCCGATGATGCAATTATGTTAAGACTGTTTCCGTTCTCACTAGAAGGGAGGGCTAAGGATTGGCTAGATTCTTTACCTGATGATTGTATCACAACTTGGACGCAACTAGTCGAAAAATTCTTACATAAATACTTTCCTCCTTCGAAGACTGCAAAGCTAATAAGAGATATAACCACATTCACACAGGGAAACGGCGAGACACTATATGACGCTTGGGAGCGTTTTAAGGAGCTACTGAGAAAGTGTCCCCACCATAGGTTAGCCCTACATCAGCAGGTTTCCACCTTCTATAATGGATTGCAAACTGCAACCATGATCTTAGTAGACGGGGCTGCTGGAGGATCGTTACTTAAGAAGTATCCCGAGGACGCATATGCAATCCTCGAAGATCTCACTGCAAATAACTATCAAGCCTATGACCGTCAAGGGAACAATAACACGGTTGGTATCCTCCAAGTGGACCAAATCACTTCCTTGGCCGCTCAAATGGCATCACAATTCAACCTAATTAATAAGAGATTAGATTCATTATCACAGCCTTCATCTAGTGCTCCATTGACGGTGGAGCAATTAAATCAAATTTCTGAAGAAGCAAATTATGTAGGAGGAGCACAAAGGCAAGGTCCACCTGGATTTGCCAATCATTATCACCCCGAGTGGCGAAATCACCCCAATTTCTCCTGGAAAAACAATCAAGGGGCGAATCACCCACCAGGGTTCAATCAAAATATGAACCACCCTCCTATCAATAATAACTCTCAACCCTAACAATTAAACCAAAGGAAGATACCAGATGAATTTATCTTAGGCATGTTCCAAAAGTATGACTCAAGAATGGGAGGAATAGAATCTTCATTAAGATCACTAGAAACAACTATGGGTCAACTTGCTAATTCATTAAGTCAAAGACCCATTGGAACTCTACCTTCTGATACCACACTAAATCCAACAAAAGAAAATCATAATAATCAATGCAAAGCTATTGCCTTACGGAGTGGTGTAGAGATTCCAAGTGGGGAGGGGTTGCTTGAGAAAGCTAGGGAAGAAGAGGCAATTAAGATGCCGAGTGAGTCGAGCACATTAGAGAAGGAGGTGGGAGAGAAGCAAAAAGAGAAATTAAACCAAAAGAAAGACGTAATCTACCCACCACCCCCATTTCCATCTAGACTGGCTAAATCCAAACTTGACATACAATTCCAGAAGTTTATGGATATTTTCAAAAAGCTAACTATAAACATCCCATTTGCCGAGGCGCTTGAGCAAATGCCGAGTTATGTTAAGTTTATGAAAGATATCTTGACAAAGAAGAGAAAATTTGTTGATAAAGAGATAGTGGCGTTGACTGAGGAGTGTAGTGCTATATTGCAGAACAAGCTGCCACCCAAGCTTAAGGATCCCGGTAGTTTCACAATTCCTTGTTCTATTGGAGTGAAGTTTGTTGGGAGAGCGTTATGTGACCTTGGAGCGAGCATCAACCTGATGCCATTATCTATCTACAAGAAGTTGGGTCTAGGGGAGATTACACCTACATCTCTTACTCTACAGTTGGCCGATAGGTCTCTTGCTTTTCCTAAGGGAATTGTAGAAGACGTGTTGGTTAAAGTGGAGAAATTCATTTTCCCCGCTGATTTTGTAGTTCTTGATATGGATGAGGACAAGGATGTCCCCATCATTCTTGGTAGACCATTCTTGGCCACCGGAAGGACACTCATTGATGTTCAGAAGGGTGAGCTTACGATGAGAGTTAATGATGAGAATGTGACATTCAACATCCTCAAAGCCATGAGATTTCCGGATGATAAAGAGGAGTGTTTCTCTATTACGGAGGTGAGTGCACCTATACAGAGGATGCATAATGAAAATAATTGGGAGCACAAAATTCTTAGTGCTTTAATAAATGAAGAAATAGAAGAGGATCCAGATTCAAGGGAAACTGAGGAAGTATTATGTACTTTTGAGCATTTACCAAATGCTAACGCGTTTGAGTTAATAAGCACGTCAAGCGAGTCGGAAATCATGAAGCCGTCTATTGTAGAGCCACCTATGCTTGAATTGAAACCACTACCCGAAAACCTAAAGTATGTTTTTCTAGGTAAGGACAACACATTACCGGTTATTATTGATGCATCTTTAATGAAGGAGAATGAAGATAAATTGATTGCGGTTCTTTGTGAGAACAAGAAAGCATTAGGCTGGACCATTGCAGACATTAGAGGGATAAGTCCTTCAATTTGCATGCATAAAATCCTTTTAGAGGAAGAGTCAAAAGAGTCAATAGAACCCCAACGAAGACTTAGCCCACCTATGAAAGAAGTGGTCAAGAAGGAGATAATTAAATGGCTGGATGCAGGTATTATATATCCTATCTCCGATAGTCGGTGGGTAAGCCCTGTTCAGTGTGTGCCAAAGAAGGGGGGTATTACTGTCGTTAGAAATGAGAGCAACGAGTTGATTCCCACTAGAACGGTAACTGGCTGGAGGATTTGTATGGATTACCGGAAGTTGAATAAAGCGACTAGGAAAGATCATTTTCCACTCCCATTCCTTGATCAGGTTCTTGATAGGCTAGCAGGAAATGAGTATTTCTGTTTCCCAGATGGTTACTCGGGGTATAATCAAATCATGGTTGCTCCCGAGGATCAGGAGAAGACAACCTTCACCTGTCCTTTTGGAACATTTGCATTTAGGAAAATGCCCTTTGGATTATGTAACGCTCCTGCCACATTTCAGCGCTGCATGATCGCTATCTTTACTGAACTAATTGATGAGGGGATCGAGATCTTTATGGATGATTTTTCAGTGTTTGGGAGATCATTTGATGAATGTTTAGAAGTGCTAAAGAAAGTTTTGAACAAATGCATTCAAACCAACTTAATTTTAAACTGGGAAAAATGTCACTTCATGGTCAAAGAAGGGATTGTTCTGGGACACAAGGTGTCCAAGAAGGGTTTGGAAGTAGACCGAGCGAAGACTGAGGTTATAGAAAAATTGCCCCCACCAACTAATGTTAAGGGAGTGCGTAGTTTTCTGGGTCATGCAGGCTTTTACCGTCGTTTCATTAAAGATTTTTCAAAAATCTCCAAGCCGCTAAGCCAGCTGTTAGAGAAAGATTCTCACTTTAATTTGGACGAGGAGTGTTTAGCCGCCTTTCGTACATTAAAGCAAAGTCTAGTTTCTTCACCGATTATTATTGCACCTGATTGGTCTCTACCATTCACCATTATGTGTGACGCAAGCAATTTTGCTGTAGGCGCGGTCTTAGGACAAGTGCGCGAAAAGGTCTTCCACACAATCTACTATGCTAGCAAGATATTGATCGACGCACAAATAAACTACACCACTACCGAGAAGGAACTATTAGCAGTTGTTTTTGCTTTTGACAAATTCCGCTCCTATTTAATATTGTCTAAGGTGATAGTTTATACGGACCATGCAGCTATAAGATTTTTGATAGAGAAAAAGGATGCTAAACCTAGATTGATTAGGTGGGTACTCCTCTTGCAGGAGTTTGATTTGGAGATTAAAGATCGTAAGGGGGCGGAAAATCCTGTAGCAGACCACCTATCACGTCTAGAGTCTGAGTATGGGAAGCATGTAAACATTGAGATTAGGGAGAATTTTCCTGATGAGAGTCTGTTGGCAGTATCGGAGGGGAATACCCCATGGTATGCTGACATCGTAAATTTCATTGTGAGTAACATTTTGCCATCAGATTTAAATTATCAGCAGAAGAAAAGATTTCTTCATCAGGCCAAATTTTATCTTTGGGATGCCCCCTATGTATTTAGGATATGCGCTGACCAAGCCATTCGTAGGTGCATACCTGAGATGGAAGTTCGTGATATCTTAGAAAAGTGCCATGCATCTCCTTACGGAGGGCACTTTATGGGAGAACGAACTGCTATGAAGGTACTAGAGGCTGGTTTTTTATTGGCCAACGCTATTTAAGGATGCTCATTTGTTTGTCAAGGCATGTGATAGATGCCAGAAGACGGGCAATATTCATCGGGGGGCAAGTATGCCTATGACCAATATTCTGGAAGTAGAGGTATTTGACGTTTGGGGCATAGATTTTATGGGGCCGTTTGTGAATTCTGGAGGAAATTTCTACATATTATTGGCAGTAGACTATGTGTCAAAATGGGTAGAGGCCATTGCCACACAAAAAAACGATGCTAAGGTTGTACTCAAGTTTATAAAAGCAAATATATTTACGAGATTCGGCACGCCTAGGGCGATAATTAGTGATGGGGGCTCACATTTTTCTAATACACAATTTAAATTACTTTTAAAAAAATATGGTGTAACACATAAAATGGCCCTAGCATATCACCCGCAAACCAATGGATTAGCCGAAGTCTCCAATAGAGAGATTAAGTCCATCTTAGAGAAGACAGTGAGTACAACCAGGAAAGATTGGACATTTAAATTAAATGACGCGTTATGGGCCTATAGGACTGCTTACAAAACGCCCATAGGTGTGACTCCCTTTAGGATGGTGTATGGAAAGGGCTGTCATTTACCGATAGAATTGGAACATAGAGCTTTTTGGGCGATCAAAAGACTTAACTTTGACTTTCAAGAAGCGGGTAAAAGAAGGCTGCTGCACTTGAATGAGTTAGAAGAGCTTAGATTTAATGCTTATGAGAACACGAAGCTTTATAAAGATCGGGTTAAAAAATGGCACGATTTGAGACTGCAGAAGAGAGAATTTAGAAGCGGACAACTTGTGCTTTTGTATAATTCACGCCTTCGATTATTTCCAGGAAAGCTGAAATCGAGATGGTCTGGACCATTCCGAGTTGTTGAGGTGTTCCCATATGGTGTAGTGACAATATATAACGAGAAGGACGGATCAACTTTCAAGGTGAATGGACAGCGACTAAAAATCTATTATGAGGGTGGTGACCAGCGCGATGCGATGGTCATAAAATTTCATTGAAGAGAGCGGGAAGAGCCGTCTTGCCGAGACGATTAACTTAGGCGCTAGGTGGGAGGCAACCCATCGCTTTATGTTTAGTTTATTGTTTGAATTTAGTAGTTTTTCTTCTTGCTTTCTTTGGTTTTGATTAGGAGAGTAGTGGTGGAGGAATGAATTCAGTTACTGATGGACAAATTGGTAGGAGCAGTGGTGGTAGTTGCAGCGCTGAAAAAGTTAATTTGACGCAACGTCCAAATTTCTGTCCCGAGAGTTAAACCACGCGGGTGTTGCAACAATCGAAAAAAAAAATGGTTGCAACAACTTTGTTTCGGCCAGTACCGAGGATTAGGCGGTCAACCCGGCGCTGAACCGGCTGGCGGGGTCGATCCAGAGTGTGCCACGTGGCCCCGGTTCACTTGAACTGGGCTTCTTCTTCATTATACATGCTCATCTATAAAAAAAAAGGAAGGGAATCGAATCGACGCCGAATCCTGCCCTATTTCGCGAAAACGGAGGCGTCGACGGCGGCATCGGCGAGTTCTGCGGGGCGTAGACGGCGGCGTGAGTGGTGGCGAAACTGCTAGGAGTTGATTCTCAGCGAGCCCATCCCCATTTCGCGATCTGTCGATGGGTGCAACTTCGCCGGATCCTTTTCTACCGCAACGTCTCTAGAGCGATTAGGTAATGTCCGAACACACCTAACATTATTCTTATTTTTATTCGCATCTCCATGCCTGCGTCTCGAATGTGTGAGGGTGAGGAGTTCCTGACCTTGTTAAACCTATAATGTAGAAATGTCATCCAAAAGAAAAGGGAAATCGATAGCGAAGAAATCGTCACGGTTTGTTAGCGAAGCGGCCGCATATAGATTTGAGAATCTAAAGACGTTACCAGTAATTTATGAAAGGGGATTCCTGATGGAGAAGCAAGCGTGGAGCCTTCCCTACGTGCTCCAAATGCATGAGTTGCACTGGGAGACGTTCTGCCATCACCGGTCAGAGGCCATTCTATCCTGGGTATACGAATTTTACGCAAACGCTAAGCAAATGGAGGATGAGGTAGTGACGGTACGAGGGAGGGCGATCAACATATCTTCCAATGTAATCAATGAGCTGTACGGAGTAGGTGTTGATGAAGAATTGGAGAGTCTGAACTATCAAATTACATCCGATGAACTGGCAGCTGCGATCGGCAATTCACCAGATCTGGAATGGTCAAATAGATCGACGAAGGCGCTGAAATCCACATCCCTGTCCAGGGAAGCTAAGGTGTGGCTCCTTTTCATAAATGCTACCGTTATGCCTACCCGCCACCTGAACAACGTCACTTTGGACAGAGCAGAGCTGATATATCACATTTTGAAGGGGCATAGGATTAATGTGGGAGAGATAATCAACAACCATTTGAAGATGAAAATCCGGGAGGACAAGGCCAAGCTGCTATGGTTCCCAATCTTGATCACGGAGCTTTGTAGGCAGGCAGGGGTAGCCTGCGGTGCTGAGGATTTGCTAACCCAAGTGCGGAGGCCGATAACTGGACAGGTTGTGAAGGTGAATATTAAAGTAGGGACTGAGATGGACAGCGGTTTTAAGACACCTCACAAAAGAATAGGAAGTCGATATTCAGCGTCATCGGCCAGAAAGTTGGAGAAAGTAGCAGTGCCATCCGGGGAAGGGGTCACGTTGCATGAAGCTATGGAAAGTATTGAGTACATAAAGGTATACTTGAGATGCCAGCACTGCTACTTCAGTTCCCGACTGGATATTATGGAGAGGAAGATTGATAGTCTCTTGAAGAGAGCAAAGTTGCAGGTGGATGAAGAGCCGTTTCGATATCAGTGGCAGTTCAACGACAAGGGAGAGTTGCTAGCGGCTGATGGAAGCACTCTCGACCCAACCGAATTAGATGAAGAAGACGAGGAACATGAGGAAGAAAGGAATCAGGAAAAAGAGGTGGAGCCAGAAGGCGAGGAGGATCAAGAAATGGATGAACCTGAAGAAGACGATGAGGGGGGATCTGATTAGATCCTTTTTGACTTATTTTTTTTTGATGACTATGCTAATGGTTGATGGACACTATTTTGTTTCTGTTTTTCTCTGGATGACCGTATTTTGAGCTATTTTGTTTGACTGCATGGTGAATGGACATATGATATGATATGATATTTTGAGCTATTTTGTTTGACTGTATTAATGGTTGATTAATATACCTTATTACTCTGCTTTTATGTTCGAATTGATATTATATGATTTAGGCTATTGCTATAATTAACAGTTATGACATGAATATGAAGGCGATTAAGCTATTTTGGTTCAGTGTTGTTGCTAATTCATGCAGTTACGAACTTTATTAGATTGCCTCCATGTTTTGTTCTCTTCTATCATAGCCAAGATAAAAGTTGAGCAGGTAAATATCATCGGAGTACTGTAGATCATCGGAGCACATGGGGAGCACATTAAAGAAACTCAAGAGACTCAGAGGACATCATTTCCTTATCAGGGGAGTTTTTACTGTTTCAATTTCACTTTTGTTTAATTCATGCAAAGGCTGAGTAGTATTGAAAGAATATATTTTTTTTTTATATAACACATTAACCTTGCTAGGGCCTAGCAAGCCTTTAAGTGTAGGGGTGTTGGCTAACATCGCCTCTGCAATTGTGGTGGTAGATAATTTGATCACTCGTACTTGTAATATCTCGTATATTGACAATAACTTAGTGATAAGTTATTCTTGAAGTTCAATGATAATTAATTGGTACGGCTAGGGAATCCTAGGAGTTCAGATTTTGAATTTGAAATTAGCAAGATTTTTTTTGATAAAGCACTCTAAGGCATTTGATTCATGCACATCCTTCTCCAGTTTTCGTTTACTTCTCTGAAAACTTTTGATGTTGATTTCTAAAATTAGGAAATGGGGTGAGCAAGAACTAAGTAATAATGTGAGTCAAGATAATGTTTTAGTAGCTAGACCATTTTGAACTTTCATGAGACTCTTTGGTTGGTTTTGTATCATTTTGTTACCCACTACTGAATGACCAAATTCCCCATATTTCACTAGTTTTATCTTAATCCACTAGCCATTTATGGGTGTTCCAATTCAGCATTTATATATATAAAAAAAGAAAAAATTGTGAATTGTCATAGTGATATGCGGCCTAAGTATGTACACGCCTATCTAGAATGATCTCAACTGTGACCATATGAAAAAAAAGGGAAATAATCAAAACTTTTGTCATAGTGACATGTGGCCTGGGTAGGCAATTACATACTTGGAATGATCCCAACTATTGGCACAATATGTTTATATATGCAAGGCTTAAGGATTGAACCTCGTAATATGGTGACGGATTGAGATTATTAACTAGAGAATTACCATGCCACTATTTAAGCCTATTCATGAATTGCCAACCAAGCCAATGCTAAACCTATGCTCTCGTATGCTGCTAATTCGTGTCAAGGCTAGCGTAATGACTTAGCTTATTCTTACCCTTTTGAATTATTGAGGATGTTCAATGAAAAAGTACGAGGGAGTAAATAATCTGGAAGAAGGCGCACACACTACACAAAATTCTTTAGTATGCTTTATCTTTTATCAAGCTAATGGATTTGTGATGTTTGAACTTTTAATAATAATCAAGCTTATCAGTTGAGTAAAGTGAACTTCTTGAGTATCTTGGACTAAGGTTGGTCAAGATAGGATTGTTCTGATTTGGAGAGTGATAATTATCGAACACCCATTTGAAATAATTATTTCTCTTTGCTCGGGACTAGCAAAGGTTCAAGTGTAGGGGTGTGATAACTTCCCAAAAGAAGTTATCTAGCTTTGTTTTCTGACAAATTACTCGGCATATCCGGCACGAATAAACACAAAAAGCTATAGAAATGAAAGTAATTGTTTGATTATCTAATTCAAGGCTAATTTGGTCTCTTTTCATTGTATGTTTACTAGTGGTGTAAGAGGAATAAGCTCATGGACGGAAATCTGCCAAAATATGAAAATCTGGAAAAAGGTTGCAACGCACAAAAAAATAAATGGTTGCAACACCTTTCTTTCTGATTGGCAATGCAAGTAGGCACAGCGCGGGTGTTGCAACACCCCAAAAAAATGAAGGTTGCAACAACTCCTGGGCGGTTTTCAGATTTTGAAATTCGAATTTTGCCACCTTTTCAAATTTGGAAGGAGGCATCCCTTGGTATATGGGGAGACGTTTTTAAAGGACATTTGCAAGAGAGGGCTGGACGAATATAGATAGAGAGGGAGCTTTTGGAGGAAAAGATCCATCTTGGGAGACAAACCCTAGGCAAGAAGAAGAAGAAGACTACACCGGATCGTCAAGAGCAACGGATCTCCCACATCCGAGTGAATTATTTCTTGAAACTTTCAAATTTTCTGAAGCATGTCTAGTAAGATCCATCTAATTTGGTTTCATCTCTCCGCCATAAACTAATTTCTTAGATCTTGTGTGTTGTGAGTACCTTACTTGTTGTGATGATTTGATTCAAGGTTTTGACTTAATGATTGTTTGATTTCCTATCTTTATTGGAATTGTGTTCTCTATTTGTGGATGTTTTGAGTAAGTATTCATCTTCTAGTTAGCATGGAGAGATTCGAGAGAGGAGTTATGCTAGTCTAGGGTTGAATCCTTTATATTACGTGGCGAGATTCGAGAGAGGAGTCACGTATTTCTTTAGTCAAAATTCCATCTTTTTACTGCACTGCGAGAATCGAGAGAGGAGCGGTGTAAGTGTAACCTAATTTCTAATATAACTTCGAGAGAGAAAGAGATTTCCTCTTGAGTTAGCATAGTGGATTTGTGCGCTTTTCGTTACCTTCTTTCCACCCAAGTTAGAGATAACTGGGGGAATTTGGGTGACCGGATCTCGGAAATCGAGAGATAAAGAGATCCGCTTTTAAATCCTTGCAAGATAGAAGTCAAACAACTCATGAAAGCTTTGTCTATAAAAGATCATCGCAATAGGTAAGGGAAACCAACATGCAAGATTGCTCCCCTAAAACTTGGATAACAATATTTTCTTGTCCGCGCATTTTAGTTTTTGTCTCAAGAGTATTTCTTTAAATAAATCTAGAAATTCACCTTAATTATCGACTTGAATTTAGAGAACGGGAAGAGCTAGTAATTGTGACCACTAGGTCAATCACCTCCTCGAGGGAACGATCACTTCTCACTTTATATTACTTGATTCGGCACGTGCACTTGCGTAAATATACATCTATTTCAGGCGTATCACACTCTCAAGGGAATCAAGATTTTCAATCTTTTGACTGAAGCTATCTATATCCCTTGCATCACTGGAAGGACTACCCTCTGAACTATTCCTGTCTTTAGGAACTTCAAGAGGTGAGGGGCATGAGGACGAAGTTACCTGCTTCTGGCTTTGCTGTTCAGGGTTACCGTCAAGATCGGCAGAGACTGTTGAGTCAGCTTCATCAAAACTGATTTCCTCAGCTTCTTCTTCAGTCTCTGACAAGGACACAGGAGCCCTGATACTGACAGATTGATCATGCCCTTCATCTTCAGAAATGAGGACCCCCACATAGGCTTCATCCTCTTGCTGACAACTGGTCCCTGCTTTCTTTGATCCCTCCATGAGGTCTGAGATGGTTTGCCACATGGACTTGGCCATCCTACACTTGTCCACTCTTGAGCGAGATACACCAGACCAGACATCAGAGATGATCTAACGTATTAACTTGTCCAAGTTGAACAGTGAGAGCTCGGTCTCAGACATCTCTTCGGGACTCTTGGGGATTTGGATATCCTTTCCTGAACCGGAAGCCTTCATGGGAATGAAGGGACCCTCTTCCAAGATGAGTGACGCCCGAGGGTCGATGGCCTCCAGATGAAACATAACTCTCATCTTCCAGATGGGGTAATACTCTGTTGTGCAAGCAGGGAGTCTCAGAGGAGGGACATAAAAGTCCAGCTCCATGCTTGAGTCTCGTTTTTTTGTTGACACTAGAGGCAGGATCTTACTCAAGGTGTTAACCTTATTGCTGAGTAACCTCCCTCTGATATCACTTGAAAGTCCACCTAGTGCCAACTACCTTCACCTATGGGGGGGGGAATAGGTGTCTTGCAGTGTTTTTGCAGAATTAAGCTATACCTGCACAAACAAACAAAACAACACAGCACAGAAAGACACAGGCTATTTATAGTGGTTCCCCGATTTGGGTACGTCCACTCTCCCCCTTCGACCTATCTCCCAACCAGGGACGACTCGGTCACTTCACCAACAAGATTGAAATCCAATTCTCACACTAATGGAAGGAACCCTTCCACCCGAAGGAGTCACCACTCCTCCACCACGGGTTGTACCCAACCCTTACACAGAGGAACCAACGTTCCTTTACAATCAAAAGAAAAACTTGAATGTATAAAATACAAACTACTTTTGGAGCGCTAGATGTCCCTCTTTGTTCGATGATGCGTTCTTGAAGACGACGAAGAGTCCACGACCTTAGCTCTCACTTGGAAAGGATCTCCCCGGGATCAGCGGCGGCAAAGATTGCGGCGGCTATTCTTTCAAGATCGGCGGCGGCAAAGCTTGCAGCAACGATACTATCAAGATCGGCGGCTGCAAAGGAGAGCGGCGACGATGCTTTCGAGATCCAAACTTCGTAGCAAAGCTAGCAAGGTCTACCAACGATCTTACTTGGATCGATCGTCTCAATCGATTCGGAAGGGGAAGGTATTCCCGTTCAACAAACCAAGAGACAAAAGATCTCAAGATAGACACGTGAGACGCGTTGCTTGGATAAGCTTCTGTCGTCGGGAGATCAGGAAGAATCCACGATTAGCGGCGGCGACCACCTTCACGAGCGGCGACGGCGGCGGACGACGATCTGCGATCCGCTAGGTCAAGTCGGCGGCCGTGCGTTTTCTTTTTCTTCGCTACCTGTTTTGTTCAACTTAGGATAGTATTTATACTGTAGATTAATCAAATATGACCGTTGTGGGCCCCACCAGTAGAAACCCTAAGTCCGGTTCAAAACAGCGCCTGAATATTTGGACCGTCCCAGCGAGCAGAAGAAATTCGCCTAAGGCAAATTCGGCGAGAATCATTGGTGATTCTCGATGAATCGGCGAGAATAACTTATGATTCTCGCCGAATTCTACTTGGCAGAATTCTGGCTGAAGATCTTGCCATCCGGAGAGAATCGGCGAAAATCATAATTTATTCTCGACAAATCGGCGAGAATGCAAAGTCATTCTCGACGATTCGGCGAGATTCAACTAGTGATTCTCGACGATTCAGCCTTAAGTAGAAATCAAGACGGCGTTGAGACAGCCGGCTGCAATCGGCAAGAATCAACGAGTGATTCTCGATGATTCGGCGAGAGATTCTCGTCGAATCGGCGAGAATCACTTAGTGATTCTCGTAGAATCGGCGAGAATCACTTAGTGATTCTCGACGATTTCTACTTAGATGATTTTCGTCTTTCTTCCCGTGAGTTGCTTTGACCCATCCTTGCTCCTTGTCTGCTCTTGATCTTTCTCAGCCCTGTACTTGAAAGTAAGTACACTCTAATAGAGAGAGTACACGTAGGCCAACACACTGATCTGCTCAACGAGGGATTATGTTGCGCATACCCGTATATATTGACCCACTACACCCTGACATTGGTGTGTACTTAGCGTGGAATAACTGCAAGCACACCTTGAAGACAAATGATCAAATACAATGTCAATTCACCTTAGTTTGTCCAGGGGCTTCTTCAAATCAGGTACATTATGGATACAATACCCAACAGTTATGTTTTGAGAACTTCATCGACACCCCGAGCTCAGCTCGGCCCCAAGTAGACCCGCTGCGCAGGCTATCATCTAGCTGCCAGGTCCGAAGGCTCGCCTGTAGGGGAGAGGTTTAGTTTTGAGAACTTCATCAACACCCCGAGCTCGGCTCGGCCCCAGGTAGACCCGCTGCGCAGGCTCCCATCTAATTGGCAGGTCCGAAGGCTCGCCTGTGGGGAGAGGTTTTGTTTTGAGAACTTCATCGATACCCCGAGCTCGACTCGACCCCAGGTAGACCCACTGCGCAGGCTCTCATCTAGCTGGCTAGTCCGAAGGCTCGCCTATGGGGGAGAGGTTTTGTCTTGAGAACTTCATTGACACCCCGAGCTCGGCTCGGCCGTAGGTAGATCCGCTGCGCAGGCTCTCTTCTAGCTGGCAGGTCTGAAGGCTCACCTGTGGGGGAGAGATTTAGTTTTGAGAACTTCATCGACACCCCGAGATCGGCTTGGCCCCAGGTAGACCCGCTGCGCAGGCTCTCATCTAGCTGGCAGGTCCGAAGGCTCGCCTGTGAGGGAGAGGTTTTGTTTTGAGAACTTCATCGACACCCCGAGCTCGGCTCGACCCCAGGTAGACCCATTGCGCAGGCTCCCATCTAGCTGGCAGGTCTGAAGGCTCGCCTATAGGGGAGAGGTTTTGTTTTGAGAACTTCATCGACACCCCGAGCTCGGCTCGACCCCAGGTAGACCCACTGCGCAGGCTCTCATCTAGCTGGCTGGTCCGAAGGCTGGCATGTGGGGGAGAGGTTTTGTCTTGAGAACTTCATCGACACCCCGAGCTCGACTCGGCCCCAGGTAGACCCGCTTCGCAGGCTCTCTTCTAGCTAGTAGGTCTTAAGGCTCGCCTGTGGGGGAGAGATTTAGTTTTGAGAACTTCATCGATACCCCGAGATCGGCTCGGCCCCAGGTAGACCCGTTGCACAAGCTCTCATCTAGCTGGCAGGTCTGAAGGCTCGCCTGTGGGGAGAGGTTTTGTTTTGAGAACTTCATCGATACCCTGAGCTCGGCACGACCCCAGGTAGACCCGCTGCGCAGGCTCCCATCTAGCTGGCAGGTCCGAAGGCTCGCCTGTGGGGGATAGGTTTTGTTTTGAGAACTTCATCGACACCCCGAGCTCAGTTCGGCTCGGCCCCAGGTAGACCCGCTACGCAGGCTCTCATCTAGCTGGCAGGTCCGAAGGCTCGCTTGTGGGGGAGAGGTTTAGTTTTGAGAGCTTCATCGACACCCCGAGCTCGGCTCGGCCCAAGATAGACCCGCTGCGCAGGCTCTCATCTAGCTGACAGGTCCGAAGGCTCGCCTGTGGGGGAGGTTTTGTTTTTAGAACTTCATCGACACCCCGAGCTCGGCTCGGCTCCAGGTAGACCCGCTGCACAGGCTCTCATCTAGCTAGCAGGTCCGAAGGATCGCCTGTGGGAGAGAGGTTTAGTTTTAAGAACTTCATCGACAACCCGAGCTCGGTTCGGCACCAGGTAGACCCGCTGCGCAGGCTCTCATCTAGCTGGCAGGTCCGAAGGCTCGCCTGTGGGGGAGAGGTTTAGTTTTGAGAACTTCATCAACAACCCGAGCTCGGCTCGGCCCCAGGTAGACCCGCTGCCCAGGCTCTCATCTAGCTGGCAGGGCCGAAGGCTCGCCTGTGGGGGTGGAGGTTGGGTCCTTGGAAATACTTCCACTTGGATGTTCTGAGTTGGGCAAGAGACACACTCAGAAGGCAGAACAAAGAGGTTGAGGATTTTCTCGGGCAAAAAAGGTCTCGGCCAGGAAAGGTCTCGCCGAAAGGAACTCCTGGCGGGAAGGCCTTTTGTCGAGGAGTCCTTGGCCAGACAGTGGGAAGATCTGGGTGAAAAGTTCCGTCTGTTCGCGCAAGGTTAAAGAGGGGCGGTCTTCCCTTAAAAGGCCTACGAACGACGCTCCCGACAAATGGTTCTCGGCAAAGCACGGAAACGGCACGTCTAAGCCTTGAGCTCTCGACAGGTTCCCACCTATTGATCGCTAAGGGAGATTACCCTGGGGGGGGGCAAGGGCCTCGGCGGAAGCGTGCCTGAGAAGTATTCGGCTTCAACAGTTAAAAAAGAAAAAAAAAGGAGAAGAAAAAGAACCAAATACAAACTTACAATATATATATTCTCAATGTAATTACAAAATAGGAGCATCTTGCTCATTACAGGTAAAATAAAAAAGGGGGGGGGGGGAGAACCCATCAAGGAGAAGCGCTGTATTCGCTCGAGCTCCCGCTCGAGCTTCCGCAGGAGCTCTCGCCTGAGCCCTCCCCGGATGTCTCGCTAGCAGTCATGGGAGATTTCGGGACATCCGAGGGCGGGGAGTCGAGTGCGCCTGGAGGCTACGGGATAGGATCGAAGAGCCAGGGAACAAGCTGGGGAGCGGAAACGATCTTGCCACCCTCGTTCAAACACCCCACGTCTCGCAACGTCTCAAGGGTCAGCCTGACCGCCGCTTGAGCATTGGTCTGCAGGAGCTTGTCGATGTCATACTCCGAGAAATGCCGGCTCCTCAGCCTCTCGTCCAGCGAAGGAGGAGGCGCGACCGCGGCCGCCACCACCTCCATGCGCCAGAGCTGGTCCCTCAGCATGATGTTCTCGCACTTTATCCCAGCCAGCTCCGCGCGAAGCACCGTGCTCTGGGCAGAGTCCTGCGTAATAAAGAAGCCGATTAATACAAAAGAGATGACAAGCTATGGATTACAGGGGAGAGAGTGAATGTCTTGAAAAGATCTCGCTTACCTCCTCCGCCGGGAGCAAAGAAAGCAATCCCATAACATCTTCCAACTGTGCCTTCAAAGACGCCACCTGGGCCATCGCCTGGTCCCGCGCCTTAAGCATCTCGCCAAAGTTGCGGTCGATGGTTATGCTCCGGCGCGCGCACATGTGCGCAAGCGCGAACCCGCGCATCAGGGACCGGGTGGAGTCGAAGGACAAGAGCCGCGTGGACAGCTGATCATAAAGACTGGCCTCCTCCTGGCTGTAAAGGCCGTAGCCCAGTGCGAAGGCCTCGCCGGTGAGCTGGTCACCCTCCGCCCAGCTGGGGAGAAGGGTCGAGACGGAGACTTGGTTGGCCTCAGGGTCCCACTGCAACATGGGTTTCCCTTCCGCGTCAAGCCACTTCACGCCGAGACCAAAGTTCCTGTGCCCCTTTGTCACCTTCTTGGGCGGGGATCGAGTGGAGGTCTCGGCGGCTACCCCCTCGCCACCAGCCCCTCTTGCGGCTTGAAGGTTCTCGGCGGGGGCCCCTGCATTATCCCTGGAGGCAGCGGTCATCTCGCTGACCGCCTGCAGGATCTCTTCGAAAGACCGACCTGGTGCGAGAGGTTGGACTGGCGCAGTCGCCACAGATTTCCCTTTGTCGGCAGTGGTGGGCTTGGGTCTTTAGGCGTCGGGCTTTCGCTTCCCGGCACTGGTCGAAGGAGGCGGGGCTGGCTCGTCGCGACAAGCTTGGGCCACGGATTTCACGAGAGCCAGCGGATCTCTCGCAACCTGGCCCTCGGCACCCTGAGTCTCGACAAAGGGTTGGTGTAGAGTAATTTCTCGCTCTCCTGCAAGGGAGACAACGCTCAGCATTAGCTTAAAACGGGAATACCGAGTTAAAGGCGAGACCGTACCTTCGCCAAGAGGGACAGCGGGGAGAGAATCGACGTCCCGCCTACGGAATTGGACGTCGAACTCCTTCGTCCCGAAGAACTCCAAAAGGGCGCTCTCGCACGACCCCAGGGCGGGCGGCTTGTAAGCAGCGTGTTGGAACACCCTATTACTAATTTGGGCAAGGATCACTATGTTTCTCTTAGGAAACCAGGTTGACCTAGTTGTATAGTGTAAAGGTCAACATTAGAATGAGTCTAGGGCTTAGAACTTAGGTTTGAAGCTGCCCCCAAGGACCATTCAAGCTCAGGATTTCAAGCTAAGTAAAGAGATAAAAATAGTCGAACGACGGTCGACTATCGTCGAGCTCAGGTCGACGATCGTCGAGCTTCAGTCCGACGATCGTCGAGCTTTGGTCGACGATCTCTGGCTGTGCTTGGGTCGACTATTTCTGGGAAAGTTTAGGTCGACGATCTCTGTTTGCTTCAGGTCGACGTTTTCTGTTGAAGTTTAGGTCGACGATCTCTGTCTTAATCAGATCGACTATTTCTGCCAGACCAAGAACTTAGATAGTCGATCTCAGATCGAAGTTTTCTGTCTACTGCTTATCTTCAATATCTCTGAGCTCAGGTCGACGATCGTGGAGCTCAGATCGACGTTTTCTGTCAGAATGATCTATTCCTTCTCTGAGCTCTGGTCGACGATCGTGGAGCTCAGATCGACGTTTATTTTGAGAGATCGACGATTCTAAGGATTCAAATTCTGTCAGTCTTTGGAATGTTTTTGAATTCTCTCAGCATTTATTTCAAGAAGATTTGCCAGCCGTTTTCATTTATTCTGGAGCAAGTTTCTCAAGGAATTTTTCAGGAATGTTTTATTGGACTTTCCTCCAGAAGACAAATTCTTTATGGAAGGCATTTAATGTCTGATAACGGCTATCTTGGAAGAATTATATTCAGAGAATAAGATCGTCTTCTCTCCAACACTACTCTCCAAGAGAATTAATCCAGAGTCAATACACAATAGAATCAAGAGACACACACTGTTACAGAAGAACAAGAAGAATTAAGCTGTGAAAGATTACCATCCTCTTGCTTACAGAAAAGTGATCAAAGCCTCATCTCAAAGAACTCCAGATACCTCATCTTTCAGCCTCTTTGCTGAAACAATTCTTTGCTGGAGATCTAAAGATCTGAAGACCTATCACCTAGAGCAAAGCTTCCATTCCTGATTCATTCAACATCTCAGGGGGAGCCTTGACAACAAAAGATCCACTAGTCTTCTCTCATTTGATTTGAGAACAGAGAAGACAACCTCACCTCTTTACCTTTTTCTTTTTCCTGCTGTAAAGGGTTCTTGAACTCCCTTCAAAAGTTCTGTCTGGTTCTGAGAGCCTTGTCAAAACTCAGTGGTGGCAAGACACCTTATCAAAAAATCCAGTTTTGGTTTTTGAGCACCTTATCAAAAGCTCATTGGTGTCAGGACACCTGATCAACTTATCCTGAGTGGATTCCTACCAAGGGTGGTAGAAGAGTGGATGTACCCAGGTTTTTGGGGAACCACTATATTTCCTTGTGTCTTCTGGTTTGTTTATGTGATTTGTCTGCTGTGTGCTGTGCTCTTTACTTCTTGGTTTTTAACTTCTTACTAGCACTCTACACTATATCATAAATTGAATTTTATATGTGTTGTTTATTTCAACTGTGAAAAATTATTTTAAAATACTCTATTCACCCCCCCTCTAGAGTTGAGATAGATCTTACCCTCACTTTCACAGCGCCCTCGTATTGCACGGGCGCGAGAGGAACATTGCCGAAGTCGCCGGCAATGAAGACAAACTTCTCGCCCCAATGACGGTGCTTGTTGGCGAGACCGGTGGTCTTAAGCAGCTGCCCAAAGAAGAAGACCACCCCTCCCTTTGCGCAGAAGGTGAATAGCTTCCGAAAGATAGGAAGGCTAAACTCAATCCTCTCGGATCACATGTAGCAGATGAAAGCTACCAGGATGGCGACCGAGTTGGGATTGAGTTGAGCGGGAACAACGCCGTAGTAGCAGAGGGCCTGACGCACCTCGGGCTAGAGGGTAAGGCGGAAGCCCACCTCGAAATGCTCGAGGGGGATGACGAGCTCTCCCGCTCTCGTGCTATTGACCCGATCATCGTTGCCCGGGTTTCTCGCAGTGAAGCCTGCGAGAACGTAATAAGAGACGATTAGCTGATACTCCTCCATGGTGAGGTGGCAGGAGGGGAATTGGTGCTTTCGAAAGGCTTCCGCGCGTTTGGAGCATCCCTCGCCTTCGCCCGGCATCGTGTTTAGGGGATTGAGCGTGAGGTCTCGAAGAAGGAGGCGAGAGCGAAGATCAGACGAGAACGGGAGAAGAAGGCGGAAGCAGGGGGAATTCTCGGCAAAGCGCAAGAACAAGGAGGAAAGCGTGGGTTCCAGGTCGGAGAAATTAATGCATTTGGTGGACTCCTCTATATATAGGAAACTGTAGTAATTATGACTTTTCTAAAAAAGAAAAAATGAAAATAGCGGCGGTGGTACAGGCGCCATACCCCAAGTCAACGACCCCTCGGGTTCCGGCCTGGGGTGACAGCGACTGGCCGACGGTTCAGATTCGCGCGAGTGACTCGAGACGACCACGCAAAATAGAGGAAAAAAAAAGCAGAGATTGCTCTCGCCGGGCGAGAGCTAAATAACAAATAACAATTGAAAGATTACAAATAAAGTCCAAAACAAAAAGAAATGGGGTACATCGCGAGAAGGGAAGGCCAAGGGGAGAGAGGTGGCGAGACTTCTTTAAGTCAATACGGTTCCCAGCGCCATCGTCCTCGCTCTCGCCGTCTAGTCCTCGGGGGCACCAACGGGTTGTAGTAGGAAGACAGGGTGGTGCACCCTAGGTTGATCCGGCGAGCCTGGTCTCGAATCCGCGCGATGCACCTCCCGGGAGAAGACTCGGTGGCAGAACCACTCGGCCGCTCTGTCTCGCCAAAGAAATAGTCGCGTTCAAGGGCCTCCAGCCTCTGCTCCACCATCTCGCGAAATTCTTTCGCCGCAGTGGCACGTGCCCGCTCCCGCCGCACAAGCTTTGATAGGAGAGCGGCCATCTTCTTCCCTCGCCTCTTCGCGCTCCTGGCATCATTCAGGATGTCCTCCATCTCGTCAGACGAAGGGAGGGGAGAGCTCTTGCCATCCTCCCCCTCTCTGTCTTTGTCATCTTCATCGGCCCCTGTCCGCGAATCCAGATCCTCTGAGAAAACAAATTCATGGTTACGACGATAGCTGAGTAAAAGCTATGGTAATGTTTCGCATACCTGTAGCATGACAAGAGCCACTGGCCAACGGCAGGCGAGAAGGCCCGGGCGAAAGGTCTCGCACACAGTGATCCCGGCCTGGCCGGAAACACGGGGAAGTCGTCCTCTCTCACGAGGCGGCTGGCCTCCTTCGGAGCTATGGAGGGGTCGACGGACACCCCTCTCGCAAGTACGACGGGATCAGCCGCTTGGTCTGGCGAGTTAGCAGCCATTATTTCATTATCCCGGGTGGCGAGACCCGGGTTGGCGGAAGCTGATGCTGCGAGAAGTCAATTCGATAGAAGGGGAGGCTACAATCAAAAGTTAGGAGGGACATGAAGAAAGGTATACCAGCGGTTCTCGGAGAGGCAGCCAGAGGAGAGGCCTCCATAACCCGTGGTCGATCCTCGGGAGGGTGTGACGACGAGTCCGGAGGCACCAGCGGGGACCCGACGTTGTCATCTCGAGTTGCTTCCTGCGAGAAGTATTCCATCAGGTGCCGACCCTTTCGAGTGATCAGCGTGCAATTTTGATGATCAGCAAGCCGGAGAGACATACCTTCTGCGGAAGGGAAGCATCATCCGCGCGGTCAGGAGTCGGGGTGGGTGAGTTCCTGTTTTCGCGAGAAAGGTCCCGCTGGATCACCTTCGCCTTTTTCTTCCTCTTCTCTTTCTTCTTTAGCGGGGAAGGATTAACGGCTGTCGACCTTCTTGCCAGCCAAGGAGCAACCAATGCACTGTTCGCCAGGGCTCGCGCCTGAGCCCCATTGATGCGGTCTTGAAGGTCTTGCGGGAGCGGCTTGTCGACACGTTTGGAACGCATTATGAAATCACGCGAAAGCTTAGTAAGGAAGAAGCGAATCAGGGGCAGACTTAGGACGTCTATTAGCACCCGTATATATAGAGCTAGGGGATGGCCAACCAAAAAGATTCTCTTTTTTGAGGTGACACGTGCCCAACGAATATTTATGGGTTGGACGTGTCTTTTTGAGCACAGAGCTAGCTCAAAAAGAGCGGGGATTGTGTACAACCCCATATTCGCTGGAGAGAACCCAGAGACGCAAACAGTCAGGATTGGACTAGCTTTGGACTAGCTTCGGGCTCAAGACCAGAACCGCTTGCGCCTTAATAAGCTCCCGCTTACGAGCAGGCGGGACCGTTTGCGCCCAGCCTCAGCCAAGATCCACGGATGACCAAAGGCGGGAGTGTAAGACCCCCTTTTTAACAACTCGTAAAAACCGGGGTCTTATGCCCAGAACTGCCGCTTTGCGGTGACACCTTCGCACCCGGGAAGGTCGTCACCACTAGACGCAATTCTGCCGGCCTTTTTCTTTCGATCATCAATCTGTAGCGAGTAAAGTAAAAGTAGGCAGTCCACCAAAGAAAAATCACATAAAAAAATCTCCAGGAAGGGAGTGTCCACAAAATAGTAAAAGAGTACAGAAATGAAGGGCCTAAGGCCGGTACATCAATATCCTCACTACAGATCTCTCATGCGGAAGCAAAATAAAACAACTACTAGAAGTCGGGACTCACGGTCCCAGCTGGCTGTACTCCTGAGCGAGACTGCCCTGTCTCCAATCGCACCGGTCTCCTGGGCTGCTCCTCCATGCTGGGCTCCACGATCCCCTAATATGATGTGGTTCGAAAACCGTTTGTCTATAATACTAAGCCCTATCATCCCCCACCCCTTCCCCCATGCTCCTAGGCATCGAGCGGGGAGGAAGAAAGGAAGGGACGTGAAAGTGGAGAGTAAAACAAACAGGTGACAGGGAGACCTAGCTAGCAATTTATAATCATGTGGTAATAGGTAAAGTAAGAAAAGAATTTAACCTTCACTTATGTGAGTACACATAAGCCAAGATATCTTCTACAAGGCTTCCATCGTATAAAATGTCCCATATCACTTTATACGTTGGGGTGTCGGTTATCACAAGCAGTATATATATATTGAAATGACCTTAATTTATAAACTCGCCCACACAAGCTTATAGACCAATGGGTCGTTTGGCAAGTCCTAATGTATAAGCGCCCCATTAAACTTATATATTAGGTGTCATAGGTTATTATGAATGATTATGATATGCATCTATATGGTGGGTTCATGTTTTGTTCAAGCAGTGCAACTCACCCACCCGACTTTGTATACACAAACCTTTAGTTCCCTCTTTTGGAGTCGTTACCTCCCAGGATACCTCCGTAGTGGCAGACAGAAGCGGTGGGTAGGGCCTCGCCCACCTCAAAACCAGTAATAGCCTCAACGCTTGGTGCACTAAGCGGACTACCGCGTACTCTTGCCGACTGGACCGCCGGACTTAAGTTTGGCGAAGTGTTAAACCACACTTGCTGAGTCATCGTATTGGCGTCGGTGCAACGACTAACCCATATCGAAGACCCACCACCTTAGGTATTTCTTATGCACATGCAATATTCTCAAAATAGTATGTTGGTACCCTAGTTTGATTTGAGTTTAGTCTTCTCTCCTTTGTGCTCCTTGACCCAAGAAATATCTATGGTCAATGGTTAGAAGTCTAGCTGTAGAGTCCTCACTTTTCCAGATTGAGAATTTGGTTAAGTAGTTTTTCGTTCGACTATAGTCGAACGCCATTCGACTATCGTCTATCGGCTGATCGACGATCGTCTATCAGTTGGTCGACGCTTTGTTCTGCGCTGATAGTTCGACTATCTGTTGATAGGTCGACTATCTGTTCTGTGCTGATAGTTCGACTATCTGTTGATAGGTCGACTATCTGTTCTGCGCAGATAGGTCGACTATCTGTTGATAGGTCGACTATCTGTTCTGCGCTGATAGTTCGACTATCTGTTGATAGGTCGACTATCTGTTCTGCGCTGATAGGTCGACTATCTGTTGATAGGTCGACTATCTGTTCTGCGCTGATAGGTCGACTATCTGCTTGATAGGTCGACTATCTGTTTGCGCTTGATAGTTCGACTATCTGTCCTGATAGATCGACTATCTGATAGTTCGACTATCTGTTCTGATAGGTCGACTATCTGCCGAGGTAGTTCGACTATCTTCTTCGATAGGTCGACTATCTGGATCGTTCGACTATCTGCCCGATAGATCGACGATCTCCGTGCGTCGGTCGACGATCTCCGAAGGTCGTTCGACGCTTTCTGCCTGCCTTTATATTTTGTATTTATTTATTATATTTAATTAATTAATACATTTTCTGGCACATTATTTTAAGATGTATGATAAAATTACCAGGCAATATTTGCTCCATCTCTTTTGCCTGAGTCAAATCTTTTTAAGATAAAGTTGTTTGTCTTATTAGCTGTTATTATAAATTACTTTATCTGCTGACAGCCCTTTATAGCCGTTAGACTGAAAAGTCTTCTTCTTTGCTATAAAGAGATTATTTCTGATGTGACTTTATTTAGTCCTTTGTTATTTGATTTGGTCCTGCAGCTTCTTAGAAAAAGGGTTATTCCTTTTATAGAATGTTTTACTGCAGAGATGTTTCTGTCTTCTTGATATTTACAGCCCAGGTCTCAAGGCTCAGAAGAAGACAAATAATTCAAATGGAAGAGAGCCGTTGCTTGCTGGTGTTATATAAAGAACCCTTTGAAGAAGGATTCAAGCTAGCTAATAGCTAACCAGTTGTTCATTCAAGCTTTCAAGCCTTCAAGCTTTCTGCTCTCAGAAAATTTCCATCTAACTGAGAAGTGTTAAGATCTTCGACTCTTCTTCAACCTGAGTTCTCCTGCTTTCAGGAAGTTCAAACTCAGAGATCCTTTGAAGAAGAAGAAGAAGAAGATAGCTGCTTGAAGAGATTTCATTTTATTATTTACTTTCTTCCTGTAGCTTTTTCCTTCAGAACTTTCTGAAGAGTTTTCTGCACTGAAGCAAGACTTCACCTGGACATCTTTGAGCCAGGGGGAGCCTTGATTCTTTAGAGCTTTCTAGCTCAGTGCAAGTTTTTGTGCTTCTCTAATCTATTGTAAAATAGAGAAGACATCTTAACCTTCTTCCCCCTCCTGTACAGGGTTATTACTCCCTTCAAAAGTATCCCTTGGTGGCAGGGCACCTGATCAAAAACCTGTGCTTGGTTTTTTTAGACACCTGATCAAAAGTCTAAAGGGTTTCTGAATCTACCTGAAGCAGATTCTGTTGGTGGCAGGGCACCTGATCAAAAACCTGAGTGGATTCCTACCGTGTGGGTAGAAGAGTGGACGTACCCAAGTTGTTTGGGGAACCACTATAAATTTCCTTGTGTCGTCTGGATTCCATTGTTTAATTCCTGTATTGTGGCTGTGATTAGATATAACTAGGTTGCTAGTTGTTGGTTAGGTTTTCCAAGCCTTAACTGTAATTACAGTTAGCTTGAGTTTGTGCACTCCACTTGTGTTAGGCTCTAGGGTTAAATTTATATCTATAATCTTTCATTCCGCACTTCACTCCAAGGGAGTTGGGTAGACCATTAAGTTTTGTCTAGTGCAAAATTTGATAACTCTATTCACCCCCCCTCTAGAGTAGTATCTATCCCTTCACTTTCAATTGGTATCAGAGGGAGGTTGACTGACTGAATAGGCTAACACCTAAGTCACAAGATCCTGATAGATACCAAAGCTTATAGATATTCACTATCATGGCCCAGTCTAAGGATTATTCAAGCACCAGACCTCCAGCATGCAACTTAGCTAAGTTTGGCATCTGGAAGGCAAGGATCAAACTTTATATGAACTCTATTGATGAAAGTATTTTTGCTTCTATTTTGTCAGGTCCCCCAAGAGCACCTGCTGCTGCCACTGCCTCATCATCTGATATGAGTGCAGTGCCTCCTCCAGATTATAATGATGAGTACAAGAAGGCCAAAATTGCAGATGCCAAGGCAATGAACATACTGGCTCAGACAATGTCTGATGAGGTGTTCCAGAAGGTTGCTGACTGCTCCTCAGCAAAGGCCATGTGGGACACACTGAACCAGATTGTAGCTGGTTCAGCTGATGAAAGGAAGGACAGAAGGTCCAACCTGATCTCACAGTACGAGAACTTCAAGAAAACTGATGCTGAATCAGTTGAAGCTATGTACACCAGGCTCAGCTCAATCATCAATGAGCTGAGGACCCTGGACAAGGACATATCATTGACAGAGGTCAATGATAAGATTCTTATGTGCTTGCCTAGCACATGGGATCTAAGAATCTGGCCCATCAAAGAAGCCAGAAGTACTAATGAGATCTCCACTGAAGCTCTCCTCGGCAAGCTCAAGTCTTTTGAGCAAGTGCTGAAGACCAAAGAAGCTGAAGCTGAAGCAAAGACCCCCACTCCTACAAGAAAAGAGCAATCTCTAGCTCTTAAGGCTGCAGATGTTTCTGAAGGCAGCCAATCTAATGAGGAACTTATGGCACTGTTTGCCAAAAGGTTTCTCAAGATGGGGAGAAAGGAGTTCAGAAAGAAGTCTTCACGTTATGAAGACAAACCAAGGTATGATCGCTCTCCTGCTAAAGAAATTATCTGTTATGGTTGCAGGAAGCCTGGACACATCTTGCCAGAGTGTCCAGAGGAGAAGAACAAAGACAAGAGAAAAGATAAAGAACAGCACAGGAAGCACTCCAAGCCATCCTCCTACAAAAACAAAAAGAAGGAGAGAGGTTTCATTATTGAAACCTGGAGTGATTCTGATGAAGAATCCTCCTCATCAAGCTCCAGTGAAGATGAAGAAGAGAAGAAGGCAAAAGAAGTTTGCCTCATGGCAATAGATGTCTGCAGCAACCACTCTGCTGCAGAGAGTTCTGATTCTGATGAAGAGATGCCTACTGAAGATGAGGTACTTTCTTCTTATGATTTTACTTCAGAAGAATTTAAGTTAGAATTTAAATCTTTATGTTTAGATTTAATTAGCTCAGAAAAGGAAATAAAAAAACTTAGAAATAGGTTAGCTGACTCAGAATCAATAGCCTCTGAAAACATTAGGTTAAAGGAAGAACTCACTACTTGTAGTGAAGAAATCAAATTTCTTAAAATAGAGTTAGCTAAGTCTAAGAGATTAGAAGAATCCCTTAATGGTAGAAGCCTTAAGCTGTTAGAAATTACCAGCATGACTAACACTAGGTCAGGTAATGATAAACTAGGCTTAGGAGCTTCTCCCAGTGAACCCCCAGTCCTTCTTAAAAATAACCTTTCAACTCCAGTGAACTTCATTTCAGCTAGTGGAAAGAAGAACACTGAGCAAGTAAATCTGGTTAATAAAACCTTAAATAAAGCTAAGAGAGAAAAGAGAAAGAAGTTTTTTAAAGAAATGCAAAGAGCGTCGAACGCAGCTCGACGATCGGAAGCTCCATGGTCGAACGAAGGTCGACGATCTGAGCACCCATCGTCGAACGTCGATCGACGATTTCAATATGATTTTCAAAATCACAATCAATTCCATAGAAACCTAAATGAGAATAGAAACCCTAGGTTTGTTGACCCATCATCAGCATGGAGAATCCCACCTAGGAGATCTCACCCACTAGGCTATCACCCTCAGCCTGCATTCTCATACATTTCCAGTTTTTCTTATGTGAAAAACAAGGGACCCAAGGTTACCTGGGTCCACTCTGTCTAAATAATTGTCCTGCAGGTGAAGGCCTATCCAATCACTCAAAATAAGTGGTATTTGGATAGTGGATGCTCTAAGCATATGACAGGAAATAAAGATCTACTGTCAAAGTTCAAAGCTAAGCTCGGCCCAAAGGTTATCTTTGGAGACTCCAGCTGTGGTCAGACAGAAGGCTATGGCAAGATCACAATTGGAGCAGTTACTTTCAAGAGAGTTACTTATGTCAATGGACTGAAGCATAATTTGATTTCAGTCAGCCAGCTGTGTGATGCTGGCTACCAGGTTTCATTTTCTAACTCCTTTTGTAATATTACTTTAAATAACAATATTGTTTTAGTAGGTATTAGAATAGGTAACATTTACTTAGTAGATTTTAATTCATCTCAATCTGAAATCTGCCTGTTTAATGAAGTAACCCTTAATAATAATTCCCTATGGCATAAAAGGCTTAGTCATGTAAACCTTAAAAATATATCTAGGTTATTTAAGCACAACCTTGTTAGAGGTTTACCTTCTTGCCCTTACAAGAAGGAGAGCCTATGCAAGGCTTGTCAGCTAAGCAAGCAAACCAAGAATTCTTTTAAATCTGTAAATAAAAGTGATTCTCCTAGGATCCTGTATTTATTACATTTGGACCTTTTTGGCCCAATAAATGTACAGAGTTTAGGAGGGAAGTATTACACATTAGTAATTGTAGATGACTTCTCTAGGTTCAGTTGGGTTTTCTTTTTGAGAACTAAGTCTGATAACTTCAAAGCCCTTACAGACTTTCTACTATGTGTGCAGACTGAGTACTCTACTCATGTGGCCTTGATCAGAAGTGATCATGGTATTGAGTTTGACTCTCTTCTCATGCAAGAATTCTGTGAGAGAGAAGGTATCAAACATAGTTTCTCAGCTCCTAGAACTCCTCAACAAAATGGGGTAATTGAAAGGAAGAATAGAACACTTATTGAAGCTGCTAGCACATTGTTGGCAGATGCTAACATGCCTCTATCCTATTGGGCAGAAGCTGTTAGTACAACCAACTATGTCTTGAATAGAAGTTTGATACACAAACTTAAGTGTAAAACTCCTTATGAGTTGCTTAAAGGAAAGAAACCAAAAATTAATTATTTTAGAGTTTTTGGCTGTATTGTTTATATTCATAATAATAATAAAGAATATATTAGAAAGTTTGAAGCAAAAGCTTCAATGGGAATCATGCTTGGATATTCCCAAGTAAGCAAAGCTTATAGGGTTTATAACAAATCAACCTGTAAGATTGAAGAATCTGTGCATGTGACTTTTGATGAGTCTCAGATGTTTTACAAGGAGAAAGAAAATTCTCCTTCCTCAAGTTCTTTGCAAGTACATGATGCCCCTCAAGAAATTCTTCAACTATCAACTCTTCAGATCACTGAATCAGACAGTGATGAAGACATTGCTGAAGCTGTTGAAGCTGTTGTTGTTCCACCAACAGTAGATCAAATTCCTCCTGAGGAATTAATCCCAACTGTTGCTGAAGATCACATCCCACCTGCTGATATTGTCACACTTAGAGATCACCCCACATCTCAAGTGATTGGAGACATATCAGCTGGTGTGCAAACAAGACATCAATTAAGACAGGATGTGATGCATGCTTGTTTCCTCTCACAGGTTGAGCCCCTCACCTTTAAAGATGCAGAGCTAGATCCCCACTGGATCATTGCAATGCAAGAGGAGCTCAATCAGTTTGAGAGATGTAAAGTTTGGACTTTGGTTCCAAGACCTAAAGGCCAACTGATCATAGGCACCAAGTGGGTGTATAGAAACAAGCTAGATGCAAATGGAATTATAGTAAGGAATAAAGCTAGGCTTGTAGCTCAGGGCTACAGACAGGAGGAAGGTATAGACTATGACCAAACCTTTGCTCCTGTTGCAAGGCTAGAAGCAATAAGGATCTTCTTGGCCTATGCAGCCTTCATGAAGTTTAAGGTGTTCCAAATAGATGTCAAAAGTGCATTCCTGAATGGTGAGCTTAAGGAAGAGGTGTTTGTTGAACAACCACCAGGGTTTGTTTCTTCAACTCAGCCCTCACATATGTTTAAGTTGCAGAAAGCTCTTTATGGACTAAAGCAAGCTCCTAGGGCCTGGTATGAGACCTTAGCTAGTTTTCTGTTAGAGCACAACTTTACTAGGGGAGTAGTTGATAGAACCCTTTTCGTCAAGCATCACAAGGACACAATCCTGTTAGTTCAGGTGTATGTAGATGATATTATTTTTGGCTCCACTGATCCCAAACTTTGCAAAAGGTTCTCTGACCTGATGCACTCTAAGTTTGAGATGAGTAGTATGGGTGTGCTGTCTTACTTTCTTGGTCTCCAAGTTAAGCAAGATGCTGATGGTATCTTCATCTCCCAATCCAAATATGCCAAGGAATTGGTAAAGAAATTTGGGATGGCTGATGCTTCAGCAATGCCTACACCCATGGCTACTAATGTAGTTATTGATTCTGATGATCACGGCAAGCCAGTTGATCAAAAGAATTATAGGGCCATTGTTGGTTCCCTATTATATCTAACTGCAAGTAGGCCAGATATAATGTTTGCTATATGCCTTTGTGCTAGATTTCAGGTCAACCCCAAGGAATCTCATCTGATTCTTCTAAAGAGAATCCTGAGATACCTGAAGGGATGTCCAGATCTAGGACTTTGGTACCCAGCTGAGTCAGAGTTTGAATTAATTGGATATTCTGATTCTGATTATGCTGGTTGCAGAGTTGACAGGAAGAGCACCTCAGGAACTTGCCAGTTCCTGGGAGAGAGATTGGTCTCTTGGTTCTGTAAGAAGCAGGCTTCTGTCTCAACTTCAACTGCAGAGGCTGAATATATAGCAGCTGCCAGTTGTTGTTCACAGATCCTGTGGATTCAAAACCAGCTTGTGGATTATGGTTACTCACACAAGAACACCAAAATCATGTGTGATAGTACCAGTGCTATCTCAATTGCACAAAATCCAGTGCACCACTCTAGAACGAAGCACATTGAGATTCGGCACCATTTCCTGAGAGATTGTGTGGAAAAGAACAAGATTTGTCTTGAGTTCATATCCATTGAGTTTCAGAGAGGTGATATATTCACCAAGCCTTTAGATGAACAGAAGCATCTGTTCTTTTTAGTTCAACTAGGCATGATTAATGGACGAGACTAAGTGTGACTTTATCTGTCTATGTTGAAATCTGTTTGAAGATAGTCGAACGATGATCGAAGATCGTCGAACGGATTAAGCCTATCGTCGACCTCTGGTTAATGATAGCTTATCTGTTTGAAGATCGTCGATCGACGTTCGACCATCGTCGAACAGGTCGAGCTCATCGTCGATCTCTGGATGACGATAGCCTGTTGTTTGAGAAGCCAGAAATAGTCGAACGATTGTCCGACTACTCTGCTTCTGAGCCGATCGTCGAACAGCCGTTCGACCATCGGGTCTAGATCTTTTTAATAGACCGACTATATCCGGTCTGATATAAAGCCGATAGTCGACCTAGGTCAAAAGATCTTTTGCTTTATCGTCGACGGAGCGTGCCCTTTCGCATTCTGCTTTCCCGCTTGCGATTTTCTGCCGCTTCGTCCCCTTCGTCTTCTTCGTCCTTCTCGCGTTTCTCCAGCGAATCCATGGCGGTCTCTCCAGCAGTTCTGGCCGTCGTGAAGTTTGATGCAGGATTTAGCGTGGATTTTGACGCATTCAGCAGCTGCGATGCAGGAATCGTAGAAGTTCTACAGCTATGCAGGGATCAGGGTTTAGAAAAGTTAATGTCTGCAAGGATTAAGATCAACATTCCAGAAATCAAAGAATGGGCTTTCGCGTCATCTTCCACAGACGAATCGATGACTGGTACCATCGGCGGAGAGGAGGTAATCCTGACTCCGGCCGTCTTATCTGATGTTTTTGATTTAGTTAATGGTGACGAGGATTATGAGCAAGATGCTCAGGAATTCGGAAGTATGCTAGTTGAGCTGGGACATGCTGAGGGCATTCCCACGAAGCTGCTCAAAGTGAATTTTCCTTTCAAAATCAAGTTTCTGGCTGAGATAGTAGGAAAAGTGCTCCTGGGTAAGCACTCTGCCCACGATAATATAACAAGGTAGCAATTCGCACTCATGTGTGCAATTGTTAATCGGAAAAGGATCAATTGGGCAGCAGTGATGTTTGATTTAATAAGAAAAAAGAATGGCAAGAAGGAAGTTACCCTAGGAAGGGTTATCGGAATTTTCCTGAAGGAAAGGTACCCCCATCTGCTGAGTTCAACTGCAACAACAATCAACGCCAGCAAAAAGATGGATCCCCACCTGTTCTCAAAGTGGAAGAGAACGTTTGTGAAACCTGCTCCAGCAACATCTGAGGACACAAGGACTGTATCAGTCGCTCCTCACCATGGTGAAGCTGGCTCAGCTCTTCCTTCCTCCTCCTCTGCATTGTTGTCTGCCTTAGTTGAAGTTCCATCAACTTCAGCTGAAGTACGACCCTCTTCCTCTGCTGCTCCAGAAACAACTACGGTTGTTCCTCTTTCCCCTCCAGCCTCTCCTCTACCTACTCATCTGGCCAGGATATCTGCTCCTAGCTTCGATTTATTAGGATCAGAGAGAATTCCTACTCCTCCGTCTCCCATTCATTCCCAAGTTAATTCCCCAATTAACTCTCCTGCTCCATCTCCAGTTCGATCCCCTGTCCACACCATCTCTCATCCCAGCACCACTACCATATCTGTTGCAGCTCCATCCACTTCTCATCCTTCATCTATTGAGATCTATCCTGAGCTTATCTCCCGCATTGTGGAGCTGATTACCCCATCAATCAAAACCATGATTGAAGAGGCAATCGCTCCCTTGCAGCCTCCATTGATCTCTTAACTGCATCCATCAAATCCATTTCAAAATCTGCTGAGCCATCTTCCTCAAGGGGCCTGGTTTCAGTAGCCACTGAAATCAGGCAGGGGGAGATGTTCCATGAAGATGCCTCAGACCATCCTGCCTCCCCTTCAGCTATAAAAGATACAGTCATGTCTGCCCAGGAAGAATCTGCTCCTGCTGAGAAAGAAATAGCTCCAGTTTTGTCTGATAAGGAAATAACAGATGGAATCATGTTGTCTGAATTTGCAGTGAAAGTTTGCCTGGAAGACCTTACCACTCCTGTGATTGCTAGATTCTTAGAAGGAATTATAACTTCATATCTGAATGAATCATGGGAAATGGTCAAATATGAAGGTAACTCATTTATTCGTTTTGTTGATGAGTCGATTAATTTGTTAGTTTGTGAATTCCTGGAAGGAATGATTTCTGTTTATTTAGCAGATCTATATTCATAATTCTACAGATGATATTAGAGAGGATTTATCTGCCCAGATAATAGAAATTGTCTCAAAGGCTGCTCCAAGTATTCCTGATATCCCAGTAGACCCTGAACTGGAATCTTTTCTAGATGATAGAGATGAATCAGAAAATCAAGATAAAGTCAAAGATGGCTCTCCTGTTCTGAATTTGGAAGAAGTTCAAGCAAGAGCTGCCTGGGATTTAAGAGTAAAGTCTTTAGAAGAGAAAGAAAAGGAATTGCAAGTTGAAAAGTCAACCATCTGGGATGACTCTCCAGGGTTGGACTTAGATTCCCTTCTGGCTCTGGATGCCATGGAAGAGGAAAGAGAAAAATCTGCTCTGAAGCTTAAAGAAAAGGCTGTTTCTGAAGCCTATGACCCGTATGAAAATCCTCCATCATCTCCCTCTGATGATGAGGATGATTCTGATGTTTCTGAGAGATCAAAGAGAAAGAAAGCTATTTCAAAGAAAAGGAAAGCTGCTGCTCCTCCTCCTCCAAGTAAAGATAATGACACTCCCTATTATATTCTGAAGGGTATTGACCCTAAATCCAAGGATTTTTAGCACTGGATGTGGTTTTCAAAGAATTAGCAGAAAGAAAGAAAAAGGACTAAGAGGTATGACAGTCCTGTCTCAAGATGGACTCCCAAAGGTCCTCCTCCTCCTCCTCCAGGTGCAGGAGCCTCTGGGAACCTATCAGCTAATCCTGCTGCCTCTTCTGGAAGATCTGTTTCTTTTCAGCCCCAGCCAAGACAAAGTTATCAAAGCTCGCAAGGCAAATCGTCTTCTGAGAAAAGTGTTTCAAAAGGTAAATAGTTTACTTTGTTTTAAAATTTCTAGCAAGATCCTTCTGCTAAGTATTCTCTAAAATCTTATCTAGATAAAGTATTTGAGGCTGCTCCTCCTGAGCCTGTTTATGAAAATCCAGAGCTTGATCCTAATTTTAGGATGGCTCGTTTCCAAGAACTAGTAGGAGCAGCTCAAATTAGAAAAGCTAGAGCCGAAGGAAAAGATACGACTGGTTTAACTACCATGTCTGTTTACAGAAAGAAAGAGCTTGAAAAGTTCCAGGTTAATCCTGAGGTTTTTGACCCATCTAAATACATGGAAAAGCATCCGGAAGCAGTAGTCCCAAGATCTACAGAGCTGAAGATCATTGGTGCGCAGGACCTGAAAATGTCAAAGAAAGAATCAGATGATCCGTTAAGGAAAATATCTTTTGTTTCTAGCTCCTCTGTATCTAAGCCTGACTCTGTTGATCCATAGTTTGATTAACTGCTGTGCTATATTTGTTTATCTGTTTGATAATCTGCTAGTCTATTTCCTGTATTATTTTAGTGTTCTATAGCTAGCTGTTTGTTTTAGTTTTTGAGAGACTTAACTCAAATAGGGGGAGATTGTTGGTACCCTAGTTTGATTTGAGTTTAGTCTTCTCTCCTTTGTGCTCCTTGACCCAAGAAATATCTATGGTCAATGGTTAGAAGTCTAGCTGTAGAGTCCTCACTTTTCCAGATTGAGAATTTGGTTAAGTAGTTTTTCGTTCGACTATAGTCGAACGCCGTTCGACTATCGTCTATCGGCTGATCGACGATCGTCTATCAGTTGGTCGACGCTTTGTTCTGCACTGATAGTTCGACTATCTGTTGATAGGTCGACTATCTGTTCTGCGCTGATAGTTCGACTATCTGTTGATAGGTCGACTATCTGTTCTGCGCTGATAGGTCGACTATCTGTTGATAGGTCGACTATCTGTTCTGCGCTGATAGTTCGACTATTTGTTGATAGGTCGACTATCTGTTCTGCACTGATAGGTCGACTATCTGTTGATAGGTCGACTATCTATTCTGCGCTGATAGGTCGACTATCTGCTTGATAGGTCGACTATCTGTTTGCGCTTGATAGTTTGACTATCTGTCCTGATAGATCGACTATCTGATAGTTCGACTATCTGTTCTGATAGGTCGACTATCTGCCGAGGTAGTTCGACTATCTTCTTCGATAGGTCGACTATCTGGATCGTTCGACTATCTGCCCGATAGATCGACGATCTTCGTGCGTCGGTCGACGATCTCCGAAGGTCATTCGACGCTTTCTGCCTGCCTTTATATTTTGTATTTATTTATTATATTTAATTAATTAATACATTTTCTGACACATTATTTTAAGATGTATGATAAAATTACCAGGCAATATTTGCTCCATCTCTTTTGCCTGAGTCAAATCTTTTAAGATAAAGTTGTTTGTCTTATTAGCTGTTATTATAAATTACTTTATCTGCTGACAGCCCTTTATAGCCGTTAGACTGAAAAGTCTTCTTCTTTGCTATAAAGAGATTATTTCTGATGTGACTTTATTTAGTCCTTTGTTATTTGATTTGGTCCTGCAGCTTCTTAGAAAAAGGGTTATTCCTTTTATAGAATGTTTTGCTGCAGAGATGTTTCTGTCTTCTTGATATTTACAGCCCAGGTCTCAAGGCTCAGAAGAAGACAAATAATTCAAATGGAAGAGAGCCGTTGCTTGCTGGTGTTATATAAAGAACCCTTTGAAGAAGGATTCAAGCTAGCTAATAGCTAACCAGTTGTTCATTCAAGCTTTCAAGCCTTCAAGCTTTCTGCTCTCAGAAAATTTCCATCTAACTGAGAAGTGTTAAGATCTTCGACTCTTCTTCAACCTGAGTTCTCCTGCTTTCAGGAAGTTCAAACTCAGAGATCCTTTGAAGAAGAAGAAGAAGAAGATAGCTGCTTGAAGAGATTTCATTTTATTATTTACTTTCTTCCTGTAGCTTTTTCCTTCAGAACTTTCTGAAGAGTTTTCTGCACTGAAGCAAGACTTCACCTGGACATCTTTGAGCCAGGGGGAGCCTTGATTCTTTAGAGCTTTCTAGCTCAGTGCAAGTTTTTGTGCTTCTCTAATCTATTGTAAAATAGAGAAGACATCTTAACCTTCTTCCCCCTCCTGTACAGGGTTATTACTCCCTTCAAAAGTATCCCTTGGTGGCAGGGCACCTGATCAAAAACCTGTGCTTGGTTTTTTTAGACACCTGATCAAAAGTCTAAAGGGTTTCTGAATCTACCTGAAGCAGATTCTGTTGGTGGCAGGGCACCTGATCAAAAACCTGAGTGGATTCCTACCGTGTGGGTAGAAGAGTGGACGTACCCGAGTTGTTTGGGGAACCACTATAAATTTCCTTGTGTCGTCTGGATTCCATTGTTTAATTCCTGTATTGTGGCTGTGATTAGATATAACTAGGTTGCTAGTTGCTGGTTAGGTTTTCCAAGCCTTAACTGTAATTACAGTTAGCTTGAGTTTGTGCACTCCACTTGTGTTAGGCTCTAGGGTTAAATCTATATCTATAATCTTTCATTCCGCACTTCACTCCAAGGGAGTTGGGTAGACCATTAAGTTTTGTCTAGTGTAAAATTTGATAACTCTATTCACCCCCCTCTAGAGTAGTATCTATCCCTTCACTTTCATAGTATACAACGAGTCGAGTTCCCGGACTGAACCGTTAGTGTTAACCTCAAACCGAGACGAAGCTCCCCAGACTAAACTGTCCGGCTAAAATTCCAAACCCCATCCCTTTGAACACCGCGGGATGGAGCCCCTTTGAACACCTCGGGATGACTTAACCATTTCCAAGTCTTGTCCAACTAGTGTGTGCAGTGTGAAACCCTATCTACTAAATTACTCTTTCGATTTGTTCTTTAAGGTTTACGTTAGCCAAGGACTACCTCCGGATTTACCCCGTGAAGGGTTCTCAATAGGCACTAGGAACTGCGATGGTATGACAGACAAAAGTTCCCTTTCGCAAGGCACTTATTATTATTGGTTGATTCCCTTACCTCTCCCCCTTTAACATCACATTAAACCTGTACCTAGGGTAGTTTAGACCTTTCACTCTCGCAGGAACGACGATCTTTCGTCGAACTCGCGTACCTTCTAACACACATCAACTCGATTCTCACCCCTCCTTAGAACTTTCTATGGTGAATCATCTACTTTCATTCAAATAATTTAATACGACTAACTCTACACTATTCCAACTCGTATCCTAATACAACTTTTTCCCAAATTACTATTTGCAGACCAACCTATACTAAGTGATGTTCATGATAAGATGTCCTTTAAGTTTTCATCTGAATGACCTAGGTTATTACTAGAGTCCTATCATGACATAAATGATTTAATTCCAGAATATTGTATTTTTCTCAATTAATCTTCTATTTAAATAATTTCTTAAAAGAGCCAATTATTGTCAAGTTGATCATGAAGTATATATTTTAGATATGATTAATGTTTCATAAATTCATGATAATATTCCATATATCTAAAAGTGACAATTTCCAAATTTGGCATTTTCTACAAATATTTAAGGGTCCTAAAATTATTTTAGCAGTAATTCCCATATTCCAAGATTTGTGAATCAACTACTTGAAATTATCATCCAAATAATTTGAATTAAATATATTACACTTCTACAGTCATAAAATTATCACTGGCCAACTTTCATGATTTTTCACAGAATATTTAATTCTAAATAAATTCAATACAAAAATCTAAAAATGGCATAATTGTGAATCAAGTACTATGAATATACTTAAAAAAATTCATAATTAAATTCCTAACAGTAGACACCATCCTAAAATTATCTGCTGATGCCAAAATTCACATTTTTACAAGTTAAATTATTCTTTAAATGATTTATTTACCAAGTATGGCTTTTACAAAATTTTTGAAGGAAGCAATATATAAAATCATTTAAAAATTATAATAAAATTCAGAGACCTCTATTTAGGTCAAAAATCTCTACTGACCAAATTTTACTAGATTCCATTAAACCAAATGATCAAATTAAATCAAATACTAAATTGGACACTTTGATATTTAACAAAGGAACTACCATGAATATAATCTATAAAATTCCACTAAAAATATCTAGGGGTTCAACTCACCCTAAGATTCATTCTACCTCATCTTCACAATTTTTAGATGATGTTAAGTTACTGTTTTGACCTAATAGTGCTCCTACCCTAAAGCTAGAGTTTTACTTTTGAGGTACTTAACTAATCCTAAATTCCCTAACATTTCAACCAGAGGCTTAAATATACATAAGCTATCTCTATACTAAATTACAAGGCCATACAAGGGCATTTGCCCCTATGTCCTTCACAACCCCCAAAGGTCCTTCCTTAGGGTTTGAACTTGGGTCCAAGGGTAAATCAACCCTAATTCATCCATCTTACCCAAGTGGGGGGGGGGGTACTTAGGGTAATACTAAGCCAGTGGTCCAAAAGGGCTGTGCATTCAATATTTCATTTTTGGCTATAAGCACACCAAGCCCTTTACAAGCCAACACATGCAAGGGGATTTACCAAACTTGCTGTGGTCCATATGGGCTGAAAATTTAACCATTCATTAATAATGTCCCCATGGACATGCCACCAAAAATTGGGGCTTTTTGGAGTTGAACTACTGCAAGAATCACCTAAACAAGCCTAGGGGTATTTTAGTAATTTCCCCCTAATTTTAATTCCAATTAATCCCATTTTTGGGAAGGGCATAATTATGCCCTAAACCAGTTACTGCCCAAAATCCCAGGTCATTTGGGCCTCTGGATGGGCTTGGGCATCTCTTCAAATTTCTGCATTTTTGTTATTTGCAGCCCAAGACAATTCACCTTTTCAGATCTTGCAAGTGAGATATCTCAACATGCAGATGGCTAATTTGACTAATATTTCTACCATAGGTCTAATAAACCCCTAAGGGCAGGCCACCAAAATTTGGAACCTATTAGAGTTGGTATACTCCAAAAATCAACATTATTTGATTTATCAAATTTTGACAAAAACTATAGAATTATTTTCCCCAAAAATTCCCTTTTTGGGGGAGGGTCTAGGTATACCTAATTAATCCACATGCCCAAAATTTCAGTCCATTTGGACTTAGGGTTTGGTCAGGGCACTCATTTTATTTTCTGACCTACCCTAGGACCAGCCCTAGGAAAATGGCTCTATAGGGCAGTATACTTAATCAAAATTAATGTGTAACATATCAAATTAAAGGTAACTCCAAGACCTACAATTTTAATGTTGAGTATATTTTATGAAAAAGGCTGTAAGTGCCCTAATTAATTGCATGCAAAAGTCTGTTAAATAAGATAGAAAATAAAACTATTCATGCAATTAAAATAAATACAGGATTAATTATTTTTGCATGGCACTAATCTTAAAGCAGATGTGTGGCTGCTGTGTTTCTTCTCCAAATACAATGGAAATCTAGCCCGATATCGGGGGCTTTCACGGGAGGTTTCCCGGCGGCTACAGGCGGCGCCTCCACCGGCGATCTTCACCTCCACCCTCACGATGGTGGGGGCAAGCTTTTGCCGTCGGCTAGGGCGGCGGGAAGTTGCGGCTCCACCTCACCCGAGAGCTTCCAAAATGCCATTAATGGAGAAAAACAAAAACTGGGTTCGGGCTCATTCGAGCCCGAACCCTACCCTAAACATTCCTAAGATCTAAGCATGAAGAGAGAGGTGAGGGAGGACCTTCCCGACGGCCTTGCGACGTGAGGAGCGGCGAAGAACCATGGCGATGGCGGCGGTGCTTATCCCTCGGGTTCACGGCTTCTAGCTCTGGTTCAGCTCCAAGGCTCGGTGCTGCTCTCCTTGTCCTGATGGTGATGAGTCGATGGGAGTGAGTGGGGGGGGGATGAGGAGATGAAGTATAGGGGCGATACACTCTAGGTGGGGGGGGGGGGGGGTTTGCCTTGTTCTTGTCACCATGCATGCATGGGTGGGCCCCACTCCATCCACCTCCTCCTAAATGACACCAAGGGTCGGCCAGCCCAAGGGGGGTTGATGGCATGGGCCCAAGTGGGCTCAATCCACTAGCGCTCTTAAATATATCATTTCCCTCTCCTAAATTATTCTTCATTTTGAGCTTCTCTCTCTCTCTCTCTCCTAGTCACTAAGTTGGCTAGTCAATCCTTTAGTCTATTGGCAGCCCACTCATGCATAATATATTAAATGGGGGGGGGGAATGATATCAAGGCTTGACGGTGGAGAGAGAGGCCCTTGGTCATGAATACTCTTCCTCCAAATTTTCTCTCTCCTAGTCACCCCAGTTGACTTGGTCACTTTTTGGTTCTCTAAGAGTTTGTCATGACCTAGTTATGAAAAAATCACTCCTAGGGGTCTAGTTGGAAATGGGATGTTATAGGGCGAGAGGGTGTTGAGTCCACTCAACGCCAAAGTCCAAGCTGCAAAGGCGTCGATTCCACTCGACGTCGCGTTGAGTGAGCTCCACTCACTCGACGCCAAAGTCCAAGCAGCAAGGGCATTGAGTCCACTCAACGCCGCGTTGAGTCAGCTCCGCTCACTTAACGCCGTGTTCGGCAGTCAAAGGCATCAAGCTCACTCAACGCCGTGTTAAGTGGAGGCGGGGAGGTTCTCGTCGCGGCTCAAGGTTCTCGCCGCGGCTCAAGGTTCTCGGCTCAGGGTTCTCGCCGAGTGGGGCCCAAGGCCCAGGGTAAAATTACTTAATTGTCCTCAGGTAGAATTACCTACATATCCTAGGGGCTGCATTTAGTATTTTATAAACAACGGGATTTGGCTATTGGCAGGCCAGCCAGGGGTATTTAAGTAATTTCAGGTCAGCAAAAGGCTATAAATAGACCCATAAGGGCTCCTTAGAAGGCAAGCTTTCATTATTCTCAAAACCCCCAAGTGCTTTCTAAGGAGCTCCAAGCCCAACTTTGGCTTTGGAGGGAAATCTCTCAGAGATCTTCCAGGTGTGAGGTGGGACCTTCCTGCTGAGGCTTTGGGTCAGTTCTGGATCCCTTGCAACCAGTCGAGGATCGAGGATTGAGAGAAGTAGGTGTTGGCTGCACCGTGATTTTGAACATTCGTTGAGGTAATTTTTGGCTTCAATAATCATCCAACAACTTCTTGCCCAGGCCGAAGTTCCTGTGGCCTCTCAACATCGCTTTCCCTCTGGGTGTTGTCGGGGTCCCGCCGGTCTCGTTGGTAACCATTCCAGCAGTATCGCCCGCGACCAGTATTTTCGCGGGAGGCTTCGTGCTGACTTCATTGCCCTTGACGAGAGTCATGGCTTTGGGCTTCTTGAGGAGCGATTGGGCAGGAGGCACGTCAGGCTTTCGCTTCTGGCTGCTAGACTTCGGCAATGGTCCTGGTTCGCTCCTATAGGCTGAGGCGGCGGCCTCTATATGTGCCTTTTCAGAGGCAAGCGCCTTGCTACTCGTATGAGGCGGATGAAGGGGTAGGTCTCGTGCCCCTGTGCATGTAGTAGTTAGTCGAAGTTCTCGAATCATCTAGTTTAGAGGGTAAGGGTGGGGAATACCTTCTCCGATAAGTATGGGAAGGAGCTAGTCAACATTCCTCCTCAAGTAGGGGACATCGAAGTCTTTTTGAAAGAGGAATTTGTGAAGTTTGGACTCGTGACCGCCGAGGTTGGGAGGGCGGTACGTTGATTCCTCCTACTGGACAGGCAAGAGAGGAAGGTTGTCGAAATCACCTAATACAAAGATGAACTTGCAGATCTAATGATGATTCTTGTTGGCAAGACCCACAGTCGTGAGATTATTGCCAGAAAAGAAGGTGATTCTATCCCTCTTGGATCTGAAGTTGAAGAGCTTGCGGAAAACCGGGAGACTGAACTCGATCAAGTCTTCCCGCAGATAGCAGGTGAATGCCACCAGTAAGGCGATGGAGTTGGGGTTGAGTTGCGCGGGAACAACCCCAAAATATCGCAGGACCTGGCACACCTCTTGCCACAGCGGGAGGCAAAGCCCTACCTCGAAGTGCTCGACAGGAATCGCGAGCTCAGTCGGCGAGAAGTTTTTTAGCGATTCCTCCCTTCTCGGAAGACGTGCAGTGAAGCCCAGCGAGACGTAAAGCCCGACTAGAGCATGGAACTCCACCTCTATCAGATTAAAATTCATGAAGGGGTACTCTGCGAATGTCGAGGCGCACTTGGTCTGGCCATCAATGTCTCCAGTCATTTCGCGAGTAGAGTAAGGAAAGCGTGGAAACACAAGTGCAAAAAGGGAGAATTAGAGAAATGGGAAGCAAGAAACTTTCAAAGCGGTAGTTAATGCGGTGAGTGGGAGGCTATTTATAGAAAATTTCGGGCGGGAAGACTCCAGGACGGGGGTGTGCGGATAACCAACTCGCCACATCCCGCCTTGGACTGTGGTTTGATCCTGCATTCCCCCCACTCACTGCCGAGTATGAGCTAATGTTATGTTCTAGACTTAAAAGTAACATATCGGCAGTAAAAAAGCCCAGAGGCGGGATCAAAAGGCAACATCTAATATACATGCTCTTTCGGCACGAGTCTGAGGCAACAGTTTAATATTACAAATATAAATGAAAAATAAGGGGCAGGAAGGTGAGTGTCGATAGACCCATTTGGGGGCATTACCACCTTCCCCAGCCTCTCCTCCCTGCCTTGGGTATCATGTGAGAATATTGAAGCGCGTGAATGGTTTGTAGCTCCAGCTATGCTAAGCACATCTGATCTTCAGCTCAAGCAATATGGATCCCAGGGAACTCCGTCCTGCTACCAGGCTCCCCTCCCAACTCGGTCATCAGCTGTGCATAGTTGTTTTCTATTAGAGAAGTCATTCCTCGATGAAGTTTTGGGTCTCCTATATCAACCCGGCTATAGATCTCGCGCAGTATAAGGGTATGCTTTCTAAATAGCTCGGTCATTCACCGCTCCAGCACCGCACCGTCCTTCGGGTCACTCAGAAAAGCAGCAATCGAGTCAGGATATGGGGGGGGGGGGGGAGAACTCCTCGTCGATGTCGACATCAGTTGATGAGATCTCGTGATAGCCTGCAGTGGGTAGAGTCAGCCGAACATTATTTCATTCCAGTGGGGTAAGGCGAATACGGTTTGTTACCTTTCTCAATATCCGCACCTCTAACCGGGTGCCAGCGAGAGGTACTAGGCCTCCCTCAAAGGGTGTGTCAAAGGTGATGTGCGCCTTCCCAAGCCCTGGACGTAAAAGTGTTTGATCGACGACATGATTATTGACTTGGGGTGGAAGGTTGCAAACCTCATCCGCCAGGGGTAATAGGCCCGAGGGGGATCTCGAGGAATCGGGCGAGCAGGGGACTTAGGTGGTGGAGCGCTTTCCCCGTGGTCCTGAAGTGGGGATCTACAAGAAGTACAAGTAAGAGGAGTGAGTAGAAAAGAGTATGCAAGGGATGACTTACTAGTTGGTGGGAGATCATCAGGGTTGGTTCGAGAATTGATCCCTGGGACCCGCTTGTCGCTCCCAGCGTCATATGAATACAGCATGACACTTGTTATTCCCTCCCCGGTGTCTTTCTCCTTTGAAGGATTCTCCATCGAATAGCCACAACGGCGTCAGCTATTTGCTGGGGGAAAAGTGGAGAGTGGGGAAGCGAGTGAGGGTACTTGTGGGGCCATAGGGTGCGACAGGGTCATTTGGATAGACCTGCCCATCGTTAGGTCGCTCCTGACCATCTTGGCCTTTTTCATCTCAGGGGACGAGCTCGAAGCTTTCTGAGCAAGCCGGGGAGAGAACCCGATGATAGAACATTTGGCATCTGTCCTTGCAGCGGTAAGGTAATCCTGAGCCTCCTTCGAGAGCGACATTGAGCTGAAGGTAAGAGAGCGAGAGCCAAGGAGTGTGGGAAGATCAAGCATCACCTACCAGTGGCTAGATGTATAGATAGTCAAGCAACAACTCACCGAACACTTGAGGTTGGTTGTTTCTTTCTGAGCTTGTGCCAATCTCCAAAAGAGCGGCGATTATGTAGAACCCCGTGTTCGCTGAGGAGGCCCCTCAGCGAGACCCAGGGGCTAGAGGGATGCATATGCCAGCATGGTCGAGAAAGCGAGGGAGGCAGACGAGTGGAGAAGTCGGGCCAGCACTCGACTCGAGGCTTGAGGCTCGCGCACAGCCGACGAGTGTGATCATAAATGAGCACTCACATAGGGTTGCAATTGAGTGGGTGGCGAGTGGAGCATATAGGCTTGCACTCGCCCTGTGCCCATGTCAAGGGGTAGGCGAGTGGGGTAATTAGACCCGCACTCGCTCTAGGCCACGGGCAGGCGGCGAGTGCCCGTCTCATCGATCACTCATCTCCCCAAGCGAGTGCCATTTCCATGAACCACTCGCCCAGTAGTGTATTTTACCAGATTGCCCCCATTGGCTTGCCAGTAGCCTTTCAGGACAACGAAGTTCCGATGTTAGCAGACCAATTTAGGCTATGTATAGTGTTTCAAGATAGCGGAGTTATGCTGTTTGCAGATTAGGCTTGGATTTCTATAAATAGATCAAGTGGGCACCTTTGGAGGGGATCCAGTTCTTTTGGCTTCTTACTCCTTGGGTTATTTGGTTCGGCTGCGAAAGCCCTCCAAGGTGCCCAGCTCAGCTCTTGGCATGAAGGGTAAGCTCTCTAGAGATCTTCCGGGTGTGTGGTGTGACCTCCACGTTGTAGCCTAGGGTTAATTTCTAGTTCCGATTGACTGGTAAGGAGTTCAAGTTTGAGAGAAGTAGGCGCAAGCTACCCCCTTGGGTTTGAACTCACGTTGAGATCAAGTTTTGGCACTTGCCCCTGAACAAGGCAGTCCACCTCCACTAGCTCTAGATCAAGCTCCTGCCTAGCACTCCGCTCACGAGCCCCACACACCTAGATAAGAGCTCCCCAACGCAGCCAGCCCAGCGCGCTTAGCCAGTCGCTAAACGAACGCCACTCCAGACTCCTCTGCGCACAACAGGAGGCAAGCCGCAATCTCCAGATCGTGCCAAGGGCGCCACTCCCGCTTCCAAGCATCTGTTGCCGACTCCAGATCATGCAAAGCATGTCGCCCCTGCTTCCGATCATCAACAAAAGACTCTAGAGCACAATGCTCTTCTCCACGCAAGAAGAAATACTTAGCTCCACGAGCAGTGACATGTCACTCTCGGAGCTTCTCTCTCTCTTCCCCAACAATTATAACGAGAGGCAGCATGTTGCCCTCAATTTATCAAAAAGCTTTGTAACAACACAAGAAGATAGTGAAAGTTTGGTCAGTATCAATCTGACCATGTTGTTTTTCACCAAGTTCCCAGGTTTTCCACGTTAAAAAATTATCTTGTCAATCATCTCAACTTACATTTACTTTTTGAGCGCTCGACCGCTCCAGAGCTAATATGGTCAAATTTAGACTGGTCTACCAGGAACTTCGAGTAAGTCGTAATAATTCTATTTTGCATTACAATTTTATAATTTAGAGTTAACTTGGTGATAGGAGATTTCTTCAAGGTTAAACATAAATAGCCCAAACTCGATTATCTCTCTTATCATTATAGCAGTGCAGTAAAGTTCGATGTCTTGGCCTATTATTTTAATTTGCATTGTTGCTTAATAATTTAGAGTTAACCTGAAGATAGGAGATTCATCTGAGGTTAACCCTTGAAAATGCCCAAACTAAATCAACTCTCTTGTTATAGAGTAGTGCGGTCGAGTTCGATGTCTTGGTATATTATTAAATTTTGCATTACTGCTAAAAATTTAGAGTTAACCCACCAGATAAGCTCTTTCTTATTATAGGCACTTTTCACACTCTTTAGTCACATCATATTGCCAATGTCTCCGGTATTCACTCAGGTGATCGTTGCACTCACGGTGAATTTTCATACACACCTCATGTCGATCCCTCTTGTATGTTATGAGCTCACATTTTAATGTTGACATCTCATGTCGTGTTTTAGGTATTCATCGCACACTCGACGAACATTTCTACATCCACCCAAAAACCCTCATGATATGCCACGCCATTTTAGATATATATATTCAATTCATAATCAAACTCCCCCTAGAGCGAATGTCGTGTCTATCGTGTTTCATTTGCACGAGCTTGTTGAATTGTGTATTCATCATACATATGACAGTCTGATGGAGGATCACTACTAGTAATGAATTTTATTTATCACATGCAAATGTTCAAAGGCGAGACCAGGTGTTTCATAAAGATAATAGGTGATGATGAGAATCTGTGTCGAGAGATTAAATTGAGGGCCTACTAAAAAACAAAGCGCCAAATGAATGAGACCTACACTATCATGAGATGGTTCAGAGTAAATGCCTATAAGCTTGATATCCCGGAAAGTATGAATATTCATCAAGTATTTTATTTGAGGACCTGACACAATACTACAAACCTCACGAGTATGTGGACACATATGGTGGAGTCCTCCCGTAACTCACACCATCTCTGGTTCAACACCTAGTCCACTCACGTGCCCCACCGTCTTTAGTTCAGTCATCCATGGCTTCAATATATGCACTGGTGATCGCACCATGACTACCAACACATCATTTAAGTTTTGAGAGCATTATTGATATCATGTCACACGAGCGCATAACCATGCCTAATGGACAAACACATAGGTACCTTTGGAGAGGATGTTATGTCATCGATGATACTTGGACGTCCTCTAATAGGCCACATCGATTCTTACCCAACATACACCAAGAGGATATCATACTCTATTCACCAGGAGATGTGTAATATCCTATTATTAATTAATCTTAATTATCATTAAATAATGTTGATTATGAATTAGTAATCACATTTGAGCATTCAATTATCAAAGGAAGTCGAATCTTAGAAAATGGAGTCCACGATCAAACTCAAAAGTTCGAAAAATCTATGAATTGACATGTTTGCTAAAATCTAAGATCATTAGGAAAAGTATGTTTTTGGTGCAACCAACACGAATTTCGAGAAATGAATTCCTCCAATGGACTTCGTACGTCGAAAAATATAGGAAACGATATATTATTTGTCGAAATCAGAGTTCGTTAGAAAAGATACGGTTTTCGGTACAACTAATGGGAATTTCGAGCAACCGACAAATTTCAAGAAACATAGTCTGACAATGGACTCAGAACATCGATTTACATGGAATCGACATATTATTTGTCGAAATCGAAATTCGTGAGAAAACGTGCATTTTTCGGTGCAACTGGTGCAATTATCAAGAAACTGTGTCCGCCATAGACTCGGAACGATGAAATCTATTGAAATCAATATTTTATTTATCATAATCGGGGGATAAATGAAAAAGTGTAATTTGGGCAACAACCATTCAGAATTTGACGGAACGGAGGCTGGAATCGGGTCTAGAACGTAATAAACCCATATGGTACATATTTTCATAATTTTTTAGGACCTGCGCCACGTGACTGCCCCAAGGGACACCACCCACGTGGGCCACATGGAGGCCGTGCGCGGGTCACAAGCTGGCCCATGTGGAGGCCTGTGATTTGGCTAGGGTGTGTTGGGCACACGCCAACACATGCCCAATGTGCACCTGCCCGGAAGGGCGCCACATGTTGCCCATACGGGCCACGTGTCGCCCTCCGTGAGCTTAAAAGTGACTCTTTTTGTCTTTATTCGATTTTTTTTTTTGTGTTGCTGGGAGCTCCAAAACATGATTTAGAAGATTTTGGTGGCGGTGTGAAGCCCTTATAAATACCTACCTTATAGGATAGATCTCTCATTCCAATTCACATCCAGTCTCGAAGATTTTAAGAGAGAAGATAGTAGGGAGGAGAGAGAAAGTTTTGAATCGCTGTTCAACTTTCGGGGAAATTCTGGGAGGGTTTGAGAGCTAGTTTTTGGCTTCTTCTTGTGACGAAGCCATCCTAGGTGTTGCAAAGTGGCGCTAAAATAATATTTTTCCGCGAGCGCGCAATTAGTTGACGGAGTTCTGGCAGATTTCTGCCAAAATGCCGTCCTTGCTAAGTGGAGGTTAGAGCTCAGATTTGAAAGCGTGAAGATTGAGGTAGGTGAAAAATATTGCAGATTTATGTCTTGCTAATTATAATTTTCCGTATCTTTTGTGACTAATTTTTATAACTAAATGTCACCGAAATATTTGTATTCAGGTGATATTGATGCACCGAGTTATAGTTGCAGATTTCTGCCAAAATGATGCACCGAGTTATAAATGCTAAGCTAAATATCGTGCAAAAATATAATATTTAATAATTTATTAATGTATCTTAAATTATTATGAGGTCGAACCAATATTTTCTTAGTCAAGTGGGATCTTTTATGACTAGACTGATCTTGGGCGGTTGCGACCAATGTGGATAATTTGAGATACGTCGATGCACACTATTATGAAAAGGATTATAATATTAATGAAAATAATTAAGCGCGTGAAAATAACGTGAGGTCGAATCGGTATTATTATAAGATCTGTTCACATGGTGTTTTGCGATTAAACTGATCCCCAGGTAGTAATGGAACGATTTGCGATGGGTAAGGGCAATTCACGATGCGTTGTTGCAATATGATGACTATTATGAACATTATTAAAATGTTGTGTGGTGATGTGCACTAGTATGTTAACCTAGTATTTGGCTCAAGGGATATATGGGGGTAAATGCTCTTTAAAGACTGTTTTGTGGTCTTGTCCACGGATATGTAAATTGGAGGGAGTAGCACTTCCAAAAGATTATTTTGTTGTCTAGTTCTGGATGCATATTGTGTGAGTTGAACCCATGTCGGTAAAATCACTATTAGTAGGACATGGGGTCTCAACTGAGTCTGAAAAAACAGTGAGCCTCTGGTTTGGCCAATCGATGTACTACAAGCTCTAACTAATAAATAAGCTATTTTTCCATAAGAAAAATATAATTGGAAAAAAGGACAAAAATATATGTTGATATGCTTATTTTACTTACTACGTCTGCTATATTACTCTACCGGTATAATGTGCATTGCATACAATCATATTATGATATTCTTTCAGAGGCGTGCAAACAAAGATGCTCGTCAGTCTACTAATATTTTTAGGTACCTACGTAGATGCAGATGATAGGTGAGAAAGACTCTCTTTATATTATGCAGCATATAAAAATGTAAAGGCAAGAGATACATATATGTGTGGCAAGTTGTACCTATATATAAATATTAAAGTATTAATAAATATTTTTATTTCTTGTTCTTGTTCTGTATATTGTAAAAGATCTAAACCACACTATTGTTCCTTGCTCATTAACTTGAACTTACCGAGCCAGGGTGTGACAGACTGGTATCATAGATAGGTTACAAAGTAAGAGAAAAAATAATTAAAACTATAGGGTTAGGCCCTCTGAACATAAGTTAGTCAACTTTAGTTAGGTTGACACATTTAAGAACGAGGCAAAGACAAGTATATAAAGCATTGTGCATGTGAACTCAAAATTTAAGTTGTCTAATTGGTATCTAGAAAAGTGGTTAGAGGTGAGACTATATCCCCCAAAAGGAAGATAGTGTATAATGGTACATAGTGCAACCACTAACCTAACGCCTACCTGGCCAATGAGCTACTTACAGTAGAAATTACGAGCTAATTATGAAACCTAAATTAATTGAATATGTGAGTTTCAAGTGTATATAGTTCCAACTTGTTTGGAAATTTAAGACTCTTTATTTTGTTTCCGAAATGGCGGAGGGACATTCTGACTCATTTAATCTCGAGAATGGTGAAAGTCACCTCCAAGGACTGGCTGCCCTACCCCTTAGCACAAATATGGATGCGTTTACTCAATTAGTTGCAACATTGATGGAAGTATTTCATCGAGGGACAACCTCGCCCACTGTTCGTGTACCTGACACTGATTTAGGATGACCCATAAGATGGATGGAGATCTTTTTATGATTAAGTCCACCCAAGTTCATAGGATCAACCAACCCACTTGTTGCCAAAGGATGGCTCTGCCAAGTAAAGCAAGTCTTCGAGGGCATTGAATACCTAGAGGAGAAGAGAGTTGTGATGATCAGATTTATTCTGGAGAAATATGTTGAAACTTGGTGGGATAATTACAATCGCATTGAGTTGCATGGGAGGAAAGCGGCAAATATTTCCTAGTAGCCTAGTAGGAGTTTGTCGACAGTTTTCAGAATTGGTATTTGCCAATGTTGGCCCGCCAAAAGATGAAGAAGCAATTTGAACAGTTGACCCAAAGAAACCTTTCTATGACAGAATACGAGACAAAATTTGTTTTTATTCTCTGTCATGTGCCTGATGTCGTGGGATCAGTAGAGAAGCAAATCTTACTCCTGCAACATAGATTGTGTGGGTTTATAATCCAAATTATATTATCGCCTTTGGATTTCAATGATTATCACTCTCTCGTCGAAGCAACACAATAAGTTGAAGAGAGTCATAAATCTCTACACCATCAACAAATGGGCAATAAAAGGAAGAATCAAGAGTTTGACCATGAGGATTAGGGGAAATAAAGAAATAATAGGGGTGCAAGGGGTTTGGTTTGGCTAAAACCGAAACCAAATCGAAAAGGGTCGGTTATTTTTTTCTCCAAAACCAACCAAACCTAAATCGATCGGTTCAATTCACTAATCACTACGGTTTGAGACGATTTTTGGTTTTATTATAATAATTTATAGGACAAGTTAATACCATTATTTATGTATTACAATTACTTTAAGAAAGTTTTTCTTTAAATATATAATATATAATAAAGTAATGAAAACAACAAAATAGTAATAAAGAAATGTGTGAACAACATTGATAGTGTCCATCTCTTTCATATAAGTTTTTTTGTGTACAACGATGATAATGTCTGGCACGATGATACTCTCACCGCTCGCAACAAAATCGTTATTTTAAACAACATTGATTCTTAAAAGTAGTGAAAACAAAATGCAAAAATATAATAATGACATTGCTCCCAATCCACCAAGCGGCACGTACCTATATGAATATAAAACAAATGCATTAATTTTTTTAAAACTTTATAGTAGATCTGATCAAGCTTATAATACTGATATTGTATTTTGATATTACATAGACATAACCGTATAAGTGTATACAAATTTTGTATTTTGTTAGGCCCAACTTATCTATTTTCTAACCACAACCCGTGCAAATTTGATAGACCTAACTTCAATTGACTGAATCGTAATAACGGGACTTTTCGGTTCAGTTCAGTTTTTCCGTTTACTAAAATTGAAAATCACACCAAACCGACAAGGGGGTAGTTATCCAAAATGAAAAAGCACCCCTCCACCGAACCGAGTAGCTCGGTTCGAATTTTAGTTTGATTTTGGCGGGTTTCAGTTTTTCGTGCTCACCCTTACGAAATAATGATAACAATAAGAATAATGACTTTCAAATCTGCTCAAAATGTTATAAAAAGCACCAAAGTTTTTGTAGGGAGGATAGAAAGGACAACACATGCTATCTTTGTCACTAGCCTGGGCATCACATGGTGAATTGCCCAATGAAGAAAGGGAATGAAGGCAAAGCAAATGGAAGGCCACAACAACAAACCCTGCTCAACCACGAATCTATGAGATGAATAGAGAAGTAGCGAGAGAGGTAAATGACATCATCACAGGTACTATATGTGTGAAAATATTTCTGTCACTGCATTATTTGACTCTAGCGCGACACATTCATTTATATTAACCGCAATAGTTAGTCAAATTGAGTTAAAGAAAAAAAGATAGAAAATTCTATGTGCATAAGCCTTCCCAAAAGTGAGAATGTTGAAGTAGGAGAGTACGCATGTGAAGATAAAAGTTAGGGAGCGAAGCTTTGAAGAAAATTTGTTAATCTTTCCTCTCAATTACTTTGACGTCATTTTTAGAGATTGAATTGGTTAACAAGGAATCAAACTATGATTGAATGCACTAAAAAGGAAATAACTTTCTGACAACTAAGAAAACCCACTTTCATATTTTGTGGTGAGGAAGTGAATTGATCCAACAATATCTGTTTTTCGTGCACACAAGTTAATACGACCTTGATGCATGTCATAACTTATTGTTATATTATAAGTTGAAGAAGAAAAATTAGTAATCAAGACGTGCCTATTGTTTGTGATTACACAGACATATTCCCAGAATATCTTTTCGACCTCCAACCACAAAGGGAGATAGATTTTCCAATTACCCTTATCCCTAGGGTAGAGCCAGTCTCTAAGGCCCCATATTGACTGGCGTTACCTGAGCTGCAAAAGCTGAAGAAGCAGTTGCAAGATTTATTAGACAAGGACTTCATCCGCTCGAGCACCTCCCCCTTGGGTGCTCCAATATTATTTGCAAAGAAGAAGGATAGGAGTCTGCGCATATGTATTGACTATAAAGGATTGAATAAGGTAACATTCAAAAATTGATATCCCTTGTCGATGAATGATGACTTATACGACCAACTGCAAGGTGCATTAATCTTTTCAAAAATTGACTTACACTCAAGATATCATCAGGCAAGAGTAAGAGATAAAGTGTGCAAAATACGACATTTCACATCAAATATGGTCATTATGAATTTCATGTTTTGTCGTTCGGAATCACGAATGCTCCAATTGTTTATGAACATGATGAACCAGGTCATGAAGCATTTTATTGATCAGCTCATCATCGTCTTTATTGATGATATCTTAGTATACTTGATGAATAAGATAGACCATGAGAGACACTTAGAGCAAGTCCTGCAAACACTAAGAGAACGTCGTTTATTTGCCAAATTCTCTAAGTGTCACTTCTAGCTTAAATAGGTAACCTGCCTTGGACATATTATCAATACTGATGGAAACTTTATACATTATGCCAAAATAGCGGTAATTGTCGAGTGGCCTCACCTGACTAATGTAATGGAGGTTTGAATTTTCTTGGGTTTAGCGGGATACTATCGAAAGTTCGTTAAGGACTTTTTGAATATTGTTACTCCACTAACCCACTTAACCAAAAAGGCTGTAAAGTTCGAATGAAACAATAAATGTGAAGAAGCTTTTTAGATGCTTACAGATTTGTTAATGTTAACACCAATATTAACCTTATCAAATGGTTTTGAAGATTTCCAAATTTATAGTAATGCAAAGTTTCAAGGGTTAGGATATGTCTTGATGCAAAGAGGGAAGGTTATCACCTATGCTTCTAAGCAATTAAGGGGAGCAGAAGCACGTTACCTTATCCATGATCTAGAGTTAGACATAGTAGTGTTTGCCCTAAAGATATGGATGCATTATCTATAAGGGACCAAGTGTCAAGTGTTTACAGACCATAAAGTCTAAAGTATTTTTCAGAACAAAAAGACTTAAATATGCGACAATGAAGATTGCTTGAGCTCATCAAATATTACAACTTAGAGAGCATGTACCATCCCAGCAAGTCAAATGTAGTGACAAATGCTTTAAGTCATAGATCAGAGACCAAAATGATGATGTAATCCTTAATTGCAGATATGGAGAAATTAAAGCTGAAAGCAGAGACCTCAGCAGGTATGCCAAGTTTGGCACAATTGGTCATTTCGCCCAATTGGTTAAAGGTTATCCAAGAAGGCTAATACAAGGAAGAATGGAAGAAAATGTCAAATGCCATGGTAGAAAAGCCGCAATCTAACTTTTTTATTGATGATAGTGGCATTCTACGATGTGGTACGAGATATGGAGTTCTTAATGTTGATAGCCTTAGAGACTAATTATTGCGAGAAGTACATCAGTCGAAACTCTCAATTTATCTGGAAGCAACAAAGATGCATCATGATTTAAAGATAACAGCTGGTGGCCAGACATGAAATCGGGTATTCTAAAATTTGTTCAACACTACTTGACCTGCCAGCAAGTTAATGCTGTGCATCATTATACAGGTGGAGAATTGCAACTCCTACAAATCCCCAAGTGCAAATGAGAGTTGGTGAGTCAATGTCACGGTTAGCTCAAAAATACATCGATCATATTATAATCATGCATGGAGTCTCAATCTCAATTGTGTACGATTGCGACCCAAAATTTACTTCGAGACTTTAGAAGGCTTTTCAAGAAGCTCTTGGTACACAACTTGACTTTATTACTGCTTATCATCCTCAAACAAATGAGCAGACTAGAAGGACAAATCAAACATTAGAAGACATATTGAGAATGTAAATTCTTGAGTTTGGAGGAAGCAGGGAGCAATACCATCCAATGGTGCGCTTTACTTATACTAATAGTTACCATTCAAGCATCAAACTGGCTCCATATGAAGCTCTGTATGGATGAAAGTGTCATATTCCTCTTGCTGATTTGAAGTCAGAGAAAAAACAGTACTTGGATCACAATTGATTTAAGATTCTATTAGGATAATCCAAATAGTCTGAGACCGAATTTTGATTGCTCAAGATAGACAAAAGAAATCTTTGACATGTATTCTTGAAGATGAAACCTGGACCTAGCATCAAAAGATTTGGAGGAAGCGAGAAGCTTAAACCACGAAATATTGACCTGTTCGAAGTTCTTCCTAAAATTGGTCCAGTTGCATACCGACTTTCATTACCATCAGTCATGAGTGAGATGCAAAATGTGTTTCACGCGTCGATGTTAAGATAATACATCTACGATCCCTCTCACATCATCCAGTTTGATACAAAAAGGTTAGAGATACCCCGAGATCTTATCTATGAAGCTATCACTAACCAAATCATTGATCGTAAGGATAAGCAGTTGAGAAACAAACTATTCCCATGATAAAAGTTATTTGGAAAGACGAAGTGTAGAAGAAGTAACCTAGGAACTAGAAGAAGGCATGAATAAGAAATAACCAAACTTATTTTGATATAATAAATTTTGGGGATGCAATTTTTATAATGATGGGAGACTGTAATATCCTATAATTACTTAATCATAAATTTCATTAAATAATATTGATTATTGATTAATAATCATATTTGAATATTCAATTATCAAACAAAGTCGAATCTTAGAAAATAGAGTCTATTATTAGACACAAAAGGAAAACATAGGAAATGACACATTATTTGTCAAAATTGGAGCTCGTAAGAAAATGTAAGATTTTTAGCGCAATCGGCACAAATTTCGAGAAACCAACACAAATTTCGAGAAACTAAGTCCGTCAATGGACTTAGAAAGTCGATTTACATAGGAATCGACATATTATTTCTAGAAATCGGAATTCATGGGAAAAAAGTGTTTTTCGGTGCAACTGGTGCAAATATCAAGAAACTGCGCCCGTCAATAGACTCGGTACGATGAAATCTATTAAAATAATTATTTTATTTGTCAAAATCGGGGCACATATGAAAAAAGTGCATTTTGGGCAACAACAACTCGGAATTTGGCGAAACAGAGGTCGGAATCGGGTTTGAAACATCAAATATCACTATAGTAGGTATTTTCGTAATTTTTTGGGACTTAAAAGGGACCCAAAATGACCCAAAAGAGAGAAGGCGCCACATGGCAGCCACCTGCGCTACGTGGCACCCACACGCGCCACATGGCACCCACACGCGCCACGTGACAGCCACCCGCGACACGTGGCAGCCACCCGCGCCATGTGGCAGTCAACTGCGCCATGTGGCGGCCCCCAGGAATGCCACCCGTGCGAGCCACATGCAGGCCATACACCGGTCACACAGCGGCCCGCGTGGCAGCATGTGATTGGGCCAGGGGGTGTGTCGGGAACACTCCAGCACATGCCCAACGCGCGCCTGCCCGGATGGGCGCCACATGGCGCCAATACATGCCACGTGTCGCCCATCTGTGAGCCTCAATGTGACCCTTTTGTCTTGATTCGCTTTGTTTGCGTTTCTGGGAGCTCCAGAACTCGTATTGAGACGATTTTGGTAGTGTTGTGAAGCCCTTATAAAGACTTACCTCCTGGGATAGATTTTTCATTCCAATTCACTTCCAAGTCTCCTGGAATTTAAGATAGAAGGTGATATGGAGGAGAGGGGAAGTTTCAGATCGCTGCCAAACTTTTGGAGAAACTCCGGGAGGGGCCTGAGAGCTAATTTTTGGCCTTGTCTTGTGATGAAGTCTTCCTAGGTGCTGCAAAAGTGGCGCCAAAATAATATTTTTCAGTAATCGTGCAATTAGTTGTTGGAGCTCAGCCTAGATTTTTACAAAGTGCTGACCTTAGTAAGAGAAGGTTCAGAGCTTGGATTTGGAAGCGTGAAAATTAAGGTAAGTGTAAAATATTATAGTATTTATGTCTTATTAGTTATTATTTTTATAGCTTTTGGGGTAATATTTATACTTAAATGCTTCTGAAATAATTACGATAACTTGTTAAGCATGACGAAGGGTTGAGTCGCTTGTATTCAAAGTATAATGAGGCCCCGAGTCGAAGATTGCATGCATATTGATAATGTGGAAATGTCATGCTGATTATCCTGCAAAATATAATATTTAATAATTTATTTACACGTGCTAAATTTTCATGAGGACAAACTAATATTATCACAAGTGGGGGCATTTGGGACTAGACTGATCTTGGGCAGTAACGACCAATGTGAATAATTTGAGATGCGTCGTTACTTGATATTATAAAAAAGATTATAATATTAATGAAAATAATTAAGTGTGTAGAATTATCGTAAGGTCGGACCGGTATTATTATAAGAACAGTCCACCGTGAATTTTACGAGTAGACTGATTCCCCAGTAATAATAGACAGATTTGCGACGAGTAATGATAATTCAAGATGCGTTGTTGGAATATGATGACTATTATGACATCATTAAAATGTTGTGTGGTGATGTGCACTAGTATGCTAACCAGTATTTGACTCGAGTGATATAAGAGGGTAATGCTCTCTAAAAACTGTTGTGTGGTCTTGTCCTCAAATATGTAAATTGGAGGGAGTAGCACTCCCTAAAGATTATTGTGTGGTCTAGTATCAAACACATTGTGTGAGTTGAACCTATGTCGACGATTTCGCTATTTATAGGAGATGACGGGTCCCAATTGAGCCTGAAAAGACAGCGAGCCTCCAGTTAGACCAATCAGTGTACTATAAGCGCTAATCAATAAATAAGTGTTTTTCTATATGAAAAATATAATTGGAAAAATGATAAAAATATATGCTGATATGTTTATTTTGCTTACTGCATTTGCTATATTATTCTACTGATATAATGTGCATTGTATTCATAAATATTATTATATTCTTCCACATGTGAGCAAACAAAGATATTAACCAATCTACTAATATTTTTTAGGTACCTATGAAGATGTGTACGATAGAGCATAGTGAGAAAGATATTCTTTATAGTTTATATATAGCATGTAAAAATGTAAAGGCAAGAGATACAAATATGTGTGGCAAGTTGTACTTGTAAATATTAAAATATCAATAAAATATTTTTATTTTTTGCTCTTGCTCTGTGTGCAGTAAAAAATCCAAACCACTTCGTTAACTTGAGTTTACCGGGTCAGGGTGTGACGTGATAAATGCTTTCAAGCCAGGAGAATGATGGGGATTCGTGATGCAATGGAGCACGAGTTTTGGGCCCGTTTAGGACTGATTGGCCACATGCCATATTTTGCGTCTCCAGGTCAACAATCCAACTCCATGGATGCATCTGAAATTTTGTTTGCAATTTTTTTCATATATTACTGAAAGTCTTGATTTCAAGATCAACTAAACACCTAGAGAGGGAGGGTGAATATGTCCAATTTAATTCTAAGCTACTTAATAGTTAATGAAATCTGATTCTTTATTTTTATTACTATCTCTGTCAGATAAGGAAAGAAAGCTATTCAACAATTATAACTCAATCACAGCACAGCAATCACAGCACATTACACACAGATTTATAGTGGTTCCCCAATTGATGGGTACATTCACTTTCCCCCTTCGCCTATCTAGCAATAGACTAGATTCGGTCAAACACCTTCTTCTTTCTTTCTCAGATCCTCAGATCTTACAGCTCAGAGCCCAACTGGCTCCTACAACTCAGACTATACAAGTCTTACCACTCAGATCACCAAGATCCTATAGCTCAAGTTCTTCCCAAGAACTCTACCTCAGAGTGAATCCACACCCCTACACCTTAGGCAATCCTGCCCTACCTTAGAGTGATTCACACTCCTACAACTCAGACAACCATTGCCCTACCTCAGCCTTTATAACACGGGCTTACAGCTCAGGCACTTAGCTTTACCACTCAGATTAAATATGAATCCTACACAGAATATCAAGGAAATGAATTACAGACACCGGAGAAAATTTTTTGTGTATGTCTACCTGGACTGAGCAAATATCAGCCCTATCTTCGTCTTCACATCAACAAGATGAGATAGTGATCTTGAATTGAAACCCAGCTTATTTTGGAAGCAACTAGTAGAAACCACTACTTCTTCTTCTTCAGGAATCTATCCTGATCTAGACTGAGCAGATATCAGCCCTCTCCACTTATTCTTCAAAGCATAGGGCAGGTGACAAGGACAACTTAAGAAACTACAAGTCCAAGCTTGGTCCAAAAGTGATATTTGGTGACTCTAACTGTGGACAAACTAAAGGCTATGACATTATGCGGGTTAGTCCCGTGCACGTCGTCCTGAAAAGGGCAGCAAAAATGGATGGAGTTCCTGGGGGACTATACGTTCAAAAGTTATTTTGTGCTCGTTGTAAGGCAATGTAGTTGTGGATGCGTTGAAGACGACGAACTTCACTCTCGTTTTTAGAATGAGTTAATTTTTGATCAGAAAGCTTTCTATTTGATCTCGAACTTGGATCGTGAAGATACTTTCAACTAGGGCTCTTCTTGAATGATTCGTCTTCCTCAGAGAAATACTCTGATCTTGTTGTAGTAGATGTTGAATGCCTCAGCGAACTCATAATCCCTTCAGAATTTCAGATTGAATTTCTTGGCTCTGCAACAATGGCGGATGAAGACGACGAACTTCACTCTCGTTTTTAGAATGAGTTAATTTTTGATCAGAAAGCTTTCTATTTGATCTCGAACTCAGCTGTTATTTATAATCCCGTCAATTAGAGAGATGATCGACACGTGTCCCAGATTTAACAGTGTTTAACACCTCAGCTTAATCAAATTGAGATTTATTGTAGGCTTACGGCGACGTTAATGTCAATTTGCAACGAATCTGAAATTTGTTGACTTTGCTGATGTCAACATCATTCTGGACTTAGCCAAAATCAACTATCTTTCCAGAAGTTCTGCGTTCGACGAACTCCAAGATCAGTTCGACGAAGCAATGAAAGAGATGAAAGCTGAGTTCGATAAATTCTGAACTCCGTTCGACGAAAGCAAAGTTTAGCTCGACGAATAGTGGATAAGCTGAGTTCGACGATTCTGAAAGTTGAGTTCTTCTTACAGATGAAAGCTGAGTTCGACGAATTCTGATCTCCGTTCGACAAAAGCAAAGTTTAGCTCGACGAATAGTGGATAAGTTGATTTCGACGATTCTGAACTTAGAAAATTTCTTCAGCTCTGCTAGGCATTGAGTGGTGTTGACCTCACTCAACGCTATTTCCCGTTATCCCATCCTTCAGCTATCTGTCTGATAACGTTGAGAGCGTTGAGTGTATAAGCTTCACTTAACGCTATTTGCCTTAGCCATATTCTTCTGCTTTCCTTTCTGCTAAAAAGCGTTGAGAGCGTTGAGTGTATAAGCTTCACTCAACACTTTTATTCTTGGCCTGATTTTCTGCAATCTTGCCTTCATGCAGAAGTTTGTCGTTGAGAGCGTTGAGTGAGCTCGCCTCACTCAATGATTCTGGACTTAGTCGAATTCTGGTTTCTTCACAGAATAACTGGACTCAAGCTTTTTAACTTAGCGTTGAGTGATGAAGCTTCACTCAACGCTTCTGTACTTAGTCGATTTTTTGTCTCCTTATACATTGGCGTTGACAGACTTAACATGGCGTTGAGTGATGAAGCTTCACTCAACGCTTCTTTACTTAGTCGATTTTCTGGCTTCCACTGCTTAGGCTATGACAAGATAACCTTGACTCAACTATTCTGTCCATATGGCGTTGAGAACGTTGAGTGTATATGCCTCACTCAACGCTTGTGGACTTAGTCATATTTCTGCCTTTGCAATACTGTAAGCGTTGACTGCCTGCCCGCCTTCTCTCAGCACTATTAGCTGTATGGCGTTGAGTGAGCTTGGCTCACTCAACGCTTCTGGACTTAGGTATTTTTCTGAATTTCCAGCCTCACCTTGAGTCCACCTGTCATTGTCTCTTGAACTATCTGCCCAATTATTGTGACAAAGACCAACATGTATGCATGAACTTAAAAATACATCAAATACAACTATGTCTATCTCATTGACCTGTTTGACATCATCAAATCAGGGTCAATGAAATCAATGTACCCAACAATCTCCCCCTATTTGAAGATGTCAAAACCATTGATCAATTACCTTAGTCAATGAGATACACATCACATAGGTAGTAAAAACTTATTAAATTCAGTGAGATGAATTTTACCTACTCCCCCTGGATTGTTGCAGGGTGAGTTGTACTTTAGAGGATTACCTCTCAGCTTGATCTTTTCTTGCTTGATCAACCTCTTCTTTGCTTGATCAACCTCTTCTCCTCATGTCTTTCTTGAGCTTGTCTCTTGTCTCACCTCCTTGGAGACTACTTGAATATGATCAATCTCTTCTATCTCTCCCCCTTTTTGACCTCTTCAGATAGGTAGGTAGGAGCATCAATTTGTTCTCTCTTCTTATGTTCTCCCCCTACCTGATGTAGATGAAACCAGTAGTGGAGCTGCCAACTGGCCCCCTTATACAACCCTGTCTTGTGTACCACTTGAATTTCTCTAGTCCTGCAGCTACTGGCCTTGCTCCCCCTTAATAGGAGAACTCACACAACAATCCTTGCAACTCGCATATTTCCTCCCAAAAACCCTCGCCTAAGCCTATATCGAACTCACTTATTTCTTCCCAAATTACTCATGCCTTCCCACAGAAATCAAATTGTTTCTCTCAGGAATCACATCCCTTGCCTCCATCAAAAACCCATATTCCATGCAGCCTTTCATAATTCCTGCATCAAAAATCAGCACCTGACTACTCCTTTCCCAGCCTACAAACAACCAAATCCCCTCGAGCCAAGCCTCATCGTACAACCCTAGTTCCATGTCAGCCCGCATGAAGTACCATATGGGCTATTGACTTCCCCTATACAGACCCATCTTACAACCTCCTCTTTCCTTGCAGAACTCCTCCCCGACAGCCACGAGCAACCTCAAATCCATCGACATTTTCACCTCACCACAACAATTCAACCCCTTCTTCCGCCAAATCTATGGTGCCTACGGTTACACCCTACTTAGTGAGTATTTCATTGTTGTGCAGATCTTTGTTCTTCAATATAAATGTATGGTCATGTGACTTCATGCTTGATTTAATCTCATGTTTAGTACTCGTTTACCTGGATTTTTTTGTGATTTAAAGGAGCTCTTCGCCGCGCACTCCCGCTTTGGCACGCCACACAGAGAAAAGTCAAAGCTAGTTTGCTTAAAAGAATTATTTTGTCGTGCTCAAATTATATGCATGCGACGTAATCTTTTATTACCGTGTTATTGATTTCTCTGTCTGATTATGCATGTGTGTTTCATATAGTGTTCAATGGTAATAGAATTATCATCCCTCCACTTCACTTGAGATGGTTTCTTAGGCTTCGTTTGGCGCGGCATTTTCGCCGGCCGTTCGAGGCAAACGCCTTTGGATGGCAGGTAAACAAGCACCCTCCAACGACGTTTGCTAAATTCCCCCCCCCCCCCCCCCCACCGCGCTCTGAAAAACGGCGCAGTTTGCACCGTTTCGATCCCGAGCTTCATGCCCCCTAGTTCGAATGTTGCGGGAGGAACCACCGGATGGGTCCGCCACCGCTGCGCCAAATAAAGCCTTAGTTGCACACCTACATAGCCTACCCTACCTAAAATCACCTACCCAAAATTGATGGTCATCAACCATTTTGCTCCCCATTGACATTCTAAATAAAGGGGCGTGTGGTTCATAGCAAAGACACCATGGGGTTGCAGAGTGCAGTACTCGAGGGTGGTAGTGCACCGACGATGTGTGTGGTTGAGTAAGAATGGGACGACAACTGGTTGAGCATCTGTAGCAAGGCCGAGTTCAAGCTTGAGCTTTTTTAGGTAGTGGTGGTGGTTTATCTTCCGATGACAGATTCGTTCTGATACAAATCTTATATGTTCATATCTATGAACTGTAGTGGGTTATTAAAATTACCCCTAACCAAGTTAAAATCACTCAGGCAGATTTTTGTTATTCGAGTTCTTCTGTAGTATATTTTATGAACCTGTATCTCTTAATTTTAAGCACTGATTAATTTATTGTGCTAACAAAATTATGTAAAAAGAGTGTTCTTATTTGTATACGAATTTAGCTGTACCAAAAAGATTGCGTCTACAGGACCAGAAATCCCAATACTCATCCTACACATCAAGATATATAACTATAACAAAGAGTACTGAGAGGGAGAAGTGCCAATTTCACGAGTTTAGGGAAGATAGAAGAAATAAGGAGAATGTTGCGGCGATTTAACCCTACATGCTATGCAAATGTCCGACGGTTAGATCACAATTGAATAATAATTATAACATCCAAAGCAGATAAATTCAAGACAATGAGCAATAATTAATTTGGACGAAACAAGCTTAGGCTTTTCTCCGCATGGAGGGCCAAAGCAAGAGCGTGTGGCGAATAAACCTGCAAATCATAATAATAATCTAACAAATCACCACAATACATGATATCCATACTAATATAGTGATCCAATCAAATAAAAAATGATAAAAATAATAATCTAGTACAACGAAATCTCACCAAATAGTGGGTTTACCAAGACACTGAAGAATCTAGAGCTAGAGAAGCGTGTACGACGATTCGAGGTGGAACCGATGACGTAGAAATGATGGTGGTGGCTGTCCTTGGCAATGGATGGTGGAATCAGACCGAAAAATGGTACATCTGGTAACATAGGGGTAAATACGGGCAAGGAAGGATAGATCCAACAATAAATAGCCGAATCTGGACTGAAAAATCCCAGATTTGGTCTGATCCGGAAGGGGGGAGAATAGGGCTTGTGGTTCCACGTAAAGGGGTTGTCGACAAGGTAAAATTAGGGTAAGAAGGGGGCGATGGCTGCAGGGGGTTTAAGGGAGAGGAGGCGACCGTTTAGAGGGAGAGGGGAATTGTGGGCAGCACTAGAAGTTGGCGGACAACAGAGGAAAAAAACTGAAGCAGGGTGCAAACCGGCGGTTGTTCAGGCTGAATGAAAACTATATTAAATGAACAGTACATCTAATTTTTGAACAATAGAAATGAAAAGAAACCAGCTTTCTCTGGACAGTCATCTGAGGCTGGCTTTTGGAGGATGTGTAACATTCCACAAATAATCAGACCTCTATGAAGTTTTTGCCATGACTAGGTCATGACAAAGCTCTAAGAGGACCAAGAGAACCATGGGTGCCTATGTAGATAAGTGAAAGCACCTTGGTCTGCAAATAGTAGTTTCTGGACACCTAAGCTAGGGTTTGGCCAATGACTCCCAACATGACTACTTTACCCCCACCATACCACTTTCAATCTCATAGGGACCCCTGAAAACCCATACAACCCATTTGGGGTCAACCTAAGGGGTCAAGCTAACTAGGGTCAACCTTAGCCCTAGTTAGGTCAAATTTCCATAATTTGGCCTAAATTGATTATACCAAGCCACAAATGGACTTGGGTGGTGGCAAGGGACTCAAGACACCTAGTTGACCAGTCAACCCACCTATTTGACCAAGTCAAACCCTCCAAGTCAACCTTTGTCAAACAAAGCTCAAATGGGGAGGGAACTAGGCCCAACTCCAATCCAATTGGGCTAGGCCCAAATGTGATGGCCCACTAGCTCTAGCAAGTGGAAATTACCTAGAGATCCACTCAATTTCTGGAGGTGATAACTAGGAGAGAGAAGATGGAGTTTTTCATTTAAGAGAGGAGAGAGAAAGATAGGAGTTAATGGTGGAATGCAAAGAGGCTTTCCCCCTCTCCTTCCCTATGGTTCCATTCATCTCCCCTGATCTTTGGGAGGAGTTTGCCATCAATTCCAGCTAGCCCATCATATGAAGAGGCACCAATCCACCATGCCCGAACACCCCCCCCCCCCTCATGGCCATTAATGGCTATTCAAGTATAGCCTCTTCATCTTCCAAAAACAACCCCTCCATTAGCTTTAAAAGTTTCCAAGCAATCAAAATGGACGGTTACATCACTAGTTTAGGAGGAGAATAGAGAATTCGGCAAGGAAGAAGCTTGAGATCGTCGGCCATGGCACATCACCACCACACACGCCGTCAAGCCCTCCTGCAGGTCTAATCCTCTTCCTTCTTCCCTGTGCTAGATCTGTAGATCATTAGGTGGAGAAATCGGGCTCAAGCAAGCCCGATCAGTGAGGATAAAATGAGAGAATTTCCATGAAAAATTAAACCCTCGGGTTCGCCGGGAACAGCCCCTCCGGCGGTCGTGCCGCCTCCAGGCGATAGCCACCACCTTGACGAAGGTGGTGGTGGCGGTGACTGGCCAGGGAGGTCGCCGGATGGCAGGGAATTGGAGCTTGAAAAGCTCCAGGAAGATGCAATCCAGGCCGTTGGCTCATCGAGGGCGATGACCAGGAGCCGTCGGATCAGCCTTGATCGATAAGCGCAGGCCAAATATTTATTTATATATATTAATTCATTTCTGTCACAATATTTCAGTCACCTTGCCTTAATTATTAAAAATAGTTAGAGGCATTTTTTGTAGATGTGCCCAACATAGAAAACCTATCCCTTGGTGTCTAGTTTAATACAAAATTTGAATCAACTCATTTGGATCACTGTATCTCCCTCAGCAGACTTTTTGGTGCAAGGTGTCCAAATGCTAACCAGAATTTTAAATGAGTGCCCCCAGTGGCCCACTCAGTCAAATGGACTGAAATTTTGACCATAGGCTGGTCTGGCCATGGTCCACAACATATCCAAAAATTAGAATTTTTGGAGATGATTTTTCTATAGTTTTTGTAATAATTTAATAATTTATGTATGTAATTAAAATAGGTTCAATGGACCTCAAATTTTTCCCAAACTCTCATGGGAGACCAGAGGTGATATTAACCCATTTGGAGTTAATTTGGTGGGGGTAACTTGGTGAGTAAAGTTGTTCATTTAAAGGTAATAGGCTTAGTTCTTCAATAGTGCACTTAGAGTGGTTGAGTGATCAACCCTTCAACCAAGCAAGGTAAAACCTTGTCCATTGACATATTATCACTTGAAACATCCCTTGAAACAATTTTAGAAGTATTTAGGGTTGGAATATCATGAAACCCTAGTTCAAACCTTAGGGTTTCCTATTAGGGTTAATGAAGGGAATATGGTCAATCTTTAAGTCTTGGCTCAAGACCTTGTAGGTAGTTTCAATGGGTGGAGAGACACCTTGGATAATTTAATTAGAATTTTATGAGTAATTCTCTCCCACAAATCACTTATTAATAAGAATATGAACTTTCCTATCAAGTGCAAAATACATGTCTATCCAGTATTGAATTGTCATGAAACTTGGGTAATGGGTCTTTTCTGAAGTTATTTATGTATACAAATTTTATTGTAATTTTTTGTTGAAGAATTATGGTACTCCCTTTGTAATTTTAGAAGTTATTAAATTGAGAAATAAATGATTCTAGGACAAACTGTGTACTAGAAAATTATGAAACTTGGTCAGTAAACTTTTTAGACCACAAATATGCCATGTTAATTTTATTGTAATTTTTGGAAGAGATTAAATAGAGATTTCTTTATAAAATGCCCTAGGAGATGTTTTATTCATTAATTTATTTGTGTCAAAAAGAAATTTAAAGATGATGAAATTTGGGAAGTGACACTTTCTAATCATATTTGACCTATGGTAATTTTATTATAATTTATGAATGATTAAATCGTGTAGCCTCTTTGTTAATTGTTGTTTAGATCAAAAAGTTTATATTTTGGTTAGCTCTGGAAATTTTGGTGGGATCATTGCATGTTAAAATTTTATACTTCATGTTCAGAATCATAGGAATTCATGATTTAGGGAAAATTATTTAAAGACTGATTTAATCAGGAAAAATACCAAGTTCTGATTTTGGGCTCAATAAGTCATGGTAGACCCTTAATAATAGTTATAAGGCAGTAGGCAAAGTAATCTGGAGCATTTACTTTCATACGCTCAGGATAGATCACTTGGGCATCATATAGTAAATTCAAGTATTCTAGATAGAAATATAGGCCATAGATGGGTGAAGATATAGTGGGTGCACCTAGTTGGGTGGAGTCTTGATGAGGTCACCCTTAGGGCCAAATCCTAAATTGTCTGGGTAACATGGAGAAGGGGTTGTGCTCTGGATCGACGGAGTAACGTCTTCTCCCGGGGAATATAAATCCACTTAGGATTAGCTAAAAAGGCAACAAAACTAAAGAAAAAGGGTGAGCGCGGCTGGAGAGTTTCAAATTCAAGAATCCCCTTTAGGTTTTAGGCCTTCCTTTTCCATGATAGCTAGTGATAGGCTTCATGTTCAGCTGTCATATTGTAGACGCCCTCTTCCACCATTCCATTCTGACAGATGTGGGATAGGGTTAGTAAAAAATAGTTACTCATAAGAATAAGTGCCTTGAGAAAGGGAGCTTTAGGTTTCATTCCATCGTAGTTCCTAGTGCCCTCGAGAGCCCTTCATCGGGCATGTCCTGGGCAGTCCAAGATTAACCCTAAACTGTAAGAATAAGCAGACTAAAAGAGTAACCAATATTAAACAACCTTCACTTACGCTCACTCCGTCATTTCGGAAGGGTAGCTGGCTTAGATTGGTGAGTCGATGGCTCGGAAGCTCCTTATAGCATGTATGCATGTGCATTAAGTGGTGGGTCCTTGTTATTGGACGATCGTTCACACCGACGTCAATACGTTGACTCGACAAGTGTAAGTATTAACTTAGCACATGAAAGACTAGTGGATTGGCCAGCACTAGTACAAGAGACTCTGCATCACCTAACTGTGGGTGTACCGAGTTGTACACAAGGTCTAGGTTGGGTAGTGTAAATACCGGTCTAAGAGTGGGGAGGCCCAATCCACTGCCTCTGTTTGCCACTACGAGAGGTACCCGAGAGTTTAACTGACTCCAAATGGGAGAAATAAAGGTCTGTGCGCATAGATTCGGGTGGGTGCGTTGCACTTGTGTGTAATATATCATCAAGCATGCATAACATTTCATGTCATACATAACTTGCATAAAACACCTACCCCTAACGTATAAATTATTATGAAATCTTTTATACGTTAGGTCTTGTAAAATGACCCCTTAACTTATAAGTCTGTATGAACATTCTTATAAGTTATAGTTAATTTCTCTGTGATGATAGATAGCTGCTCTACTTTTACTTTAATTTGTTGCTTCTAGTATACTGCTACTCTTACTTTCTATTTATATACATGTCATTACTGTGATAAATACTTTTAGCATATGATAGCTAGGGTCACTGTCATCTGCTCTTGCTAACTCTCCACTTTCAGTCCTTTTCCTTTCATCCTCCCCGCACGGTGCCTAGGTGTCGCGGGGGGGGGGGGGGGGGGGGAGGGAGGGGGACCAAGACTTAGTTAAACTAACTTCATGATGGGCATAACACCAGGGAATCCAGCTGGGAGATAGGGTACAACACCAGGGGAAACAACACATCCAGGAGGAGGTGAACCAGCCTAGTCTAGGTGTGGCAGCAGCAGTAGGAGTCATGAGACCAGTGAGTGTCTAGTAGCTTTACTTCCACGAGCGTTTGTAGTGAGGATTTTATGTACTGGGCAGGTGCCCTTTTTATATGTCTTGGTTCATCTTTGATTATGTGTGGACTAATTTTATATATTGCATGTGATGTGGACTGGTGATCTTTATGATACTACTTTTCCTTAAAGGATATGCTTCGAGTATTTGCCGGCAGAATCGGCGGTTTGTGGTGTTATCCTTCTCGGGAGTTGGTGTCACCACAAAGCGGCGGTTCTGGGCATAAAACACGGAATAAAATGGGGTCTTACAGGATGTAGTGGCTGCGGATGGGGGATTCGGAGGGGGGAGAAGGAGCCTAGGGTTAGGGGTACCTTGGGGAGGGAGATACAAACCTATGAGTCATCACCTAGGATTCCACGGAGTCGACACCGTGGCATGATTGCTGGAATCTGGGATTTCTTTTCACCAAATTCTGCAATGCCTAGACCATCCCCCTATCACCTCTATTTATAATAAAACAAGGATTAGGGCATCCCCCATCGACGACTATGATTGGTTGAAAGTGGGGTCACATAAATACATCAAAATAAATGCAAGGATAATAAACTAATATATGAAATTGATTCGCAACGCGAATCCGGACGTTTCTGCGGGGTCTGATCGTCTACCCAGGCATACCATATATGAAAAATCGTCAATTGACCCCGAACGGGCCCCAAAACTCATCATCCACTACAAGTGCTCGTCTATACTCCACATCAATCTATCTAGCTTGAAAGAATTCATCTCCCGATGAATATGGATCAGAATTCTCTCGTTGCATGCCAGGCAAAACTCAAAGAAGTCCACCAAAGGTCGCCCAAGTGTCGTCGCTGGAAAAGTGTCCTCGTCAATCAGCTCTCCCTGACTAAAAAGTTATCTCCGGTGAATGTAGACGGTTGTGCTGAAGTCGAAGTCCAAGGGAGAATCGATCAAGCTCTGCTGCAAGTACCCAAGTGTCATCAACGTCTGTCGTTGAAATGTAATGGTGGCGTCGGGCCTCCATGATGCTCTCAATGCTCAACTCACGAGTGGTGGATCCCGGTGCGATCAACAGTGCCGAAGGTAAAAACAAAGAAGATGAGTCCTCAGGTGGGTGGGTGTCAGGAGTGAGTGAGTAGTGGTGGCCATCGCACGTGGGTGGGTTATGAAGGTGGTAAGACAATAGAAGTGGAGGTGGGGGCGACTGGAAGTCCCCGCTGCTTCGGTCCACATACTCGTGAGGCTCGTAGTATGGCGCCTGATTTTCAACACTAAATACCGGGTGGATACCCATACTTGCAGGGATATCAAGATCTTAGGTGTTTGTTTCAATCGGTCTCATGATTATATAGGGATCCATTTGCTTAACGCTCATGCCTTTAGCAAATCTCACAACGCAGGATCTCACCATCACCTGCTCGCCTTCATGAAGTACCTGCTCTTGTCAGTGAACATCCGTATGTGATTTACAAAATTAATTATCATTAGAGATTTTCCACCAGACCGACTCATGCCACATATGCAAACGACGAAAAATGACTCAACAAACACATGCAAATGATGAAGAAATAACTCGAAAGACTCATGCAAATGATGCAAATGAAACATGACCGACACAACATACCTGTAAAAGGAAAGTCTAATAATGAATGGGATGTCTCTAAAATATTGTGGCTTATCAGGGGGCTCTCCCGATGGAGTGTAGAAAAACTCATCCCGTGTGTGACGAGTGCTCAGATGATCATGAGAGACAACTATACTCAAATACGGGCTCGTAAAGAGCCAAATGTCTCTCGGGAAACGTAGCACATTAGGGGGCTCACTAGGAGGTGTGTAAGAAAATTCATTGTGGATGAGACGACTACCAAGGTGAAAATCGTGTACATAGACTAGAAGGCGTGACTCTATAGTGCGGGAGTATCCCCGAAAATGAAGAACTCATTTGGTGGGTCAGTAAGTGATGCGTCCCAAAACTCATCTAGAGTGTGGTGCATCAACCGATGGTGCCTTAGACACTCAATGCTCTACACAATAGCCATCCTTCGGGGCAAGACCAGAGATGATAATGGAAGAAACGTCACTAACTCGAAACTCGTAAACAAAGGGCTCACCTGACTCGCATCCTCACTAGGACGTGGTGGCTCATCAAGAGGCTCAACAGGGGTGTCATCATAAAACTTGTCACTAGGGTCGTGGTCCTCCAGATGAGTACCATCGTGAGGGGTAATGTCCACATGAATGGGTGACATAGCCACTACGAGATCAGTACCAGGCTTTGGGCTCTCGGTCGTGATGTGCCTCAGGGCAATGACCATGGGAGAGCGACATAGGCCTACACTCAAGAATGGATCCGTGGGTGTGGTGTCAGGAAATGGGTTTGTGGTTGGGATGCTAACTAACCGGGTAGATGGCAGAGGAAGAGGTGTGGGTGAGGGACACAACACTACAGACTCACTAGGTCACTCAGGCTCACTCTCAATCGGGGTCACAAGATTCAGACACAAGAGATAGGTCACTCACTGGGGTCAGCACATCATTGGGGTGAGAGCCATCTGTATCAAGTATTACTTCAGTCCTGTCTGACGGAACAATGATAGGCAAAGTAGTGTCCTCAGTGTGGAGCAGCTCGTACCGTGAAGGTCAAGGTGAGGATCCAATCGACTAGCTCTTGTGGTTCTCAAAGATTGCTCATAACGAAGAGCGAGCTGATATGTCGACTCGAGGAACTTCAAGCTATGATAAATCACCTTAGTACAAATGTCAGATCGAAGCCCAGACCGGAATATGGAAGTGGTCATGGTTGTCTCCTCTCGGATATCACTCCTCACAACTAACTCATCAAAGTAATCCATGTACTTAGCGACAGACATGGATCCTTGTTGAAGGGAAAATAATTGTTCAAGTAAGCGACTCTGATACAACGAATGTAGATACCTCTGACACAAAGTACGTTTCATGTTCACCCAACTAGTGATGCGACGAAGACGGTCTCACACACGGGTCCTCTCAACGCTAGACCAATAAGCCCTTGCCTGATCTAAAAGTCTAAGTTTCGCAAACTTGACGCGACGATCATCGAATAACTCAAAATGATCGAGATAATACTCCATATCCACGAGTCAAAAACTGAAAGACTCGAGACTCGATGAGCCGTCAAAAGGATATGAAACTGACTCTCAAGATCTCTCTCAAAGCGACGATCCTCATAATAGTCATCTTCAAGGTAATCGTGTCGTGTTGAAGGATCAACACGATTCGCTCACGTGTACGGATAAGAACGACGACAATCATCATACTGATTGTCTCTAGCATAGTGAGGTCGCGTCGGTGGGTCAAAACGATCTTTGGAAGTGGTTTGCTGCAATCGTGAATAATCATCGTAGTGTCGTGAGGGTCTCCCTGAAGGGGGTCTATGATGAATAATCATCATGTCTGCGGCCAAGCAAGCTGGTGATGCGGGTATTGCGCCGGTGCGACTTCTCTACTATGCGATCTACCAGTGCTGGCGGAATAGGAATGCGAAGATTCATGGCCGTGAGGTGGGCACCCCTCTCGTGATTGTCGTCACAGTGTTGGAGAATGTTGCTATGTTCGATCAAGGTCGCAAGTCAGGATGCTGGGATACCTCTCGCCCTTCGGGCCTTTTTCGCTCCACTTCTTGGTATCCCCCACCGCCTGGCTGGATTAAGATCAATGTGGATGGTTCTCTTCTGCCTTCTAGGTGTGCTGGTCTCGGGGTCGTCGTGCGCGGGGACACGAGCTTAGTTCTCCTGGTAGTTGATTTTGCGTGGAGGCATTGGGATCCAGGTCGGGTGGAGTTTGAGGCGGTCTGTGTTATCCGTCGGATTGTGAAGCCATCGCTGTTGGATGCTCGCGAGGTCATTATCGAGGGGATGCAGCAAATGTCATGGAATTCTGCAGCAAACTTGCCAGACGGATGGCCAGATCGATTGTGCCTCCCATGGTGGAGGACCTCACTTTCATGTGCGAGTTCTCGGCGGTTCGTTTCCAGTATGTTGGTCGTGTCGCCAATCGGGCGGCGGATTACTGCGCAAGTTTGGCGACTGACGGTGACTTCCTTTGGATGGTCGGATGTGGCGTGGATGTAAGGTTCCAATCCCTTGTGGCTGAGGATTGTCGCGGGTTGGATGGTGTGTGAGTTTTTATTTTGCTTGTTCTCCTCCTCTTCGTCCTCCCCCGTTGTACTTCGGTTTTAATTCCTGCTAGTGCATATTTCACGAAGGGAATCTATGAGGGCGGCTGCAAGTGGTCTCGAGATCTCCAAAGTGAGGAGAGAAATAATTGTGGCACATAGACAAAATGAAAAACTTATAGACTTTACGACTGCGTATCAAAAAAGCGTGAATCTCGCCTCTGACACCAATTGACGCAGGACGAATCTATAGTCGACGAGATATGCAGCGACCTAACCCTACATGTTATGCAAAAGTTCCTCCGCGTGGAGGGCCAAAGCAAGAGCGCCCGACGAATAAACACTGCAAATCACAATAATAATTTAACAAACCACCACAATACACGATATCCAGACTAATATAGTGATCTAATCCAATATAAAATATTGAAAATAATAATTCAATACAACAAAATCTCACCAAATAGTGGGCTGACCAAGGCACTGAAGAATCCGGAGCCGGAGACGCGTGTACGACGATCCGAGGTGGAACCGACGGAGTGGAAATGATGGTGGTGGTGGTTCTCGGCGATGGATGGTGAAATAGGACCGGAAATGGGTAGATTCGGCCACGTAGGGGTAGATCCGGGTGAGGAAGGGTAGATCCGACAATAAACGGTTGAATCCAGGCTGAAAAATCCCAGATCTGGGCTGATCCGGAAGGTGGGAAGATTAGGGCTTGTTGTTCCACGTAAAGAGGTTGTCGGCAAGGGAAAATTAGGGTAAGAGGAGGGGGCGGTGGCTGCATGGGTTTAAGGGAGAGGAGGCGGCCATTTAGAGGGAGAGGGGAATGGTGGGCAACACCTGAAGTTGGCGGACAACGGGGAAAAATACTGAAGCAGGGTGGAAACTGGCGTTTGTTCAAGCAGGGTGAAAACTATATTAAATGAACAGTACATTTAATTTTTAAACAATAGAAATAAAAAGAAACAAGTTTTCTCTGGACATCCATTCAAGGCTGGTTTTTGGAGGATGTAGGAGCTGCGGATGGGGGATTTGGAGGGGGGAGAAGGAGCTTATGGTTAGGGGGTACCTTGGGGAGGGAGGTACATGTCTAAGAGTCATCACCTAGGATTCCACGGAGTCGGCACCGTGGCTTGATCGCTGGAATCCGAGATTTCTTTTCACCAAATTCTGCAATACCCAGATCAGCCTCCCTATCACCTATATTTATAATAAAACAAGGATTAGGACATCCCCCATCAACGACTATGATTGGTCAGAGGTGGGATCACCCAAATACATCAAAATAAATACAAATATAATAAACCAATATATGAAATTGATTCGCAACGCGAATCTGGACGCATTCGCTGAGTCCGATCGTCGATACGTACACGCCATATATGAAAAGTCGTCAATTGGCCTCGAACGGGCTCCAAAACTCATCATCCACTACAAGTGCTCGTCTATGCTCCGCATCAATTTTCCCCTGAGTCCTTGGACCGAACCTCCCCGATTTGACTCAGAAAATTCAGGGGAAACCCCATCAGAGAAGAAGATGAAGCTAAATAGGCGAGGAAAAAAGGAAGATATTTTGTGGTGGATAAATCGCAGAGAAAATGAGATAGGATAGCTGCAATCTTTATTTAGTGGAAACAAAGCTTATTTTATCATATTTTGGATTTGTGAGTGATAAAAAAAATCCTTTTTTCATCTTCTAAATTATAAAAAATATATATTCAAAATTACAAGCCTTAGTTACACTTATAATATGTCATTTGAACGTGAGCACTCCTAAAAATAAAAAAGCCAGGAACAATAATTGTTGGTGCCTACTGTGAGAACCAGAATAAAAAAGGCCGGAAAATGATATAATAGAAATTTTATTATGCCAAAAAGATGAGTATTACAAAGGTATGACCTCCTTTTTTTATAGAATGGCGGAGATGGGAGAGATTACAAATAGATAATGTGAGACTAAATAATTACATGTACAAGCCGAACAGGCCACGCGGTTAGACGAATAGGCTAACCGCCCGACAACCACCAAAAAGAGAGAAGAAGCCGCCATAGGAGACCGCCAGACCGCCCGGTCTCTAAGCTGCCAGAGCTAGACCGCCAGACCGTCCGGTCTCTAAACTGTCATTGCCAAACCGCCAGATCGCCCGATCTCTAAACCGTCATTGCCAGACCGCCAGACCGCCCGGTCTCCATACAACAACACTCCCCCTCAAGCTGGAGCATATATATCTATCATGCCCAGCTTGTCGCAAATGTGAAGAAAAGAGGCGGACACCGGCTTGGTGAAAATATCAGCCAACTCTTTATTGGAGGTGACGAACGGAGTATAAATTTGTTCCTTCAAAATCTCTTCCCGAATAAAATGGCATTCGACTTCAATGTGCTTTGTTCTCTTATGGAAGACCGGATTTTGGAGATGTATATAGCGGCCTTGTTATCACAAAACATAGGTAGAAGATGATTGTAGACCTCTCCTAGGTCAAGCATGAGAGCCCGTAACCACTTCAACTCACATGTGTTCGACGTCATACTTCGATATTCTGCTTCTGCACTGGACTTGGAGACTACAGACTGTTTCTTGCTCTTCCAACTCACAAGATTTTCCCCCACAAAGGTGCAGAATCCTGATGTTGACTTGCGGTCACCTTTGTCATCAGCATATCTCGAATCTGAGTACGCTTCAACCCTTAAATGATCATTCTTCTGAAAGAGCAGTCCTTTCCCAGGAGCAGATTTAACATACTTTAATATCCTCAGAGCAGACTGTAGATGACACTCCCTTGGAGCTTGCATGAACTGACTAACCTTGCCTACAGCATAGGAGATGTCGGGTCTCGTCACTGTGAGATATATGAGTTACCAACCAGACGTCTGTACCTTGTAACATCTGAAAGAGGAGGAGAGTCATCCGTCTAGGTTTTATCTTCTCCAGTCGCCATCGTACATTGGGCAGGTTTAGCCCCAGTCAACTCTGCCTCTTTTAGTAAATCAAGAGCATACTTGCGTTGAGAGAGAACTAAGGAATTGGGCTTCCGAGAGATTTCTATCCCCATAAAGTATTTTGGGGAGCCCATATCCTTTGTGACCAGGTGTTGACGAAGATGATTCTTAGTAAGGGTTATCCCAACCTAGTCATCTCCAGTGAGAAGAATATCATCAACATAAATCGCAAGAACTACCAGACCCAAGGAGGTTTTGCGAACGAACAAAGAGTGATCCGCAGAACTTCTCGTAAAGCCCACGTCTGCCACAATCCCGCTAAACTTGTCAAACCAAGCCCGAGGGCTTTGCTTTAGGCCATAGATAGCCTTCTTTAGCTTGCATACTTGTGTCTCCCCCTGAACAACATACCCTGGAGGTTGCTCCATGTAGACATTCTCCTGAAGATCCCCATAAAGAAAGACATTCTTGACATCCAGTTGGGAAACGGGTCAATCCCTGTTAACAGCGACAGAGAGGAGGACCCGGATAGTGCTGAGATGAGCAACTGGAGAGAATGTGTCAAAATAGTCAACCTCATAAGTATGGGTGAAGCCTTTGGCAACAAGGCGGGCCTTGTAACGATCCACACTGCCGTCTGGATTGAACTTCACCACAAAGACCCAGCGACATCCAACAATATCGGTGCCGAAGGGAGGAGGAACAAGGGTCCACGTACCCCGTTCAGTGAGAGTAGCAATTTTCTCATCCATGACAGTCTTCCAATGAGAAACAGTAAGGGCCTCCTGGTAGGAACGGGGGGTGGCAGTGGCAGAGATAGCCAGCGCAAAAGCCCTGCGAGAAGAGGTAAGACGATCATAGGAAACAACAACAGCAAGCGAGTGCTGGGTACATGCCTGAACCCCTTTGCGAAGAGCAATGAGAAGATCCAGGTAAACTGGTGCTTCAGTATCCGGAGCGTCCGTGGCAGAGAGAGCTAGCCCGAGAGTAGAGAGCGACGGAGACGGAGAAGAGGGAGATAGTGGAGGAGAGGAGAGAGGAGGAGACGATGGAGACGGTGGAGGCGGAAAAACTGTGGTAGGGGTCGATGGGTTGGAGGGAATAATAGGAGAAGCAGAAGCCTCGGGAAGAGGAGAGGAGTCGGCAGAGAAATAAGAAGCATTCTCGAAAAAGGTAACGTCAGCAGAGACGAACTGCTTGCGGAGAACGGGGTCAAAACAACAATAGCCCTTCTGGGTTGTAGAGTACCCCAGAAAGACGCATTTGGTGGAGCGAGGGGAGAGTTTGTCACGGGTGGCGGAGGGAGCGTGCACAAAGGTTGTGCACCCAAAGATACGTAGAGGAAGAGAGAAAGGTTCCTTGTCCGGATAGAGAATAGAGAATGGGGTTTGACCGTGGATAACTGTGGAGGGAATGTGATTGATGAGGTAGCATGAGATGAGAACGGCGTAGCCCCAATAGGCTCGGGGAACCTTCATCTGTGTCATCAGAGTGCGAGCGACATCAAGGAGGTGACGGTTTTTGCGTTCCGCCACACCATTTTGCTGTGAAGTATAGACACAGCTAGTTTGATGAATAATCTCATTTTGCATACAGAAGGAAGAAAAGTCATGACTGATATATTCATTGGCATTATCAGATCGAAAGACTTTAATTGAAACATTAAATTGAGTTTTGATCATAAGAAAGAAGGACGTTCATACAGAGAATAATTCAGAGCAATCTTTTAACAGATACACTCACGTACAGCGAGAGAAATTATCTATAAATGTGACAAAATATGAACTGCCCAGACCAACAATAAGGGTAGGAGAAGGACCCCAAACATTAGAGTGGATGAGATCAAACGGACGGGAAGATCCACGAACTTGCTTTGGTGGGAAGGAGGAGCGGTGATGCTTGCCAAGTTGACAGGCCTCACAGTTGAGGGCAGGACTTTATGGAGGAAGTTGGGGTAAAAGCTGTCGAAGAAGTCGTGGAGGAGCATGACCAAGACGAAGATGCCATTGGAGAAGATCTGTGGAGGTGGAGGAGAAGGTAGACAGAGCGGAAACGTTGTCGAGGTAGTAGAGGCCGCCACTCTCAGTCTCAGTAGCAATCGTCCGTTGGGAGTCCGGATCCTGAAAAAAACAAGAAGTAAAAGTGAATGCAACGGAACACTGTAGTTGCTTGCATAGAGAGGTAACAGATAATAAATTGCAAGGGAACTTGGGCACGTAGAGGGTATCCGCCAAGCGAAGAGACGGAGTGACTTGAACCACTCTCGTCTCATTGACCGGTGATGTAGAGCCATCCGCAAGAAAAACCGGGTGCAACCGATCATGTGTTTTTAGGAGAGAAAAACACTGGGGATTGCCGGTCATATGATTGATAGCACCTGAGTCGATCAGCCATTTTCCTTGAGTAACAGCGTGGGCACTACCAGAAGATGTGACCACCGAGGCGAACGGCTTCGAAGAGGAGGAAGTAGATATATCAAAGAGAGCCATAGGAGCAGAGAGCGGCTAGAAGACTAGGTTGCAGCAAGTCGAACAGATCGCGACGACAAGCAAGAAGCGGACAAACAGAAAGAGGCCGCGAGAGCAAGAGAGACCACAACGGATTCGAGGAAAGCCGCAGCGGACAATCAAAGAGAACACAGCGGTCAATGTGCCAACACACCAGCGGCCAGAGAAGCCACGACCAAACCGCGCGACTAGAGAAGCAGAACAAAGCAGAGGGGAAGAATACGTGCGAACAAAGGAGATCGCACGAAGCAAGGCAGCCGCGCGAACAAACAGAGTTCGTGCGAAAGAGAGGAAACCACACAATTAAAGGAGATCGCGGGAAGAAGAGGAGAAGAGAGACCGCGAGAAACAGGTCGCGAACAGACAAGGAGGGAGAGTAGAAAGGCCGCACATACAGAGGGGGAGCAAGAACAGGTCGCGCGAACAGGGCGCGACAAGAGAAGAAACAGGTCGCGAGAGCAGGAACAAGCCGCTCGGACAGGTCGAGCGGACAGAGAGGGCTCAAAGAACAGGAGGAGAAGGGCAAGTCGCGCGGACAAGACAGAACAAACCGCGCGGATAGAAGAAAACTGAATCAGGTGGAAACGATCGAGTCCTCTGATACCATGTGAGAACAAGAATAAAAGAGGCTGGAAAATGGTATAATAGAAATTTTATTATGCCAAAAAGATGAGTATTACAAAGGTATTACCTCCTTTTTATAGAATGGAGGAGATGAGAGAAATTACAAATAGACAATGTGGGACTAAAAAATTACATGTACAAGCCGAACAGGACGCGCGGTTAGACGAATAGGCTAACCGCCCAGCAACCACCAGAAGGACAGAAGAAGCCGCCATAGGAGACCGCCAGACCGCCCGGTCTCTAAGCTGCCAGAGCTAGACCGCCAGACCGTCCGGTCTCTAAACCGTCATTGCCAGACCGCCAGACCGCCCGGTCTCCATACAACACCTATTAAGTATCTCAGGTGCCTATAGAGTAAACATTAGCTCAAGCGTCATCAAACAAGAACACAAACAAAAAAGAAAAGAAAAAGAGAGATCCGATAATAAGTTTTTGTGGGAGAAAGCTCGAAAGAGCAAAAAAAATCAAGGAGTTTAGCCCGTTTGAAAAAGATTCACTGCCGAATTATTGAGCACACAAGTTAGATGGTTAAGGTTATACTAGAAATGAAGGAAGCCAACAAAGATCCCAAGTAGAGTCGGAATGATCGACATCTTTGAGAGACAACAAGTCACTCGACTAGAAAAAAAACTAGTTTGGGCAACACGATCATGATTGATTATGGTGTTTCGGTCCAATCCAAAGAAAACACAGACGAAACGGTCCACTATGGTGCTCAGAAAAGGGTCAAAAGAAAAAATGATCGACCCCAACATTCGAATAACATGAGGGACCAAAGCACTCTTTTATCGAGAATTGAAACAGAGCAACAAATAAGTTTCCTAAGAAATATCAATACAAATATCCTGAACAAAAATGATAATATTTGACATAACCATTATTACTATCTCCAATTAACACAAGGAGAACATCTTAAGCTTGAAAAAAAGGAAGAAGAAAAAGTTAAAGGGTGCAAGTAGTACACTTTAGATATTGATGTTCCCTTAAATCTGTATGGGACCTACAATAAGGTTTTTTTTGTCTTTTGAAAACGTCCTTAATGCTTCAGAAAAAAAAGTAGAAAGTGACCTTAGAGAACCAAGTCCTTTGTCTTGGACCTCACAGCATAATGTTTGTGTAAAAATATCATTCAAAAATATGATACCAATCATAAATTTGATCCCAAATGATTGAAATGCCAACTGCTGCAGCCAATATATACAAAATTATTTGCTGGTACCTTCCTTCAATCTTTCAAAAAAAATTAAAAATTCTTTTAAATTTATGTTGTTAACATACATACACATGAATATTAAAATTTTGGAGGGATCTTCCCGGATTTTTACATGCATGTTATCACTGTAAAGTTACAGAGAAGGATTTGATAATTTAGAAAGATAGATTAGATGTCCCCCAAATTATGCAAAATTAGAGAAATTTTTTCATAATTATCCTACAAATATTATATATATATTTACTACATTATATCAATATATATATTTGAGAGCACAACAACTAACCAACATAAATCGTTAGATCAAAGATCTTATTTTGTCTCATCCATTGGATGAAGAAAGAGAAAAAAAGTTTGAGGAGAGAGAGAGACAAAGAAAGGGAATACAAATAAGTGTCTTAAGCTATGAGAAAAGGGGAAAGAGGGAGAGAGGGGAGAAAGATAGAGATGTGTGGTCAAATCACTTTAAGAGGAGAGAGGGGGATAAATAGAAGAAAAGGTGGGGCCCGCGACATTTAATGAAAAGAGAAGCAATAAAAATTAATTTAAAAAGTGGGGCCCGTAACATTTAATGAAAAGTGAGGCAATAAAAATTAATTTAAATTCTATCGTGCAATTTTTTGTTTGCCTGTTTGCGCAATTTTTCATTTTCCAAAATTGCCCTTCGGCATAAACGCTCGAATGCGGGCGGAGCCTGCCTGGAAGCGGGCTGAGTCCGCCTGGATGCGAGTGCAGCCCTCAATATATATATTTGAGACCACACCAACCAACCAACCTAAACCGTTAGATCAAAGATCTTAATTTTCTCATCCATTGTATGAAGAAAGAAAAAAAGTTTGAGAAAAGAGAGAGAGACAAAGAAAGAGAATATAAATAGGTGTCTTAAAGCTATGAAAGAGGGGAGGAAAGAGGGAAAGAGAGGAGAAAGATAGAGGTGTTGTGTGGTCAAATCACTATAAGAGGAGAGAGAGGGGAATAAAGAGAAGAAAAGAAGAGAAGAAGGTGAGGCCCGCAACATTTAGGCTCTATTTGTTTGGGCGTTTCGCTGCTCCGTTTTGGGCAAACGCCGCCGGAAGGAGGGTAAACAAATGAACCTCCGGCGGCGTTTGCTCCGTTTCCACCCGCCCGCCTTGAGAAACGCCTCAAAAAGCTTCGTTTGGAGCAGCCAGCTCCCCCCTCCGGTTCGAACACTCCGTTTCCACCTGCCGGATCGACCCGCCACCGCCGAACAAAATGGAGCCTTAATGAAAAGTAAAGCAATAAAAATTAATCCAAAAGAAGGTGGGGCCCGCAACATTTAATGAAAAGTGAGGCAATAAAAATTAATTTAAATTCTATCGTGCAATTTTTTGTTTGCCTGTTTACGCAATTTTTCATTTTCCAAAATTGCCCTTCAGCATAGACGCTCGAATGCGGGCGGAGCCCGCCTGGAAGCGGGCGGAGCCGGCGTGGAAGCGGGCGGAGCCGGCGTGGAAGCGGGCGGAGCCGGCGTGGACGCGGGCGGAGCCGGCGTGGAACGCGGGCGGAGCCGGCGTGGACGCGGGCGGAGCCGGCGTGGACGCGGGCGGAGCCGTCGTGGAGCCCGCCAGGAAGCGGGCGGAGCCCGCCAGGAAGCGGGCGGAGCCCGCCAGGAAGCGGGCGGAGCCCGCCAGGAAGCGGGCGGAGCCCGCCAGGAAGCGGGCGGAGCCCGCCAGGAAGCGGGCGGAGCCCGCCAGGAAGCGGGCGGAGCCCGCCAGGAAGCGGGCGGAGCCCGCCAGGAAGCGGGCGGAGCCCGCCAGGAAGCGGGCGGAGCCCGCCAGGAAGCGGGCGGAGCCCGCCAGGAAGCGGGCGGAGCCCGCCTGGAAGCGGGCGGAGCCCGCCTGGAAGCGGGCGGAGCCCGCCTGGAAGCGGGGGAGCCCGCCTGGAAGCGGGGGCAGCCCGCCTGGAAGCGGGGGCAGCCCGCCTGGAAGCGGGGGCAGCCCGCCTGGAAGCGGGGGCAGCCCGCCTGGAAGCGGGGGCAGCCCGCCTGGATGCGGGCACAGCCCGCCTGGAAGGAGGCGCAGCCCGCCTGAAAGAAGGCGCAACCCGCAGCGACGCATCGAGAACGAAAACATAGTTTGTGATGTAACATCGATGGTTAGTTTGTGATGTAACATCGATGGTTCTCATTTTATCACTTATCTTTTTATATCTTACCCCTTCTAATGCACAGAAGAAAGAGGGGGAGAACGAAAACATAGTTTTGGCTTATTGCTTTGGAAGTAAGGGGCAGCCTGATGCACAAAGTATTTCCGCACAACAAGGATTTAGGGAAGGGTCCCACCATAAGGGTGAAATGTAGGCAAACCTTACCCTGCATTTTTGCAAGAGGTGGCTTCCAGGACTCGAACCCGTGACCTCAAGAGCACGCAGCAACACCTCAACTGGTACGCCACAAATTTCCCCATTTGAGTTGTAGAAAATAAAATAAAAAAAAGTGCACATGCTCTAAAGCTCACTTTAATCTAAAAACATATACAGAATCATTAAAGTTGAAGATCTTGATAATATCAGTTAAAGCAGAGATATAAATAAATAAAGGGTTAATTACGGGGACCTCCCTTGGGAATTTGCATAATTATAGGTTGCACCGCACTATCTTTTGAAATTACATTTACCTCTCCACTAAGTTTCCTCAGTTTGCAAAATTGACCCTTTCATTAGAAATATGGATGAAAAATGATAAAATCAGTCAAATTATTTTATGATACTACAATTTCATTCGTTTATAATGGTTCTAGATTCATTACAAAGGCGGGGTAAAATGTAATGCGCCTCTTTCAATGTAGAGTTAATTACAAATGGTAAAACTGAAATATCATAAAATAATTGGTTATATTTATCACTTTCCATCTATATTTCCAAGGAAGAGGTCACCCCTTTCAATGTAGAGTCATTATCAAGGGTAAAATTGGAATATCATAAAATAATTTGGGTGATTTTATCATCTTCCATCCATATTTCTAACGAAAGGGCCATTTTGTAAACTGGGAAACTTAGAGAGGAGGTAAATGTAATTTCGAAAGATACAAGGGTGCAACCTGTAATTATGCAAACACCCAGGGGAGATCCCCGTAATTAACCCAATAAATAAATGAAATCATAATTAATTTCTGTGAGGTGAGAGGATTCGGATGTGTTGGCCCTCCCTTAATGATTGAGTCATTTGAAGCTGGAATCAGTTGTTATCACATCATTGAAGACCAACCACCTTAAAAGAGAAATTGCAGGCTTCAGTCTTCCATTCAAGTGGCCTCCACCTCTAGTTTTCCTTCACAAACATTTTTCTAATGTTTCTATATACCTTGCTTTTTTAGCCAGCTTACCAAATGTTTCTATAATTTCATAAATATTATTTTATTACATCAAGATGTAGTATGTGAAGACTAAAGCAGATAAAAGAAAAACAAAATAAGATTATAATCATTATTAATCTTTATGAAAAATCATACATCATTTGGTAAATGTAGAGGATATAATCTAGCACCGAAAAAAATCAAATAACTTTGTGCTCTTAATGTAGATCATGGATTTATCCACGTACAATCAAATGGTTTTAGGTTCAATCTAACATGGTATTAGAACAGGTGAGACAAATGCAGAGATGTGTAGAGCATGTGACCTCACATCAAAAAACTCAAAAGTAAAAAAAGTGTTAAGAGGCCAAAAATCCTATCAGAAAACGTTCTCCTAACATAAAGATTACTTTGTTAATGTGTTACAAAAAATCAAAAAAGCACTTGAGAAAGATTCACTACCGAAAAAAAGTTTACATAATAAGTTTTTATGGGAGAAAACTCAAGAGCAACAAAAAAAATCAAGGAGTTTAGCGCATTTGAGAAAGATTCACTACCGAATTACTGAGTACACAAGTTAGAGGCCAAAGACCCTAGACATGCGAGCCATGTTGAGAATATAATCTCACATGGACCTCATATAACCTTCTTCGTTTAATATAGATCCTAGGTCTATCCACCTATAACCAAATGATTTATTTTAGACTAGGATGAATACAATTGCTATCTACATAACAGAGAATCAAACAGGCCCCCTAATCATGGAAATCCCCATTTGTATTTGTTAATTGTTCATGTGTTACAAGTCAAACAAATAAAATGAACATTTCACACACAAGAGCTGTTGTTAAATAAAGCTTACTAACCAACAAAATGTGTTCCTGAACCTAGTTTGGATGCTTGATTTGGTAAACATAATTTACTAGTGAAGAGAACCTTGGTTGATCACAAAGATACCATGAAATTAACTGCAGGTTGTCTAAAGAAACTTCTGAAATATTTCATCACTAAAAAGGTATACTTCTATTGAATAATTGTTCTCAGTTGAAACCTTCCCAGTGCATAATACAAGTGTTTGGATGGATTTTACATTTTGTATACAACAACAACACTCCAGCCTTTATCCCACTATAGTGGAGTCGGCTATATGGATCCTTTGCCGCCATTGTGCCCTATCTTTTGACATACTCTCACTAATGCCTAAGAACATCATTTCTTTCCTTATAGTTTCATTCCAAGTCTTTATTGGTCTACCCCTCCCTCATTTAACATGTCTAGTGACTAGACTCTCACAACGCCTAAGTACTAACAGGTGCCTCTAATGGTCTCCTTTGTACGTGTCCAACCCATCTTAGTCGAGCTTCTCGCATCTTCTCTGCAATTGGTGCTACTCATGTCTTATTCTTGATACATTCAATCCTAATTTTATCCAGTCTCGCGTGTCCACACATCCACCTAAGCATTCTCGTCTCCGCATCTCCTAAACAATTCACTGCCCAACACTCAGAACCATAGAGCATCGTTGGCCTAATTGTATAATATGCCAAAGAAATTGGTCGCCTTTGATTTCGTATGCTTCTTGACAAGTGTTATCTGAGTCAAATCATTCAGCTGAAATCGAGAAACTTGGCAATTTTTTACTACAGCGGATCTTCATACCTTCTATCATGGCTGTGTGAAGTTCAAGTCGACAAATGTTGTGACGAGTCCATTTGATTGAATGACAATAAAGCATACGAAGAATTCAAGGGAGAGTTGTTTGAAAATGTTGGCATAGATTAGGAATACAAAACACTTTAAGATCATAAAGCATACCGAGATATAAATAATGATGAGGCTAAAGCATTACAAAATACAAAATGGTAAGTTTTTTTCAAAGCATTTAACTGTCATTCAGATGTTGTGGTCACATACAAAAGTGCTTTTCAACATCAAAAAAGTATTTCCCAGAGTCCCACCATCATAAAAGCATGTCCAAGGTATGGAAACAGAAACAAACACTTTTGTTAAAGAAAGCAATGAATCACACTAGAAGCGCACCTCCCCAAACATGAATAATGCGTTGTTATTTTGGTTCGACTTTATATAGGTGTCAATGTTATCAGTTAAATTTTATATGTTTGGCATAACATTATTGTATTTAATGATGTAACCTAACACCAATAAATATATATATATATATATATATATATATATATATATATATATATATATATATATACACACGGAAAAATGTTTATACACGCTTATAACCTTTTTTCCGCGCTCATGTTTACGCACGTCGACGAGCTCAAGGCAGCCGATGGTCGGCAAGCCCGTAGCCGCTTGCCGCCCTGTTGTAATGCTGCAGTATTTTTTTTTACAGCGGGGTGGCCGGCGACTGCGGGCTCGCCGTCCACTCGCTGCCCTGGGCTCGTCGGTGTGATCATTAACGAGCCCAGGGCAGCCGGGGGCCGGCGAGCCTGCAGCCACCGGCCTCCTCGCTGACACGCAAATTTTTTTTACCCCTCGTGCCCCGCACAACAGTACCCACCCCCGGTGGGATTTGCCTGAACATATATCTCTAATTATTATAGGCTTCCAAGATTAATTACCATATCTTAAGACTCTCAGGCATTGCATCGAACAACTATAAATCAAGAAAATAAAACAGAGTGGATGTGCAAGAACTTCTGGGAAAATAGAGAAAGAAATCCTGATTTCAGGCAATAAAAGACTAACAGTGCAGTAGAAATTTGAAGCATGATAGGCGTTAATTCCACATTTGTCAAATGGAGTGCAATAGCAATTTTTTAGTGTTCTTGCAGGAAGAAATATCAGGAATGGAAATTATTAGAAGAGTGGTTGAGGAAGAGGAAATATATCGTACTAATGTGTTTGTCGGGCTTCTTTTGTGTCCTCCGCTCAGCGCCCTCGTTGGCCGGCGACGATAGAAGGCCGGACGCGGCGCTGATTCACCAAACCTGGTTTCCCACGAAGAGTCGATTCTCTCCCCACCGGATCTTGTAACAGGCGATCCTCTGCGCAAATGAGGAGGAAGCTCCGTGAAGATGAAGGTGTGGACGATGTAGTTTTGGAGATATGGGGGAGCCTGCGGGGCAGATCAGAACCTACGGAAGAGGTAGCCTCCTCCCGACGATGTTCTCCGGCGACGCGGCAAAGAGCGGAGGTGAGGTTGTGGTTCGGGGAGGAGGGACAGCCGTTCGGGGAGGAAGATGGAGTGCGAGGGTTTGGGGTGGGAGTCGGGCGCAAATCTTCCTGTTGTGAATAGGTATCGAGATTTTTGCAGGTTCGCGAGAGGCGGTTTTAGGATATTTTGCCGTTTGCAGACCTCCAAAGTTTGATCGGACGGCCATATAACAAGAGACGTCGAGTAAAGCTCAGACAGTCAAAGCTTCAGCATTGGCAAGAAAGATTTTTGGTTAAGTCCAGAAGCGTCGAGTGAGGACAGCTCACTCGACTCCTGAAGAAAGAAGCGTCGAGTAAAGCTCAGACAGTCAAAGCTTCAACATTGACAAGGAAGATTTCTGGTTAAGTCCAGAAGCATCGAGTAAGAGCAGCTCACTCGATGCCTGAAGAAAGAAGCGTCAAGTAAAACTCAGACAGTCAAAGCTTCAGCATTGACAAGGAAGATTTCTGATTAAGTCAAGAAACGTCGAGTGAGGACAGCTCGCAGCTGTGATTAACTTCTTGCACAAGCAGTAATGACAGCGGACATTTGGACTTGACAAAATGTGCAAGAAAGTTTTGCTACTTAATATATATATATATATATATATACAAGTGACAGGCACGGGCGTTTGTGAGCACACATATCCAAACAGTGTCTGTGTTTTCCCTGACTTCATTCACGACTGCCATCACACTGAAACCACTCTCTCAAACAAGGCAAATTTTTGGGTCCGAGCCCCGGTTCCAAATCTGGAACCGGGAGCTATGATCACCATTCAAATGCATGTGGGGCCCACGCATTTTGGGAGTGTGACATGCACTTTTGCGCGGGCCCCATGCATTCACCTTTTCTATTGGCTCCGGTTCCATCCGGAATCCCGGACACAAAAATTTCGCCTCAAACAAAGCCTAACATAGGATTGTACACTTAATGTAGTAGATCTCAAGCCTCTCCACCTCCAACCAATTGAATTTACAATTCATGCTTGAGTTCTAACAAGAGTTAAAACCCCTTCTCATCAAAAATGATTATGCAAGGAACAGAGAAAGAATAACACTAAACAATGATTATGCTCAAGACAAGAATTGCCATTTGTAAATTGTAGCACAGTGTCCAGCAAAGGAAGAAACACAGAATCATACAACATATGAAGTTATGCAGTTCACCTTTAAAATGACTACACCCACTATGAAGATTAGAGAATTACAGGGAGAAACCACATAAGTTTATGTAATTCATGCTCTCAAAACATTTTATTCGCAAATGAGAATTTATTAACACAGAGTATACAGATGGCTTCATAGAAAACTGTAGAAAAAAAAAACTGGAACAGAGAAAAGAGGAATAAAATTATTGCTCCCAAATCATCAATCCAGCAGCCATAACATAATAGTACATGTACAGATTACAAAATTGTTTTTTTTTTCTAAGCTTTCATGATTCACATACATCCATCTAACATTGAAATTCTTCAATCATGATGGCTTCAAATTGAAAAATAAGACAGGATTTGAGAGGAAGAAGGTACATACCAGAGCCACAGCTTCCTTATTTCTCCAGCGCATCTAAAAAATTATCCATATAGCACAAAAAGATGAGTAAACATGGAACAAACGACAGAGCTTGGCAGCTTGAGTGGAAATTTCTCCCGATCAATCGAGAAAGCCGGTCTTCTGAAACACTGCATTCCGCACTCGCCGGAGATCCCTGCCTTTTAGGGTTCTGCCCACTCCCTCGAACACCGAGAACGACATCGCGTGGGATTTCGCCACGATCACGTGTGGAGGAATCATCTCTGCCACAGAGTCGTCCTCCTCTTCATCATTCTCTTCCCCCAAGTCGCCGGATAGATTTCGCCGTCCTCTTGGCCAAGCAGGGACGTTCATGGGCGCCGATTGATGGAAAACCGTATTAACGCCGGCCTCCATCGCATCCCTTTTGATCGGAACGTTGATCGCCAGCATCCGTTCATGATGCACCGGAGGGTCCTGATCCTCTGATAGGGCGGCAGAGAGGCCGTATCTCTCAGTCAGGAAAGGGCGTCGCCGGAGATCGGAAAGAAAGCTGGGGGAGGAGTCGCTGAGGCCGAAGCCGGAATGGGTGGAATCTGGTGAGTCACCTCCGGCAGACGAGAGGTCGGAATAAAGGTCCTGCGACCAGAGGACGTCGTCTTCGTCGAGCTCGTAGTGGTTAACGGGACTCGGGGTGGAACTCCGGTGATCGGCGAAACGGAGGACGCGGAAGGACGAGGAGAACGGAGAGGCGTTCTTGTAGTTGGGCGACGCCGGTAAGCTCATCCCTGTGGAACCCGTCTCCGCCATGAACCTTCCCACGCCTCCTTCCCCACATTTCCCCTTCTGAAGGCGGCATCTTAATATAACCAGCGGGCGGAGTATTTTAGCTTATGCCGTTCCACGGGCTCAAGATACCGCTCGTAGTATCTTTGGCGTTCGATCGGGGTCCGGTCATACCCGCGGGTACCTAGAGGAAGGTGCAAGCCTGCATTGCGAGCCGTCCGATCTCCCAGGCCCGCCGTCTGATCAACCGAGTTTTTTTTTATTTTTCTGCTCGCTTTAATCGGAACCGTCAGATCTTAAATCGAACGGACAACATCCTCTTTGCACCTTACTTTAGGTACCCGCGGGTACCAAAAAAGCGCTCCCGGTCATGCGGGGCGAGCGAGTAATTCCTGGTAGGACTGATTTAGGGATTCGCTGTTGGCAACAGAACACCGAACAGCGTCGAATTCAAATATACTCTTGCAAGAGGTAGTTTGGAAAACATGTTTGGAGAGACATCAGAGAAAAATAGGTGATTGTTATTAGCATGACAGTTTTGACTAGTCGGCGAATTTTCTCCTAATTTTTTGCGTATTTTGAAAATACGTCTTGTACATGAATTTTTAAGAAAAGTGTTCAACATGAAAGTTGTAGATCTCGACTTTTGTGTTGAACACTTTTTCTAAAAATGCATGTACAATGTGTATTTCTAAAAGACACGAAACCTGACGTATTTCTAAAGTACGTCTTGTATATGCATTTTTAGGAAAAATGTTCAACACAAAAGTTGTAGATCGACACCTTTCGTGTTGAAAACTTTTCCTAAAATTACATGTATAAAACGTATTTCCAAAAGGCTCGAAAAATTAGGAGAAAATGCGGTGCGACTAGGGCTGTTGACAAATAGTATAGTTCGTGAATAATTCGAGATTCGATTCGTGAAGATTCGATAAATATTCGTAATTTTCGAATTCGAATCCAAATCCGAATAAGTTTATCCATATTCGAAGTATTCGCGAATAGTTCGCGAATAGTAAAATTACTTAAATAAAATTATATATATTTAATAAAATTATATATTTAATTATTACTAATAGAAAAATTCGAATTCGAATCCGAATTCGAATCAACATTTCATATCGAATTCGAATCCGAATCCAAATCCAAATATCCGAACGAATCTAAATCCGAATCTCTGCATTACATATGAATTTGGATTCGATTGAAGAGATATTCGATTTGATTCGGTTCGTGAACAGCCCTAGGTGCAACTGGCCAAAACTACGGGCTAATAACAATCACCAAAAAAATTAGGAGATTGTTATCCGCACTACAAGTTTGGCTATCCGTAATTTTTTGATATCCACACTATAATTTTTTAAGAAATGATATTATATCAGCAAACAAATATTAATTTTTTTTAGTAACTTCAAATTCACTTGTTCATGACTTGTAAATTTGTAATCATTAAACAGTACAAAAGAATTATAGCTTTTTATATATAAAAAAATCATTTAAAAAGAACTTAACTTTTCAGTGTTTTAAATTTTCTCTGGCCTGATATTTAATAATAACAAATAAGAGGAACTATCTCAATTTGAAAACTTGAAAATTGTTAAAGGTGACTGTTATTAGCACTGTACTTTTGGATATTCGCACTATATTTACTCTTAATTTTCCGCGCCTTTTGAAAATATTCCTTGTACATACATTTTTAGGAAAAGTGTTCAACGCGAAAGTTGTAGATCTCGACGAGATCTACAACTTTCGTGTTGAACACTTTTCCTAAAAATGCATGTATAAAGCGTATTTCTAGAAATACGCTCAGATTTCGCGCCTTTTAGAAATACGCTTTATACATGCATTTTTAGGAAAAGTGTTCAACACGAAAGTTGTAGATCTCGTCGAGATCTACAACTTTCGTGTTGAACACTTTTGCTAAAAATGCATGTACAAGGAGTATTTTCAAAAGGCACGGAAAATTAAGAGTAAATATAGTGCGAATATCCAAAAGTACAGTGCTAATAACAATCACCTTGTTAAATTGTAGTATGGGAGTCGGGAGAGGCCATTTGCTAGAGCCTAGAAGAGGTGAGTTTGCGGTGTTAAAAAAACCTTTTCCGAAGAAAAAATGGTGAAATCACACGGGACGTGACTGCTTGAAAATAAAAGTGCAATTAGTATTTTTGAGGAGCTCTAAAAATATCTAAAAGTGAGTGTGAATAGTCAAAAAATATCCCGATATAACCGGATGCATCAACATTTTAAGGATGACAGGTTTTGTAAGTTGAGAACATTATAATTCATATAAATATGAGTTAAATTTTAGAAAATGAAGTTTGCAATTAGGTTCAAAATGTTGAAATACTCAGGAATCGACATATTATTTATCTAAATCGGAACTTGTAGGGAAAAAAATGCAATTTTTTGTTAAGATGAAAGGAAGGCCGAATGGATCCATAATGTCGAAAAAACTTGGGTTATGTATTTTCATAATTTTCAAACAACTCGAAGGCCCAAAGGAGGGTGTTGGCAGGCGGCGGGTCATAGCTGACAGCGGCACTAGCCGATGTCAACTCCATTGTACGAGGGACTTCGCATGGCAAGCCACATGTGACGGCCCAAGCTTGGCCCCAATCAGCACCCAACTAACATCGTTTGGGATGCAGCCAAACACCCAACCTAGCTCTTTGTCCACAAACGGGTTGTTGGAGGGCATAACCTCCCTTTGATGATGAGGAATGGAAAAGCTCTATAATTAAGCGTGTTTGGCCAAGGGTGTGGCAGTGATGGCGTCGACCCAGCACTACTTGACGACACGGCGCACCACTACAACCTACGGCCCAACACGAGGAGGGTCTATCGCGACATGATTCACTAAATGCTTTGATTTCTCTAGTCACCTATTTTCTAAAACTATTTCGTTGGATTTCTACTTGTTATTGCGAGTCCGATCGACCAAAATGTTAGGCGGTTATGGACTAATAATTTTTTGTTTTTCATTTTAGACTAAAACCTTTGGATGGCTAAGATTAGATCTTGTATTTGTATGGTTAGGAGTGTTATGTGGAGTATAAATACTCCTCTTTGGCTTGGAAGCCCGAATGGAAAAAAGAAAATGATTTGACTGCAGCCTTTGGTTCTTCCCGATCCTGAACATCACCGTTCGCAATTTTGGCGGACACCGACCCCTCCTCTGGCGCGACACCAGCAACCCTCCCTCTGGCGCGACACCGGCGGCCCTTCTCCAGTGCGACACAGGCCCTCTTCCTCCGGCGGGACACCGACTCGATGGTGGTGTGACGCCGCCTCGGTGGTGGTGTGACGCCGCCCCACTCCTCGTGTGAAGCGTCGGATCCTTGCTTGCAACTCGCGAGATTATCTCAGCTGGGTATTGTTTCTCTCCCCCTCATTTAGTGTGACTCCTTAGATTTTTTTGTGTGTTGTTCTTGTTGTTGCGATTGGTTCGATGTAGGTATTCTTGTTGTTGCGATTGGTTCGATGTAGGTATTGGAACCGTTGAACTAATCGATGTGAGGAGAGTGCGTCGTGCCCCCCCCCCCCCCCCCCCCCCCCCCACCAACTAATTGGTCGGAAGAGGGTTGGCGGCGGTGGTTTATTTACTTGTAGTATTTTGCGTCCACTCGGTCGAATCTCCTCGTTTTATTGTTGTTTTTCGTTTTGCATTTCGTTGTAGGATTTGGAACGCATTGGTGTAGCTTATTCCTCTTTAAGTCCGCCGCGGAATCCCAATTTTTTACACGCTACATGTTCAGTGAAGTGTCCAAAGCACACTTGCTATCGGTAAATTTTGCACGCCACGTGTTTGGTGAATTGGCTCCATAACACTAGAGTGGTAATTGTGCGCAATCGCGCCGGTTGCTACATCAATTTTGTATCAGAGCTATGTGCAAAGATTTCCTAATTTTTGTCGGTCCCCCTGCATCACTTTCATTTTTTATGCACACACGTTCAGGAAACGTGTATTTTCCACACTCATCTGCGTCCAATAATATGGACGAAAATCCGGATAATAGAAAGGTCACGCAAGCCCAACTTGTGCCCTTCCAACGTGATCTCACTGATCAAATCGCCCAACTCACCATGACATTTACCACTTTGACCTAAACAATTCAGAATGATTTTCCATCGCAAAACCAACACCATAACCATCCACCCTGCAATCCTCCACACCGCCAACCACGTCCACACAATGATCATGGACCCGAGGGACACAATGAGGATTGGCATAATGATCTCACACGAAAAATTAAAATAGATGTCCCAAAGTTTGACAGTTACGGTGATCCTAAAACATTTAAGAATTGACTAATGAAAATTGAATGTTATTTCGAAAGGCACAACTTAGATGACCACCAAAAGATGATAGTTGCTTGAATGAAATTAGAGGGTCAAGCCCAAGTGTTTTGGTTAAACGAAGAGTATCGTGTAGGTGGTGTCTGTTGGAACCAAAAATCGGCCCCAACGAGAGTTCGGACCCTGGGGTGTAGCTAACACCTACTTCTCTCAAACTCAGACCTATGACCAGTTGCTAAGAATTAAGGAACTAACCCTGGGCTATAGCACGGAGGTCCTTCCACAAACCTGGAAAATCTCAGAGCGCTTCCCCTCCTTAGCCAAGTGCAGCGCTAAAGATTCCTCAGAAAGCGCTACAAGACTTTTGAAAATGAGAAAGCTTGCCTTTTGAGGTACCCTGTCGGTTTTTTAATAGATTCTCAGTATCTGGTATGCCAACAGTGTAACTCCGTTGTTCTAAAAAGATATTTGCAGCCCAACTAGGTCTGCCAACAGCGTAACTCCGCCATTCTAAAAGGATATTTGCAGCCCAACTAGGTCTGCCAACAACGTAACTCCGCTGTTCTGAGGAGCTAAATGCAGACCTAAGGGCATCCAGGAAATTTTACCTCTGCACCATACTGGGCGGAAACCCTTTCGCCGATCCCAGTGGGCTTCCCGCTCATCCAGGCGAAAACCCTTCTATATGCCCTATCGAAAGGACAATATCCGGCCGAGTGCGGGTTTGCCTACCCCACTCGCCTGCTCTTATAAGAGACATGGCCAAGTCCAAAAACGTTGAGAGCGTTGAGTGGAAAGGATTCACTCAACGCCAGAGGCTAGAAAGCATCGAGAGCGTTGAGTGGAAAGGCTTCACACAACACCAGAGGCGAAAATGCATCGAGAGTGTTGAGTGGAAAGGCTTCACTCAATGCCAGAGGCGAAAAGGAGTCGAGAGCGTTGAGTGGAAAGGCTTCACTCAATGCCAGAGGTGGAAAGGCGTCGAGAGCATTGAGTGGAAAGGCTTCACTCAACGCCAGAGGCGAAAAGCGTTGAGAGCGTTGAGTGAAAAGGCTTCACTCACCGCTAGAAGCTAAAAAGCATTGAGTGAAGGAGCTTTTACTCAGCGCCTTCAACAAGAAGGACTCTACCGACCCTGGGGGCTTCCAGCTAACCCAGGCGCAAGACTTTTTGTCTGCCTTGGCGGGAGGCCTTTCGCCACTTTACGCCTGACCTGACCAACCTGGGCCCAAGGTCCCACTCAGCGAATATGGGGTTGTATACAATCCCAACTCTATGCGAGCCAGTTCTACGCTCGGAAAGAAACGTCCAACCCTTAATATTCAATGAGTGTTTGCTGACCTGGAAGAGAATATTTTGCGGCCCCTCCACGATGCTATATATATGTCAGAGGGCCTGTCACCAAGACACCACTTGTTCTATTACTGCTTACCGCCAGAGCTCCCGCTCTGCTTCGAGGATGTTTGCCAAACATGCCGAGAAACCGCTCTCGTGAGAGTTCCAGGACTGTCTCGCCGCTGCTCAAGTGAGAGCTCACGCCGACTGCTCTAGGTTCGCCCCCCAGCTCTCGGCAAAAAGGCCTGCGGATTCGGCCTATCGGTGGAAAAAGGCCAAGTAAGTTTGACGAGATCGCTCTAGGAATGAGTCGGCTTTGCCGACCCCGACCCCCAGTCGCGAGAACCGTTCTTCTTTGACGGAGGTATGTTTTTTGTCCCGCCTTTTGATGCAAACCCCCAAAACGGGCTTGTCATATTTATACACTATCCTTCTCGCAGGGGACGGTTCCTGAAGACGTCGTCGATGCCCCTCCGGTGAATATCGAGTCCATCAGGCTTCCTGACGAAAACTTACAGTTGGTCCCAGAGGCTGCCCCTCTGATAACCTAAGTCGAGCCTTCGATTGCTCCCGATAATTTACTTGCCTGGCTTCCATTTTACCTATCTTGTATTTTCTTTCGCTCATCGAGCTTTTCGTAGTGCTCACTTTCGGAACCTTGGGTGTCGTCAGCCCGAGGCCCAAGACTCTCATTGCCGAGGTCCCTATTGATCCAGCGACCGACCTTCCCCTCTCGCCCAGGAGAGATGTTGGCAAGTCTCCTGCTCTCGCGTCGGATTCTCGCCCATCTGGCGAGGAGAACACTGCCCTCTCACATCCAAGCGAGACTCATTCGCTGGAGCAGACATCCTTCCCCCTGGGTCGGGGAAAAACACACCACCCACTCTTTGGCAAACCTTTCGAAGGACGCCATGGATATTCCCGCTAGCAATCAGGTAAATACCGCCCCTTCTCGTGCTTTGATTACTCTTCCCGCCCCTGATTTGGTCCTGATGGCCCCCTCACCAGATCATCGGGAGACTACGGAAGAGCCCTACGCAGACGAGGAGGTGATCTCGCCGCCGCCTTCCCCGAGCGAGATGTTGAGCTTCCTTGAAGCCTATGGTGATGCCAAGAAGTAGAGGGAGAGAGTAGCAGAAGTCCTGTCAAAGCTCATTTGGATGCGGCGAGAAAACTCCTTACAGGAGACTACCCTCCTGGCATCGATTGAGCGGCGTCTATGTGTGATTGAGCGGGATTATACGCATCTTATTGGCGAGACGGGGCGCCTGAGAGGCGAGAGCGAGGAGACTTCTCCTGGAAGGCACATCCCGCGGGCTCGGGATTAACTGCGCCTGGTCCACCAGGAGCTCACAGTCGTGACAGCTTATCACTATCCGCGAGTGCCCCTGAGGACAGGGAGGCGAGGTCAGGGTCGCTGGCGATGGGAACAATACTGAGCCCCATTGGTTCTCGCCCCTTCTTACCCCAACCTCTCGGCCTACCCTTCTCGCATGTACCCTTTTTGTTTATGTAATGAATATATGAACATTTATTATATTTTATCATGACTCTCGCCAAACAAGAGGCTTATTATATTCAACCTCTTATTTTTTCATGTCATTCTATCTTGCCGAATGCCTAGCTCTCGCGCCACATTTTTTTTACACTTTTCGTTGCTTTGTTCTTACCCGGGATCCCTCCCAAAGGCTTTCGCCATCTGCAGGTATAGGAAGCGCTGGCGGGATCGGGCGGAATACGAAGTGTCGAATTATAAAAAATTGCTATCCACACTTCCGCCATTAGAAAAAAGGTCATGATTATCATATTCTTCTATAAATAGGTCAGCTTACCAACCGTATTTACTTCCATTTACTTCTGAACCATCGTCTTCCTCCTCCCTCGCTCTCGCTACTTCTGCAACCTCAGGCTTCTCGCTCACGATTTTTCTCTCCCTTTCCGCCTTTCTTCAAAATGTCAGGCGAGACCGAGGGTCGTACCAAGTGTGCGCAGAACTTCATCGAGCACGACTTCCTCCCCTGTCGCTTAACCGAGGCTAAATATGCTTCCATTGCCGCAAACAATATTCCCCTTGAATTCATCGCGCATAACCTCGGGAATGAAGATAGGTTCAATCTCATGTTGGAAGGGCTTGCCATCCCGCTAGAGCACTTTGAGGTAGGTTTCCGCCTCCCCATCTGGCCGGAAGTACGTCAGGCCCTCCGGTATTATGGAGTGGTCCTGGCCCAACTCAATCCTAACTCTGTTGCTCTTCTAGTGGATTTCGTCTACTTTTTGCGTGCGGAAAGGATTGAGTTCAATCTCTCCATCTTCCGGAAATTGTTCAACTTCCGGGCCAAAAGTGGAATCGTCTTCTTCTCGAGACAAACAATCAAGACCAGCGGTATCACAAACAAGAATCACAACTGGGCCTAGAAGTTCGTATTCGTATCTGGGAACTTTGGAAACGTTCCCCCCTCGCCGGTCTAGTGTAATGAGGCGACTTATAGGCCTCCGGCACTTGGGGGACGCGAGACGGCCATTCTCACCTTCTTCGAGACCAAGAAATTCGATGTCAAGTTCCTGTGGCGGAATTTCGACTCTCTTCTGTTGGTTCCTGCCAGCAAAGGAACCATTCCGCTTTGTCCTTTAGTTTCTCGCTTCAAACTACATAAGACTTACTTTTATGGCTTTCATAGGTGAGCGGGAGATCCTTCTTAACCAACCTTTTGACGAGACCAGGGGTTTCGCCGCTACACTGGCTCTCGCCAAGTTCACAGCCCTCGCTTGTCGGAATGAGCCAGGTTCTTCCTCCCAGTCGATTGCCCAGAAGCGGAAGCCTGACGCTCTTCCTTTGGCCCCTTCCAAGAAGTCAAAACAATCTACAACGGTCAAGGGAAAATTCGTCGCCAAAACCCTAGCCGAAGGCAAACCCACCACGGGTGAAACAGATATTATTGCGCAGGTTGTCGCCGCCTCACAGAAAGCTCCCGCAAAACTGGTGTCGAGAGGGCATCAAAATTTTGTCCTTGGTGGGAAGCACATGGATGAAGAGGGTCAACCCCTACTGTAGTGGGACCCGGAAGCTAACCAGGTCTTCATCTTGTCTCTCCTTCCCTCATGGATGGAGCAGGAAACAAGCAGCGACAAAGCCTTCACGCTCGGCTTCGGGCTTTACAGCCGGGTGGATGCAAACATATAATACCAGGAATCTACCAAGGCTCTCACCCATGAAGCTGTTCGAGCCCAGCTGCGCGCATTTGAGCTTACGCATATGTTTGCGTGCCGCAGCCTCAGCAATGAGCGCAACATAGGCGAGGTGCTCAAGATGCGGGATCTCGCGGCTGCCGAGGTGGTCACCCTGAAGGTCAACCTGGAGGCCTCCCAGAAACTTCTCACTCTCCGCCCAGCGACCGAGGTATGTGAAACTCTAGAGGCATTTCGCCTCATGGCTATTCCCTCCATTTAGTCCTGTTTAGTTCTATTGAGCATCTTACAGGATTCGGCCCAAGCCCAGCTATCGCGTGTGTGGGAGGCTGCTCTTAGGTGCGAGATCACGCTACTAAAGGCTGAGCTAAAACAAGTGCAGGAGGCCAAGGCACTGGTTCCGCCGCCGCCGGTCGAGAAGGTCAAACGTCACTAATGTTCCAACTATGAGATAGAAGTGATGATGCAGGAGAATGCACAGGAAACACCCAAGTGTGTGATCCAGGTGATGCGAGAATCTGGGTTTCTGAATGAGGGCGGCGAGACGCTCATGCCACGCGGGATCCTGCCCTAGCTGTTCGAACACATCCCTAAGCCCGCGGGAGAGGAAGACTCCCCGGGTGAGGATTGCGAAATAATCCTCAGCGAGAGCGGCGGGTCTACTGAAGAGTCATCCAGCGAGACGTTCGGCGACTCTTCCTGAAGATCTTTCGCCTTTTTGGTTTCCTTTAACTTGTAATTTTTTCTTCTATGAATTTCTGTAAGGGGCGAGACCCCCCAAGCAAATATTACAACTTTTGGAATATATATAAATGACCTTACTTTTTTCGGAAATGACTACTGTTTTCTATACTGTTCTTTGCATCTCGCATTTTATTATCCGCAAACTAATCCGCACATTCGCTCAAACTGTAGGCTCTTAGGTGATTACCGCCGACCGTTCAATGAATAGATTAAGTAAATTTTGTCGAGAGGGACATGTCGAGAGCCCCCTGCCGAGAGAAATATACCGAGAGGACGATGCCGAGATGAGTCTGGATTACCTCATCCTTACTCAGGATAGGTGTTAGCTATTTGAAAACCTATTATCGAAGTGCTTTGTAATACTTGTCATGAGTCCAATAGCCCTGTTAGCTAGATGAGAGCCTGACAATAGGAGCGGCTCTAGATCTAATTATTCCTAGCACTTTACGTCTTGCCACCGAGCGAGCCGTCGACCCTGCCTGGTTTGCGGGTCTACTCAGATTCATTCAAACCAAAAACCTTTTTCCTTACCCCCAAGCAAGCATATGGCCCTGGCAACTAGTGAGAGTCTGGACATCGGATCTACTCGGGGCCGAGTGCACCTTCTATCCCTACCAGTTGATGGGAGCCTTGTCAGCGGGATCTAATCGGGGTCTTTCAAACTACAACCTCTTTACCTCACCCCCCCCCCAAGTGAGCCTACGACCTGCAAGCTAGTGAGAGCCTAGATAGCGGGTCTACTAGGGGTCGCATGCACCTTCCAGACCTGACAGCTAATGGGAACCTAGTAAGCGTGATCTACTCGGGGTCTTTCAAACTACAACCTCTTTACCTCACCCCCCAAGCGAGCCTACGACCCTGCCAGCTAATGAGAGCCTGGACATTGGGTCTACTCGGGGACGAGTGCGCCTTCCAGCCCTGCCAGCTAATGAGAGCCTGGTCAGCGGGATCTACTCGGTGTCTTTCAAACTACAACCTCTTTACCTCACCCCCCCCCCCCCCCGAAAGTGAGCCTACGGCCCCGCCAGCTAGTAAAAGCCTGGACAGCGGGTCTACTCGGGGCCGAGTGCGCCTTCCAGCCCTGCCAGCTAATGGGAACCTGGTCAGTGGGATCTACTCGGGGTCTTTCAAACTATAACCTCTTTACCTCACCCACCAAGCGATCATGTGTCCCTGCCAGCTAGTGAGAGCCTAGACAACGGGTCTATTCGGGACCGAGAGTGCCTTCCAGCCCTGCCAGCTAATGGGAGTCTGGTCAGCAGGATTTACTCGGGGTCTTTCAAACTATAACCTCTTTACCTCACCCCTCAAGAGAGCCTACGACCCTGCCGGCTAGATAGTGAGAGCCTGGACAACGGGTCTACTCGGGGCCGAGTGCGCCTTCCAGCCCTGCCAGCTAATGAGAGCCTGGTCAACGGGATCTACTTGGGGTCTTTCAAACTACAACCTCTTTACCTCACCCCCCAAGCGAGCCAACGGCCCTGCCAACTAGTGAGAGTCTGGACAGCGGGTCTACTCGAGGCCGAGTGCGCCTTCCAGCCCTGCCAACTAATGGGAGCCTGTAAAAATTTGTGATAGCGGAAAAACGGGAAACCAGGCGCAGGAATACTCAACCTATTTGGGTCCAAATAACCAGATACAAAAAAGAAGAGCAAGAAACTTGTACTATCAAAAAATCTTTACAAGATGATGTATACATGGCGAGAAATGAATAGCCAATGTACCCGATGGATGCAAATTACAAGGCAAAGAAAACAAGCCGCGCCGACTCCAAGAGTAACTGCCGACCCTGCTGCTAACCGCTACAGAGTCCGCTCAAATCGACAGATCGCCAAACCATAACCTAGTCGCGGGGAATGCCAGTTATTCCAATGTTGAACTCTAACTGTCAATCTGCAAGCCTCCTAACCACACGGTTTGCTAGCCGCCAGATCGCATGAGCTGCTATCGAACTGAACCAAGCCGCCAGATGCGGACAACTTATTGAACTGGGAAACTAGTTACAGAAGAGAGACCGCCTAGTCGCTAACCGTGACCTGTTGTTTAATCGTTGGTTGTTATCCGAAGAGTCCGCACTGTCTCTGAACACAGTCAGAACCAAGTCCCCTGATTTCCAGCATTACTCGCAAAACCTACACAGCACAAACCGGTCAATTTCCTCAAACCGCGCAGATTTAAAATCCTAACCGCAGCAACTATCCACAAGTTCACCTACTATTCAGTTGGATATGATTGATGTGATAGGGAGTCCTATTTATAGGCGCCGAGAGGAGTGTGATCACCGTACTAGCTGATAGGATAACTGCCCCATCTAGCGGCAAGCACCAAGTGTATCCTCCAAGCCGCGGATACACAACCAGACCTCTGCAATAAGGCACGTTAGCCAGTCTGCCAAGGTTGCACCACCAAGGCCGGATACCAAGCCGATCCGCCTTGTCACCAAGGCCCAGCCAGACTTGATCGTCGTACTGGCAAACTCTGCAAATACTGCCCCAATTCGTCCACCTGTGAATAGCTCCAGTCTGCACGCGCTAGCGGACAGAACTCCAGTCCGCATACCCGAGCCCGCAGCCAAAGCGCACAAGGCTGATAACTCCCGAACTCAGCGGACAAAGGCATCAGTCCGCGCAGACCGCGCGACCTCCTAGACTGAGTCATCCCGCACAACCCGACGAACCCCGACACCAATCCGCTCTAACCAGCAAACTCCGCGGTTTCCACAAACCATGCCACCAGAGCTAGACCAAGGCACACGCCATGCCGATCTCCTGAGCTCTTGTCCAGTCCACAACCCGGACTCCGTGAACTTCAACTGAGTCTATACCTTGCCAGTCTTGGCGAGCTCCACGGATAGTAATCCTATCCGTTCGGTTACTTTCTGGGAACCAATTGCCGGCTGAACACAACCCGACCTAACAAATCGCCTTCTTTGTTCGCACAGTCCGCAAGAACAGACCGCCCAAGCCGCCAGAGCACAAGCCTACTGTATCACCATTGCCGACCTGGCAAGCTGCCAGTCCAGTCCGCACAGGCAACGCGGATTTTCAACACTCCCCTTTGAAGTGACAAGTGGTGACCAACCCCAGTAGTCCCCGTAACCAAAAACATGGCATCTCTGATAGCGACATCGAGAAGATGTCCATGACATAGTCCTCGCTCCGCATATCCCAAACCATAAGGGATCCCTCTAGCACCTCTAGAAAGGAGTCATGCTTCCCTCCGCCTTCTTCTTCAGCTTCAACACCCACTTATACGTCACAGGAGTAACACCAACCTTGGGCACAAGGTCACAAGCCTCGTCACCCCTGAGGACAGTCATCTCCTCATCATTGATGCTTTCCCCCCTCCTTGACTCCATTGGTGCTTCCAAAGCTAAAATGATCTCACTTGATCTGAGGGCCTGTGAAGAAACAAGAGATCGAGCTCACCGCATTTCCTTCGCAATATCGAGCTGGTGGGTTGGTGATCCTCTTTGACCTCTAAAGAACCTGATCACGGCTAACCACCTCTACTGCATCTCCTGAACCTGCTCTGATCTCGGGAAAACCTGGAGTATCACTCCCCTTGCTCCCTGAATAAGAAGCCACCGCCCTAGAATTAAAAGCACCTGGAACATCGCTCCCCTGCTTCCTGAACCAGAAGAACCTGGAACATCACTCCCCTTGCTTCCTGAACTCGACGATTTTGCCCTGGAGCTAGAACAACCTGGAGCTCCTGGTGACATAGGCAGCTCCAACTGAAGATCTTCAGCAGGCTCCTTCTGCCCACCGTCTAACCTTCTCTCCTTTAGCTCCACAGATGAGCTACCTCCATATGACGTCAGTTCATCGAAGAGAACATCTCTGGACACGATGAACTTCTTCGTCGCAAGATCCATACACCTCCATCCCTTCTTCTGCTCATCATAGCCCACGAAGAAAAGCTTCCTCATCTTCGCATCCAGCTCTGTCCTGAGAGCATCCAGAACGTGTACATAACAGGTTGATCCGAACAACCGAAGATGTTCTACGTTAGGCTTCTCCTTGAACATCAGCTCAACCAGAGACTTCATGTTGATCAGACTCAGAGGCATTTAATTGATGACATATGCCGCGCAGACCATTCCTTCCGCCCAAAAGGCCTTAGGATTGCCTTTGCCATAATGCTAAAACTTGCAGGTCTCCCTCAAATGACGAATCTTCTGATCTGCTACTCCACTTTATTGTGGAGTATGCCCACAAGAAAGTTCTCTCTGGATTCTGTGCTTCCTACAAAAGTTAGAGAATATGGTTGAATCAAATTCACCTCTATTTCCCATTCTCAACTTCTTGATATGCAGGCCAAACCGGCCGTCCATAAGCTTCTTGAACTCCACAAACAAATGGAAAGCTTCCGACTTCTTCTTCACAAAGTACACCTCAAGTGTACCTCGTATAGTCATCAATCAACACCAGCATATACCTGCTGCTTCCAAGACTGGTGGTTACGGTCGGTCCTAACAGCTCACCATGGATGCACTCCAATGGTTTAGAACACCCAGTATGCGACTTATCAAATGTGAAGCGATAAGCCTCACCGTATTGACATCTCATGCAAACATGACCGTAACCGAAGGATGACAATCTAGGAAAGCCTTTCACAAGGCTCCTTTCCGTCATTGCTTTAAACTTGTTGAAGCCGCAACCAAGTTCTCATCCCTTGTCCCTATATGAGCGACGTTTGCCTACTGAAAGATAACCTTGCAGTCCTTCTTGAAGTGTCCAGGCTGGTTACATCTATAGCACATTGGCCCTTCCTTCTTCTTCCCATCATGCCTAGGATCATACTTATCCTCTTACTGATATGAAGTAGAAGGTCCATCACCAGCAGTCGAATTCGTCTTCTTGTCCTATCTCCTTTTCTTCCCTGAGAAGAGCGCCACACCATCACCTCCAGAGATAGTGACTCCAGCCATCTGACTTGCTATGCTCTCCTGCAAAGCCAGCAGGTTCTCCAGCTCCAGTAAAGACGGCTGATTGGCCCATCCTTGAACGAAAGTGACAAAGGCCGCATATTTCTTCCGCAAATCGCGGATTATGTGCCTTTTCAGCTTCGCCTCTGAAATAGGCTAATCGGGGTCCAACGCTGAAATCTCAGCGCCACAAGTTCTTCATCATTAGGAAGAACCTTGAGATGGAAAAATCTCCCTGAGTGGCACCCACCAACTCATTCTCCAGGAACTATTGCCGAGCTACATTCTTCCTATTGAACAAGCCATCAAGGGAAGTCAAAATCTCCGCAGCAGACCGACATATGATGATGTGGTCGAAGAGTTCCGATGAGATAGCCCGTTTGAGAGTAAACTTCGCCTTCGCATTTATCTTCCTCCAAGCTCTCACCGTATTAGCACCACCACCACCAGCAGCCACATCTTGCCTTTCATCACCGCAGACGACCTCCCAAAGGTCCTCGCCAAAAAGATAGTTTTCCATACATGACTTCCACTTTTTAAAGTTGGTCGATGTAAGAAGCTCAATTCCAAGACCTCTTGTCATACCACCTTCCATTGCACTAACCCTAGTTACTTAGACTCCCAAAATAAATGAAGCAAACTGTCGGATGATACGCTTGTTAACCCCAAAATCGGCAATCCCACCCAAGGTATCTAGCTCGTAAGTCGCGGCCCACTCAAGGGTTCCCTCCGAGGGTCGCGATCTGTATCAACCCTCTTTTTTTGGACAGGCAGATAGAAACTCCAATCCGCTCAGGTCGTACGGCTTGGACGGTATCCCCAATCTAACCACCCCGGTCGCATTGCTACCGCATGCCCTGCGGGATGAAGGGCTGCTCCCATAGCTCACCCTCGCATACCACGTGGTTAGGCCTATTAACAGTGCAGCATTCTTCCTTGCAGGAGGCGGCAACCTACAGCAGCAGGGGGGCGATCTATGCCTTCAATCCGCTAGGTCGCCCCGCCGACATCAACATGACCAACGCAACCGTCGCGGGCTCGACAAACTCACTCTTCGGCTCGCCATCAGGCTTCCGCCACCCCCAAGAGGGAGGCCTGATCCTCAGGCCACCATCAGTGTCAGCGACCCCCGTGTGCCAATCAATGGGTCGCCAGCCCTAGGGGCGGCCTTGGCAGGCCGCCCCCTAGAGGCGGCCTGGCCTACACGGCTTGTTGCCAGCCCTAGACATGGCGACACGCCTGGCCTCAGGCATCGGCCAACCCTAGGGGAGGCCCTGTGCCTCTGCTGCCCTAGAGACGGCCCTGTACCACTCAGGTCGCCAGATTCCCTAGGAGTGACACGGCCTGGCCCTCAGACCGCCAGCCTCAGGGGCGGCCTGTCCTTAGGCCGCCCCTCTGGCCCAAGATGCAGCCTGTCTGCCTCCAGTCCGCACGAGTCCGCCCATCTGTCGACCTGAACTCAGTCGACGTCACTGGGCCCCGCTTCTAGAGGATTCTCCTCGAGCCTTTCATTTGAGGAGGCGCGAACTGTCGCTGCCAGCAAGGTCCGACACGTCCTCCCAGTCCTCCATAGTTGATCCACGCCCAAGTGTCCGCGGACTCAGTTTCCCAGTCCCAGTCACCTCCACAGTTGACCAAAAAGGTCTGCGGACAGTTTCCCAGTCCTCCCAGTCCTCCACAATTAATCCAGCAAAGCTGCGACTCAGTTTCCCAGTCCTCCCAGTCCTCCTATAACAATTGCTGGCCTCTCTTACGTAGTGTTTACATTGGAAAATATGTACCTGATTTGAAGAAGCCTAACTTAGCTTAATGATATACATCAAGGTGTATTTGATGTTGTTTTAAGTTGACATGTGCAGGTGAAGAAGTATTAAAGAATACAGGAAATTATTCTAAGTCCATGTGTTGCCATCTGAAGAAACTGGGTCGACACTTCAGAATAATTGTGTCGACACTTGAAGGAAGCTGTGTCGATACAGAGAAAGATAGTCGACCACATTTGTGTCGACACTGGGAAGCAGTGTCGACTCACAGAAAGATAGTCGACCACATTTGTGTCGACACTGGGAAGCAGTGTCGACTCACAGAGAAAGATAGTCGACCACATTTGTGTTGACACTGGGAAGCAGTGTCGACTCACAGAAAGATAGTCGACCTCAACTATGTCGACACCTGAAGGTAGAGTCGACACATATTGAGTTCTGAATCAACAACAACTGTGTCGACACACAGGACTTGTGTCGACACACTACAAAGTCAAGACCAAGTTATTTTCTGAAGAAAGATGAAGTGTTGAGTCGACACAAATTCTCTGTGTCGACTCATTCTCAAGATGAAGTTCTGAAGAAGCAGTGTCGACTTAAAGACAAACTAGTCGACATCATCAAAGGCTGTGTCGACACCAAAGTCACTTATGTCGACACATATAGACAGTTGGTCTCGACACTTTCTGACAGTCTGTCTCAACACTTTGCTGTCCAAGACTAAGGCACAGGATCTGTTTGAGGACTTGACAGCTGTGGGTTATGACAGGTTAACTGAAGCTGTCAGACTTGTCAGAAGTCAGTTAGAAACCGGATCAGCCGGTTACCATGAAGTAGATCTATAAATAGACAGATTCAGAAGAAGAAAAAATATACAAGAGGAAATTAATTCTTAATCAACACATCAGTTAAGAGACAAGTCCTCTCTTCAAGAAAGTGCAAGGCATTAAAGAAGATCTTCATCAGAAGATCTAAGAAGACGATCTCAGGATCAGTCTAAGTAGAGTTCTTTCAAGAATTCAGAAGTATCATCAAAGGTGTTGGATAGAGAGGGATCCAGCCACTTGAAGAAGAAGAAGGAAGCCATCATTGGTTTCTCAAGAAGCTGTTTGGAAATCAACTCAGCTAAGTTCAGATTCAAGAAGCTTTGAAGAAAGCTCAGATTCAGTTGATTTCATCAGCTGATCAAGAATTGTCTTGTTCTTTTCTCTCTCAACAAAGGCAAGACATTAAAAACTTCTTTTCTAATTTCTGTAGGATCTGTCAATACAGATCTGAGTTGTAAGCCTGCGTTATAAAGGCTGAGTGTAGGAGAGTTGATCTCTGAGTGGTAGGGCTGTTTGCCTTAGTGTAGGAGAAGGTTCTTCTCTGAGTTGTAGGCTTTGTGATAAGGCTGAGGTAGGGCTGTTGAGCCTGAGTTGTAGGAACCTTTTCAGGTTCTGAGCTGTAGGATCTGTGGATCTGAGTAAAGAGGAAGTTTGGCCGAATCTAGCATACTGCTAGATAGGTGAAGGGGAAAAGTGGATGTACCCAGACCTTAGGGAACCACTATAAAACAGTGTGCAATCTGTGATGGTTAAATTTCTGTGACTGCTGTGCTGTGTGTTTTAATTCTGTAATTGAATTCTGCCAAAAAGTGTTAACAAGCATTAGAACCTATTCACCCCCCCCCCTCTAGGTGTTTAGGTTGTCTTGAAAGTAAAACTATCAAGTGGTATCTGAGGGAGGTTCTCAAAAAGGACTTAACAGTCTGAGGTAGATCTGAAAGGCAGAATCAAGATTCAAGAAGATGGGTTCTGGAGAAAATCACAAGGAGTTAGGGTCAATGAAGTTACCCATCTGCAGGAAGGAAATCTTTGGAATTTGGAAAGAAAGAGTCAGATTGTTCATGGAAGCATCTGACCCAAGGATATACATCACAGTTCAGGAAGGACCCTTCATTCCAATGAAGGTATCAGTTCTTGATGCTAATATTCAAACTCCAAAGAGTTATTCTGAAATGACCAAGGATGAAATCATTTTGGCAACCATGGACAAGAGAGCTCAGAATATTATTGTGAGTGACATAGATGATTCTACATTTCAGAATCTGATTCACTGCAAGACCTCCAAAGAAATGTGGGACACCTTGATTGTCTACATGGAGGGATCTGAAGAAGTAAGACAGGATAGGAAGTCTATGCTCAACCAGGAATATGAAAGTTTTAGACAAGGAAAAATCTGATAGCATAACTGAATGCTATAAGAAATTCTATAGAATTGTGAATGAGTTAAAGTCCTATGTAAGAGTCTTCAGTACCTATGAACTGAATGACAAATTCTTAAGATCCTTGAAAAAGGATTGGGACACAAAGATCTGTGCCATAAGAGAAGTGGCTAAACTGGCAGAGATTTCTCCTCCAACCTTGTTTGGAAAGTTTCTATCCTATGAAATGCAACTTATGGTGAGGAATGAGGAAAAGAATTCAAAAGGAGAGCATAGAGAGAACACAGTGGTCTTCAAGGCAGAAGCCACTAAAAAGAATAGGAGGATATCGTCATCTCCTCCTAAGGAAGTTGCAGAAGTTAGTTCTGAAAATTCAGATAATCAGGGTTCAGAAAGCTGTGAGTCAGATGCAGATTTTACTGCATTTACAAGGCAATTCCAGAGATTCTTAAAGAAGAAGCAGTGGAAGTCTAGGCCCTCCTCATCACAGCAAGTTGATGACTATTATCAGAAGAAAAAGTCATCAAGGAAAGAGAAGAGCAGAACAAAGCCCAGCAAGGTCACTACTTCAAAGATTGTCTGCTATTGTTGCAGTAGGCCTGTACATGTAGTGGCTGACTGTCCTGATAAGAGAAAGGAGTCATCAGACAAGAAGAAGACTTATCAAAAGGGCAAGAAGGAAAAATCCTTTGTTGCAAAGAAGGAAAAGAGCCTAACAGATCAATCAACTTCAGAATCAGAATCTGAAGCTGAAGCATATATTGGACTGTATGCTGCTACTGAAGAAGAGGAGTTCATGCAATTGCTAGACTCCATCTATGAACAAGAAGATCATCAGTGCATGGGACTGATGGCAGGATTAGAAGAAGACATGTGCCAGAATCAGTCTGGTCCTAGTAAGGTACTATGTCCTTCAATAAAATCTGTTTGTAGTACAAGTGCAGAATCAGCTACATCTGTATCAAGTGATGTAGATGCATCTGAATCTGAAGGAGATGTCTATCAATTGATAGATAAGTATGGGGACTTGTTACAGGCCCTTAAAAAAAGCAAGAACCTGGTTAAATCTCAGGCTCAGGAAATTGCTGATCTAAAGGTAGCTGCAACTGAGTTTGAAAAAGTAATTGATCAGAAGTTAAATGAAATTGCCAAACTGAAGAATATAACTATTATTCAGATGGGCACAATCAATTATACCAATGATCAAGTGAAGAGTCTAGAGGCCAGACTAAGAATAGAAAAGGAGTTAGTGGCTAGTTACTCTAAGCCAAAGTCTGTCTTACCCTTGATAGATGAATTTGTGACTCAAAAGGGTAAGGCAGGATTAGGATTCAAAGGTAACCCCAGGGCAGCCCAATTCAAGAGGAAAGGCAAAGCTCCTGTCAAGCCACTGAACCTTTCAGTCCATATTAAGTTTAGAAAGGTGCAAGTGCCTTCTAACCAATATGATCATGAAGATATACATGGTCATTTTAAGACTAATGTTCTGATAAATAAGGGTGTAAATGCCAACAGGCCTATTCATGTTCATAAACCCAATGGTTATAAGAAATCAGTGGGTGAAGCTGCTGCAGCACCAGCAATGGACAGAAATTCTTCTGTCAAGGGTGTATCTAGATCTAGATACAATAAGTTTGAATGTTGGTGCTGTGGCAAGAGAGGCCATTTTACATTAGACTGCTGGCATAACACAAGTGTTAGAAAGAACAATAGTCTACCTGTTAGAAGAGATAATGGTAGCTTTGTTAATGCTAACCTGAACCAAGGACCCAAGACTTACTTGGGTTCTAAGGGTAAGTAAATCTGTGTTGCAGGAAAGTCCAAGTGGCCATGCCCCTATATGGTACTTGGACAGTGGTTGTTCCAGGCACATGACTGGAACAAAGGGGCTGCTGAAGGAGTATACATCTGTCAAAGATGGACCTAAAGTGATCTTTGGTGGATCTGAAAAAGGAATCATCAAAGGGTTTGGTAACATTTCTACTAACCTAATTACTATCACCCAAGTGGCTTATGTAAAAGGTTTGAAACACAATCTAATAAGCATAAGCCAGCTGAGTGATTTAGGATATGACATTTCATTTGTTAAGGATGGATGTCATATCAAAAGGTCAAGTGACCAAAAGATCATATTGACTGGGTATAGGAAGAGAAATGTCTATTGTCTTAATTTTGTATGTGAGAACAAGGCTTCTTCCATCTGTCTTATAGCTGATGATAATGCTTCTCATTGTATCAAGTGGCGCAAGAGATTGGCTCATCTTAACTACAAGACAATTGGCCAACTCTTTAGCAAAGAGTTAGTGAGGAATGGTCCTCAAGTTAAGTGTATAAAGGAAGAAATATGCTCAGCTTGTCAAAAGGGCAAGCAGACAAAATCCTCCTTTCAAAGCCTTGAAAACAGGGATTCTGTGAGGTGTCTATACCTCTTACATATGGATCTTTTTGGTCCTATGCCAGTTCATAGTCTAGGTAGGAAAGTCTATACTTTTGTGGTAGTAGATGACTATTTTAGATTTATATGGGTGTTCTTTCTGAGACAGAAATCAGAAACCCCAAGTGTATTACTTAGTTTTGTAAAGCAAATTCAGAATGAACTGAATAGTACAGTGGTCAAAATCAGAAGTGACCATGGTACTGAGTTTCAATCTGAAAGCATGACAAAATTATGTGAAGACTTTGGGATTTTCCAAGAGTTCTCCTCACCTAGAACACCACAGCAAAATGGCATTGTTGAAAGAAAGAATAGAACATTAATTGAAGCTGGCAGAACTCTATTGAGCGACACCTCTCTCCCAGAATATTTCTGGGCTGAGGCAGTTAACACTGCATGTCATGTGATCAATAGGGCTTCTATCACCAAGAACCACAAAAAGACTCCCTATGAGATTATGAAAGGTAGAAAACCAAATCTATCCTACTTCAGGATCTTTGGTTGTAAATGCTATATACTTAACAATGGCAAGTCATACCTAACTAAGTTTGCTTCCAAATCCCAAGATGGGATATTTGTTGGGTACAACATAAATAGTAAGGCCTATAGAATCTACAACTTGACTACTCAAGTTGTTGAAGAATCTGTACATGTTGTGTTTGATTAAACAAGATTAATCAACTGTGAGTTGTCATGTAGATCAAATGATTCAACAGGTATAAGCAAAAGAATGGACAAGCTCTCCATTGCTGAAGCATCAAAGGAAGATGGAGCATTGGAAAATGAAGGCTACTGTCCAGGGGGAGTACAAGAGTCAATATAAGTTGATGAAAACCAAGAGGTTCAGCATGAAGAAGGAGCTAGAGATGTTCAACCAGAAAGGAATCTTCCTCTAGCTACAAGACATTTAAGAGATCATCCAGCTGATCAGATTATAGGTGATCCAAGACAGGGAGTGTAGACTAGAAGAAGAAATCAAAGCTTAGACCTGCATTCAAGTTTCCTGTCTCAAATGGAGCCTAAGAAGTTTGAAGAAGCCATCCAAGACCAGCACTGGATTGATGCTATGCAAGAGGAGCTGAATTAATTCAGAAGGTACAATGTCTGGGAGCTTGTTCCTAAACCAATAGGCCACAACATAATTGGCACAAAGTGGATTTATAGGAACAAATTGGATGAGAGTGGAATAATAGTGAAGAATAAAGCAAGATTGGTTGCAAAAGGATACAGATAGGAAGAAGGGATTGACTTTGATCAAACCTTTGCCCCAGTAGAAGGCTGGAGGCAATCAGAATGTTCCTTGCCTATGCAGCCTATCAAGACTTCAAAGTGTACCAGATGGATGTGAAATCAGCATTCCTGAATGGTGATTTAAAAGAGGAAGTCTATGTAGAGCAGCCATCAGGTTTGTAGATCCTCTTAAACCTGATTATGTATATAAGCTTAGGAAAGCTTTGTATGGGTTAAAGCAAGCCCCAAGGGCTTGGTATGAAACCCTGTCTACTTTCCTTATTGAGAATAAATTCTCAAGAGGAAAAATAGACAAAACTCTATTCCTTAGGGAATCCAAAGGTAAGATCATCTTAGTTCAGATCTATGTTGATGACATAATCTTTGGATCTACTGAAAACAACCTTTGTAAAAAGTTTGGCCAAACTTATGCAAGGGAAGTTTGAGATGAGCAGTATGGGGGAACTTAAGTTCTTCTTGGGACTCCAAGTAAGACAGACTGATAATGGCCTGTCCATATCCCAGTCTAAGTTCACCAAAGAATTAATTAAGAAGTATGGTATGGAGTCATCCTCCACTATGAGAACTCCTATGGGAACAAGTATGCCTATATGCAAAGATGATGCAGGTAAACCTGTTGATGAATCTTTGTATAGAGGAATAGTTGGCTCTCTACTATATCTCACTGCTAGTAGACCAGATATTATGTATGCTACATGTGTCTGTACTAGGTACCAAGCCTGCCCTACAGAATCTCATTATACTGCAGTCAAAAGGATTCTGAGATATCTTAAGGGCACACCTAATCTAGGCCTTTGGTACCCTAGGAATAAAGATTTTCTACTAACAGGTTATTCAGATGCAGACTTTGCAGGGTGTAGAGAGGACAGAAAGAGTACAACAGGTACTTGTCAATTCTTGGGAGGAAGATTGATTTTATGGAGTAGTAAGAAGCAGACCAGTGTGGCAATATCCACAGCTGAGTCAGAATATGTTGCTGCTGGCAGCTGCTGTGCACAGCTATTGTGGATACAACATCAGTTGAAAGACTATGGTATTCAAGTAAGTAGAACACCTTTATTGTGTGATTCTAAAAGTGCTATTTCTATTGCTAATAATCCTGTTTCTCACAGTAGAACTAAGCATATAGAAATTAAATACCATTTTCTTAGAGAGCATGTAGAAAGAGAAGACATCTCATTGGAATTTGTTAAAACAGATTGTCAAATAGCAGATATATTTACTAAGCCACTGGATGAAATAAAATTCAATAAATTTAAAATTGAATTAGGCATGCTGACCATTGATTAGTTTATCAACAAACTTACAAGTGATATTAGATTATCAAGTGGTATAGACAAAAACATAAATTGGCTAAGTAAAATAGTGTCGACACATTCAATGATAATGTGTCGACTCAGTGAAGTCATGTCGACTAGTCAGAGAATATGTGTCGACACAGAGAATTTGTGTCGACACTTAAGAATCAAATAGTCGACTCATCCAGGAATGTAGTGTCGACTTCACCAGAATAGTGGTGTCGACACTTACAGATTTTGTGTCGACACTTATCTTAAGAGTCGACACAGAATTTCTTATGCTCTACTATGTCTCTCAGGTGTCGACATATCCACAATTGGTATCAACACATAGTAGACAGACTTACTGTCAAGACAATAGAAGTTTGTGTCGACACACTCCATCTGTGTCGACACATATAGACTGTTTTTGCCCGACTTTTGATCTTCTTTCCCTATAAGGTATAAATAGGTCAAGAACTTATTCTGTCGACACGCTTACAAGGTTTTGGAGACTGAAACCCTGTGTCGACAATCTCTCTCTCTTCTCTCTCAAGATTTCTCGTCTGATCAATGGCGCCAAAGGTTGCAGATAATTTCAACGAAGGATATGAGTTGGTGCGTAATGCCTTTGCGGATGCCCCGACAGATGTTCAAAGGGTTGTCACTCTAATTTCTGAATCTGGATTAGAATTTCTAGTTTCTGAACTATCAAAGATCTGGAAGAAGGAGGTGATTGAATTCTTTACCTCTGCATTAGTGGATTCAGCTGGTCTCAAGATAAAATCCACTGTTCATGGGACGAAGGTGAAACTGACACCAAGAAATTTAAGAAAAACACTTCAATTATCAAACATTGAGAATGAAGAAGAGGTTCCAGCCTCTACGACCAGGGAGGCTCTCCAATGGTGTGGATTGGATCCAACCCGAAGATTGGAGCAGCTATCAACAGGAAGGGCATGAATCAATAGGGCAAGTTTCTGTCAGAAGTAGTTGGGAAGGTAATTTTGTGTAAACCAGGTGGACATGATAGGATTTCAGCCTATATGTTCAGCCTAATGACCAGAATTGTGTTTACAATTCCAACTGACTGGTCAGCTGTAGTATTTGATAAGATCAAGGAAAGAATCAAGAAGCCAAATCTGGCTAGAATTGTGAGTTTATACCTGACTGGGGTGATCCCTGAGGTTATGCAACAACTGCCTGGGACAAAGATTAATCACATGAGAAAAATGGATATAAGATTATTTTCAAGGTGAGATAGGGTGCTGTCTAAAGATGTGCCTGATGAGAACAGGCAGGACACCCCTGAGAGATCCCCTGCACATGATCTAGGCACTGCCCAACATCCAGAAGAGCAAGTGAGAAAGCAGGTTGAAGATCAGCCTGAGTCTACTCAAGTTCAGAAATCAACCATTCCTGCACAGATGCAGGGGGAGCATGCTCACTCTCCTGTCCAGAATGTATCTACTCCTGACCAGGTACAGGTACAGGGAGAGCAAGTGTATTTTCCTGCCAAGGACATTACTAATATTTCTATTCCTGCACAGGTGCAGGGGGAGCAAGTGTATTCACCTGCCCAGGATATTTCAAATACTGAACAAGTGTAGGGGGAGCAGATGTCTGAATCAGTGCAGGAGAAAGAACAAATTGATTTATCAAAAGATTTGAATATTGCAGATCTGGATGATTCAACATCTGTTCAAGCTCAGAAGGAATACACTCTAGATAAGTTATTTCCTAATGTTGAAATTGCTACTGATAGAGTAGAGGAGGAGCAAGACAATGAGAAGGCACTAGACATGGAGATAGAGCAAGAAGCTGAGAAGGAATAAGGAGTTGAGGAGGAGCAAGTAGTTGAGGGGGAGCCTATGAATGTTGCGGCTGAGCAACATGTCACTGAAACTAATATTCCTCCTACTCCACCTGAAAGAGTTCAAATAGAAAGTTCATCAGACTCTCAGACTGAAGAAGCCAGAATGGCTAAGAAGAGAAAGCTCATAGTCTTCAAGAGAAGGAGCCAAAGTTATAAGCAGGCACTCCAAACTTCAACTCACCAATCTCCATTTGAATTTAACTACAACAAGTTCATGGTAGATTTGCAAGTTAAGTTGGATGAGCAGAGATTAGCAATGGAGAAGTATGTTGATGAGAGCAATAAATCCCTTCAATTTGACTTGGCTCAAGATATTAAGTCTATTAGATTTGAAGTAAATATGAATAAGAAGGAGATGACAGATTGCTTCCATAAGGGAGGTAATGCTGTAGTGTTTTTGGCTAAACAACAGCAGTCTATCCTCACTAAAGTGGATGATATTGCTTTGAAGCAAGGTTATGTTTTGAAGAATCAGCTGAGGATGAATGATAATTTGGCTGAATCTCACCATGAAATTCTTGAAGAGTTCAAAAAGGCTACTGCAGGGGTGACTGAAGCAAGAGCAAAAGAGATGGAAGCTTTTGATCAGAAACTAAAGGAGGCTATAGCTTTAGTTCAATCTGCCATCACTACATCTCAGAAGGAAATATCTGCCAAACTTCAAAAATTAAAACCATATTTTAAAGAAGGTGTGAATTATCTAGATGGCCAGATCAGATTTCAGAAGGATGATCTAAGAGATCATATTACCAGAGAAGTCATAAAGGGGGAGAGGTTGTTAGTTCATGCTGGCTCAGAGCACACCAAATGGGTGACAAATAGTATTCGAGCCACATTAGGATATCCACCTTTGTGTGATGATGATATGGTGGCTGAGTCAGGAATTCAAACAGGTCTACTTGAAGGCAATCAACCTGAGATTGCCCAAGTCATTTACCCTCCTCCTGATTTTGATATGATTAATCAGCAAGTTCAGGATATGTATAGTCCTCCAAAGGAGGTTACCAAGGTTGTTATTGAAAAAGTTGATAAGCCTGATGCCAACTTGAAAGAACAGCAAGATGCTCTACTATCCAAGAAAAGATTTAGAGAGCAGGCTGAACTTAAGCCAGATTTTGAGCAGTGGAGTCCTACTTCAAGAAATATTATACTAACTGCATGGAAGGCTGTAAAGGACAAAGTACATGAAAGAGGAAAGTGGTATAATGAAATGGAATGGCAAAAGTATGAAGCTATTAGGCAGGAAGCCATAGTACAGTTCAGGAGAAAAGCCAAGCTGGGAAGGCTGCCACCAGATGCTCAGGAGCCGAGCAAGTACTTTCCAAAGCCTTTTCATTACTTTGAAAGGCAAAGGCTAAAGGAAGAAGCTCAGAAGAAAGCTGAGCTAAAAGGCAAGAAGCCTACTGAAGTTACTGAAGCTCCTGTGAAGGCTCAAATCCAATCTGGCAAAGGAATTATTATAAGAGAGCCTGATCAGTCTTAATTCTAAGTTCTTTCAGATGTTTTGTAATGTTTTGATCATTCAATGTAAACATCTGTAATCAAACATTATCAAGTTATAAACAAAATTTTGTTTGGAATCATATATTCATGTTCACTCTGTGATGAATTGTTAATATTTTGTTTATATAAAATATTCCTGTAATGTCATACATCATCATATTATTTTTGTTATAAATGGTGTATATCATTAACTAAAAGGGTTATGACTTCTCCAAATAGGGGGAGATTGTTGGGTACATTGGAAAATGTGTACCTGATTTGAAGAAGCCTAACTTAGCTTAATGATATACATCAAGGTGTATTTGATGTTGTTTTAAGTTGACATGTGCAGGTGAAGAAGTATTAAAGAATACAGGAAATTATTCTAAGTCCATGTGTCGCCATCTGAAGAAACTGGGTCGACACTTCAGAATAATTGTGTCGACACTTGAAGGAAGCTGTGTCGACACAGAGAAAGATAGTCGACCACATTTGTGTCGACACTGGGAAGCAGTGTCGACTCACAGAAAGATAGTCGACCACATTTGTGTCGACACTGGGAAGCAGTGTCGACTCACAGAGAAAGATAGTCGACCACATTTGTGTCGACACTGGGAAGCAGTGTCGACTCACAGAAAGATAGTCGACCTCAACTATGTCGACACCTGAAGGCAGAGTCGACGCATACTGAGTTCTGAATCAACAACAACTGTGTCGACACACAGGACTTGTGTCGACACACTACAAAGTCAAGACCAAGTTATTTTCTGAAGAAAGATGAAGTGTTGAGTCGACACAAATTCTCTGTGTCGACTCAATCTCAAGATGAAGTTTTGAAGAAGCAGTGTCGACTTAAAGACAAACTAGTCGACATCATCAAAGGCTGTGTCGAAACCAAAGTCACTTATGTCGACACATATAGACAGTTGGTCTCGACACTTTCTGACAGTCTATCTCAACACTTTGCTGTCCAAGACTAAGGCACAGGATCTGTTTGAGGACTTGACAACTGTGGGTTATGACAGGTTAACTGAAGCTGTCAGACTTGTCAGAAGTCAGTTAGAAACCGGATCAGCCGGTTACCATGAAGTAGATCTATAAATAGACAGATTCAGAAGAAGAAAAAATATACAAGAGGAAATTAATTCTTAATCAACACATCAGTTAAGAGACAAGTCCTCTCTTCAAGAAAGTGCAAGGCATTAAAGAAGATCTTCATCAGAAGATCTAAGAAGACGATCTCAGGATCAGTCTAAGTAGAGTTCTTTCAAGAATTCAGAAGTATCATCAAAGGTGTTGGATAGAGAGGGATCCAACCACTTGAAGAAGAAGAAGGAAGCCATCATTGGTTTCTCAAGAAGCTGTTTGGAAATCAACTCAGCTAAGTTTAGATTCAAGAAGCTTTGAAGAAAGCTCAGATTCAGTTGATTTCATCAGCTGATCAAGAATTGTCTTGTTCTTTTCTCTCTCAACAAAGGCAAGACATTAAAAACTTCTTTTCTAATTTCTATAGGATCTATCAATACAGATCTGAGTTGTAAGCCTGTGTTATAAAGGCTGAGTGTAGGAGAGTTGATCTCTGAGTGGTAGGGCTGTTTGCCTTAGTGTAAGAGAAGGTTCTTCTCTGAGTTGTAGGCTTTGTGATAAGGCTGAGGTAGGGCTGTTGAGCCTGAGTTGTAGGAACCTTTTCAGGTTCTGAGCTGTAGGATCTGTGGATCTAAGTAAAGAGGAAGTTTGGCCGAATCTAGCATACTGCTAGATAGGTGAAGGGGGAAAGTGGATGTACCCAGACCTTGGGGAACCACTATAAAACAGTGTGCAATCTGTGATGGTTAAATTTCTGTGACTGCTGTGCTGTGTGTTTTAATTCTGTAATTGAATTCTGCCAAAAAGTGTTAACAAGCATTAGAACCTATTCACCCCCCCCTCTAGGTGTTTAGGTTGTCTTGAAAGTAAAACTATCACGTAGTCTCTGGCACCTCCTTCCCTAGCCGTCATCTTCCCCCTTTGTACCCTTTATTTCTTTCTCATGTAAAGGTGCAATAGCAAACTATAAACTTGCTTCTTGATTAAAGGAAAAGCCTGTTGCGAGAGTGGCATTCAAGCCGCAACGGGAGAAGTCTGTTGTTTCCGCTGCTAGCGGCCCCGTCTCTTCTTTCCCTCTCTCGGTCTAACCATCAGAGCTCAACTGGCAAAGTAACCTTCTGCTCGATAGATCCAGATCAAGCTTCTCATGTGATCAATCAAGCTTCCCTTTTGATCGATCAAGCTTCTCCTTTGATCGATCAAGCTTCTCCTTTGATCGATCAAGCTTCTCCTTTGATCAATCAAGCTTCTTCGTTGATCATCAACCTTCCTGCCTTCTCTCAACAAATCTCCCCGCTATCCCTGCAACCCTCTTATTCACCTAGCTTGTGAGACCGAACAACCCGTTAACTAGAAGGCGCATTTCTTACGTCAACAGTTAACACGCGGCCTTCAGATCTTGAACATGCAGTGAAGTCAGTGGTTACTCATGTCAGACCATCAACCAGCCAATAACCTTGCTCCAAGTCCCAGTGATGATTCTCTTTGAGACGCCTTAGAGCAATCTCACAGAGAAACTGCACAACAGTTTCAAGCAATCAACCATACCCTAGCAACTATCACGCAGCAATTGGCCGCACAATCTTCAGCAACGCCAGCTCCTCCAATTAATCCAGCACCAGCATCCGAGACTCCTCAAGTTTATCCACCGGCCTATCCGTCGGTCTATCCTCCTCTTTACACCCCAACCTTTATGTAAGGGCCTGCAACTCCTTTGCGGTCTCAGAATGATGAGTTTGCAGCTCATCAAAACTTCTTCCGGGGAGCTGCCCGAGGAAGTCCAGCAAGATTTCTAAATTTTCAGGGAAGTCATCCATACTCTTCAGCTCCTGCATTTTCTCCTCCCGCAACAACTTTTCCCTCCTATCCACCAGCTCCTTATGCACCTACAACTTATGCTCCTTTTTTTCCTTATGTTATAGGAGAGCAGTCACCGTTTGTAGAGAATGTTCAACATGAACCAACTCCAGTTAACTTCAGAGAGCCACGGTTGCCCATTTACACTAGAGAGACTGATCCAGTCAAACATCTTCAAGCCTTTGAATCAGCTGTAGCTCTCAAGACTCTTTCAGATGCTACCAAATGCAAACTTTTTGTGACGACCTTTGATGGTCAAGTGAGGGATTTGTTCTATGGACTACGTCCTCAGTCCATCTCTTCCTTTGCTGATTTACGAAGAGATTTTTTGCTCAGATTTTCTAACTCTACAAAGAGGAAAGGCGGTCCAGAAGCCCTCTTTGAGATCAAGCAGCGAGAGACCGGGACTTGATCTCATTTTGTGGATCGTTTTCAAAAATAAATCTTAGACATTGAGATCGTCGATCAAGAAATGTATCTAGTGGCTCTTATTCATGGTCTGTGTGAAGGACCACTCAAGTTTGAGGCCAACGTCTGAGCACCGAGGACATATCAAGAGTTGATTGGTTTAGCCAACTAATACATCCGCGATGAGAAGAGCAACCCCAGCTTCGTCTCCCGACTTGTAGCTGAGAAAAATCCCCCTTACAAGCAGCCTCCGAGGTCTCCTAGGAAAGATTTTTCATCCCACTCTAGGAAAACAAAGAAATTCCAGCATCATCATCGACACCACTTCCCAGACCAAGATCGCGCCCACGAACGATTGCTATTGCTACCAGCCCCACCACTGCAAACAACTTCGGTGCATCAACTGCAAGATGATGACTTATCATACTCTGGACTTGATGAGGTCATGCTAGAAGTATGCCAAATCATGAAGGATAGGGAAAATTTCAAAAGGCCTTACTAGTCGACGAATCAGAGATCAAAAGATTCAGATCCATTCTGTGAATTCCACAGAGAGAAGGGTCACTTAACTGAAGACTGCAAGGCCCTTCGACGGTTGGTTGAAATATTGCTTGCCGAAGGCAAGATCAAGGATCTGGGCAAGAAAAGTGATTCTTCAAAGCCTTCCACCTCTAAGGGCAAGGAGGTGGCTGAAGTTCAGTTGGAGTGTGTGGAGATAGAGGATGTAGGCCATCTGGGGCCTATCAATGTTCGACCTGAGTGTTTCGATGCCGATGATATGGGCGCCCTTGGAGACCTATTCTAAAGCAAAAAGGACATCACAACTCCTCAAAGCACTCACAACCAATAACGGTTACTTTTACTGTATCTTGCATATTTTCTAACATTCTCTTTTCAACACTCCTAAGTGTTCTTTTGTTTCATTCAATAAAGTTTATGTCGGAGATCCCGTACTGACACTTTTCCCTTTGTGGAGTGCTTCCTCCTCTACTTTTTCTCTTTGCCAAAGAGATCACTGAACCACCGAGATATCGTCGAGTCTTGCTTAGGGCCCCCTCGAGGTTATTCTATGGCGTAAGAGCACAATGACCACATATAGCGGGAAGTTTTCGCATATGTGCAGTGGGGGCAGTTCAACTTTCGTGCGGAGGATGGCGGGACTTCGGATCCCGGCTGGCATCTGACACAGAGCGTGTATCCAGGGAGGACCCAAGTGTTAGCTCTGATGCGCCTCGCTGAGGTATACGTTACAGTTACGATGCTCTTTGTTTGACAAGCAATGACGATCAAGTGTAACATTGTCTCTTAGATCATCTCACAACTGTAACGGCCGAACACTATATGGTACTCTCAATCTGTGCCTTCGCGGGGCCCATAACTCCGCTGATCAATCCGCGGACAAGCAATAGGCTACTTGACCTAACTAGTCTAATTGATCAGCGATGCTTGTAACCCAAGGCATGAGAGCAGTGTATCTGTCGATCCTTCTCAGGATTCTCTGCGCTTGTTTCTCTTTTAGGTCCTTCGAAGGGAATGCGGCTAGTCCGCTTTAGGTAGGACTATACCCTAGATGATTTTTTTGGCAAGTGATGCATAAGGCCCACGAGTGCACTCCTGTAGCCATTATTTTAAATGTTCTCCGACATGTCCGACATGTCTCCCGACATGTTATTTTTTATGGTCAAACGATATATTTTTTTAAAAAAATAGATTATGTCCTTTTGTAAAATATAGGCTGACATGTCCGATTTTTTTCGATATATTGGCCGACACGATTTTTAAATATATCGTCCGCTATTTTATTTTATGTTATATTAGCATACTAGCAACATATATTTAAATCGCATATGAATATTATATTGTGTATGTTTAAATCGATTAGACTTATTGTTTTTATTTTTTAACATTTTATTCTTACTACTAATTTTATATAATTATTTCATAATTTTTAATTTTATATTATAAAAAATATGAAAATATTTAATACCCTTATTATTTTGATTGTTTGCATGTTTTTAAAATAAATTTATAAGTTTAGAAAGACTTATAATTAATCAAAGATTTTTAACTTTTAAATCTTTTTTATTTCCAATAAACTTATTATTATCAAAATAATTTTATTGCATACTATTAAATATATTTTACAATGTATCATTTTGTATTTGTTAATAATATTTTATCTTAATTATTATTTGATTTTATTTTGTAATATAAATGACTCATTTTTATTTATTTGTTATAAAAATTTTCTATTTTTATAACATATAATTATAGTTAGTATACATAAAAATAAAAATTTTATTTATAAGATATGAAAATCCGATATTTTAAAATATCCCCGACATGTCTCCGACTTCCGAAATCCGACATTTAAAAACTCAATCTGATATGTCATCGACATCCGATATTTAAAACATTGCCTGTAGCAGCATTCAACCCTTTTGGATCATCTCCGGTGTGTAGCCCTCCATCTTTTTTGCCTTCTTATAGGTTAACAGGTTAAGTTCAACCTATCTAAGGGACCCGCTATATCTTTTTAGTTTATGTTCATCTTATATGCATTGCTTACATGAAGCTCTATCGGATGATGATCTACAAATTCTCTACTACTCTTATTGGATATTTCTGGCACAAACTCATAGCCAGAGTTTGATTCTCTTTATTGACAAACCATTCGGTTAAAGTTCAGACATTGATTTCATCTGACTGATCTGGTTTTCATATGGGAGATATCATGCTTGACCATGCAAAAAGATTGATGCAATGACTTGATCTTTATTCAATTCTGCTTGTCCGGTCGACAACAGGATTTGATGGATATTCCTTCTGCAGTCTAATCATATCAACCTTATCACATTAATCCTTGGGATCGGATTTATCCATAAAACTCCTCAGGTGCCCGGGTTAATCTCCTTTCATATATGCTTACTTACTCTTCTTTTGCAGAGATTAGCAGATATAAGCAAGTCCTCTTCAGGTACTTGCAGCTTATTCTCTTTTCATATATGCTTACTTACTCTTCTTTTGCAGAGATTATCAGATATAAGCAAGTCCCTTCAGGTACATGCAGCTTATTCTCTTTTCATATCTGCTTACTCTTCTTTTGCAGAGATTAACAAATATAAGCATGTCCCCTTCAGGTACTTGCAGCTTATTCTCTTTTCATATCTGCTTACTTACTCTTCTTTTGCAGAGATTATCAGATATAAGCAAGTCCCCTTCAGGTGCTTGCAGCTTATTCTCTTTTCATATCTTCTTACTTACTCTTCTTTTGCAGAGATTAACAGATATAAGCAAGTCCCCTTCAGGTACTTGCAGCAAATTCTCTTTTCATATCTGCTTACTTACTCTTCTTTTGCAGAGATTAGTAGATATAAGTAAGTCTCATTCAGGTACTTGCAGCTTATTCTCTTTTCATATCTGCTTGCTTACTTTTTTTGCAGAGATTAGCAGATATTAGCAAGTTCTCTCCATGTACTTTCCCCTTAGTTTTCATATCATACCTGCTACTTACTCTACTTTTGCAGAGACTAGCAGATATTAGCAAGTATTCTTAAGGTACTTGCGGCTCAATCTTCTTTCATATCTGCTTGCTCACTCTACTTTAGCAGAGACTAGCAGATATTAGCAAGTCCCCTTCAGGTACTTGCAACTTAATCTTCTTTCATATCTGCTTACTCACCCTTCTCTTACAGAGATTAGCAGATATTTGCAAGTCCCCTTCAGGTACTTGTAAATTATTATCCTTCTATATTTTATCTTATCTGTATTTTTGTAGAGCTTAATGGAAGATAGTTACTCATCTTCCTCATTTACCAAAATAACTCACGTACACACAAGATATACCTCTTTTTGCCTGCATTGACTTTTTCTTCACAGGGGAAAGATGGACATTGACAGATTTTTTCTGAGGAGAGACATCAAGTTCTATCTCTCCTAATCTCTGGTTTTCCTTTCCTGATTTCCGAGGGGAGGATTATGATTTTCGTTACCCTCCTACTTTTTTGAAGTTCCCTTCGGGACTTAAAAAAGTGTGGGGATTATGTTAACCCCAAAATCGGCGATCCCTCCCAAGGTCTCTAGCTCGCAAGTCGCGGCCCACTCAGGGGTTCCCCCCGAGGGTCGCGATCTATCTCAACCCTCCTTTTTGTCCAGGCGAATAGAAACTCCTATCCGCTCAGGTCGTGCGGCTAGGACAGTCTCCCAGGTCTAACAACCTCGGTTGCATGGCTACCGCATGCCCTGCGGGATGAAGGGTTGCTCCCATAGCTCACCCTCGCAGGCCACGTGGTTAGGCCTGCTAACAGTGCAACATTCTTCCTTACAGGAGGCAACCTACAACAGAAGGGGAGTGATTTGTGCGATTTATGCTTTCAATCCGCTAGGTCGCCCCGCCGGCGTCAACACGATAAACGCAACCATCGCAGGCACGACAAACTCACTCTCCGGCTCTCCATCAGGCTTCTGTCACCCCCAAGTGGGCGGCTTGCTCCTCAAGCAGCCAAGTGGGCGGCCTGCTCCTCAGGCTGCCATCAGTGGGTGGCCTGCCCCTCAGGCCGCCAGCCCCAAGGGGCGGCCTGGTCTTAGGCCGCCAACCCTAGGGGCGGTCTGGCCTCAGGCCGCCAGCCCTAGGGGTAGCCTGGCCTCAGGCCGCCAGCCCTAAAGGTGGTCTGGCCTAAGACTGCCAGCCCTAGGGGCGGCCTGGCCTCAGGCTGCTAACCCTAGAGGCAGCCTGGCCTCAGGCCGCCAGCCCTAGGGGCGGCCTAGCCTCAAGCCGCCCCCTAGAGGCAGCCTGGCCTCAGGCCGCTAGCCCTAGGGGCGGCCTGACCCTCAGGCCGCCAGCCTTAGGGGCGGTCTGCTCCTTAGGCCGCCCCCTCTGCTCGCCCAAGATGCAGCCTGCCTGCCTCCAGTTCGCCGAGTTCGCCTAGGTCGGCGACCTGCTCTTCTCGTCCGCTTGAAGCTCTGTGATGACGTCACTGTGCCCCGCTTCTAGAAGATCCTCCTCGGGCCTATAAATAGCCCCCAAGGCCTCTCATTTGAGGAGGCGCGTGGGAGAACTGTCGCTGCCAGCAAGGTCTGCGGACTCAGTTTCCCAGTCCTCCACAGTTGATCCAGCAAAGTCTGCGGACTCAGTTTCCCAGTCCTCTACAGTTGATCCAGCAAGGTCTGCAGATTCAGTTTCCCAGTCGTATGACCCTCCTACTGATGAAATTCGCAGAAAGGCAACGCCACCCCGCCTTCTCTTCTCCTTCCTCCTCCCCTAGCTCCTCTTCTCTCTCGGCTTGCTCGGGCGATTGCCATCGCCTCCTTCTGTTGCGAGAGAGGGATCCTCTGCCCCTGCCTCCAAGTCAACGTATTAAACCTTCCCTGACCGCGAAAGTTCTCCCCTCCTTGGAATCCTCCCCCCTTCCCCCGGGAGGGACCTTCTTGAGGCCTCCAAGCCAACCGATTGTTTGGCTCCCTATGCCCCCAACCTTGGTGCTGCCCCTAGTGCCCCTGACCTCAGAGCTCTTCTCTCCTCATCTCCTCCGTCTACTCTCTCTGCTTCCCTGCTCCTGGCTCCTTCACATCCTCCTCCGCTAATTTGGATAGCTTCTTGGCGAACACCGGGTTGGCCGCTTCAATCTCTATCTCCTTTTCCGCCCTCTCCATTAGCTCTTTGAAAGAGAGGGGGCACTCTATTCAGCTCCATGCTGAAGAACCCAGATCTCAATCCCAAGGTAAACGCGAGCATCAATGTGTATCTCGGGACCTCCTAAACTAGAAGGATCTCCTAGAACCGATCGACATAGTGTCTCAGTGTCTCCTCCAGCTTCTACTTGATGGTGAACAAGCTCTCCGCCCCCTTCTTCCTCTTCTTCGATGTGGAGAACCTCAGTAGGAACCCACGGTGCAGATCTTTAAAGCAATAGATGGAACTTTCGGGAAGTTGATGAAACCAGTCACTAGCCTTCTCCTTTAAAGTGATGGCGAAGAGTCTGCACTTAAAGGCGTCCAACATCTGCCTGATTGAGACGACATCCTCAAACCACTGAACATGTTGCACCGGGTCGTCCCTGCCCATGTAGTAAGACATATCTGGCTCTCTGAACCCGTCGGGGACCGGGGCAGAGACAATCAACTCACCGAAAGGGCTCCCACCCACAACCTAGCGAGAGGGCACATCCCGCAGCCTTGATTCGCTAACCCTGTAAGCACTAGCCTGCCAGGGGAAGAATTCCCGCCCGGAGATATCCCTCGCGGTACTCTCCGCCATAATCTCCTTCCCGGGACGCTGTCCGGGAGCGTTCTCGCCCAAAGAAGGAGTCGCAACCACTGGAACAGAAGGCATAGCCCAGTTGCTTCTCGCGGCGAAAGCAACCTTGATGGTCTGAAAGACCTACCGCCTGTCTTCCAGCATCCCCATCGACACCCCGCTCGCTGTTGGTGGAGAACCTCCCAAGCCTGCTCCCTCATCCTTGCCTCTAGCCTTAGCTTGAGATTTTCTTGTATCAGCTATGGTCCACGCTCACCGCACCAAAAATGTTGGAACCAAAAATTGGCCCCAAAGAGAGTTCGTACCCTGGGGTATAGCTAACACCTACTCCTCCCAAACTCAGACCCTTGACCAATTGCAGAGAACTAAGGAACTAGCTCTGGGCTACAGCACGGAGGTCCCTCCACTAACCTGGGAGATCTATAAAAAGACCCACAGGGTACCTCAGAAGGGAAGCCTCCTTCTGTTGCGCTACAAGACTTTTGAAAATGAGAAAGCTTCCCTTCTGAGGTACCATGTGGGTCTTTTTATAGATTCCCAACATCTATTCTGCCAACAACGTAACTCTGCTGTTCTAAAAGGATATTTGCAGTCCAACTAGGTCAGCCAACAGTGTAACTCCGTTATTCTAAAAGTATATTTGCAGCCCAACTAAGTATGGAAACAACATAACTCCGTTGTTCTGAGGAGCTAGTTTCAGACCTAAGGGCATCCAGGAAATTTTACATCTGCACCATACTGGGTGGAAACCCTTCTGTCAATCCCAGTGGGCTTTCCGCTCATCCAGGCGGAAACCCTTTCATATGCCCTATCGAAAGGCCAATATCCGGCCGAGTGCGGGTTTTCCTACCCCACTTGTCTACTCTTATAAGAGACATGTCCAAATCCAAGAGCTTTGAGAGCATTGAGTGGAATGGCTTCACTCAACGCTAGAGGCTAGAAAGCGTCGAGAGCATTGAGTGGAAAGGTTTCCCTCAACGCTAGAGGAAAAAAGGCATCGAGATTGTTGAGTGGAAAGACTTCACTCAACGCTAGAGGTGAAAAGACGTCGAGAGCGTTGAGTAGAAAGGCTTCACTCAATACCAGAGGTGGAAAGGATTTGAGAGAGTTAAGTGTAAAAGCTTCACTCAATGCCAGAGACGGAAAGGCATCGAGAGCGTTGAGTGGAAAGGCTTAATTCAACGCCAGAGGCGAAAAGCGATGAGAGCGTTGAGTGAAAAGGCTTCACTCAATGTCAGAGGCTAACAAACGTTGAGTGAAGGAGCTTTTACTCAGTTCCTTCAACAAGGACTCTGCCAACCCTGGGGGCTTCCCGCTTACCTAAGCGCAAGCCTTTTCGCCTGTCTTGGGGGGAGGCCTTTTGACACTTTACTCGCCTGTCCTGACCAACTTGGGCCCAAGGTCCCACTTAGCGAATATGGAGTTGTACAGTGTCACTCACACATGGTCAGAAATGCGTAATTTGCTCACCACTCACTTTGTTCCTGCGTACTATCGCATAAATATGTTAGATGAATTCACTTTGTTGCGTCAAGGCATCCCTTTGGTGAGTGAGTACATGGGTGAGCTCAACGAATTAATGATCCATTGTGATATTTAAGAAATACCTGAGCTTACCGTCTTATGATTCTGTAAAGACCTTCACTCGAAAATTCAAAGCCAAATCCAACGATATGATCACAATGATTTAAACTCTGCCATGAATGCTGTCTGAAAGTTATTACTTCAAGAATAGCTAGTCACTAGAGGGGGGTGAATAGGTCTTTGAAATTTCTTTAGTTTGTTGTTGTTTACTAACTGAATGATCTAGAGTTTGTCCTTAATACATGCAATATAAAATAAGAACAAGCAACACAACACAACACACAAGTATTTATAGTGGTTCCCCAATTGGGTACATCCACTTTCCCTCCCACCTTTCTAACTTATGTTATATAAGGCACAAACTCCTCCAAAATGATCCTTAGAGCTTACACCTCAGGCCCTCATCCTTATACTCAAGTTCTCTTCAGAACCCTACCTCAGAACCACAAAGGTTCCTACCTTAGAGCCATGTAGTGCTCCTACAACTCAGCGGTACTAAAACTACCAACCTTAGCCTTATCTCTAAGGCATATAGCTCAGGCTTTTCAACCCTACAACTTCAGGCACAAGGCCCTACTCTCAGAGTGCTGCAACACTCCTACAGCTTAGTACCCTTCAAGGTACCTACCTCAGTGCCCTTCCAGGCACCTATAGCTCAGCCTCCTCCAAGGCCTACAACTCAGTGATAAACTTATCACCTACAGCTTAGTGACCCAACAGACACCTACCTCAGGCACTAGGCCCTACACTCAGGCTGGGAGGACAGCCAAACCTCAGATTCACACTTGGATCCTACCTTAGAGAGAAGCACTCTCCTACCTCAAGCAATTAAGCCCTACAACTCAGATCCACACTTGGATCCTACCTTAGAGAGCAGCACTCTCCTAACTCAGGCAATTAATCCTTATAGCTTAGATCCACAGTTGGATCCTACCTCAGTACCCCCAGTAGGGCACCTACCTCAGTGAATAATTAGTCACCTACCACTCAGGCACAAAGTGTCATACACTCAGATTCAGAAAAACTGAATCCTACAGGAATTAATCAAGTAAATTAAGATACCGACTCAGAGAGAAATCTTTGAGTCTAACTTCTTTAACTGAGAAGATATCAGTCCAACCCTACTTACTGTAGAAGGAATTAGTCTTCTTCTACAGCTACCAATTTCTCTGCTGTACTGAAGGCAGCAACTGCTGTTGAAGGCTTACAGCCCTTCACAAAACTATCTTCTCTTGCTGATAGATTGAATCAACCAACTTGTTCTTCAAGGAACAATCTTACTGAACTGGAAGAAGCTTCGACTATATTTGTCTTCTGGCTTTCACTGCTGGACTGCTTTCAAGCTTGTCGAAGAAGATGAAGTTCGGCCGCCTCTATTTCATTTTCTGCTTTCGTTCTCATTTTTGTTAACTCTAATCTTCTTTTCTTCTCTTCCTTTTATATCTATTGATTTGAATCAACGACATAATTTGAATGTGGGCCCAGCCAAGGATGGTGAGCGCCACCTCCCTCATAAGAAGACAAATAGTAGCTTCCGCGACTACTGTAGATTTCCGGCAACGGCATGAAGTACTTTGACTGATCTCGACGATCGTCGAGCTGAGATAGATGAACTCTGTACTGTTCTCGATGAACTCTGAATCTTCAACCTTTAACTTGAGCTCGACGAAAGGTGAGCTCAGCTCGACGAACTCTGATCTTCAACCTTTAACTTCAGCTCGACGAAAGGTGAGCTCAGCTCGACGAACTCTAAATCTTCAACCTTTAACTTGAGCTCGACGATCTGTGAGCTGAGCTCGATGAATTGCGAGCTGAGCTCGACGAATTATGAACCTCAAGCTTCTGAGTTTTAGCTCAAGGAATGGTGAGCTGAGCTCGACGATCTATGAGCTGAGCTCGACGAACTCTGAACTCAGTTCGACGAAATCCACTTTTTGGACTTAGAAAATTTTTGCTAGCTTTGTCTCAGCGGTTCCTCCTCAACTGTCTCATCGGTTTCTTCTTCACAGCTGATACTGTCTTCTGACTCATCGGTTTCTTCTTCAAAGCTGAGACTGTCTTCTAACTCAACGGTTTATCTGAGACCAACACTTCTCTCAACGTTTTGTGTTGAGCTTCTCAGCTATCTCAGCGGTTCTGCTGAGACATTCTTCTCAGCTATCTCAACTGTCTTAGCGGTTATGCCTTAGTCAAATTATCTGACTTCCAGCTTCCTCTTCCTGTCCACCAGTCCAATCAAGGACAACTTGCATGCATGAACTCAAGCACACATCAAATACATTATGCCCCTTAGCATGATTGGTGATGCCTCTTCAAATCTTGATGAACATTGTAGGGCAAAATTCCCAACAATCTCCCCCTATTTGAAGAAGGCAGAATACCCATCCATTCTAAGGTGCATCAACACAAAAAATATCATGATAGGCCTGATGAAACATTATCATGACAACTAGCCATCCCAGAATAGGAAAAACTCCCCCTAGATGAGATGGCTTAACACTATGATTGAATAACCAATGGTACTAGTGAATTGTCAATCATTAACAAGGTAAACATTATGATTAAGATATACCTAATCATTAACTAATCCAAACAACAGTATCAAACCTGTGATTATGGGATATCTATGAAAGAATGACATATTTATTAATCATAGATATATAGATGATAATTGCATGCACATTTATCACATCAATATAGTGAGGTCCAACTCATATTAATTTCATTGATAAAGATTTGGTATTGCTACACTGTTGATATTCATTACAAGATATTGATTACAAAATTAAAGCACCCTAAGTCTTGAAGTCTCATCGCAACTCTTCTTTGATGAACTTGAATCAGCATCCTTGGTAGCAGCTGTCTTCTTCAAGTTTTCCTCTTTGCTCTCCTGCCTCTTGAAGTAAAGGAATGGCTTTGGAATATATCTGGGAGGCATTTTCTTAGAATTGCTCTTTCTTACCAGATTTTCTTTGAATACTCTTTCCCTTAGGGAATTTCTTCCAAATGCTTGATCCATTCCTCTGAAGGATAAACACTATCAATATTCTTTAAGATTTGTCCATGGCTTATCCAAGCATTGATAATAATGGATTCAGAGGCATCACTTAGCTGTTCATGATCTGGATCATCTCTATTCTCAGCTCTCCTCTTTGACATGAACTCTTCAGCCATTTGAGTTCCTTCGCTCTTTCTTCTAGCAGCAAGTTGTGCATCATGTGCAGCTCTAGCTTGTGTTGGGAAGTCTAGGTCCTCTGGCCTCTTTCTATCCAGGAGGGGCAGGTGTAGTGTCACCCTGGTGCCTTGAATTACATTGAAGGCTTGTTATTAAATGAGTGCTGCTGTCTTAGCATGGCTGCTCTCCCCCTTTCTATCTTCTTCACAGATGGTATTTTGCAGTAGGGTGGTGTTGGCTTCATATTTCCTTGATATGGATTGGAGTATGCTCTCATTGTCAGCAAGCAGCTCATTTTTCAGAAGTAGTACCTCCTTCATAGAGTGGAAATCAACATTGGTGGCATGCTGATTTACATGATCTGATGCACCCTTGATCACCTCATCAGTTGTACTAACATAATTCTTGATATATCCCATGTCAGCTGTAGAGAGTTTTTGGCTTGTCTCCAAGGATTTCATGAGGGTGGTCAGTTTGATGCCAGCAGTCCCAGTCATATCAAACCAGGTGGTGACCAATTTGTTTAAATGAGAGATTTCTTCTTTGTTTTCCTTAACTTTGGTTGACAGTTCATCTCTCAGTTTGGCAACTGATTGATCAACATACTCCTTGAGGTTTGTGGTCTGGGCATTCAGGAGTGCTTTGATATTATTTAGAAGTAACTCATTAGAGATTTGGGTGGTTGTTGGTTGGCTTAATAGTGGAGAGACATTTTCCTTAGCAGGGACCTGTGAGGACTCCACCTCAACTACAACACATATAGAAGGAAACAATTCCTTAGCTAAAGCTGTTTTAACACTATTAAATAAGAGGGTATGGGTAGTACCTGTAGTGGGTGCAGACTCAACCATTCTGCTGACCACTTGATCCAAAGTTGTCAGATCCATCTGATCATGCTCCCCCTCAGACTGAGCATCCTTCTCTGGGCTTGACTTATCAAGATAAGTATTTAATGTCTCAGGAGGCTCCCTGTTATCTTATGTAGTAGAGATAACTTCAATTGCTGCTATATCATTAGTATCATCTATATCTTCCTCATCCTCTTCAACAATATCTTCTTCAGTAGCATTCTTTGAAACTTCTTCTGACCTAGGGATGGCATGGATTTTATCAACATGCACTGTAGTATCCTGGAGTTGGATGTTTGTGGAAGAGAGACTCAGGGTTATGTCTGTCTGCAACCCAACATCAATAGGAGGAGTAATTCCTAGATCAAGTTCAGAGCAGGAGGAGTTGTCTACTTCATTAACTAGCTGTCTTGTATCCCTTAGGGAATCCTTTGTAGTTGAAGGATGGCTCTTGGGCAAGATCCTAGTGAATCTATCCAATGTCTTTATATCCATTCTTTTCAGGTAGTGGATCTTCACTCCATGTTCCTGTTTGAATATATCAGGGTAGGTCTTCACTAGGTATAAGGAAAGAATTCTGCTCATATTTGTAGTGGGTATACAGTCTACTAATCTCTGATAGATAAGAGAAGATCATGAGGTCTTTCTATTCAGGATAATTCTGGTCATAACATCAAACATTGACCTGTGATATTGTGTCATGTGATCCAGGTTTGCAGATAAGGGATTTCCCTAAAATATCTACTAGCAGTTTGCCTCTCTGATTGAAGAAATTCCTCTTAAGAGACCCAGGTTTGGCCTCACTGTATCCACACCATCTGAGAGCACTGTCTCTATCCATGACGGTGGGCTCTTCTTCCTCGCTAGGGTTGATGGAGGGAATTTGAAGGGATTTGCCTAGTCTCTTAGGGTTTACCTTTATCTTCATATCCTCAATCTTAGACTTAAGAGAGTTTTGAGAGGAGGACACTTTGATGCTGGAGAAGAATTCCACTACCTCTTTTCTAAGAATGGTGGAGGGTTCGGAAAGGGTGTATTCCAAGCCTGTGATTTCAATCATCCTTATCATAGCTTTAATCTCTGGGGAGGCATGACCGAATCCATCCCTCACAATTTCATACCCTTCCTGGAGCTCCTTGATGACATTTGGCGCCATTGAAATAGTGCAGCAAGACGTTGAGAGGGTTTCGGTCTCGACGGCTAGGGTTAAGGCTTTTGAGATCGATGTGGCTTTTCGTTTATTGTCGCCTTTATATATGTAATGAAAAAGTTTAATTATCTTTTTCATTTGACTAACCAATTAAACATTTTTAGACTTTACGACTTGCTCTACGATTTCTGTTATGATACAGGGCACTTAGTGCCTGATTAATTTATAGATTTCCTCACTGTCTTGTTGTACATTCTATTTGTCACATTATTATATAAATATTTTATCACTTCTATGTATAATGGATACCTAACATGTTAATAAGTCAGTTTTATTGGCAACCTTATTATGCACTGATTTATATGTTATTTGGCCTTAAGAGAAAAGGCTACATTGGTTAACAATGCAGATAATTATGAATGATAATTGAATCATTGTTATCTAACTGGTGTGCTTGATTAGGTTCATCCTAAGCACATCTAGCTTAATTCATGAATTTGCAAACTTAGTCTCTATACTGGAGAGAGAGAGAGAGACTTACCTTGAGGCATGCTTCCTCTAGCTTTTGAGGATTACACACTTAACAGCCTCAACCTTTGTTTATTACTTTACATTGAGCATATTCCTTGAGCAATCATCTTGTCCCAGACATTTGCCTGGAACATCCAATGTCCAAATACCAATTCTTATCTAGACAGGTATTTGGACTATCCTGCAAAAAAAAATTTATTTACCCTTAGGCACCCAACAATAGTTGGGTCCTAGATTCTTGTTAGGAGTATAAAACTTTTGCTCAACTCTCTGCTTAGACTGAGCACCTTTCTGTCCACTAGCCACATTCAGGTTGTGCTAACAATCAATGGCAAAGTGGCTCACCTTCCCACAACACCAACATTTATTAATGTTGTACCTTCTCTTTAGGACACACGGAAATGTTGTCCATGAGAGATGTGAGCATCTCCAGACTTTGCTAGATAAGCATTGCATGATGCTGCTTCCTTCTTCATGAATGAAGGTGCTGAAGAACTAAATACAGGTAGTCCAGGATGGGCCAATTGTATTCTTGGAGCCTGCCATCTAGTGGTCTCACTCATCTCTTTAGATATAGGATATTTGGATCCAAATCTAATGATCTTATCCTGAGCTTTATGGCTAGAGTGGACATCATCACTCCTTAAATCATGTGTCTTTACCCCACTAGTAGAGCACACATTAGATTGATCCTTGAGACGAGATCCAACCTTGACAGTTCTAGAAGGTAAATTTGCCTTTTGAAACACTATCCTCTTATCAGGGAATTCAGATTTGAAATGATGATTAATGTGATTAATACCCAGCTTCTCAGGGACTTGGCAAGTTGCAGCTTTTGGCATCTGACCCTGTGATTGAGAAGGGTTAATCACAATCCCCAACTTCTTTCTGAACTTTTGTTCCAGATATCTAATATGCTTTTTCTTCTCTTCCAGAAGCATGGTCTGACACTCAAGACTTTTCTTGAGTTCAGACACCTCATGACTTTTCTTATAAAACTCAATAGATTTATTATTATAAAGAGTTTTATAAGGCTTCAGGACTTCAATCTCCTTGGCTTGCCTTTTGACAAGAATTCTGCTCTTCTTTAGAGTATCTAGGAGCAGTCCATACTTGTCAATCAATTGATTGACATCAGTCTCGGATTCTGAGCAATCTTTATCATAGGATGAAGATGCACCAGTATCAGGACTGGTTCATAGTCAGAGGAAGATGAAGGAATGGAGATAGATTGTACCTTGATTTTGAATCTGCCTGACTTCTTTCCTCTTCAGTTATTGTCATCAGCCCCTAGCATTCACAGTCTTATTCATCCTCCTCATTATCACTGTCAAAGTGTGACAGAGGGGCTCTTATCCCTATCCTGGCAGCAGACTATTCCTCTTCTTCTTCTGGATCTGCAGTAACAGATATCAGCCCTATATAGGCTTCTTCCTCTTCATCTTCAGATTCTAAGGAGGAAGAATTTGTCCAGCTTCTCTCCTTATCCACAAAGGACTTCTCCTTCTTCTTGTCCTTGTGGTGATGGTGATACTTCTTCTTCTCATCTTCTTACTTCCTTTTGACTGGGTAGTCAACAATGGCATGCCCAACCTTACTGCAACAATAACAGATGACATTAGAAGAAATCTGTTTACTAGTTTTAGGGACATACCTATCATCCTTGGATGACTTCCTGTGTTAAGAGGATGAAGATGGCCTTCTCCTCCAGTCCTTATTCTTCATGAACTTCTGAAATTTCCTGGAGAAGGTAGCTTGATCTTTATCAGACATGTTGTTGTCTGATGTGCTTGTCTAAGATTTTTCTGAGCTTGATTCAGCTTCCTTCATTGGTGGTGAGGGAGTCTTTCTTTTGCTCATTCTTGAGGCTTCTGCCTTGAATGCCATGGAATTATCCTTGGACTTGGATTGGCTGCTCTTATCCTCTTCTAGTCTAGCAGCCAGCTGTATTTCATAGGATATCAGCTTTCCAAACAAAGTTGGTGGAGGAGTGTCTACCAACTTAGTCATTTCCCTAATGACACAAATTTTGGTATCCCAGTCTCTAGTGAGAGATCTAAGAAACTTGTCATTCACCTCATAGTTGTTGAAGACCCTACCATATGTTCTTAGTTCATTGACTGTCCTAAAGAACCTCTAAAAGCAGTCAACTATTTTTTCAAATTGGCTTTGTCTGAAAGCCTCGTACTCTTGGTTGAGCATGGACTTCCTATCATCTCTAACTTCCTCAGATCCTTCCATGTAGACCACAAGTGTGTCCCACATTTCCTTAAAGGTCTTGTAGTGTACAAGATTTTGGAAGGTTGAGTCATCAATGGCACTGGCTATAATATTTTGTGCCCTCTTGTCCATGGTAGGTAGCACTACCTCATCTCTATCCATCTCTATATATGCCTTGGGCACTCTCAGAGTTGGATCTATAGTGGAAGCCTTTGTGGGGATAAAAGGACCTTCCACAACTATTACATAGATCCTAAGGTCAGATGTTTCCATGAATAGTCTGACCCTTTGCTTCCAGAGCCCAAATCCTTCCTTCCTGCAGATTGGCAGTTTCATGACCTCTAGCTCCTTATAGTTCATTCTTGACCCCATGATTATATCTTCTAGCTAACCTTGGAGGTATGGTCAGATTGTTAAATCTTTTTTGAGCAACCTCCCTCTGATACTACTTGAAAGTTACTTCTTCAAGGTTAGCTAGTCACCTAGAGGGGGGGTGAATAAGTCTTTGAAATTTCTTTAGTCTGTTTGTTGTTTACTAACTGAATGATCTAGAGCTTGTCCTTAATACCTGCAATATAAAATAAGAACAAGCAACACAACATAACACACAAGTATTTATAGTGGTTCCCCAATTTGGTACATCTACTTTCCCTCCCACCTTTCTAACTTATGTTAAACAAGGCACAAACTCCTCCAAAATTCTCCTCAAAGCTTACACCTCAGGCCCTCAGCCTTATACTCAGGTTCTTTTCAGAACCCTACCTTATAACCACAAAGGTTCCTACCTCAGAGCCCTGCAGTGCTCCTATAACTCAGTGGTCCTCAAACCACCTACCTCAGCCTTATCTCTAAGGCCTACAGCTCAGGCTTTTTAGCCCTACAACTTCATGCATAAGGCCCTACTCTCAGAGTGCTGCAACACTCTTACAGCTCAGTACCCTTCCAGGTACCTACCTCAGTGTCCTTCCAGGCACCTACAACTAAGCCTCCTCCAAGGCCTAAAACTCAATGACACACTTGTCACCTACATCTCAGTGACCCAATAGTCACCTATCTCAGGCACTAGGTCCTACACTCAGGCTGGTAGGACAACCCAACCTCAGATCCACACTTGGATCCTACCTCAGAGAGCAACACTCACCAACCTCGGGCAATTAATCCCTATAGCTCAAATCCACATTTGGATCCTACCTCAGAGAGAAGTACTCTCCTACCTCAGGTAATTAAGACCTACAACTCAGATCCATACTTGCATCCTACCGCAGTACCCCCAGCAGGGCACCTACCTCAGTGACTAATTAGTCACCTACCACTTAGGCACAAAGTGCCCTACACTCAGATTCAGAAAAACTGAATCCTACAGGAATTAATCAAGTAAATTGAGATACTGACTCAGAGAGAAATCTCTGAGTCTAACTTGCTCGACTGAGAAGGAATTCGTCTTCTTCTACAACTACCAATTTTTCTGCTGTACTGAAGGCAGCAACTGCTGTTGAAGGCTTACAGCCCTTCACGCAGCTATCTTCTATTGCTGATAGATTGAACTAACCAACTTGTTCTTCAAGGAACAATCTTGATGAACTATAAGAAGCTTCGGCTATCTTTGCCTTCTGGATTTCACTGCTGGACTTTGCTTTCAAGCTTGTCTAAGAAGATGAAGTCCGACCACCTCTATTTCATTTTATGCTTTCGTTCTCATTTTCGTTAACCCTAATCTCCTTTTCTTCTCTTCCTTTTATATCTATTGATTTGAATCAACGACACAATTTGAATGTGGGCCCAGCCAAGGATGGTGAGTGCCACCTCCCTCAGAAGAATACAAATAGTAGCTTCCGGCACTACTGTAGATTTCCGGCAACAGCATGAAGTACTTGGACTAATCTCGACGATTGTCGAGCTGAGATCGACGAACTCTGTACTGAGCTCGATGAACTCTGAATCTTCAACCTTTAACTTGAGCTCGACAAACTCTGAATCTTATACCTTTGACTTGAGCTCGACAAAATGTGAGCTCAGCTCGACGAACTTTGAATCTTCAACCTTTAACTTGAGCTCGACGATCTATGAGCTGAGCTCGATGAACCGCAAGCTGAGATCGACTAATTCTGAACCTCAAGCTTCTGAGTTTTAGTTCAAGGAATGGTGAGCTAAGCTTGACGATCTGTGAGCTGAGCTCGACGAACTCTGAACTCAGTTCAACGAACTCCACTTTCTAGACTTAGAAAATTTTTGTTGGCTTTGTCTCTGCGGTTCCTCCTCAACCGTCTCAGTAATTTCTTCTTCACAGCTGAGACTGTCTTCTGTCTCAGCAGTTTAGCTGAGACCAACACTTCTCTCAACGTTTTGTGTTGAGCTTCTCAGCTGTCTCAACGGTTCTACTGAGAAATTCTTCTCAGCTGTCTCAGCGATTATGCATTAGTGAAATTATCTGACTTCCAGCTTCCTCTTCTTGTTCACCTATTCAATCAAGGACAACATGCATGCATGAACTCAAGCACACATCAAATACATTATGCCCCTTAGCATGATTGGTTATGCCTCTTCAAATCCTGATGAACAATGTATGGCATAATTCCAAACACTGCCCATGACATCGAAAAACATCTTTTGATGCCCACAAATTAACGGACATCCTCCTCCAAAACCTTTTTCCACTCCAAAATGTCTTCCATGCACCTTCCTAATTCACGAGGGAAGAATGTTTCAGGTGAAACCTCCAAATCCGTTATATTCACCGCTAGGAAAGCCAACAATACATCAAGCGAGCGCATTCCTATAGGCAAGACCAACAAGGCCAACATCACGTGTTATGCTTGAAATCAACCTGGGCACTATCCGGCCGAATGCCCAACCCAAAAAAAGTTTGTGACTTTAATTGAACACACGACCGATGACGACGATCTCATTTACGAAGAACATAGTGAAGTCGAGGAGTCAGATATTCCTAGTGACATAGAAGAGGAACATTATGCACCCAACATTACTGTCATGCATTGTAATTTGAACACACCACGTAGTACACATGATTGGAAACACTCTAGCATTATTTATTTGTATTTCAAATGTGGGAAAATCTTGCAAACTCATTATTGATAGTGAGAGTTGCATAAATGTAGTCTCCGAAGCCACTATTCTTCAAATGAAATTGACTATAGAGCCCCACCCCACCTCATACCAAGTAGCATAGGTCAATAAGATCTCTATTTCAGTCACCAAATGTTGTCTAGTCCCCCTTATCATTAAGGACTATCTAGACCAAGTTTGGCGTGACGTTATTTTCATGGACGCGTGTCATGTCCTCCTTGATCATCCTCGACTCTATGACTACAATGTCACTCACTTTGGTCGTGCGAATACAAACAAATTTAAATTCAAAGACCAACGGATCACCTTATGCCCCACCGCGCCTAAGGACCTCAAAACTAAGGACACTTTCGTTTTCGCTGTTAAACAACCACTCACATTAATGTACCCTAAAGAATTTGAGAAAATTAGCTTCTACGGTGGTATGATATATATTTTGGCATTACTTCAATCTAACGACAACCCGCTCCCCACATTGTCATTGCCCGCCGATATCTTGACCTTGATCAGTTTAAGAACATCCACCTCGAGGAACTCCCCTTCGAATTACCACCCCTTAGAAGTATCCAACATACTATCGATTTTATTAGAGTATCCAACATACTATCGATTTTATTGGAGGATCCACCCTTCCCAATCTACCGCACTATCGCCTTAATCAACGTGCTCACGCGAAACTCCAAGCCCAAATCTCTGATTTGCTCTCCAAAGGCCTCATCCGACATAGTTTAAGTCCTTGTGCGATGCAGGCACTTCTTGCCCTGAAGAAAGATGGCTCGGTGTATGTGAGTGGATATCCGGGTAATCAATAAAATAACGGTTAAATACCGCTTTTTCATCCCCCAATTGGATGATTTATTGGACATGCTTATGGGTGCCACCATATTTTCCAAACTTGATGTTAGATGCGGCTACCACCAAATTAGGATTAAAGAAGGGGATCAGTGGAAAACACCCTTCGGACTTTATAATTCCCCTTAGACTTTCTCCCGCATGATGACTTACATTTTTAATCAATTTATAGGCAATTTTTTGGTAATATATTGTGATGACCTCCTAATCTATAACACGTCCGCATATGAGCACTTATCGCATTTAAGGCAAATATTATTAGTGTACAACTTAGTATTTGCTGAGCCCCCCCCCCCCCCCCCCCCGACGAGACTAGGGACCCTCTGGTTCAAGCTGGTCAGAGTAGGCGAGTGGGTAGGCAGACCCGCACTCGCCCAGAGAGAGTGAAGGCCTTTCGCTAGGTCAGGCGGAAGGGCTTTTGCCCGATCAAGTGGAAGGACTATAGGGTTAGGCAGAAAGGCTCTCGCAAAATCAGGCGGATGGCCTGAGGATCCCACACTCTCCTTTTTAGGAGCCACGGGGGAAAATGCTCGGCTCACCCCAGCATTCACTTCTTCAGAAGAGAGGTGCCTTCATGGGCCACTCACCTAGTGGGGTCCAGAGATAAAATTACCGAGATTCCCTTGAAGGCCTGCAAATAGCCTTTCAGAATAGCGGAGTTATATTGTTGGCAGACCCAATTGGGCTGCATATAATAGAGTGGAACATCGGAGTTATGATATTGGTAGACCAAGCCTTGGAATCCTATAAATAGACCCTGTGGGGACCTTTGGAGATGCAGTTGATTTTTTTGCTTCTTCCTCCTTAGGTAATTTTGGTCTGGCAACATAATCTGAAAGAAAAGGGATAGATACTACTCTAGAGGTGGGGTGAATTGAGTAATCAAAAATTGCACTAGCAAAGTTGACTATCTACTCAACTCCCTTGGAGTTAATTGCAGAATGAAGGTTATAGATATTTGAGATGAAACCCTAAAGCCTAACACAAGTGTTGTGCACAAAGGCAGCCAACTGTAATTACAATTAAGGCTTGGAATCCTAAACAGCAACTAGCAATCCTAGTTAAAATCTAATCACAGCCAATCAGCACAGAGAATTAAATAAACAATCCAGACGACACAAGGAATTTATAGTGGTTCCCCAAATAACTTGGGTACGTCCACTCTTCTACCAACAAGGTAGGAATCCACTCAGGTTTTTGATCAGGTGCCCTGCCACCAACAAGATCTGCTGCAGGTAGATCTAGAGACCCTTTAGACTTTTGATCAGGTATCTAAAAACCAACACAGGTTTTTGATCAGGTGCCCTACCACCAAGATATACTTTTGAAGGGAGTAATAACCCTTTATAGGAGGGGGAAAGGAGGTTAGAATGTCTTCTCTATTTTACAATAGATTAGAGAAGCACAAGAACTTGCACTTAGCTAGAAAGCTCTAAAGAATCAAGGCTCTCCCTGGCTAAAAGAATGTCCAGGTAAATCTTGCTTCAGTGCAGAAACTCTTCAGAAAATCTGAAGGAAAAAGCTACAAGAAGATAAATAATATGAAATAAAATTCCTTCTTTAGGCAGCTATCTTCTTCTTCTTCTTCTTCAAAAAGCTCTGAGTGCAAATCTTCCTGGAGGCAGGAGAACTCAGGTTGAAGAAGAGTGAAGAACTAAAACTTCTTCTCAGTTGAATATAAATGAGCTGAGAGCAGTTGAAAACTGTAAGCTTTAAGTTTGAATGCTGCAGTTAGCTTTTGAATATGAGAACTAGTTGATTTCTTTCTCCAAAGAAGTCTTTATATAGCAGTAGCAGCAACGGCTGTCAAAAGAGTTTGAATCTTGTCTTCTATTGAAATCTGCAAGCTGGGCTGCAAAAAGCATAAAGCAAAACAAATACTGCAGGCAGATATCCTATAAAAGGATAAAGCTTTCTAAGAAGCTGCAAATAACTCTGATGAAATAATACAAGAGAAAGTCACATCAGAAGAGACTCTTTACGGCCAAGGAAGACTTTTTGAGTCTAACGGCTATAAAGGACAGCATGGCAGATCAAGCAGAAATCACATCTCAGCTAATAAGACAAACAACTTTGTCAGAAAAAGATTAGCTCATGCATAAGAAATGGAGCAGATATTGCATGGAAATAATATCACAATTTATTCAAATAATCTTTTATAAAATATGCTAAAATAAATATGAAATGAATCACATCATCGAAGACGACAAAATTATTCAAAACATACAGCAAAACGTCGAACGACCCTCAGAGATCATCGAACGAGGCACATAGATCGTCGACCTATCAGACAGATAGTCGAATGATCCAGATAGTCGAACTATCAAAGAAGATAGTCGAACTACATCAGCAGATAGTCGAACTATTAGGACAGATAGTCGAGCTATCAGATAGTCGATCTATCAGGACAGATAGTCGAACTACCAAAGCAAAACAGATAGTCGACCTATCAACAGATAGTCGAACTATCACAGAAAACAGATAGTCGGCCTATCAACAGATAGTCGAGCTATCAAAACAAAACAGATAGTCGACCTATCAACAGATAGTCGAACTACCAGATAGTTGAACTATCCAAGCAGATAGTCGAACTATCAACCAAAACAGATAGTCGACCTATCAACAGATAGTCGAACTATCAAAGCAATACAGATAGTCGACCTATCAACAGATAGTCGAACTATCAAAGCAACACAGATAGTCGACCTATCAACAGATAGTCGAACTATCAGATAGTTGAACTATCCAAGCAGATAGTCGAACTATCAAGCAAAACAGATAGTCGACCTATCAAACAGATAGTCGAACTATCAAACGAAGACAGATAGTCGACCTATCAACAGATAGTCGAACTATCAAAGCAACACAGATAGTCGACCTATCAACAGATAGTCGAACTATCAGATAGTTGAACTATCCAAGCAGATAGTCGAACTATCAAGCAAAACAGATAGTCGACCTATCAAACAGATAGTCGAACTATCAAACGAAGACAGATAGTCGACCTATCAAACAGATAGTCGAACTATCAGATAGTTGAACTCTCCAAGCAGATAGTCGAACTATCAAGCAACAGATAGTCAACCTATCAAACAGATAATCGAACTATCAACGCAGACAGATAGTCGACCTATCAAACAGATAGTCGAGCTATCAGGAAGACGATCGTCGAACGGCTGGTCGACGATAGTCGAGCGACGTTCGACCATAGTCAAACGAAAAACTACTTAACCAAATATTCATCTGGAAAAGCAATTCTACACACCTAGAGAATCTAACCTATCAACTAACTTTTGACCATAGATAAATCTTGGGTCAAGAGACAGAAAGAGAATACTGAACTCAAATCAAAACTATGGTACCAGCAATCTCCCCCTATTTGAGTTAAGTCTCTCAACAACTAAAACATACAAAACTAATTACTGAAAGTAAATAAAATGCATGAAAAGAAATAACTAAGCAGATAAAATCAATCAAACAGATAAGCAATAAACTGTCAATCAATGAAATATTAAGGAGCTTCAGAGTTAGGATTAGGATCAGAAGAGCTAGAAACAAAATTAATCTTTCTAGAAGGATCTTGGGCTTCTTTCCTTGACAGCTTCAGGTCTTGTTCTCCAATGATTTTCAATTCTGATGCTCTTGGGACAACTGCCTCAGGATGCTTTTCCATGTACTTTGAAGGATCAAATACCTCAGATCTGACCTGGAATTTATCGAGCTCCTTCATTCTGAATTTTGACATAGTGGTCAATCCTGCAGTGTCTTTTCCTTCTGCTTTAGCTTTCTTAATTTGAGCTGCTCCAACAAGTTCAAGAAAACGAGCCATCCTAAAATTAGGATCAAGCTCTGGGCTTTCATACACAATTTCAGAAGATGTATCAACTGGTTCTTTATCCTGAATAACTAGATAAGAAGGAGGAGCAGACTTAGCAAATATCTTGCTAGAATTTTCAAATAAAATAATTTTCTTACCTTTTGAAACAGCCTTCTCAGAATGATCTGGCTTTGGAGAGGTTGAGCTTTTGAGTTCTTTAGAATGAGGAGGGGAAAAGGTTGGTCTTTGATACACCACCTCCTTTACTTGTTCCTTAACAACATCAGTTCTTTGATAGCCAGTTTGAGTTTTGCCTTGATATCCTTGAGAGCTTCTCCTTTGAGATGACTGAGATGGATTGAACCTTTCAGACAGAGCAGCTGGATTTACAGATAAGTTTCCTGAGGCTCCTGCACTGGGAGGTGGAGGAGGAGGACCTCTGGGAGTCCATCTTGGAACAAGACTGTCATATCTCTTTGACTTCTTTCTTTGCTTCTGCTGATTTTTAGAGAAAGCCATCCAGTGTTGGAAATCTTTAAACTTAGGATCAATTCCTTTCAGAATATAATAAGGAGTATCATTATCTGGATTAGGAGGAGGAGGAGCCACAGCTTTCCTTTTCTTTTTAGCAATTCTTTTTCTCTTAGACTCATTAGATTCATCAGAATCAATTTCATCCTCAGAATTTGAAGAAATGGGCAGATCATATGGATCAACTGCTTCTTGCATAGCTCTTTCCTTTTCCTTTAGAGCAGCTTTTTCTATTTCTTCTTCCATGGCATCCTGTGATAGGAGAGCATCTAAATCCAAACCGGGGGAATCATCCCATACAGTAGACTTTTCAATTTGAGCATCTGAATCTTTTTCTTGCTGATCAGAAACTGTCATGGTGACCAGTTCTACTTGCACTTCTGGCTGAGCTGGCTGATTAGCTTCAGAAACTTGAACAGCTGGTTCTAGTGGAACTTCTGGAGCTGGTTGGATAACAGGCTCTTGAACATCTAGAACTTCTTCCATATTATCTGTAGTATTATGAATAAAATTTTGTTAAATGACATCTAATCATCCCTTCTAGGTATTCCCATACAAGCATATCAGTTATCAAGTCTAAAAAGTGAGTAAAGGGAATACCTTCAGAATCGACCTTTGCGTGTCCTAACTCCCATAAATCATCTAGAAAGGAGGTGATAACTCCTTCTAGGTATAGGGCGACCAAGGGAGTAGAACATTCTTCCAGGCACGCTTTGACGATAAATTCAGACTTTAATATAGCATCAGAAATTTCTTTTTCAGATAAACTTTGAGGAGGAGCTGATTCTTCTAATTCTTTCTCTGCCACTACAAGAGGATCTGTTGGAGGGGAGGCCAAAGGCTGCTCAGAGACATCTTCATTAAGCATCTCCCTCTGCTTGATTTCAGTAGAAACTGAAACCAGGCCCCTAGAGGAAGAGGGCTCAACAGACTTTGAGAGTGCTAGAATAGCAGCAGTCAAAGAAGATATGGAGGAAACAAGAGGGGCAATTGCCTCTTCAATCATAGTTTTGATTGAGGGGGTAATTAGCTCCAAGATGCTAGATATGAAAGCTGGAGAGATTTCAGATGATGAAGATGATGGGGGAATCTCAGAGGATGGAAGATCAGCAGGAATGGTGAATTCCTGATGAGCTGGAGAATGAACTGGAGATGGAACTGGAGATGGAGAGTGATGGGGAGTTGGATGAGAAGATGCAGGGTGATCAATATGATCTGAAGAAGGAATTGGAGACTGAGGAGAAGCAGAGATCTCAGAAACCAATAAATCAAAACTGGGATGAGAGATCCCAGCAAGATGAGACGGGAGAGGAGATGCAGGAGGAGATGCAAGGTAAGAAGCAGAAGGTCGTACTTCAATTGAAGTTGATGGAACTTCAACTGAAGTAGACGGCAAAGCAGATGAAGAAGATAGAAGGAAGAGGTTTGCTGAGCCAGCTTCTTGAAGGGGAGGAGTGACTGAGACAGTCCTGGTGCTCTCAGATGTAGCTGGAGCAACCCCTGCGGGAGCGGGCTTCAGAAAGGTCCTTTTCCATTTGGTGAACAGGGCTGGATCCATCTTCTTGCTGCCGTTTATGGAGGTAGCAGCTGTGACTAGCAGATGGGGATATTTCTCCTTCAGAAAAATCCCAACTACCCTACCCAGGGTAACTTATTTCTTGCTGTTCTTTTTCCTGATCAAATTAAACAGAACTCCTGCCCAATTAATCTGTTTCTTATTCACAATTGCACACATCAGTGCAAACTGCTGCCTTGTAATGTTGTCATGGGCAGAGTGCTTTCCCAGTAGCACTTTTCCAACCAGTTCAGCAAGGAACTTAATCTTAAACGGAAAATTTACTTTAAGCAGCTTAGAGGGAATGCCTTCTGCATGTCCCAGCTCGGTCAGCATTCTCCCAAACTCTGGGGTATCCTGCTCGTAATCTTCTTCCTCATTTATCAATCCAAATATTTCAGTTAAAATAGCGGGAGTCAATGTTACCTCTTCTCCGCCAATAGTTCCAGTCATTGAATCATCATTTGAAGATGAAGTAAATGCCCATTCTTTGATCTCTGGAATATTTATCTTTATCCGGGAGGACATAAGCTTTTCTAAACCTTGATCTTTGCACGGATTAAGAATTTCCACGATTCCGGATTCGCAGCAGCTGAACGACTCGAAATCGACACTGAATCCTACATCGAACTTCACTACTGCCAGGAGCGCTGGAGCAATCGCCATCGAAAGAGCTGGATAAGACGAGGGAGAGACGGCGAGGACTAAGCGGCAGAAATCGCAAGGCAAAGAGCAAGCGGGAAGACGGAATGCGAAAAGACGCTCTCCGTCGACGATAAAAACAACGATCTTTTAACCTAGGTCGACTATTGGCTTTATATTAAAACAACGATCGTCGATCTATTTAAAAGATACTGGAGACGATGGTCGAACGGTCGTTCGACGATCGGTCCTGAAGCAGAGTAGTCGATCAATCGTTCGACTATTTCTGTCTTCACAAACAACAAGCTGTCGTCAACCATAGATCGACGATGAGCTCGACCTGTTCGACGATCTTCGAACGCCGGTCGACGATCTTCAAGCAGATCAACTATTATCAACCATAGGTCGACGATAGGCTTGATCCGATCGACTATCTTTGAACGTCGTTCGACTATCTTCGAACAAGTTTCAACAAGGCAGACGTCACACTTAGTCTCTTCCATTAATCATGCCTAGTTGAACTAAAAAGAACAGATGCTTCTGTTCATCTAAGGGCTTGGTGAATATATCACCTCTCTGAAGGTCTGTGGATATGAACTCAAGGCTGATCTTGTTCTTTTCCACACAATCTCTCAGGAAATGGTGTCGGATCTCAATGTATTTCGTTCTAGAGTGGTGCACGGGATTTTGTGCAATAGAGATAGCACTGGTACTATCACACATGATTTTTATGTTCTTGTGTGTGTACCCATAATCCAAAAGTTGGTTTTGTATCCACAGGATCTGTGAACAACAACTAGCAGCTGCTATATATTCAGCTTCTGCAGTTGAGGTTGATACAGAGGCCTGCTTCTTACAGAACCAAGAGACCAATCTCTCTCCCAGGAACTGACAAGTTCCTGAGGTACTTTTCCTATCAACTCTACAGCCAGTATAATCAGAATCAGAATATCCAATTAATTCAAATTCTGACTCAGCTGGGTACCAAAGTCCTAGATTTAGACATCCCTTTAGGTATCTCAAGATTCTCTTGAGAAGAATCAGATGAGATTCCTTGGGATTGACCTGGAATCTAGCACAAAGGCATGTAGCAAACATTATATCTGGCCTACTTGCAGTTAAATACAATAGGGAACCAATAATGGCCCTATAATTCTTTTGATCAACAGGCTTTTCCTGATCATCAGAATCAATAACTACATTAGTAGCCATAGGTGTATGCATTGCTGAAGCATCAGGCATCCCAAACTTCTTTACCAATTCCTTGGCATATTTGGATTGGGAGATGAAGATGCCATCAGCATCTTGCTTTACTTGGAGACCAAGAAAGTAAGACAGCTCACCCATACTACTCATCTCAAACTTAGAATGCTTCAAGTTAGAGAACTTTTTGCACAGTTTGGGATCAGTGGAACCAAAAATAATGTCATCCACATACACTTGAACTAACAGGATTGTGTCCTTGTGGTGCTTGACGAAGAGGGTTCTATCAACTACTCCCCTAACAAAGTTGTGCTCTAACAGGAAACTAGCTAGAGTCTCATACCAGGCTCTTGGTGCTTGTTTGAGTCCATAAAGAGCTTTTTGCAACTTGAATACATGTGAGGGCTGAGTTGAAGAAACAAACCCAGGTGGCTGTTCAACAAATACCTCTTCCTTTAGCTCACCATTTAGAAAGGCACTTTTTACATCCATCTGAAAAACTTTAGTAGATGTCAGCATCCTCTATACTAAGGTGAATTATACAGAGTAAAAAGAACAATGCACATATACTTGAAAAACAAAACATAAGTTAAAGCAGGTTAGTTAATGAAATAGCCATAACCAGAATTAAATATATATATATAGAAATGTTTTAAGCACAGAAACAAAAGTCCAATTCCACATTCTTAGTTCAGCTCAAGATGGGGCATCCTTGTGCATCCTTTCTCTTTTCAAGTCTTGCCTTTCTAGGTAGCTGAAGGGTTTTGGAAAGTAAGTCCTGGGCCTGGGAGGAGCAGCTGGGTTGTTATGCCCCCAATTTCTGTCATGCAGCCTGATCTTTATCTGAGAAGCTTCGTAGGCTTTCCACTCTGAATAACTGTAGTAATTATCTCTGTTCTCCCCAAGATCAGTCACTAACCTCAGAGTATCAAGAATTAGGGACTTAGAGGTAGGAATCCACACTTCAGCATGAACAACAGGTGGTCTACCTTCAGAAGCTGGCTCTTTCCTTGGTGCAGAACGGCTGGCAGAAGCGCCGTCACCATATTTTCTTTTCTTCTTGGAAGGGCCTTGAGAACTGGAAGGGAAATCATCTTGCCATGCTTCAATATAGGATAGGGGAGGCTCAGTCACATCACCCTCAGCTCTAGGTGAGAAAACTGGCACACCTCCTTGAAGGGTTGCTTGAGCTGAGACATCTGCTGGAGGCTGTTCTGCAAGAGGATTTAGATGCTGAGGAATAATAGTAGGGTCCAGTTGAAACTCAGGAAAGTTTTGATTATGCAGCCAGACAGCAGTGTCATAGGTATAGAATTTGACTGACTGGAGCTGGGATAGAATGGATTCTTTCAATCCTTTTACTAGATCACTTATAGCCTCTTGAGATTGGGTAGACTGTTGTTTGACCTGGGCTTCAGCTTGTGCAGAAAGTTTTTCAACTTGTTCTTTTACAACCTTCTCCCCCTTGCTGATATCTATGGATAGCTTGGCAATAGCTTCATCCCTGAAGGTGCTTACTTCATCACATACTTTCACAACATTGGTTTCAGCTCTCTCATCTAGCTTGAGCTGATTGTGAGCTACTGTCTCTGCTTGGTTTCTTAGCTCACCTATGCTCGTGATGGTGTGATCTATGGCCTTGCCTCCAATCTGGAACAATTTTCTCAGTTCATCAGTATTTGCCTGGATTTCAGCAAAGCCTCTGCTCATCTCCTTTTCAAGAGCAGAGACCTTGGAGTTGACTGACTGCAGAGAGGCATCAAAGTAATCTCTCTGTTCTTTGAGCATGAGCTCAATCTTGCTGACTAGATCTGAAGAGGAGGAGGAAGAGGGAGCTGAGGTTAATCCAGGGACTGGTAGAGCAGTAGCAGTCCAAGGGGAGATCTCTTCCACAACCACTGAGCTTACAGCTCTCTTGGTTTGGATTAACTCAATGGAGTCACAGGGATCAGAGAAAGAGGGGAGAGAGAAATCAAGTGTCTTCAGAGGAGGGTCAACAGGGTCTGGGGAATCCTCCTCGTCATCGGACAGAATGATATCATCATGAAGATCTGTGGCACCCAAAGGGGAGAGAGCTGGAGACTGAGCAGGAGACTGGGCAGGAGACTTGGCAGGAGACTTGGCAGCTGAATCATTTTGAAAAGGAGGAGCATCTGAGCTTAGCTCATCAATGAATCTGTCTATATCTTCAGCTATAGACAGTAGGTGAGCTGTATCTGGAATCTCAGAGTCAGGAATTTCTGATTGAAGATGAGCTGGAGTAGGGGAAACTGGAGGAGTAGCAACTCTGACTTCTTCTTGTGCTGGAAACACTGATTCAGAAGTAACTTGAAGCTGAGAAAGAGAAGTGGCAGGCTCCCCCTCAACTAAAGCACCAGAGGTAGCAATAGTTTGATGTAGAGGAGGAGATGGGATCCTGACTTCAGGTAAACTGCTGTCTTGCTGTTGTGCTGAGATGGCATCAGCCTTGGAGGCTTGGGCAGGGTTCATGATCTTGAGGTCATACCTCTGAATGGAAGATATTGAGATTTTCTTCATGTGGTGAAGAGGAGTCCCTTTAGAGAAGTCAAACACTGTAGGATTGATCTCATGGAGGAGGAGGGAGATAATCCTGGCAAAACTGGGATGTTTGACGCTTTCTCTGATCTTATCCAGTATCATCATTCCAAACTGGAATTTCTTCCTGCAGACAATAGCTTGCATAACGTCAAATAGATTTTGGGATACATCTCTAATGGAGTAAGTCTTGCACCAGAGGATTTTGGCAATAATGTCAACGAGAAATTTTCCTTCTGAATTGAACAAAGAACGATTCAGGGTTTCACCTCCACCTTCTGGATCTCGACCACAGAATAAGGAGGTGCGGTCGGCATCTGCCTTGTCTAAATCATCTTCTTCGTCGACCACTGGCATCCGAAGCAGAGTGGCGACAGAGGTTTTGTCTAACCGAATTTCAACTCCACTGACCTTTGATTTCAGAACTGTACCATTGTGTCTAACCTTCAAATTTTTGTAGAACTCTTCAACATCAGGAAGCAAGAGGCGGCAGGGTTCTTGAAGAACGAAGGTCAATCCGGCCGTGTCCAGGAGAATCAGTAGGTTCTTGAAATCATCCGAGATATCTTCAATGCCATCTGTCACTAATTCAGAGCCGATTCCAAACTTGGAGGAGGGAGGAGCCATCAGCGATTCGGAAATCTTGCGGTGAAGGAAGACGAAGAACAGTAGTCGGGAATACGAGAAGTCGGCGGCTACTTGAGTGAATGAGAAGTGGAAAGGACTTTTTCGTTTTGAATATATATATAAATAATCCTAATTAGGTTTAAAGAGAATTAAGTATAATGGCATACCTGAACAAGGCGGCAATTTGCTGGGTGCGAGTAGAGATTTTGAAAATCCAAAATACTTCTGAATACTCGAGTAGTGGATGACAGCATACACGTGTATTAGGTTTAGTATACTCGAGTAGGCACAATATACACGAGTAATTAATCATACATACTCGAGTATGTAGTCAGCATACACGAGTATTAGGTTCTTAACGAATTTTCATACACGAGTATGAGAAGTTCATACGCGAGTATCTTTTGGATTACTCGAGTATATGAACCTTTTTACTCGAGTATTAGCCGTTTACTCGTGTAAGTGTAGCGATGCTCGAGTCTCTAATACTTGAAGGAATTGCCCTGGTAGATGTCTATTTCCACTGAAAAACTATACCTCTGAGCAGCCAACATTACAGATATCTTCTTAATTTGAGAGTCCATCACTGGTCTTCTTTGTTGAGCAGTCCAAGCTCAGTTTTGAAGAACGAGAACTTGGACTCGTCCAGCGGCTTAGTAAAAATATCTGCAACTTGCCTGTCTGTGGAGACATACTGTAGATCTATATCTCCATTTTCCACATGCTCCCGGATGAAATGATAGCGAAGCTCTATATGCTTGGTCCGGCTGTGGGAGACTGGATTGTTGGCTATTGCTATAGCGCTGGAAGAGTCACAGAACAGGGGAATGTTCTGGAACTTTATGTTGTAGTCTTCAAACTGATTCTTGATCCATAAGAGCTGTGCACAACAGCTGCCTGCAGAGATGTACTCTGATTCAGCCGTTGAGATGGCTACACAGTTTTGTTTCTTACTGCTCCAGGAAATGAGTCTCCTTCCGAGAAATTGGCAAGTCCCGGAGGTACTTTTCCTGTCATCTTTGCTACCTGCAAAATCTGCATCTGAAAATCCAATTAGTTCACTATCATTACTTCTTGGGTACCATAAGCCAAGATTTGGTGTACCTTTGAGGTATCTCAAGATTCGCTTTGCAGCGATGTAGTGAGATTCCTTAGAGTTCACCTGAAATCTAGCACATACACATGTTGAGAACATTATATCTGGTCTACTTGCAGTGAGGTAGAGCAAGGACCCAATTATGCTTCTGTACTTGGTTTCATCAAAAGGTTTCCCTTTCTCATCCTTGTCCAGAGACATAGCTGAGGCCATTGGAGTCCTCATAGAGGTTGCATTCTCCATTCCGAATTTCTTAAGTAGCTCTTTGGTGAACTTGGTCTGTGAGATGAAAATCCCATCTTCAGATTATTTCACCTGAAGCCCTAAGAAATACTTTAGCTCTCCCATACTGCTCATTTCAAACTTCCCTTGCATAAGTTTAGAAAACTTCTTGCAGAGGTTGTTATCCGTGGAGCCGAAAATAATATCGTCGACATAGATCTGCACTAGCAAAATCTTGCCTTTTATTTCCCTAAGAAATAATGTTTTGTCTATCTTTCCTCTTGTGAACTTGTTCTCAAGAAGGAAGCTAGACAGAGTCTCATACCAAGCTCGAGGAGCTTGTTTAATACCATATAGTGCTTTTTGCAATAAGTACACATAATTAGGATGGGTTGAATCAACAAAACCTGGAGGTTGCTCTACGTACACCTCTTCCTTTATGTCACCATTTAGGAAGGCGGACTTAACGTCCATTTGATAGACGGTAAAGCCCTTAAGTGCAGCGTAGGCAAGAAATAACCTGATCGCTTCCAGTCTCGCTACTGGAGCATAAGTCTGGTCGAAGTCGATTCCTTCTTCTTGACGATATCCCTTGGCGACAAGTCTGGCTTTATTCTTTACGATTATCCCGTCTTCATCCATCTTGTTCCGGTAGACCCATTTAGTCCCAATGACATTCTTACCTTTGGGTCTAGGAACAAGTGTCCAAACCTTGCATCGTTTGAACTGATTCAATTCTTCTTCCATGGCTAGAATCCAGGATACGTCGGAGTTGGCTTCCTCAAATTTCTTTGGTTCAACCTGTGAGAGAAAGCTTAAGTGTAAATTCTCGTTAGTTGTACCTCGACGAGTTCTGACGCCATCCCGAGGATCTCCTATTATTTGGTCAACAGGATGATCCTGCAAGTATCTGAACTCTAGAGTCCTTGCATCTGGGATCTCTTCCGCCACTGGAGTTGCATCTTCAGCTGGGATGTCTTCTTCATCTTGATCATCCACCTCTCCAATGGTGGTTGGAGAGGGGACCTTGATGAATGTCTCATTTTTATCTTCACTAGGTTCATCCAAGCTAAGTTCTTTCAACTTTGTACCTGCATCTACAATAGGCACACTAGACGAGTTGCTTTGCAACAGACTCGTCTCATCAAATACAAGATGTATCGACTCTTCCACCACCAGAGTTTTTCTATTGAATACTCTATAAGCCTTACTATGGCTACTATATCCTACGAAAATACCTTCAAAGCTTTTCTCGCTAAACTTGGTAGAGTGATACTTGCCATTGTTAAGTACGAAGCACTTACAGCCAAAGATTCTAAAGTATGAAATGGTTGGTTGCCTGCCTTTTAGAAGTTCGTAAGGAGTCTTATCATGGTTCTTGTTGATGAGTGCTCGATTTTGCACGTGACAAGCGGTGTTGACTGCTTCAGCCCAGAAATACTCCGGAAGTGAGGCATCACTCAACATAGTCCGACAAGCCTCTATGAGTGTTCTGTTCCTTCTCTCAGCTACTCCATTTTGCTGTGGAGTGCGAGGAGAGGAGAACTCATGAAAGATACCTTGACTTTCACAAAATTCTGTCATGGCTCCAGACTTGAATTCCGTTCCATTGTCACTTCTGATTTTGACTACGGAACAGTTGTATTCATTCTGGATCTGCCTCACAAAATTAGTGAAAATATCGAAGGTATCTGATTTGTGTTTCAGAAAGAACACCCACGCAAAGCGCGAGTAATCATCCACAATAACCAACGTATATTCCTTACCTCCCAAACTTCTAACCTGCAGTGGACCAAACAAGTCCATATGGAGAAGCTGCAAACTTCTATTGGAGTCCTTGCCTATTATGCTTTTAAACGAACTTCTTATTTGCTTGCCTTTGATACAAGCGTGACAAGGACTGTCCGTAACGCACTTGACATTAGGTGCATCACGCACTAAGTTTTGAGAGAATAATTTATTAATAGTTTTGAAATTAATATGTGCTAGTCTCTTGTGCCATTGGTCAGCAAGAGATGCACTACTTTTTGCCAAAAGACACACTGGTGTCGAAGAGTCTATACAAATAAAATTCAGAAAGAAAATATTTCTGCTTCGAGTGCCTGATAAGATAGTTTCCATATTGTTAACCGATTTTATCAAACACTTGTCAGCATGAAATTCAACTACGTATCCTTTGTCGCATAGTTGGCTTATGCTAATGAGATTGTGTTCCAATCCTTCAACATAGGCTACATCCGAAAAGGATACACTACCGTTAGAGATCATACCATAGCCTTTAGTTATTCCTCGATCTGAACCTCCAAAGATGACCTTTGGTCCGTTGCAGACTGAGGTGTAATTCTGTAGTAGGCTCCTTGTCCTGGTCATATGCCGAGAACATCCACTGTCCAAGTACCAGATTGGCATTTTGGTGGCCTTTGGACATACCTGCAATTACAATCATTTAGCCTTAGGAACCCAAACAAGTTTGGGTCCTTGGTCTCGAGTTAGAATACTCCCCCTACGAGTATTAGCCTCATGAGTGGTCACTCTCACGTTGCTAACCTTAGGGGTTGCGGCATTTTCAGGATTGAACCAACAATCACTGGCAAAATGACCAATTCTGCCACAGCACCAACAGTTGAACCTGTTGTATCTTTGCCTTGTGTAGTCCTGCTTGACTTTCTGGAATGAAGGTCTGGCAGGAGCTTTACTCTTGGAGGAGGAGGCTTCATGATGATGGCAGTTACATGAGGTCTTCTCCTTCATAGGCTTTTCTACAATGGGTTTTACTTTTGGTGTCTTTTTGAAATTATGACCATGAGCATAAGGTCCATAGCTTTGAAGCTGAATCTCCTCATAAGGTGCCTTGAAGACACTCTCGCCAAAGTTACGAGGACGAGTCCAACCTTGGTATCTTGACTTAGGCTTCTCAGGGATCGGCCTAGAAAAGTGTCCGTAGGTGGACTCATAATCGAGTTCGTTCGTGGGAAAGATAACTTTCTTGAACACAACAGGTTCCAAGGGAGCTTTCCCTTTTTCTTCAGCGAGAGCCTTCCGGGCAGCCTTATTCTTTCTCTTGGCCTTGTTTCTCCTAGAGGATTTACTAGAAGAGACAATGTGGCCTAAACCAGCACCCTTGGCCTTAGCAGAGAATTCAGCAACGATTGGAAGAACTGTCTTAGGCTTAGAAAAACTCTCAACAAGCTTCTTTTCAGCCTCGAGTTGTCGTTCCAAATCTTTGATGATTTCCTCTTTAAGGTCGATGTGCTTGAGAGCTTTATTGTATCCCTCCATAGCTGCATTGAGGTTCTCTTGAAGAGAGTTAGTCTTATCGACTTCTTCTCTCAAGCTGCTCTCAGTAGCTCGTAGAGAATTTATTTCTTTGGCTTGAGCTTTCATTAATCTACGACATTTTTCGTAAGCGGTGAGTAACTCCTTGTACTAACCCATGAGCTCAGATTCATCTTCAGAGGAATATCCCTCTTGCTCATTGTCATCATCAGAATCAGAGAGAGGAGTGTGAGATTTTACCTCCCCAGTAAACTGGGGGACTTGTTCATCATCCGAATGAGCCATGAGCCCAAAGTAAGCTTCCTCTTCTTCACTCGACTCAGATGAGTCAGAGTCGCTGAGAGTTTTGCTCTTCTTGGCTACTAAGCTTTTCTCTGTCCTCTTCTTGTGGTGTGAGGATTTCTTTTCCTCTCTTCTTCCACCCTCTTTCTTTTTGTGAGGGCAATCGGCGATGACGTGACCTGGCTTATTGCAACAATAACAAATGATGTCAGTAGAAATCTGTTTGTTCGGTTTAGAATTATACCTATCATGGCTACTTGAGCCTTTCTTCCGATGATCACTGTCATGTCGTGATCTTCTATATGAGGCATCCTTGCCTCTCCATTGCTTCTTCTTGTTCAAAAATTTCTTGAACTACCTTGAGAGTAGGGAGAACTCTCCATCAGATAGTTCTGAGCCAGATGAGCTGGGCTCAGATGATTCTTCTTCATCAGCCTCAGGAACTGGGGCAGGAGAGCTAGCCTTTATCTTCCTTGAGCTATCTGCCTTTAGAGCGACAGATTTCTCCTTTGATGCAGACCGGCTTGTCTCTTCTTCAGCTTTTCTTGAGTTGATTTGTAGCTCGTAAGACATAAGCTTTCCGAACAGATTTTGCGGGTCCGTCTCAGCTAACCTTCCAAACTCCCGAATGGCACATACCTTATTGTCCCATTCCTTGGTTAGGGATCTTAAGAATTTGTCATTGAGTTCCCCGTTGGTGAAGACTCGGCCATAAACTCTTAGGCCGTTCACTATCTTGAAAAAGTTCTCGAATGTGTCAGCTATGGCTTCCTTGTGACCTTGCCGGAAGGCTTCATACTTTTGATTCAGAAGGGATCTCCGATCATCCCTCACCTCTTCAGTGCCTTCCATCAGAGTCACCAGGGATTGCCACATCTCCTTGGCAGACTGGCAATGAATTAGATTCTGCAGCATTGAGTCATCGACTGCACTTGCTATAATATTTTTAGCCTTCTTGTCCAGAGAGACAAGTGCAATCTCATCCTTGTCTAGATCCATCAACTTCTTGGGAACTTGCTTGTTAGGATCTATGGTGGAAGTAGTCATAGGAATGTGGGGACCTTCTTCAACAATCATGAAGATCCGGGGATCTACTGCTTCCATGAAGAACTTTACTCTTTCCTTCCACATAGGAAAGTTGTTCTTGGTGCAGATAGGGAGTTTAGCAAAATCCTTGGTCTTACTCATGCTTGATACTTTTCAGAAAACAACTTAGAAGGATAAGATCAAGGTGTTAACCTTTTAACGATCAACCTCCCTCTGATACCAATTGCGAGGTCTAAGTTGGTAGCCTAAATCACCTAGAGGGGGGTGAATAGGTGAAATGCGTGTCAAAAGCGGAATTAAAATTTAACGCAGCGCACATCAAGCAATCACAGAAGACAAGAGATTTATAGTGGTTCCCCAACCTTGGGTACGTCCACTTTCCTCACCGATCTAGCAAATCACTAGACTCGGCTACTCCACTATCTCGGATTGAAAACAATCCTACACCTCGGAACCACGTTCCTACAAATCTCGATCCAACTGGATCTACAAAACTCGGAAGAAAGATCTTCCTACAAATCTCGGAGAAAAACTCCTACAATGAAATTTAGGTTTGAGAATAAAAATCAACGCAACAAATTTCAGATCTGGATCTTTGACAGTCTTCTTCTTTAGGAGCTTTGACTTGATCAGAAAAGGTTGAAGATGACTTGAGAGAAAGATCCACAAATCTGAAAACTAGAACCACCTCGATCGAGAAGATAGATCTGAAATCCTTGAGGCTCGGCGAGATCGAGTGATTCACTCTTGTCTGGATCGCTAGAGAAATAGTTCCTTGAAGACGGAGATCGACGATCCAGAATTTCGTCCGTGAACGACAATGGCGGCGGCGGCGGCGTGAGAATTAGGGTTCACGGAATTTCCTTTTTCTTTAAAAGAATATCTCTGTAATCTTGTTAATTAGTCAATTCTGAAATGACCTATTTATAGGTGGACTCCAACGGTCATAATCTTAATTAAGGATGACACGTGGACCAATCAGAAATGACGGATTCAAAATACTTAGCGAATTCGAACTTAGAAGAATTCTGGAATAGGGAACAGCTATACTCGAGTAAGAGAAGATATACTCGAGTATGGGAGTTTAGATACTCGAGTGACAACGAGACATATACTCGAGTATGAGAATAGAAAATTACTTGAGAGAAATGAACTACTCGAGTATTAGAAGAGACATACTCGAGTATCAGAACAGATATACTCGAGTATCAGCAAAGATATACTCGAGTATCAGCATATGAATCCAGGAAACATTCACCTACTCGAGTATTAAAATCAACTACTCGAGTATAGAATAATTTACTCGAGTATCAAAATCAATTACTCGAGTACCAACTGCTTACTCGAGTATTAAAACCAACTACTCGAGTATCGAATAATTTACTCGAGTATCACAATCAATTACTCGAGTATCAATACTTGAACTTGCAGAAAAGAGAAGAAAAAGGATCTACTCGAGTATGATATATGATTTACTCGAGTGATTAACTTACTTACTCGAGTATGAAAACACCTTACCCGAGTGACTGACTAACTACTCGAGTATAGAAGTATATACACGAGTATTCAGAGCCTACTCGAGTAAGTCTAACTGATTACTCGAGTAAGTCTAATTAACTACTCGAGTATGGAAATATATACACAAGTATTAAGTCTGATACTCGAGTATAACAAAGGGGTTACTCGAGTATTTTGGACTTAGAAAAATTTCTGAGGAAATTAGTTCCAATGCTTCTGTCCATCAATCCAAGTGCATATAGGAAGTGTATCCCAATTGAGAGGCTATACATGGGCCAACACTTTGGATCACACAATGAGGGATTACATTGTATGGTCCTGTGTTTGGTGACCCATTATAGACTGACATTGGTCTACACTTGGCAATTAGAACCTGCACACATACAACTTAAACACAGCATCAAATACACCTTAATTCATCTTAGTTCAAGGTCTGACCTCCTACAAATCTGAGGTATTGTGGAGACAAATCCCAACAAAACTTCATATAGGCTGCATAGACTAAGAAGATCCTTATTGCCTCTAGCCTTGCAACAGGAGCAAAGGTTTGGTCATAATCTATACCTTCCTCCTGTCTATAGCCCTGAGCTACAAGCCTAGCTTTGTTCCTTACAATGATTCCATTTGCATCCAACTTGTTTCTATACACCCACTTGGTGCCTATGATCAGTTGGCCTTTAGGTCTTGGAACCAAAGTCCATACTTTACATCTCTCAAACTGATTGAGTTCCTCTTGCATAGCAATGATCCAGTGGGGATCTAGCTCAGTATCTTTAATGGTGAGGGGCTCAATCTGTGAGAGGAAACAAGCGTGCATCACATCCTGTCTTAACTGATGTCTTGTTTGAACACCAGCTGATATGTCTCCTATCACTTGAGATGTAGGGTGATCTCTAAGTGTGACAACATCAGCAGGTGGGATGTGATCTTCAGCAATAGTTGGGATTAATTCCTCAGGAGGAATTTGATCTACTATTGGTGGAATAACAACAACTTCTGCAATGTCTTCATCACTGTCTGATTCAGTGATATGAAGAGTTGAAAGATGGAGAATCTCTTGAGTAACATCTTTATTAGATTCTTGTACCTACAATGAACTAGAGGAAGGGGAAGTTTCCTTCTCCTTGTAAAACATTTGAGATTCATCAAAGGACACATGAACAGACTCTTCAATTTTAGAAGAAGATTTATTAAAAACCCTATAAGCTTTGCTTACTTGGGAATATCCAAGAAAAATTCTCATTGAAGCTTTTGCTTCAAACTTTCTAAGGTATTCTTTATTATTATTATGAATATAAACTACACAACCAAATACTCTAAAATAATTTATTTTAGGTTTCTTTCCTTTAAGCAACTCATAAGGAGTTTTACACTTAAGTTTGTGTATCAGACTTCTATTCAAGACATAGTTGGCTGTACTAACAGCTTCTGCCCAATAGGAAAGAGGCATATTAACATCTGCCAACAATGTGCCAGCAACTTCAATCAGGGTTCGATTCTTCCTTTCAACTACCCCATTTTGTTGGGGAGTTCTAGGAGCTGAGAAGCTATGTTTGATACCTTCTCTCTCACAGAATTCTTGCATGAGAAGAGAGTCAAACTCAGTACCATGATCACTTCTGATCAAGGCCACATGAGTAGAGTACTCAGTCTGCACACATAATAGAAAATCTGTAAGGGCTTTGAAGTTATCAGACTTAGTTCTCAAAAAGAACATCCAAGTGAATCTAGAGAAGTCATCTACAATGACTAGGGTGTAATACTTCCCTCCTAGACTCTGTACATTTATTGGACCAAATAGGTCCAAATGTAATAAATACAGGATTCTAGGAGAATCACTTTTATTTACTGATTTAAATGAATTCTTGGTTTGCTTGCCTAATTGACAAGCCTTGCATAGGCTCTCCTTCTTGTAGGGGCAAGAAGGTAAACCTCTAACAAGGTTGTGCTTAGATAACCTAGATATATTCTTGAGGTTAACATGGCTAATCCTTTTATGCCATAAAGTATTGTTATTTGTTACTTCATTAAACAAGCAGATTTCTGAGTGAGTTGAGTTAAAATCTACTAAATAAATATTACCTTGTCTAATACCTACTAATACAACATTATTATTTAAAGTAATATTACAAAGAGAGTTAGAAAATGATACCTGGTATCCAGCATCACATAACAGACTTACTGAAATTAGATTATGCTTCAGTCCAGTTACATAAGCAACTCTCTTGAATGTTACAGCTCCAATTGTCATCCTGTCATAGCCTTCAGTTTGACCACAGCTTGAATCTCCAAAGATCACCTTTGGGTCAAGCTTGGCTTTGAACTTTGACAGATGTTCTTTATTTCCTGTCATATGCTTGGAGCAACCACTATCCAAATACCACTTATTTTGAGTGATAGGATAGGTCTTCACCTACAAATAAATCAATTAAACATTGTGGACCCAGGTAACCTTGGGTCCCTTGTTTTTCACATAAGAAAAACTGGAAATAAATGAATAAGCAGGTTGAGGGTGATAACTTAACGGGTAAGATCTCCTAGGTGGGATTCTCCATGCAGATGATGGGTCAATGAACCTAGGGTTTTTATTTTCATTCTGGTTTCTAAAGTTCTGGGTGTAGTTTTGAAATTCTTATTGAAAGCGTCGATCGGCGTTCGACGATTGGTACCCAGATCGTCGATCTCCGTTCGACCACTGGGCCTGCGATCGTCGAGCTGCGTTCGACGCTCTTTATAATTCCTTAAATTGTTGTTTTCTTTTCTCTCTCTTAGCTTTATTTAAAGCTTTATTAACCTGATTAACTTGCTCAGTGTTTTTTATTCCACTAGATGAAATAAAATTCACTGGAGTTGAAAGATGGTTTTTAAGAACAATTGGGGGTTCACTAGAAGATGCTCCTAAGCCTAATTTATTATTGCCTGACCTAGTGTTAGACATGCTGGTTATTTCAAGCAGCTTAAGGCTTCTACCATTCAGAGACTCTTCTAACCTTTTGGACTTAGCTAATTCATTCTTAAAGAATTTTATTTCTTCACTAGCATTAGTGAGTTCTTCTGATAACCTAATGTTTTCAATAGAAATTAATTCAGATTCAGCTAGTTTATTTCTAAGTTCTTTTATTTCCTTTTCAGAACTAATTAAATCTAAACATAAAGATTTAAAATCTGATTTAAATTCATCAGATGTAAAGTCGTAAGAAGATAATACCTCATCTTCAGTTGGCATTTCTTCATCAGAATTTGAACTCTCTACAGCTGAGTGATTGCTGCATGCATCAATTGCCATCAGGCAAACTTCCTTTGCCTTCTTTTCTTCCTCATCCTCACTGGAGCTTGAGGAGGAAGATTCCTCATCAGAATCGCTCCAGGTTTCAACAACAAAGCCTCTCTCCTTCTTTTTGTTTTTGTAGGAGGATGGCTTGGAATGCTTCCTGTGCTGATCCTTGTCTTTCCTTTTATCTTTATTCTTTTCCTCTGGACAATCTGGAAGAATATGTCCAGGCTTCCTACAACCATAGCAAATTATTTCTTTAGAAGGAGTACGATCATACCTCGGTTTATCTCATACTTTGAAGACTTCTTTCTGAATTCTTTCCTTCCCATCTTGAGAAACCTTTTGGCAAATAATGCCATCAGTTCCTCATTGGACTGGCTTCCTTCAAAAGCATCAGCAGCCTTGAGAGCAAGGGTTTGCTCTTTTCTTATGGGAGTTGGAGTTTTTGCTTTAGCTTCAGCTTCCCTGGACTTCAGCACTTGCTCAAAGGACTTGAACTTGCCGAGAAGGGCTTCTGTTGAGATTTCTGTTGTACTTCTGGCCTCCTTGATAGGCCAAATCCTCAGATCCCATGTGCTAGGGAAGCACATAAGAATCTTATCATTGACCTCTGTCAATGAAATATCCTTATTAAGAGTCCTCAGCTCATTGATGATTGAGCTGAGCCTTGTGTACATAGCTTCAACTGATTCAGCATCAGTTTTCTTGAAGTTCTCATACTGTGAGATAAGGTTGGACCTCCAGTCCTTCCTTTCATCAGCTGAACCAGCTACAATCTGGTTCAGTGTATCCCACATTGCTTTTGCTGAGCAGCAGTCAGCAACCTTCTGGAATACTTCATCAGACATTGTCTGAGCCAGAATGTTCATTGCTTTAGCATCTGCTATCTTTGCCTTTTTGTATTCATCATTGTAATCTGGAGAAGGCACTACACTCATATCAGTTGATGATGAGGCAGTAGTGTACAACCCCGTAGCCGGGCGAGCGGGACCCTCCCCAAATGTCGGCCTAGGGGCGTGCTACGGGCGACTAATTGGTGCGACCCCGTTCGAAGACGTGCGGGTGCTCGCGCATGCGTGCGGAGGCTTTAGGTGTATAAGCCTTTTTATGTTATATAATATAGATATATATATATATATATATATATATATATATATATATATATATATATTAGGAAAAAGGGAAAGAAAAAAGGGGGAAGTAGGAGGGCAGCAGCTCTCTCCCCCCCCCCCCCCCGGCTCAGCCCGATCTAGGGCAAGCAGCCGCCGCCCCTGCCTCTCCCCTCTCTCGCCGATCTAGGGCAAGCAGCCGCCGCCCCTCCCCATTCCTCTCTCTCGTCGGCCAAGAGGAGAAATCGAGCGGCCGCCCCTCCCCTCTCCTCTCTCTCGTCGGCCAAGAAAAAGTCGAGCCCCGGCCTCCCTTCCTCTCCCGTCGCCGCCTGCAGGAGGAGTCAAGCCCGAGCCCCGGCCTCCCTCCCTCTCCCGTCGCCGGCCGCACCAAGCCCAGGCCGCACCAAGCCCAGGCCGCCCCCTGCCTCTCCTCTCTCTCGCCGCCGCCGCCTAGGGCAAGAGAAGCCCCAGCCGCCCCTCCTTTTCTCCTGTCCAGCAAGGAGGAGCCCCTCCTCCTTTCTCTATCCAGGCCGCCGCCGGCAAGGGAAGAGCCCGACCTCCCTTTTTCCTCCATTTCCGGGAGCCGCCACCGCCGCCTAGAGAAATTCCTATTTGGCCGGTCCTCCTCCTCACCTCTTGGCCGACCAAGAGAGGTGAGGTTTGGTAGCATTTGATGGAGGTGGCCGACCGGTGGCGGTGGAGGTAGGACAACTCGTGTTGGAGCGCGATCGGCCATGGAGAGGTTCGGCCGTGGAGGGAAAAATCACTTGGGGCCTTCAACTCTCCCGCGGAGGTCGGATCCGCGCATGGACAACCACTGCGGACGCTGGACGTCGAGCCTCGGGCAATGTGCGCGGTTGCGGCTCCTCCAAACACGCGTCAAGGGTAACGAAGTTTCTACTTGGGCAGGTGAAGCCCTTATTTTTCATATTTGCATGGAAGCACCTCTCCACCAACGGGTGGGGAAAGGGAGCTCTCCGACGGGTCGACGTGTGCGTCCCCGTAATTAATTGCATTAGTGCCCGGAAGTGTGAGTACGGGTTTAGGCATGCTGTGTGAAGCCCATTCGGACGTATGAGCCGAATTGGTGATGTGCTGTGTGAAGCCCGTCCGGACGCATGAGCCGGGTGGGTGATGTTCTGGGGTTCCCGGAGAAGACTCAGTGGAAGTTGTATTTTATTCATTTGCAGGGAATGCGCACCATAGCCCCCAAAAAGGGGGTGCGCGCATTATGTTTGGTCCGCTTATATTAGCCGACTAACGTTTAGCTGGCCGCTGCTTGCCGAGACGTTGGCGTACAGATGCTGCAGTACCAAGCAGGGAATAGTAGGCTTAAGCCCAAGCTTGCGCCGGCCCTTGAAGGCCTAGTTTTGTTTATGTGGCCGGCCTGCGTGCTGAGTATGGAATTTATATTCCTGTAATTATTTATATGTCTGTGATGCCCTGTGAATGTTTTTTATCTTTTTCATCTTAGGCGGGCGGTATGTTCGCGAACCGCTCGCCCCGTGGGACCCCCGAGGTATAGTTGCCGGGAAGCCCCTAATGGCCTGTTGACAGCCTTTTAGGACAACGTGGTTACGTTGTTAGCGGCCCAATTGGGGCTGCGTGGAGTAGGGCTGCTGGGCGGTATAGCGCCATTAAAAAGGCGGGCGGGGAACAGTTTTTATAGACCCAGGGAGACACCTCTAGTTCAGGAGTGGATTTTGAGATCCTCCTTAGATGTTCCGGCCGGCCAAGAGAGCCCGCCGAAGGTGTCTTAGCTCAGCCCCTGGTGTGGGAGGGGAAGAGTTCGATAGTCTTCCGGGTATGCGGTGGGACCTCCACGCTGAGGCCTTGGGTCTGTCCCTTGTGTTCCTAGCCTTGAGCCTAGATTGTTCACTTGAGTGTAGTAGGTGTGCGGCCACCCCTTCCCCAAGGGTCGAACTCCACAAGAGGCCGGTTTTCCGGTTTCAACATTTTGGTGCGGTGAGCGTGGAGAGTGGCCAGCACGGAAAATCTCAGGTGGATGTCATGGCTTTAGAAGAGGAACCAAGAGACGACCAGGGTCATGCGCGGACACTTTGTATGTAAGGTCCTCATACTCGGAGTTGTCCCCTCCCATAGCTGTTGTTAGAATCTCGTAGTATTTGGAGTGGGATAAGCACCAGTTTGAAGCGCCTCTGCCTGCGAAAACGCGTATATCCTCACTTATCGCATCAGTGAGAAGCCTGGAGGTTGTTATCTTTAAGGTCAAGTAAGAGAGCGGCTGAGAGGTATTTGGGGCCGGGGTGACCCAAAAGGGTTCCATCCCTAGTGGTAATATGTTTTCTCTTCCTTACGATTCAGTAGCAGTGGAGTTTTCTCTTTATTGCCAATTCTCCTCGAGCTTCTGAGGGCTTTAAGGGTTAGCCTCGTGATCGACTCCGGAAGCGAAACGTCCAACCCGTTCCTTTTAAATAGCCTAGTTCGGACGATGGGACGGTGCCGCGGGACTTTAAGCGCTATTGTAAGACCGAGCCTCTGCACTGACGGCCGAGATCAGCTCCCCCCTTGCACGTCGGCCTATGTCCTCCCGACCGCACCTCTCCTCCGACTAGAGGAATTATCAGGAACGAGCCTAGACGCTAACCTCCCAGATTTGATAAAGGGCCGATCTCTCCAAGCAATCACAAGTGAAGGCCTTTGTTATTGAGAGATCAAGATAACATATAAAGGGGCAGGTTTTGGCCCAAGGGAAGATGTTGGCCTCGAGTGCGTCCTAGAGGACCCTCACAACAACATTACCCGTCGCCCATGCACTAGCTCTCATCATTGAGTGACATGGCGAAAAGCGATCTCTGTCATTAGATCAGGATACGAGCCGTCGACCTGTTCCTCATAAATAGCCCAGTTCGGATGATGGGACGGTGCCGCGGGACTTTAAGCGCTATTGTAAGACCGAGCCTCTGCACTGACGGCCGAGATCAGCTCCCCCCTTGCACGTCGGCATATGTCCCCCCGATTGCATCTCTCTTCCGATTGGAGGAATTATTAGGAACAGGCTCAGACGCCAACTTCCCGATTTGACGACTTCCAGATCGCCTCTCTTATAAAAGAATGCGTCCTCCATTTATAAAAGCATCGGTTCGATTAACTCTCCAACATCTCTTAAGTAAGCAGGATGAATCCGCCTCGAGCAAAGTCAAGTCCTCGAGTAGCAGTGCATTTCCCTATCACCAAAAATCGGGCTGAGTATGAGGCGGTTATAGCGAGACTGTGCCTGACCAGAGAAATTAGAGTACACGATGTGGAGGTTCAGTATTGAGCAGGACCCCGAGTGATGCTCTGCCCCGGGTAGACCCGCTGCCTGGCTCCTACTAACTGGCAGGTCCGTAGGCTCGCCTGGGGGGTAAGGGACCCCGAGTGCTGCTCGGCCCCGGGTAGACTCGCTGTCAGGCTTTCACTAGCTGGCAGGACTGTAGGCACACCTGGGGGGAAAGGGAGATAGTTTCAGATTTGGGAAAAATTTGGGTATTGCGCAGGACCCCGAGTGATGCTCGGCCCCGGGTAGACCCGCTGCCTGGCTCCTACTAGCTGGCAGGTCCGTAGGCTCGCCTGGGGGGTAAGGGACCCCGAGTGCTGCTCGGCCCCGGGTAGACTCGCTGTCAGGCTTTCACTAGCTGGCAGGGCTGTAGGCACACCTGGGGGGAAAGGGAGATAGTTTCAGATTTGGGAAAAATTTGGGTATTGCGCAGGACCCCGAGTGATGCTCGGCCCCGGGTAGACCCGCTGCCTGGCTCCTACTAGCTGGCAGGTCCGTAGGCTCGCCTGGGGGGTAAGGGACCCCGAGTGCTGCTCGGCCCCGGGTAGACTCGCTGTCAGGCTTTCACTAGCTGGCAGGGCTGTAGGCACACCTGGGGGGAAAGGGAGATAGTTTCAGATTTGGGAAAAATTTGGGTATTGCGCAGGACCCCGAGTGATGCTCGGCCCCGGGTAGACCCGCTGCCTGGCTCCTACTAGCTGGCAGGTCCGTAGGCTCGCCTGGGGGGTAAGGGACCCCGAGTGCTGCTCGGCCCCGGGTAGACTCGCTGTCAGGCTTTCACTAGCTGGCAGGGCTGTAGGCACACCTGGGGGGAAAGGGAGATAGTTTCAGATTTGGGAAAAATTTGGGTATTGTGCAGGACCCCGAGTGATGCTCGGCCCCGGGTAGACCCGCTGCCTGTCTCCTACTAGCTGGCAGGTCCGTAGGCTCGCCTGGGGGGTAAGGGACCCCGAGTGCTGCTCGGCCCCGGGTAGACTCGCTGTCAGGCTCTCACTAGCTGGCAGGGCTGTAGGCACACCTAGGGGGAAAGGGAGAGAGCTTGAAAAGAGCTGATTTTTTGTTATGTTGCAGTGTATTAAGTATTGCGTGTATCGCTGATGATGAGCCTAGGAGGAGAGAGACAGGCTAGCGATATTCGTGCTAGAGCCTTTGGCGGGACTATGTGAAAAGTAAGCCCTGGGGTGGAGCTCCCTTTATACCCAAATGGGGAATTCTCGCTTTTTTTTTCTTTGGGTCGGCTCCCACTCGCCGGATACGTAGGGTTGGATGATTCTTTCCGAGCTTGTACCAACCTCGAAAAGAGCGGGGATTGTGTACAACCCCGTAGCCGGGCGAGCGGGACCCTCCCCAAATGTCGGCCTAGGGGCGTGCTACGGGCGACGAATTGGTGCGACCCCGTTCGAAGACGTGCGGGTGCTCGCGCATGCGTGCGGAGGCTTTAGGTGTATAAGCCTTTTTATGTTATATAATATAGATAGATATATATATATATATATATATATATATATATATATATATATATATATATTAGGAAAAAGGGAAAGAAAAAAGGGGGAAGTAGGAGGGCAGCAGCTCTCTCCCCCCCCCCCCCCCGGCTCAGCCCGATCTAGGGCAAGCAGCCGCCGCCCCTGCCTCTCCCCTCTCTCGCCGATCTAGGGCAAGCAGCCGCCGCCCCTCCCCATTCCTCTCTCTCGTCGGCCAAGAGGAGAAATCGAGCGGCCGCCCCTCCCCTCTCCTCTCTCTCATCGGCCAAGAAAAAGCCGAGCCCCGGCCTCCCTTCCTCTCCCGTCGCCGCCTGCAGGAGGAGTCAAGCCCGAGCCCCGGCCTCCCTCCCTCTCCCGTCGCCGGCCGCACCAAGCCCAGGCCGCACCAAGCCCAGGCCGCCCCCTGCCTCTCCTCTCTCTCGCCGCCGCCGCCTAGGGCAAGAGAAGCCCCAGCCGCCCCTCCTTTTCTCCTGTCCAGCAAGGAGGAGCCCCTCCTCCTTTCTCTATCCAGGCCGCCGCCGGCAAGGGAAGAGCCCGACCTCCCTTTTTCCTCCATTTCCGGGAGCCGCCACCGCCGCCTAGAGAAATTCCTATTTGGCCGGTCCTCCTCCTCACCTCTTGGCCGACCAAGAGAGGTGAGGTTTGGTAGCATTTGATGGAGGTGGCCGACCGGTGGCGGTGGAGGTAGGACAACTCGTGTTGGAGCGCGATCGGCCATGGAGAGGTTCGGCCGTGGAGGGAAAAATCACTTGGGGCCTTCAACTCTCCCGCGGAGGTCGGATCCGCGCATGGACAACCACTGCGGACGCTGGACGTCGAGCCTCGGGCAATGTGCGCGGTTGCGGCTCCTCCAAACACGCGTCAAGGGTAACGAAGTTTCTACTTGGGCAGGTGAAGCCCTTATTTTTCATATTTGCATGGAAGCACCTCTCCACCAACGGGTGGGGAAAGGGAGCTCTCCGACGGGTCGACGTGTGCGTCCCCGTAATTAATTGCATTAGTGCCCGGAAGTGTGAGTACGGGTTTAGGCATGCTGTGTGAAGCCCATTCGGACGTATGAGCCGAATTGGTGATGTGCTGTGTGAAGCCCGTCCGGACGCATGAGCCGGGTGGGTGATGTTCTGGGGTTCCCGGAGAAGACTCCGTGGAAGTTGTATTTTATTCATTTGCAGGGAATGCGCACCATAGCCCCCAAAAAGGGGGTGCGCGCATTATGTTTGGTCCGCTTATATTAGCCGACTAACGTTTAGCTGGCCGCTGCTTGCCGAGACGTTGGCGTACAGATGCTGCAGTACCAAGCAGGGAATAGCAGGCTTAAGCCCAAGCTTGCGCCGGCCCTTGAAGGCCTAGTTTTGTTTATGTGGCCGGCCTGCGTGCTGAGTATGGAATTTATATTCCTGTAATTATTTATATGTCTGTGATGCCCTGTGAATGTTTTTTTATCTTTTTCATCTTAGGCGGGCGGTATGTTCGCGAACCGCTCGCCCCGTGGGACCCCCGAGGTATAGTTGCCGGGAAGCCCCTAATGGCCTGTTGACAGCCTTTTAGGACAACGTGGTTACGTTGTTAGCGGCCCAATTGGGGCTGCGTGGAGTAGGGCTGCTGGGCGGTATAGCGCCATTAAAAAGGCGGGCGGGGAACAGTTTTTATAGACCCAGGGAGACACCTCTAGTTCAGGAGTGGATTTTGAGATCCTCCTTAGATGTTCCGGCCGGCCAAGAGAGCCCGCCGAAGGTGTCTTAGCTCAGCCCCTGGTGTGGGAGGGGAAGAGTTCGATAGTCTTCCGGGTATGCGGTGGGACCTCCACGCTGAGGCCTTGGGTCTGTCCCTTGTGTTCCTAGCCTTGAGCCTAGATTGTTCACTTGAGTGTAGTAGGTGTGCGGCCACCCCTTCCCCAAGGGTCGAACTCCACAAGAGGCCGGTTTTCCGGTTTCAACAAGTAGCTGCAGCAGGTGCTCTTGGTGGTCCTGTCAAAATAGAAGCAAAGATACTCTCATCAATAGAATTCATATATAATTTAATCCTTGCCTTCAAGATGCTAAACTTAGCTAAGTTGCATGCTGGAGGTCTGGTGCTAGAATAATCCTTGGACTGGGCCATGATAGTGAAAGTGAATATCTATAAACTTTGGTATCTATCAGGATCTTGTGACTTAGGTGTTAGCCTATACAGTCAGCCAACCTCCCTCTGATACCAATTGAAAGAAAAGGGATAGATACTACTCTAGAGGGGGGGTGAATAGAGTAATCAAAAATTACACTAGCAAAGTTGACTGTCTACTCAACTCCCTTGGAGTTAATTGCGGAATGAAGGTTATAGATATTTGAGATGAAACCCTAAAGCCTAACACAAGTGTTGTGCACAAAGGCAGCCAACTGTAATTACAGTTAAGGCTTGGAATCCTAAATAGCAACTAGCAATCCTAGTTAAAATCTAATCACAGCCAATCAGCACAGAGAATTAAATAAACAATCCAGACGACACAAGGAATTTATAGTGGTTCCCCAAACAACTTGGGTACGTCCACTCTTCTACCAACAAGGTAGGAATCCACTCAGGTTTTTGATCAGGTGCCCTGCCACCAACAAGATCTGCTGCAGGTAGATCTAGAGACCCTTTAGACTTTTGATCAGGTGTCTAAAAACCAACACAGGTTTTTGATCAGGTGCCCTACCACCAAGGTATACTTTTGAAGGGAGTAATAACCCTTTACAGGAGGGGGAAAGGAGGTTAGAATGTCTTCTCTATTTTACAATAGATTAGAGAAGCACAATAACTTGCACTGAGCTAGAAAGCTCTAAAGAATCAAGGCTCCCCCTGGCTAATAGAATGTCCAGGTGAAGTCTTGCTTCAGTGCAGAAACTCTTCAGAAAATCTGAAGGAAAAAGCTACAAAAAGATAAATAATATGAAATAAAATTTCTTCTTTAGGCAGCTATCTTCTTCTTCTTCTTCTTCAAAAATCTCTGAGTGCAAATCTTCCTGGAGGCAGGAGAACTCAGGTTGAAGAAGAGTGAAGAACTAAAACTTCTTCTCAGTTGAATATGAATGAGCTGAGAGCAGTTGAAAACTGTAAGCTTTAAGTTTGAATGCTGCAGTTAGCTTTTGAATATGAGAACTAGTTGATTTCTTTCTCCAAAGAAGTCTTTATATAGCAGCAGCAGCAACGGCTCTCAAAAGAGTTTGAATCTTGTCTTCTATTGAAATCTACAAGCTGGGCTGCAAAAAGCATAAAGCAAAACAAATACTGCAGGCAGATATCCTATAAAAGGATAAAGCTTTCTAAGAAGCTGCAAATAACTCTGATGAAATAATACAAGAGAAAGTCACATCAGAAGAGACTCTTTATGGCCAAGGAAGACTTTTTGAGTCTAACGGCTATAAAGGACAGCCTGGCAGATCAAGCAGAAATCACATCTCAGCTAATAAGACAAACAACTTTGTTTGAAAAAGATTAGCTCATGCATAAGAAATGGAACAGATATTGCATGGAAATAATATCACAATTTATTCAAATAATCTTTTATAAAATATGCTAAAATAAATATGAAATGAATCACATCATAGAAGACGACAAAATTATTCAAAACATACAGCAAAACGTCGAACGACCCTCGGAGATCGTCGAACGAGGCACATAGATCGTCGACCTATCAGACAGATAGTCGAACGATCCAGATAGTCGAACTATCAAAGAAGATAGTCGAACTACCTCAGCAGATAGTCGAACTATCAGGACAGATAGTCGAGCTATCAGATAGTCGATCTATCAGGACAGATAGTCGAACTACCAAAGCAAAACAGATAGTCGACCTATCAACAGATAGTCGAACTATCACAGAAAACAGATAGTCGACCTATCAACAGATAGTCGAGCTATCAAAACAAAACAGATAGTCGAACTACCAGATAGTTGAACTATCCAAGCAGATAGTCGAACTATCAACCAAAACAGATAGTCGACCTATCAACAGATAGTCAAACTATCAAAGCAACACAGATAGTCGATCTATCAACAGATAGTCGAACTATCAAAGCAACACAGATAGTCGACCTATCAACAGATAGTCGAACTATCAGATAGTTGAACTATCCAAGAAGATAGTCGAACTATCAAGCAAAACAGATAGTCGACCTATCAAACAGATAGTCGAACTATCAAACGAAGACCGATAGTCGACCTATCAAACAGATAGTCGAACTATCAGATAGTTGAACTATCCAAGCAGATAGTCGAACTATCAAGCAATAGATAGTCGACCTATCAAACAGATAGTCGAACTATCAATACAGACAGATAGTCGACCTATCAAACAGATAGTCGAGCTATCAGGAAGACGATCGTCGAACGGCTGGTCGACGATAGTCGAGCGACGTTCGACCATAGTCGAACGAAAAACTACTTAACCAAATATTCATCTGGAAAAGCAATTCTACACACCTAGAGAATCTAACCTATCAACTAACCTTTGACCATAGATAAATCTTGGGTCAAGAGACAGAAAGAGAATACTGAACTCAAATCAAAACTAGGGTACCAACATAATCCCTCCAAAATGCCCAGCTTGACTTTTGGCTTGAGAGCGGAAGCGCTCTAGAGATCTTCTGGGTATGTGGTGGGACCTCCACACTACAGCCCAGTGTCAGTTTTTTAATTCCTAGCGACTGGTCAGGAGCCTAAGTTTGAGAGAAGTAAGTGCAGGCTACACCCTTAGGCCCGAACTCTCGGTGAGGCCAAGTTTTGGCTTCAACATTTTTGGTGCGGTGAGCGTGGACCGTAGCTTACATAAGTAAATCCTAAACTAAGCTTCATGATTAGAGGCGAGGATGAAGTGGCTGGCTCGAGCGGCTCTCCACCCCCAGTGAGTGGTGTCACAATCGGGATGCTAGAAGACTTCAAGAGGGAGGTCTTACAAACCATCCACCTGGCATTCACCGCGAGAGGCGAGTGGACCACGCCTTTTGTTCTAGTTTTTGCGGCCCCATCCTTGGGCGAGAACGCTCCAAGGCAGTGCCCCGGGAAGGAGGTCCCAATTGAGAGCGGCGAGAGAGATCTCGCAGGGCAGGAATTGTTCCTAGGGTAGGCGAGTGCTGACAGGGTCAGCGAGCTGAGGGCATGAGATGAACCCACTCGCCAGGTTGGTGGGGGAAGCGCTCTAGAGATCTTCCGAGTATGTGGTGAGACCTCCACGCTGTTGCCTAGGGTCAGTTTTTTAATTCCTAGCAACTGGTCAGGAGTCTAAGTTTGGGAGAAGTAAGTGCAAGCTACACCCTTAGGCCCGGACTCTCGTTGAGGCCAAGTTTTGGCTTCAACAATTAGTGTGGAAGGTATTTGAGATTCTAAGAGTGGAAAAACTATATCTAAATTTTAAAAAATGTGTTTTTATGGATACTTCCATCTCATTCTTAGGCTATATTATTAGCATAGAAGGTATACAGGTCGACCTCGCAAAAATTCAAGCAATTGTTGATTGGTCGGAGCCCAAATCCATTCGGGATGTTATAAGTTTTCATGGTTTGGCCACCATTTATAAACGGTTCATTCGTAATTATAGCACTATAATGACTCTCATTATTGAATGTATAAAGCTTGGTGATTTTCTTTGGTCTAAGTCCGCTTCTTTCGCCTTTGCTCAAATAAAGAAATTGATGACTGAGACACCGGTTCTCCGGTTACCCAATTTTAATAAAGTTTTTGAGGTTTCTTGTCACGTCTCTGGTGTGGGAATAGGTGGCGTGATAAGCCAATAAGACTGCCAAGTTAAAGATTCTTTAGTGAGAAATTAAGTTGGCCAAAACTTAATTATTCTAAATATGAATGTGAGTTTTATGCTCTTATTCAAAACCTACGTCATTGGCATCACTACCTCTTGCCCAAAGAGTTCATTCTTCTCTCGGATCATGACGTCTTACGCTATATAAATTTCCAACAAAAGCTTAGTCTGTGCCAACACAAATGAGTCTCTTTCCTCCAAAAATACACTTTTGTAACTAAACATTGCAAGGGTAAACACAATCGTGTCGCCGATGCATTGAGCCGAGTTAGTTTACTTTTATCCACTCTCGATGTCAAGGTACTCGGTTTTGAGTGTGTCAAACATGAGTATGCCGGTTACAAAGATTTTAAAGATATCTTTCTAGCCCTACAATCTAAATCCCCACGCACTATTTTTGAATATTTTATTCTTGATGGGTACTTATTTAAGGGGTCTAGGTTGTGCATTCCAGACTCCTCCCTTCGTCATATTATTATTTGGGAGATGCACGACAATGGTTTGGGTGGTCATTTCGGGCGTGATAAAAAAATCTCTTTAGTCGAAGACAAGTTCTTTTGGCCCGGTTTAAAACGCATGGTTAATCTAGTAGTGAGTAGTTGTAACGAGTGCCAACTTTCTAAGGGCACCAAGCACAACACGGACTTATACACACCACTTCTCATTCCAACCGTACCTTGGGATGACAATAATATGGATTTTATTTTAGGTCTTCCTCTTACCCCTCGTCGACACGAATCCATCTTAGTTGTTGTAGACCGTTTTTCAAAAATGGTATATTTTATTGATTGTAACCGCACTAATGACACGTCTCACATTAACAAGCTTTATTTTAAAGAGGTCGTTAGTCATAAAGGGCAACCCAAAACCATCGTATCAAATAGAGATGTTAAGTTTACCTCTTATTTTTGGAAAACCTTATGGATCTTGGTTGGTACCAAACTTCTATTTTCGGCGGCTTACTACCCCCAAACGGATAGACAAACTGAGGTGCTAAATCGGAGTTTGGGTAATGTGCTATGATGTCTCGTGGGCGATCACAAGGGAACTTGGGATCTAATTCTCCCCAAGCCCAACTTGCTTATAATAACTCTAAAAATTGGTTCACGGGTCTTTCACCAAATGAATTTGTGCATGGTTACAACTCACGTGCGCGGTTGACTTGATTATGTTACCACCCGCCTATAAATCAAGTCAATTTGCCGAAGTTTTTGCTCATCACATACATTCTTTGCACCAAGAGATCCGCCGTCGGTTGATAACTACATACAATGCCTACCAATCTCAGGCGTTTGTGCATAAGCGGGCTACCACTTTTGTTGTTGGCAATTTATTCTTCGTGAAGCTAATTCTTGAACGATTATCCTTGGGTTCCATAAAGAAATTAGCCAATCGGCACGCCAACCCTTTTAAGATTTTAAAAAAGTGGGGCGACAACACGTACGTACTCGAGTTGCCTATTGATTGGAGTATGTAACACCCCCACCCGTCACATAGCATATAACAGAGGGTCTGGTCGGGGTCCGACGTCATATACTACGGACAGACCAAGGAGTTACTAAATTGAAACCATAAACTAATATTTCGCGTCCTAATAGAGTGCATTCTAGCGGAAGTAATTTATAGGTTGTGAATAGAACCCAGCAACAACATGAATGTCCACTACCACAGCTAGGAATGTAAATCAAATACACAAATAAGGTCTTGGCCTTAAGGCCTTACAATGTTCAACTTTAATTTAAAATGTGTTACATACTTCCGCACGCAGGCCGGCCACACATGAACGATAACATAACACAAGAAATTTTTTTTGGCCTTCGAGGGCCAGCACAGTATTACTGGGATCCAGCCCACTACTTCCCTCTTTGCTCAGTAGCACCTGCACGCAACATTCCACCGCACGGTTGAAAACAAAAGCAACAGTCAGCATTAACTCAACAAATTATAACGACCCCACCCCTCACTCGGGGTGGCGGTGCTCCTTCCCTGCAGGCATTAGCTTAAACAACACTTGGCAATAAAAACATGCAACTTAAGCACCGTTATCCACAGTCCTTGGCACAAACTCCCAACACCCCGTGCTCTCAGGGCAAATTCTTGGTGCACCGAATGTCAAGGGTCGCACCATCGTTCTCTGTGACGGTCAGCAATGTTTGAGCTTTTAGTCTCACAAGGGACAAGGCCAGAGACAATGCCCCAGTGCTACGACAAGTCATGTGCTGTACATGTGACCACTCTAAGTCGACCAGCATAGGGGAGGGTATAGTTCAGCCATATCTCGTGATCAAATCGTCTGGCTCGCAGGCCTGACGCAGGTCAGCATCCCCTTTCCCTTTTCCACAAGATCCATATTTCTATAAGTATCCTAGGCTAACGCACATGGCTACCTAAGCTGAGCAATATAAGCTCACGCTCAATCAAATAAAGCCCACAGGTCTCTCAAAGACAGGCTTCACAAACAACACATAGCTTACTGGAAGCTATCCTCGGCGGTAGAACTACCTCCGCGCGGTAGGGAATAGACTATCGGTTCTTCCCCTTAAACGAGTGTTTTCCTGAATACTTGCCCCTAGTACTCTCAATGCAGTCATCTGTACATCCCGCAACTCCAAAATCTACGCGATAACCATGGAGTCTTCTCCGGCATACAAAACATAGAAACATCACCAATACAGACCAACCTGTTCGAATGAGCTTCACACAGCATGCTTATTCTATACTTCGATTTCGGATCTAAATGCAAAACTACGGGGACACACGAATCTACCCGTCGGGAGAACCACATCCACGTACCCTTGATGTACGCTTTGGTGCTATGGTAGGAATCTAGACGGTTAAAAACGATCGCTCTGACCTTGCCTCCACAAATCAGAACTCGCCTTGCGAATCCGAGACCTGAAACACGAATGACGGCAAGAACCCTACTCCCGGCGCTGCTGCTGCTCCAAAAAAACCAGGGCACCAACTCCTCTCCAAAAGAAGATGAAGATAAACAGCCAAACTAGGCTTTTAAATAAAGCTACCACCGTACGGTAACTAGCTACCGTCGCGCGGTACCTTAATTCAATGCCTCATTTCAGGCACAACCGCCGAAACCTTCTAATTGCGGGCCGACACGTGGCCACACTGATACGGATTCCCTTTCATTATGCGATAGTATGCTAACGTCGCGCGATAGCAGACGTCAGTTATGACATGACATCTGCTGCTACCTCTGCACGCTAACTGCTACCGCCGCGTGGTAGAATCCCGAGAACTATAATAATTAAATTGACCCAGCTATCGCCAGCGGTAACACTATCATCGGGCAATAGCTTCCCGAGAGTTCTGCCAGTTTAATTCCCCCGCTACCGCCGCGCGGTAACAACATTCTGCCATGCGGTAAGGCCAATGTTGAGTCGACTCAACCCTCTCAACGCCATCGACACTAACCCTGGAGCTACCTCCACGCGGTAACTAGCTACCGTCGGGCGATAATCTCCAGAGAATCATTTCCTTCCTTAAGGAATTTGGAGCATTACAAATCTCCCCCACTTAAAGAATTTCATCCCGAAATTAAGTTATGCAGGAAACTAAGGAATTAAATCAACTTTAAACTATATACCTTAATTGAATAACTTGGGGAACTCCGACTTCATGGTTTGCTCCCGCTCCCAAGAAAGATCCTCTCGGCCACAGTTGTCTTATCGGACCTTGACAATCTTGATCTCTTTATTATGTAGTCTTTTGACTTCTACATCCTCAATTCGAATGGGCTTGACCCTCGTTGTCAAACCACTATCAACTGATTCCTGATCTGTAGCAACCACTTGCGTAGGCTCTTGCACCACCTTTCGCAACACCGATATGTGGAATACATCGTGTAGACCACTCAATTCCGTTAATAACTTCAACTGATATGCAGCTTCTCCAATACGCTCCAGTATCTCAAACGGCCCAAGATATCTCGAACTCAGCTTTTTCAAGCGTTGAACCCTTGAAACGCCCTTAAAAGGCTTAATTTTCAAATATAGCCATTCGACTACGAGAACTCAACGTTCCTGTTCTTAGCATTAAAATACTTAGCATTCCAATCCTGATCAGCAACTAACAACCGCTCATGGATTATTCGCACAATCGAAGTCGCATCTTCGACTTCCTTCCGCTTATACAGCTTTGACTCGCCCGTCTCTAACCTAGACAACGGAGTACGACACTTCCTACTGTATAGGGCCTCAAAGGGCCCCATTAGAATGCTCGTCTAGTGGCTATTATTATAAGCAAACTCAATCATATACGGGAGATCTTCCCATCTCTAACCGAAATCCAGGGCACACATGCGAAGCATGTCCTCCATCGTCCTATTGACCCTCTCAGTCTGACCATTCGTCTGCGGATGAAAGGTTGTACTAAACTTCGGCTTGGTCCCCAATAGTTGATGCACCAACCTCTAGTCATTAGACGTGAAGTGTCCATCTCGATCACTCATGATGCTATGGGGCACACCGTGGAGTCGTACAATATTTTCTACATACAACTTTGTCATTTTCTCAACTGAATCGCCATTCCTATTTGGGATGAAGTGCAAGACTTTCGTCAGACAATCTACGACCACCCAGATGGAGTCATTTCCCTTTTGTGATCTCGGTAAACCATGCACGAAGTCCATGGATATATTATCGAACTTCCACTCTGGTATAGGCAAAGACTTCAAAAATCCTTCGGGCTTCTGGCACTCCGCCTTCACCAAGGCGCACATTTGACACTTCGCCACATAAAGTGTTATGTCCTTCAGTCCCGACCACCAAAACAACTTTTTCATATCGTTGTACATCTTTGTGCTCCCTGGGTAAATCGAGTACTTAGTATGACGAGCCTCGTACATCAATTCCTCCCGTAGTTTACCCACACTTGGGATGCACAAATGACTGTCCTTATACAATAACCAATCATCGACAGTAAATTGGGCATTTGACCCATCCAAAGCCTCGGCCATGAACCGCTTCATGCTGTCATCCAACTCTAATGTCTATCGTATCCGATCAGCCAGGTCATATTATACCTCTGTCCAGTTCAGCTGAGCTTCAGCATTCGAGCTCTTATCAACACAAGAAATCTCCAAGGCTTCCAATTCTCAAACCAAACACTCGTCATGCATTGACAACAAATTGGCCTGCGCGTGAGCTCTACAACTTAACGCATCCGCAACCGCATTACATTTCCCAAGCACGTAGTGAATCTTGAAGGTGTAATCCCGAAGGAACTCCATCCACCTTCGTTGCCGCATGTTTAGGTCCTTCTGATCTAGAAGATACTTCAGACTCTTATGGTCGGTATAAATGTCGACATTTACACCATATAGGTAGTGCCTCCAAAGCTTTAGAGCGAATATCATGGATGCCAACTCCAAGTCATGGACCGGATAATTCCTCTCATGCACCTTCAACTAGCGTGAGCCGTACGCTATTACACTCTCATCCTGTAATAAAATATAGCCTAAGCTGCTACCTGAAGCGTCTTTATAGATCTCAAAGAATTCTGTACCACATGGCGAACACAGGACAAGCGTCGTGGTTAGACGACTTTTCAGTTCTTCAAAAGCTTGCACGCACGCCGGCGTCTAGACAAACTTCTGATCTTTCCTTATCAGGGTCGTGAAGGGCAATGCTATTCGGGAGAAGTTCTCCACGAAGCGCCTGTAGTAGCTGGCAAGCCCCATAAAACTCCGGACTTCCGCCACCGAAAACAATACAGGCCACTCCTGTATATCAACAATCTTTGTCGGATCTACTGCGATTTCCTCACCACTAATAATATGACCAAGGAACGCTATCGAAGAAAGCCAGAACTCACACTTCGAGAACTTGGCATAAAGCTGACTGCTTCTTAAAGTCTCCAGAACAATCTGTAAATGTTCTGTATGATCCAACTCAGACTGGGAGTACACGAGGATATCATTAATGAACACGATCATGAACCGATCCAGATATTCCTTGAACGTCTGGTTCATCAAGTCCATAAACACAGAGGTCGTATTAGTCAGCCCAAAAGACATGACCGTAGACTCATAATGCCCATAACGTGTACTGAACGCCGTCTTGGGAATATCATTTTCCCTAATTCTTAGTTGATAATAGCCAGACTTCAAATCTAGCTTAGAATACACCATCGAACCAACCAGCTGGTCGAACAAATCATCGATTCTCAGAATCGGGTACTTTTTCTTCTTTGTTAACTTGTTCAGTTCCCGATAATCGATACAATGCCGCAGACTTCCGTCCTTATTTTTTATGAAGAGGACTGGGGGCGCTCCAAGGTGGTGTACTCAGACGCGCATACCCCTGCTCTCTCAATTCTTGAAGCTGTGCTTTCAACTCTGCTATTTCCCTTGGTGCTAAGTGGTAAGGATACTGAGACACAAGTTTGGCACCTAGCACCAACTCGATTGGTGAAATCGATCTCTCTCTGAGGTGGGGCTCCAGGGAGATCTTCGGGGAAAATGTTGGCAAACTCCGACACCACTGAAACACCGACCAAACTAGGCTTGGGATTCTTAGTGTCTAATAGAGTTAATAACAACTTCGCACCCTCAAGAATTTCTAACTTAATCTCGCGTTCGGTTTTTTGCCCTAGTGTGACCCCTTAGGGTTGTAGCCAACCTATACATGCTGCTATGTGAGTCAGTCTATGCTTAAGGTCAACCCACCTACCACCTTTAATGACAATGTTTCTATTTGGTTTGTATACACATAATCAATACAACCGGAAGCACTAGGACGAACCACACGAAAACCTTCGATGTTAAGGAGCGAGAAGCCTTGCAGCGAATAGTACTCTCCACCTCCAAAAGTGGAACAAAGCTTACATACACAAGTCATGAGCCAGTAACTAATCATATCATAGGTATAAAAGCTATAAGCTAACTTGTAACTGTCACCTCGTCGCTTTGCTCATGGCCTCCTTCCTTTTCCTTTATCTTGGAAAGCCCACTCCAACAATTACGGGCTATATGACTCGGCTTACCACAAGTATAACATATTGTTGGGTCTCGCCCAACGGTTGCTCCAGATCCACTCTCCTTTGACACTAGAGTACCACTCCAACAATCTCTGGCAATATATCCTATCTTGCCACATGTATAACAAGTAAGTGGAACTTGCCCTGTAACAGTTCTTGACTTAGCTTTCTTTGTCTTCAGGGCATCAACACAACAATTGTGGTCAAGGTGTCCTGACTTGCCACAAGTATGGCAAGCATATGGAGCTTGACCAGTAGATGTTCTAGACCTCTAATGCCACCTGCTGCGGTATTCAAACTTTGCAGAAACTGCAAAGTTCGGTACCCTACACACTTGCGACTGGTGGACTTTTGCCAAATCTACTTCCAACAATCTAGCCGACTCCACCAATGCTCGGAATCCCAATAACTTCGTTCTTAACAATATAAGTTGTAAATCATCGTACAACCCGTTATAAAATCTATTACCTATAGTCTACTCATCCTTGTTGGGTCCATTGCCCAGAATGTTCCCTAGAGTGGATTTGAAGAGGCATCACCATCAAGACTAAGAACATAGTGTATTTGATGTGTGCTTAAGCTCATGAATGCAGGTTGTCCTTGATTGGACAGGTGAACAAAAAGAGTAAGCTGGAAGTCAAATAATTTGGCAAAGGTAAAAATGTCGAGACAGCTAAGACAACTGAGAAGAATGTCTCAGCATAACCGCTGAGATGAACTAAAAGAGTAAGCTAGAAGTCAGCTAATTTAACTAAGGCAAAAACATCGAGACAGCTGAGAAGATTGTCTCAGCAAAACCATTGAGACAGCTGAGAAAGAATTCGTCGAGCTCAGTTCAGAATTCATTGAACTGAGTTCAGAGTTCGTCGAGCTCAACTCACCATTCGTCGAGCTAAATTCAGAGCTTGAGATTCTGAGTTCGTCGAGCTCAATTGAGAATTCATCGAACTGAGTTCAGAGTTCGTCGAGCTGAGCTCACCGTTCGTCAAGCTCAATTCACCATTCGTCAAACTGAGTTCAAAGTAAGACAATCTAAGCTAATGTTTTTTAAACACAGAAAATTGGCTAAGGCAAAAAACGTTGAGTGATGAAGACACACTCAACGCTCTCAATGCCAGAGAAGCAGGAAGATTTTGTCTAAAGCAAAAAACCGCTGAGACAAGTGTTAGTCTCAGCATAACTGCTTAGACAAGTGTTAGTCTCAGTATAACCGCTGAGACAAGTGTTTGTCTCAGCAGAGAATAAGAAAGCGCTGAGATAGTTAGGCAGGAAAATTCCTAAGGCAGAAAGTGTTGAGTTACTCACTCAATGCTCTAAATGCCTAAGATGTTGCAGAGGCAGAAATGTGGTTAAGGCAAAAAGCGTTGAGTGGAGGTTGCTCACTCAACACTATCAACGCCTAGTGGAGACATAATTTTGTCTAAGTGTTTTGAGAAAGCTGATAAAGCAAGGTTGGCGTTGAGTGAAGCTGAATAACTTAATACCTAAAAATAGATTTATATTCTAAGTAGTTTGGCATTGAGTGAAGGTTACTCACTCAACGCTAAGAGGCAGTAAATCTATCTAAGTGTTTTGGTGTTGAGTGATGCTTACTCACTCAACGTCTATGATAATGTTGTTTGATTTTTGGATAAGTCCACAGTTGATGACATTAGCAAGTCAACAAATCAAAATATTTCAAATTAGTGGCGGGATGGCTACAATACACGACAAATGTTGCCACAGACCTACTGTACGACAATTAGCGTCAAAGCAATGTTGTTGCTGACCATTAATTATGTGGGGCCAACTGCTCAAGAGCCGTTGGGTCAAAATCAATAAAAGGAAAAGACTTTTACAGAGGAAGAGAGCTTTTGGAGAAAGCAAAAAAGCAGTTCTTCTTCTCTGTCATTATTGTGGAGCTGAAGAATAGGAAGCACAAGTCAGCAACACAAAGAGCAAAGTAGTTGTTGGTATCAACATCTTCAACAGCAAGTTAGTTATTATCTTCTTCATCGACTTCAGCAGTTCAGAGTATTTTCTCTGAGGAAAGAGGAAGCAGCCAAAGGCCGACCCTTGCTGCAAGTTCTTTATAGTTCCAGATGTACAAGCAGCATCCTGAATATCTTAATCTGGAAGCTGTGAAGAGAAGAAGCTTGAAGAAGAAGAAATATGAAAGAGGGCTCAGTGGACTATTTCTCAGGAGTCAAAGATAGGGCCGAATCACCTCAGCCCAAGAAAGGAAAAAGAGGTAGAGCTATCTTAGTCTGCAAAGTTAGAGCTGAGATTTTCTCAGCTTAGGTTGCAGCAATTAGCTACAGTAACTTCTCAGTTACAGCAGGAAAAATCTCTGGTTCTTTGAAGTAGTAGTTAGGACTAGGCTTCAGGCTTAGTTCAGAAAGAAGCAGAACATTGTTTTGCAAGTCACTTCTAGCTCAAGTAAATATACACTTGTTGCTGTGGAAGTATTTAGGACTAAGTACTTCTTAGTTCAGTAATGGTAGACTCAGGAACAAAATTCTTGTAGTCATAAGTTGGGCTGAGTTTACCTCAGTCAAGAAGATTGACACAGAGAAACATCGCTTGTGTCAAGAGTTACCACCAACCCACCTTCATCATGTAAGATTCAGCTTGCCTGAATCTGAGCTGTAGGGCACTTTGTGCCTGAGTTGTAGGTGACTACTTAGTCACTGAGGTAGGTGTTCTGCTGGGGTACTGAGGTAGGATCCAAGTATGGATCTAAGAGTAGGGCTGTCCTCCCAGCCTGAGTAGTTGGGCCTCGTGCCTGAGGTAGGTGACTATTGAGTCACTGAGCTATAGGTGACAAGTGTGTCACTGAGTTGTAGGCCTTGGAGGAGGCTGAGCTATAGGTGCCTGGAAGGGCACTAAGGTAGGTACCTATTGGGTACTGAGCTGTAGGAGTCCTACAGCACTCTGAGAGTAGGACCTTGTGCATGATGTTGTAAGGTTGAAAATCCTGAGCTGTAGGCCTTAGAGATAAGGCTGAGGTAGGTGGCTTGAGGTTCACTTAGTGTAGGAGCGTTGTAGAGCTCTGAGGTAGGATCCCTAGTGGATCTGAGGTTGGGCTGTCCTCCCAGCCTGAGTGTAGGGTTTAATAGCCTGAGGTAGGGGGTCTGCTGATCACTAAGTTGTAGGCCCTTGTGGATGAGAAGTAATTCTTGTAGGAGACTTAGAGATCCTGAGGGATCTGAGGTGTAAGCTCTTTGGATCAGATTTTAGAGAAGTGTCTAGTCCAACAAGATAGTTGGATAGGTGGGATGGAAAGTGGATGTACCCAGTTGGGGAACCACTATAAATATCTGTGTGTTGTGCTGTGTTGTTTGTTCTTCTTTTATATTGCAGGTACTAAGGACAACTCTAGATCACTTAGTAAGGAAACAACAAAAAGAACTTAAAAAGAGACCAATAACCTATTCACCCCCCCCCCCCCCCCCCCCCCACTAGGTGATTTAGTTATTTTTGAATTAAAGACTTTCAAGTGATATCAGAGGAAGTTTACTCAAAAAGGACCTAACAGTCTTAGTTGACCTCCAAGGATAACTAAAAGGTTAAACTTATGTGTTCAAAGATGAACCATAAGATGTGGAACTCTATGGAGCATAAAATCTACAGAGAGGACAAGAACATCATTGGGATGTTGGCTGCTCTTAGTGAAGACAAAGTCCTTCCAGATGCAAGAGCAAGGATCAGGGCCCCTCTATCACACTCAGAGAGTGACACAGAGGTGGATGAAGCTGAAGAATGAGAATGCAGATGCCATGGACCAACATCTACACTAGAAGGAGAATCTTTCGAGGACCAGCCTAGTCAAAATATGGTGTACTCCCCATCTAACTCATCCTCAGAGTCAGGATATGAATCTTATAAAGATTATGATGTCTCCTCATCAAGTGATGATGAGGGTCCTTTGACAGACGATGATATCAATCTGTTGGGTATTGCATCTACAATAACCCAGATTTACATGAAGTCACCCTTGAACTAAGATGAATTAAGTTATATTTGATATCCTTATTCTAGTTGAATGTTTGCAGATTCTCAGTGCTAAGTGTAGACCAATGTCAGTCTATAGTGGGTCAGGAACACATGACCATACAGTGTAATCCCTCACTGTGTGATCCAAAGTGTTGACTCATGTGTAGCCTCTCAATTGGGATACACTTCATGTTCAAACATTGGGATCATGGGATGAAGACGGGACCAGAAGTTAACATTCTCTAAAAGTCTTGAAAATTATCTAAGTCAAGTTCACGAGAAGCTACTTCAGAGTTCTCGAGAAGTGTAGTTTAGTTCTCGAGAAGCTCTCATAGTTCTCGAGAAGCTTAACTACTTAGTTCATGAAAAGTCTTGACAGATTCAAGAAATTTTCTAAGTTATAGTTCTCGAGAAGTCCTCTTTGTTCTCGAGAAGTCTTGGTCAGTTTTAGAGAAGCCTAAGGTATAGTTCTCGAGAAGTCTTATTTGTTCTCGAGAAGCTTGGCTTCAGTTCTCGAGAAATGCCAGCTCAATTTCTTGAATAAGTCAGGATTTGCCTCAGAAATTTTTCTAAGTTATAGTTCTCGAGAAGTCTTATTTAGTTCTCGAGAAGTCCTCCCTCAGTTCTTGAGAAGTCTTCCTCTTTGTTCTCGAGAAGTTAAGAAAAATTGTCTAAGTGATTGTTCTCGAGAAGTTCAGGAATTTTTCTAAGTTAAGTTCTCGAGAAGTCAATTAGTTCTCGAGAACTAAGCCTTGTGTTCTCAAGAAGTCCAAATCTTGTCTAAAGAATTTAGTTCCCGAGAAGTCTTGACAGTTCTCGAGAACTCAGATCCTAGTTCTCGAGAACTATATCCACTTCTCGAGAACTAAGTTGATTTTCCAGAAATTTTTGTTCTAAGTCTAGAACGGCCGAAATTTCAAATACCTCGACGTGATTGGTCCACGTGTCATAATTAATGTCTTTTCTACCCGTTAAGGGTAATCCTATATAAAGTCTTTTCACTAAGACATAACCCTAAGCAGAATTGAAAAAGAAGAATCTCTTAAGAGCGGATTCCGTACTTTCCTAATTTACTGGTTCGGCCGACTTTTCTCAAGAATGACATCTGAAGCTGCCGCTCACGTCAAGATTGATCTCTCTGCGCTCGATCTAGAAGATCTGCTGATTAAGGAATCGTTTTTCTCTCCTTGATCGAGTAGATTCAAGTTCTCTCAGGTCAGATTTTCAAAGGATCTTCTTCTACAAATTCTGAAAGACCCGCAACGATTCAAGAAGAAGACCTAGAGACAAATTCTTTCAGATCTGAGAATATTTCTGTTTGTATTTTCAATCTCTATTTGTAAATCTTGTAGGAGATTAATCTCCGAGTGTAGGAGTGTTGTGCTCCGAGTGGTAGGAAGGTTTTATCTTCCGAGTGTAGATCCGTTTGGATCGAGTTTTGTAGGAACGTGGTTCCGAGGTGTAGGATTGGTTTGCAATCCGAGATAGTGGAGTAGCCGAGTCTAGTGATTTGCTAGATCGGTGAGGAAAGTGGACGTACCCAAGATCGGGGAACCACTATAAATCTCTTGTCGTCTGTGTGATTTCTTGCTTACTTATTTGTGCTAGTCACTAAATTTTTTATTCCGCATTAGACGCACATCTCACCTATTCACCCCCCTCTAGGTGATTTAGGTAGACAACTTACATCTTTCAATTGGTATCAGAGGGAGGTTGATCGTTAAAAGGTTAACACCTTAATCTGATCCTTCCCAAGTTGTCTTTAGAGAAGTATCAAGCATGAGTAAGACCAAGGATTTTGCTAAGCTCCCTATATGCACTAAGAACAATTTTCCTATGTGGAAGGAAAGAGTTAAACTCTTCATGGAAGCAGTGGACCCTCGGATCTTCATGATTGTTGAAGAAGGTCCGTATATTCCTATGATTGCATCTACAATAGATCCAACCAGACAAGTCCCAAAGAAGTTGATGGACTTGGATAAGGACGAGATTGTACTCATCTCCCTGGACAAGAAAGCTAAAAATATTATAGCAAGTGCAGTCGATGACTCGATGCTGCAAAATCTGATTCATTGCTAGTCTTCCAAGGAGATGTGGCAATCCCTGGTGAATCTGATTGAAGGCACTGAAAAAGTTAGGGATGATCGGATATCCCTTCTAAATCAGAAGTATGAAGCCTTCAGGCAAGGTCACAAGGAAGTCATAGCTGATACCTTTGAGAACTTCTTCAAGATAGTCAATGGCCTAAGAGTTTATGGCTGAGTCTTCACAAATGGGAAACTGAATGACAAATTCTTAAGATCCTTGACCAAGGAATGGGATAATAAGGTATGCACCATTCGGGAGTTCGGAAGGTTAGACGAGACGGACCCACAGAATCTATTCGGAAAGCTTATGTCTTACAAGCTCCAAATCAACTCAAGAAAAGCTGAAGAAGAGATGAGTAGGTCTGCATCCAAGGAGAAGTTTGTCGCTCTGAAGGCAGATAGCTCAAGGAAGACAAAGGCTAGCTCTCCTGCCCCAGCTCCTGAAGTTGATGAAGAAGAAGAATCTGAGCTAAGCTCCTCTGGCTCAGAGCTATCTGATGGTGAGTTCTCTCTACTCTCAAGGCAGTTCAATAAATTCTTGAGCAAGAAGAAGCAATGGAAAGACAAGGATGCCTCCTATAGAAGATCACGCAATGATGGTGATCATCATAGAAAAGGCTCAAGCAGCCACGACAGGTATGGTTCTAAACCAAATAAACATTATTCGACTAACATCGTTTGTTATTACTGTAATAAGCCAGGTCACGTCATTGCGGATTGCCCCCACAAGAAGAAAGAGGGTGGCAAAAGAGAAGAGAAGAAGTCCTACAGTAAAAAGAGGACAGAAAAGAGCATGTTGGCCAAGAAAGACAAAACCCTCAGTGACTCCGACTCATCTGAGTCGAGTGCAGAAGAGGAAGAAGCCTACTTTGGGCTAATGGCTCTAACTGATGATGAACAAGTCCCCCAGTTCACTGGGGAGGTAAAATCTTACACTCCTCTTTCAGAATCTGATGATGATAATGAGCAAGAAGGATATTACTCTGAGGATGAATCTGAACTCATGGAACAATATAAGGAGTTACTCGAGGCTTACGACAAATGTCGTCGAGTCGTGAAAACTCAAGCTAAAGAGATAAAGTCTCTAAAAGCTACATAGAGCGCCTTAAGAGAAGAAGTCTCAAAGACTGACTCTCTCAAGGAAGACTTCAATAAATCTATTGAAGAATATAACAAGGCTCTTGAGCACCTTGACCTTAAGGAGAAAATCATCAAGGAATTGGAAGAACAACTCTCGGCTGAAAAGAAACTTGTAGAAGGTTTCTCTAAGCCTAAGACTGTACTTCCTCTGATTGCTGAATTCTCAACTAAGGCCAAGGGTGCTGGTCTAGGCCACAAAGGTGCTCCTAGTAAATCCTCTAGGAGAAGGAAGACCAAGAGAAAGAATAAGGATGCCAAGAAGGCCTTGGCTGAGGAAAAAGGGAAAGCTCCTTTGGAGCCAGTCTCGTTCAACAAAGTTATCTTTCCTGCGAACGAATTCGACTATGAGTCCACCTATGGACACTTCACTAGGCTGATCCCGGAGAAGCCTAAGTCAAGGTACCAAGGTTGGACTCGTCCTCGTGACTTTGGCGAGAGTGTCTTCAAGGCACCTTATGAAGAGATTCAACTTCAGAGCTATGGACATTATGCTCATGGTCATAACATCAAGAAGGCACCAAAGGTAAAACCTATTGTGGAAAAGCCTATGAAGGAGAAGACTTCATGTAGATGCCATCATCATGAAGCTTCTTCCTCTAAGGATGCTACCCCTGTTGGACCTCCTCTCAAGAAGGTCAAGCAGGAGATTATAAGGCAAAGATACAACAGATTCGACTGTTGGTGTTGTGGTAGAGTTGGTCACTTTGCCATAGATTGTTGGTTCAATCCTAAAAATGTTGCAACTCCTCAAGTTAGCAACGTGAGAATGACCACTCATGAGGCTAATACTCGTAGGGGGAGTATTCTAACTCGAGACCAAGGACCCAAATGTATTTGGGTTCCTAAGGCTAAGTGATTATAATTGCAGGTATGTCTAAAGGCCATTAAAACGCCAATCTGGTATTTGTACAGTGGATGTTCTCGGCTTATGACCGGGATAAGGAGCCTACTCCAGAACTTTTCACCGGTGTTGAACGGACCAAAGGTCATCTTTGGAGGTTCATACTGAGGAATTACCAAAGGTTGCAGTATGATTACTAACGGTAACGTATCCTTTTCGGATGTAGCCTATGTTGAAGGATTGGAACACAATCTCATCAGCATAAGCCAACTATGCGACAAAGGATACGTGGTTGAATTCAATGCTGACAAGTGTTTGATAAAATCGATTGACAACATGGAAACTATTTTATCAGGCACTCGAAGCAGAAATATTTTCTGTTTAAATTTCATCTGTATTGACTCCTCTACACCAGTATGTCTTTTAGCAAAAAGTAGTGCATCTCTTGCTGACCGATGGCACAAGAGACTAGCACATATTAATTTCAAAACTATTAATAAACTATTATCTCAGAACTTAGTACGTGATGCCCCTAATGTCAAGTACGTTAAGGACAGCCCTTGTCATGTCTGTATAAAAGGCAAGCAAACAAGGAGTTCATTTAAAAGCATTATAGGCAAGGATTCTAATAGAAGCTTACAGCTTCTTCATATGGACTTGTTCGGTCCACTGCAAGTTAGAAGTTTGGGAGGTAAGGAATATACATTGGTTATTGTGGATTATTACTCGCGCTTTACGTGGGTGTTCTTTCTGAAACATAAGTCAGATACCTTCAATATTTTCACTAATTTTGTTAGGCAAGTCCAGAATGAATACAACTGCTCCGTAGTCAAAATCAGAAGTGACAATGGAACAGAATTCAAGTCTGGGGCCATGACAAAATACTGTGAAAGTCAAGGTATCTTTCATGAGTTTTCCTCTCCTCGCACTCCACAGCAAAATGGAATAGCTGAGAGAAGGAACAGAACACTCATAGAGGCTTGTCAGACTATGCTGAGTGATGCCTCACTTCCAGAGTACTTCTGGGCTGAAGCCGTCAACACCACTTGTCACATACAAAATCGAGCACTCATCAACAAGAACCATAATAAGACTCCTTACGAACTTCTAAAAGGCAGGAAACCAACCATTTCATATTTTAGAATCTTTGGCTGTAAGTGCTTCGTACTTAACAACGGCAAGTATCACACTACCAAGTTTAGCGAGAAAAGCTTTGAAGGTATTTTTGTAGGTTATAATAGCCATAGTAAGGCATATAGAGTATTTAATAGAAAAACTCTGGTGGTAGAAGAATCGATACACATGTATTTGATGAGACGAGTTTGCTGCAAAGCAACTCTTCTAGTGTGCTCATTGAAGATGCAGGTACAAAGATAAAGGAACTCAGCATGGATGAACCTACTGAAGATAAAGATGAAAAGTTCATCAAGATCACCTCTACAACCCCGATTGGAGAGGTAGATGATCAAGATGAATTCATTCCAGCTGAAGATGCAACTCCAGTGGCTGAAGAGATCCCAGATGCAAGGACTCTAGAGCTCAGACACCTGAAGGATCATCCCTTGGACCAGATCATAGGAGATCCCCGGGATGGTGTCAAAACTCGGAGAGGTACAACTAATGAGAATTTATTCTTAAGTTTCTATCACAGGTTGAACCTAAGAAGTTTAAGGAAGCAAACTCGGGTGCATCCTGGATTCTAGCCATAGAAGAAGAGTTAAATCAGTTCAAACGTTGCAAAGTTTGGACACTTGTTCCTAGACCAAAGAGTAAGAACGTCCTCGGGACAAAATGGGCCTACCGTAACAAGATGGACGAAGATGGAACTATTATAAAGAACAAAGCCAGACTAGTTGCCAAGGGCTATCGTAAAGAAGAAGGAATCGACTTTGATCAAACGTATGCTCCAGTGGCAAGACTGGAGGCGATCAGGTTATTCCTTGCTTATGCTGCACTTAAGGGGTTTACCGTCTATCAGATGGATGTAAAATCTGCCTTCCTAAATGGTGACATAAAGGAAGAAGTGTATGTAGAGCAACCGCCAGGTTTTGTTGACTCAACTTTTCCTAATCATGTTTATTTACTACAGAAAGCATTATATGGTCTTAAACAAGCTCCTCGAGCTTGGTATGAGACGTTGTCTAGCTTTCTTCTTGAGAACAAGTTCATAAGAGGAAAGATAGATAAGACATTATTTCTTAGGGAAATAAATGGCAAGATTTTGCTGGTGCAAATCTATGTCGATGACATCATTTTTGGCTCTACGGATAACAACCTCTACAAGAATTTTTCTAAACTTATGCAAGGGAAGTTTGAAATGAGCAGTATGAGAGAGCTGAAGTATTTCTTAGGGCTTCAGGTGAAACAATCTGAGGATGGAATTTTCATCTCATAGACCAAGTTCACCAAAGAGCTACTTAAGAAATTCAGAATGGAGAATGCAACCTCTATGAGGACTCCAATGGCCTCAGCTATGTCTCTGGACAAGGATGAGAAAGGGAAACCTTTTGATGAAACCAAGTACATAAGCATAATTGGATCCTTGCTCTACCTTACCGCAAGTAGACCAGATATAATGTTCTCAACATATGTATGCGCTAGATTCCAGGTGAACTCTAAGGAATCTCACTATATTGCTACGAAGCGAATCTTGAGATACCTTAAAGGTACACCAAATCTTGGCTTATGGTACCCAAGAAATAATGATAGTGAACTGATTGGATTTTCAGATGCAGATTTTGCAGGAAGCAAAGACGACAGGAAAATCACTTATGGGACTTGCCAATTCCTAAGAAGAAGGCTTATCTCTTGGAGCAGCAAAAAGATAAACTGTGTCGTAATCTCAACGGCTGAGTCAGAATACATTTCTGTCGGTAGTTGTTGTGCACAGTTGCTTTGGCTAAAGAACCAGCTAGAGGATTACAATATGAAGGTCAAGGACATTCCATTGTTATGTGACTCCTCCAGTGCAATCGCAATCACAAACAACCCAGTCTCTCACAGCCGAACAAAGCACATCGAGCTGAGATACCACTTCATCCGAGAGCATGTGGAGCAAGGGGATGTGGATCTGCAGTACGTGCCAACTGATCGGCAAGTTGTAGATATTTTCACAAAGCCGCTGGACGACACCAAGTTCAATTTCTTCAAAACTGAACTTGGGCTACTAAACAAGGAAGATTAGGCCAAGGTGATTAGTTCAAAGGCTCAAGAATCGAGGAAACTCCAAAAAGGTCAGAATTTATCAAGTAGAAGGATAACTCTCGAGAACTATACTTACTTCCCGAGAACTATCTGCCGGTTCTCGAGAACTAAAGGCTGCCTCTCGAGAACTATCTGCCAGTTCTCGAGAACTAAGAAGCTTGCTTCTCGAGAACTATCTACCAGTTCTCGAGAACTATCTGCCAGTTCTCGAGAACCATCCTCGCTTCTCGAGAACTATCTGCCACTTCTCGAGAACTAAAGTTACCTCTCGAGAAATGGCCCGTCATTTTGACAAATTCTGCTAACTCTTCTATTTCGAAAAACCCTTGATTTCTTTCCTAATCCAAGGTTAATTAGACTCATAATGAACATTACTAGGGTTCTATATATATATAATATTTTAGAAATCTTAAATCAACCGCCATTTCAAAATCATTCTCTCAAACTCTTCGTCTTCCGCCGTAAGAAAACTCTATCTCCGCCACAGTCTCGCGCTCAGTCCGTCGCCACCGTCAGCTTTCATGGCGCAGGTTTCCAAGATTGGAGTAGACAGCGAACTGGTAGTCGCAGGAATTACAGATATTTCAGACGATTTACAGAACCTTCTCATTCTTCTCGAAACCGCCGGCCTCATGTTCGTTTTGATAGAACCCTGTAAGATTCTTTTTCCTGATATCGAGGAGTTCTTCAAGAATGCTAAGGTGAAAAGCAATGGTAAGATTATGAAAACTCAAGTCAGAGGGATCAAGATAAAGTTGAACAAGACAAGAGTTTTCCAGTTTCTAAGAATGCCCGTTGTAGATGAGGAAGACGACCTAACTTTGGAAGACTATGACAGAACCTACTCCTTCTGTGGAGTATCTGAGGAATTTCACTCCTTTAGGAGAAACCTATTCAATGATGTAAGGAAATTTCTTGTAGACATTATTGGAAAAATCCTATGGTGCAAAACAGGGTCAATTAGTTTCATTACTAATGATCTCTTTGGAGTAATGATAGTCATTGTCTTAAGGAAGAAATTTCAGTTTGGCATGATGGTGTTTGAGTTGATCAGGGACAGCATCCAAGCTCCCAAATTTGCAAGGATAATCTCATTGATTTTGCAAGAGATTGATCATGTTACCTTCAAAACCTCCAAAGGTACCACAATTCATCACCTTAAGAAGATTTCCTTAGCCCTCATCCAGAGATGGGAGTTAAAGCTGAAGAACCCAAGGCAGATATCTAAAGAAGTTGGAGCTTCTATCTCAGCGGTGAGGACCCTATCTCATCCTCTACATCATGTTGTTGAACCATCTGGTGCAGCAACTGAGGGGGAGCCTGCACTCTCCGCCTCATATATCAGAATTCCTACTCCTCCAGCAATATCTCCTCTAAGAAGCCCAGTGATATCTCCATTCAGGAGCCCCGTGGCAGTCTCTCCATTGTCAAACCTATCAGATGTTCCAGCCCAAGAAATTCTCAAAGACACAAATGAAGCTATAGACAAGATGATAGAAGAGCTTACCTCAAAAGAACCTCCTTCCCCCCTTTCCAAAGATCTCCCTGAAGACCCATCCAGAGATCCCTCACCCCAAGCTACTCCTTCTCCCTCTCCTAGAAAAGAATCAACTCCACCAGAGACCACCCTTATATCTGAAGAGGATGTGCAAGCCCCTGAGGAGGTGGAAGCCCCTCTCAGGAATCTTGATTTCTCCCTTCCTAGATTTGTTGATGAGGAGGGAGATATAGTATCTCATACTGTAAGAGCCCAAAGCTCTGTAATACTGGAAGAAATCTCCCCATGGAAAGCTCCTCCACCACCTCAGATTGATTCTACCACCCCTGCTCCTACTGCTGCTGCTGTAATTGCCAATTCAGATATTTTGTCAAAGATTGAAGAAATGTTAGCTGACCAGAGGAAATATTTTGATGAATCTCTTCAATCTGTCAAAGATCAGGTAACTGCCCTTGAAAAAGAAATGAGCAGAGGCTTTGTAGAGATTCAACCCAACACTGATTCTCTCAAAGGATTGTTCAGAATTGGAGGAAAAGCCATAGATCACACCATCACAAGCATTGGTCAAGTCATGGACCAATGTATCACCCTGGCAAACAATCAAATTCAGTTGGACAAGAGAGCTGAAGAGAATGTCATGAAGGTATGCAATGAAGTTGGTACTTTCAAAGAAGACTCCATAGACCAACTATCTGTAGAAATCTGAAAGGGGGAGACCATAGTGAAAGAACAGGTAGAAAAGCTTACTGCAAATGCCAAAACTATCTGGGATGAGAAATTAACTGCAATCAGTAAGGATGTCTTAGAACAGATTCAATCAGTAAAATTCCATACATATGATACAACTGTCTGGATGCACAACTAGATCTTCCTAGATTTTCAGGCTGACCCCAACATTATTCCTCATCATTTAAATCCTCTTGCTCAAGGTGAGTCCAGCCAAGTGCCCCAACCTCAAATGCCTACATTCTCCCCTAGACCAGAGGATCAGGCACCTCCTCCAGCTTCTTATTCCCAAGTTTGGGATGACATTATTCCTCAAGATCTACCAGAGGTTCATATCCCCAAGAAAAGAAAGTATGGGGAAGGTCCTTCTGCTAGTAAATCTGTTCCCCGGCCAAAGGCAGAAAGAAGGAAAGCAAAGGAATTTGCTGAAGTGTGGAGCCCAACTTCCAAAGCTCTAATTCTGGACACTCTTAAACTAGTCATGGACTTTAATGAGAACAGACATCTTCACTACAGCTCAGTTGAGTGGGAGTTATATGAAAAGTCCATGACCAAAAGGAGGATTTATGACAGAGAATATCGAAAGAATAATCCTAAAGCTCCTCCCAAGCCTCCAAGGTACTACCCTAAGCCTTTCAGTTATCAGAGGAGGCAGCAGGAAAAGCAAGACAGGCAACAGCAAAGCAAAGATTGATTCATGATGTTCTGTTTTGAGAATTTTGAGGAAACAAATGTTTATTGATTCTAAAACATTAATTATATATACAATTCCTATTTTTACATATTGTGCCTTTAATTAATCTATCTTTGCATTTGTATTCAATTTCCTTTCTTCTAGTTCTTTCTTTATTATGACAATTTACCTTAGTATAGAGGGTTCTGACTTTTACAAATAGGGGGAGATTGTTGGGTATTGCATCCACAATAACCCAGATTTGCATGAAGTCACCCTTGAACTAAGATGAATTAAGTTGTATTTGATATCCTTGTTCTAGTTGAATATTTGCAGATTCTCAGTGTTAAGTGTAGACCAATGTCAGTCTACAGTGGGTCAGGAACACAGGACCATACAGTGTAATCCCTCACTGTGTGATCCAAAGTGTTGACTCATGTGTAGCCTCTCAATTAGGATACACTTCATGTTCAAACATTGGGAGCATGGGATGAAGACAGGACCAGAAGTTAACATTCTCTAAAAGTCTTGAAAATTATCTAAGTCAAGTTCTTAAGAAGCTACTTCAGAGTTCTCGAGAAGTGTATTTTAGTTCTCGAGAAGCTCTCATAGTTCTTGAGAAGCTCTCATAGTTCTCGAGAAGCTTAACTACTTAGTTCATGAAAAGTCTGGACAGATTCAAGAAATTTTCTAAGTTATAGTTCTCGAGAAGTCCTCTTTGTTCTCGAGAAGTCTTGGTCAGTTTTCGAGAAGCCTAAGGTATAGTTCTTGAGAAGTCTTATTTGTTCTCGAGAAGCTTGGCTTCAGTTCTCGAGAACTGCCAGCTCAATTTCTTGAATAAGTCAGGATTTGCCTCAGAAATTTTTCTAAGTTATAGTTCTCGAGAAGTCTTATTTAGTTCTCGAGAAGTCCTCCCTCAGTTCTCGAGAAGTCTTCCTCTTTATTCTCGAGAAGTTGAAAAAAATTGTTTAAGTGATTGTTCTCAAGGAGTTCAGGAATTTTTCTAAGTTAAGTTCTCGAGAAGTCAATTAGTTCTCGAGAACTAAGCCTTGTGTTCTCGAGAAGTCCAAATATTATCTAAAGAATTTAGTTCCCGAGAAGTCTTGACAGTTCTCGAGAACTCAGATCCTAGTTCTCGAGAACTATAGCAACTTCTCGAGAACTAAGTTGATTTTCTAGAAATTTTTGTTCTAAGTCCAGAACGGCCGAAATTTCAAATACCTCGACGTGATTGGTCCACGTGTCGTAATTAATATCTTTTCTAGCTGTTAAGGGTAATCCTATATAAAGTCTTTTCACTAAAACATAACCCTAAGCAGAATAGAAAAAGAAGAATCTCTTAAGAGCGGATTCCGTACTTTCCTAATTTACTAGTTCGGCCGACTTTTCTAAAGAATGACATCTAAAGCCGCCGCTCACGTCAAGATCGATCTCTCTGCGCTTGATCTAGAAGATCTGCTGATTAAGGAATCGGTTTTCTCTCCTTGATCGAGTAGATTCAATTTCTCTCAGGTCAGATTTTCAAAGGATCTTCTTCTACAAATTCTGAAAGAGTCGCAACGATTCAAGAAGAAGACCTAGAGACAAATTCTTTCAGATATGAGAATATTTCTGTTTGTATTTTCAATCTCTATTTGTAAATCTTGTAGGAGATTAATCTCCGAGTGTAGGAGCGTTGTGCTCCGAGTGATAGGAAGGTTTTATCTTCTGAGTGTAGATCCGTTTGGATCGAGTTTTTTAAGAACGTGGTTCCGAGGTGTAGGATTGGTTTGCAATCTGAGATAGTGGAGTAGCCGAGTCTAGTGATTTGCTAGATCGGTGAGGAAAGTGGACGTACCCAAGATCGGGAAACCACTATAAATCTCCTGTCGTCTGTGTGATTGCTTGCTTACTTATTTGTGCTAGTCGCTAAATTTTTTATTCCGCATTAGACGCACATCTCACCTATTCACCCCCCTCTAGGTGATTTAGGTAGACAACTTACATCTTTCACAATCAATTGATTGACAATCATGCTACTCTTCTGAGAGCTTTCAAGGAAAGCAAGCCGTTTGTTAAGAAAAAAGCGGAGGAAATATCCTCTCTATAAAAGACTGCTTCCCAGCAATATGAAGCTTCATCCTTGCTATGTTTAAAAGAGATGGAAGCCACCCATCTGAAGATCATGGTAGATATCCATGTTGAGTCCTTAAAATACAAGGACTCTATTATCAAGAATCTTGAAGAGAAACTTGATAGGGAGAGGAGAATTGTGGCTAACTTCTCTAAGATAGATTTTATCAAGAAAATATCTGAATCTTAGTGGATTTCTAAAGTGATCCAATCTCAGAAAAGAGGCCAAGTTCCTGTCAGTCCTCATCTAACCTTTCACAAGATAATTCTCTCTTCTAACAGGTATGGCCAAGACCCCAGGGATGGTTACTGGAGGAATGGGAATCTTCCTTGCAAGACTACAAATGTCTCTTATAATGGAAGAAGAAAGGACATGGGTCTGAGTGCTCAGAAGTCTCCCCATGAAGAAGTGCAAAGAGCCCATCCTAGACCTTTTGTCTTTAACGCACAAGCTCCATCACTCTTGAGTAAGGTAGTAGCCTTTTCTCAAAATCTCCCTGCTCACACTCTGACCAAGGGTAACTCTGTCAGGGTGCGAACATTGGAATCTTCCAAGGGCACCAACAACATGTCCTCTGCAAAAAGAACTGATGCTGATAGACCTTGTGAAAAACCAAGCTCTTCTCATGACAGACCCACTCCCAGTCAGACTGTGGCTAAGAGATTTTGGAATAAGGAAGTTATTCTTCCTTCTGTTTAGTTTGCAGTCAACCATGCTGTCAGACCTGCTCAGAAAAGAAGATACGATATTCATGAGTGTTGGTATTGTGGCAAAGTGGGTCACTTTGTCATAGATTATTGGCATAATCCTAGTGTGCCAAGGGTAAGGGTGAGTCTTCCTAATAGGCATATTGTAGGTAGACATATGCATATGTATGCTAACAGGAACCTAGGACCCAATACCTATTGGGGTCCTAAGGTAAGGCAATTCTATTTTGCAGGTTAGTCTTAGTGCCCATCCCCTATGTGGCACTTGGACAGAAGATGTTCCAGAATTTGGACTGGAACAAGGAAGTCATCCTATGGTTCATACCCCAAGGATAAGAATGTTGTGTGTATTCCTAAAGAAGGATAAATTGCACAAGTATTGGTCTAAGACCAGCTGGATCCAGCCAGCAAGAATGAAAGTGTTAAGTTGTCTACCTAAATCACCTAGAGGGGGTGAATAGGTGAATTGTGCGTCTATTTGCAGAATAAAAAAAAATTTAAAAGAACCTTCACAAAAAATCAAGCAATCATAGACGACAAGAAGATTTATAGTGGTTCCCCAACCTTGGGTACGTCCACTTTCCCTCACCGATCTAGTAAATCACTAGATCCGACTACTCCACTATCTCGGATTGCAAACCAATCCTACGCCTCAGAAACAAGTTCCTATAATCTTGATCCAAAGGGATCTACACTCGAAAGATGAAAACTTCCTATAACTCGGAGAACAACGCTCCTACACTCGGCGAATAATCTCCTACAAAATTACAAAGAGATTTGAAATACAAACAAAGATTTGTCTCAGATCTGGAAAAATTTGACTCTAGGTCTTCTTCTGAACTTGGCGGCTTTTTCATAATTTGTTGAAGAAGAACCTTTGTAGATCTGATCTGAGAAACTTAGGACCTACTCGATCAAGGAGAAGATGAAGATTCCTTGAACAGCAAGTCTAACTTGATCGAAAACAGATGTGTCGATCTTCTTCCTGAGCGGCGGCGGTGGCTTCTGTAAGTTTGTTCTTAGAGAGTGACGGCCGATTCAGAATAATAGAGAGTACGGATTTACTCTTAGGGTTAGTCTTAACGAAAAGACATTATATAGGACTTCCCCTAATTATTCGAATTGACATTAATGACGACAGGTGGACCAATCACGATGTCTTATTGAAAATCCTGTCGATCTGGACTTAAGTAAATTTTTCTGAAAAATTTGTCAGTAGTTCTCGAGAAGTATGAATAAGTTCTCGAGAACAGACTGATTTCTCGAGAACTATACGTCCTGAACTTATGTAAGTACTCGAGAACAAAAGGCGTTGAGTCTACTCAAGAATTATGTGAAGCTTCTCGAGAACTAAAGAAAATAGTACTCGAGAACTGAAACTTGTTCTCGAGAACTAAGCTGACTTCTCGAGAGATGGACTTAGAAATTTTTTCACGGCTGTCTCTGGCTACTCGAGAAGTATAGGCTGAGACTTCTCGAGAACTAGGCTGAGCTTCTCGAGAACTAGGCTAAGCTTCTCGAGAACTAGCTAAGGCTTCTCGAGAACTAAGTGAACTTCTCGAGAACTGCTAGCTCTACTTCTCGAGAATTATACATAGACTTCTCGAGAAGTGGACTTAGGAAAAATTTTGAACTTTAGAAAATCTTTCTCTTCAAGAATCCAATCTTCATCTCATGCTCCAAGTGCTTGAATATGAAGTGTATCCCAATTGAGAGGCTACACATGAGTCAACGCCTTGGATCACACAGTGAGGGATTACACTGTATGGTCATGTGTTCATGACCCACTGTAGACTAACATTGGTCTACACTTAGCAATGATAGTCTGCAAACACACAAGTTAAATAAGGATATCAAATACAATTTAATTCATCTTAGTTCAAGGGTGACTTCATGCAAATCTGGGTTATTGTGGATGCAATACCCAACAAGGAATGTCTGGTTGGACAAATTCTGGCTGCCACACAAGCAAATCTGGAAAGGACAAGTAGGATGTACTCATCTTTGAGAAAAGCACAAGTAGCTCATCTATGAGCAGCAAGGAAGATGCACACTATGCTCAGTTGATAAAGCTCACTATACAAAAGGGACAAAAAGTCAAGTGCTCTCTTCAGCTGAAATGATGACTAATAGTCATAAGGACAGGATCTGTGCAAATGTTGAGGGGGATACTGTCAAGCTAAGATACTCCTACTGATGGGGAGCATATTCAATCAAGGTTGCTGGACAAGCTTGAATCTTACCCAAGTTCCCCTAGCACGGAAAGATCAGCATTACTACTAAGGATCATCTTGTCCCCATGGACATTGCAGAAGCTTAGAGGGTAACTACCCAAGTGATGACACCTGCTGGAAGAAGGCAAGCCAATCAGTTTATAAAAACAGATGGATTGCTCCAGCTATTGGTGATACAAGTCGGCACATTTCTATTGGAATAGCAGTGTAAACAAAGACTTAGTATCAGAATGAAAGGATGGTTCATGGAAAAAATCATTCTAGGTTCAAGTGATCTTAAAGTCTAGCAGCTACAGGAGAACATTCAACCTTATGAGAAGAGAAAGTTAGCAGATGCACTAATCGTATCATCTGCAATCTGTTAGGGGGAGAAGAGAATCACAGCAGACCAACTCCTCCTTGTCTATTCAGAAACCAATAAGGGATTGATCAAGCGGTGATCAGGTGTGCAGATCAATGTGATGATCAAGATTGTACTCAATGGGTTGAACACTCTTGTACTGCTAATCAGAAAGTTGAACCCAAAGGCAAGTCTATTAATAAGGAAGGGGAGAAGATCTGGCTCAGCAAAAAGAGACTGTGCAAGGTGCAAGAGATTTTCTAAGCATCAGCATGGATGGAGCTCGACGAAATAACCTTCATTCGTCGAACGGAGCTCGATGAAATCAGAAGAATTTGTCGAACAGAGCTCGGCCAAATATGAGTAATTCATCGAACTCAAGATTGTCAAACAGAAATTTTATGGCATCAGAACCATAACCTCCAGATAAGTAGAATTTCTTTTATATTGATATTCTACTAATGTAATCTAAATTGCTAGGAATCCTGACTATCATAGCAGGACTATGCATATGTAGATTAAGTATCAATAAGTTTGGGAGCATAAGGACGAACTCAATCTTGAGTTTTCCCTGACTGACAAGTGGTTGTCATGATTATCATGAGACTAAATGAAGTCAAGTTCAATACCCTCTTGGTTGAGTTGGGTGTGTGGAACTTAGGATAACTTTAGAAGCTCCAAACTCTAGTTTGTGTTGTAGGATTTATTTTTCTTATAGGTAGATAAGTCCTTGATGTGACATCAAGACTATAAAGAATATTAAGTGGTATCCCGACTGGCATAGACTAGAATGTCTACCAGAAATCTGACAAAGGATGCCTCAGTTGAGGGGGAGCAGGCAGCTACTGCAGTAGATCATCTGTCACAACTGCTGATCAGTTTGTCTTAAGTACAATGCACAGACTAAGGGGGAGTTCATGAGAAGAGAGACATCTACCAACCACATCAAGTGGATCCATGGGTCACTCAAGTTCCAAGGGGCTGCAGTGATGTGGTGTATTAATGATATCACCACGAGTGGATGTTGATTCTCTAGATACAACATCAACAAGTGGAACTATGTGTGTAGTAAGCTCAAATGTTGCAGTGTTGTGTTGTATCAATGTATCACACATAAGGTATGACTCCTAATCAAGTAGATTGATCACTATGATGATTTCCTTAGTAGTATCAACATAGGACTTTGACTAGTATCAAGAGATAATCTCTCCCATGATATTTTCTACTTCCTCAATAGATATGCCTATTGAAGAAGACAAAAAGGGGGAGATATGTGTGGCAATACATAAGAGGGAGATATAGAAGCAATATTTGACATGACTAGGTCATGTTGAGTAGGTTCATATTACTGGAAAAGATTCTAGCAGTATGAGAAATACAATGACTGACCACATGTTGAGTCATGATTGTGTCAGTGCATACTTTGAGGCAAGTGCTTTTAATGGTGGTCCATTTAAATATTAAGTGGTATAAAGGAGAGTTCATATTACTTGAGCAATTACTCAAGTAGTATGAGGATGCATTGACTTAACTTATTAAGTCAATAAAATTAATTAGAGCGCATTGTATTAATACAACATAAGCTAGCAGGTGTGTAGAAATGTCTACAGCTGCATGAAATTATTCTGCCTATCATGATAATGCCTCTTAGTATTGCTGGGTGTTCTGCCTTCTTCAAATAGGGGGAGATTGTTGGGTCCATTGCCCACAATGTTCCATAGAGTGGATTTGAAGAGGCATCACCATCAAAACTAAGAGCATGGTGTATTTAATGTGTGCTTAAGTTCATGCATACAGGTTGTCCTTGATTGGACAGGTGAACAAAAAGAGTAAGCTGGAAGTCAGATAATTTGAATAAGGCAAAAACGTCGAGACAGCTGAGACAGCTGAGAAGAATGTCTCAATAAAACCGCTGAGATGAACAAAAAGAGTAAGCTGGAAGTCAGCTAATTTGACTAAGGCAAAAATGTCGAGACAGCTGAGACAGCTGAGAAGATTGTCTTAGCAAAACCACTGAGACAACTGAGAAAGAATTCGTCGAGCTCATTTCAAAATTCATCGAACTGAGTTCATAGTTCATCGAGCTCAACTCACCATTCGTCGAGCTAAATTTAGAGCTTGAGATTTTGAGTTCATCGAGATCAGTTGAGAATTCGTCAAACTGAGTTCAGAGTTCATCGAGCTGAGCTCACCGTTCGTTGAGCTCAGTTCACCATTCGTCAAACTCAGTTCAAAGTAATATAGTCTAAGCCAGTATTTTTTAAACACAGAAAAATTTTTAAGGCAAAAAGCATTGAGTGATGAAGACACACTCAACGCTCTCAATGCCAGAGAAGCAGGAAGATTTTGTCGAAAGCAAAAAACCACTGAGACAAGTGTTAGTCTCAGCATAACCGCTGAGACAAGTGTTAGTCTCAGCATAACCACTGAAACAAGTGTTTGTATCAGCAGGGAACAAGAAAGCGCTGAGACTGTTAGGTAGGAAAATGCCTAAGGCAGAAAGCGTTGAGTGAAGGTTACTCACTCAATGCTCTCAACGCCTAAGATGCTATAGAGGCATAAATATGGTTAAGGCAAAAAGCGTTAAGTGGAGGTTGCTCACTCAACGCTGTCAATGCCTAGTGGAGATAGAATTTTGTCTAAGTGTTTTGGCGTTGAGTGATGCTCACTCACTCAACGTCAAGCAGCAAAAAGCTGATAAAGCAAGGTTGGCGTTAAGTGAAGCTGAATCACTCAACGCCTAGAAACAGATTTATATTCTAAGTAGTTTGGCGTTGAGTGAAGGTTACTCACTCAACGCCAAGAGACAGTAAATTTGTCTAAGTGTTTTAATGTTGAGTGATTCTTACTCACTCAACGCCTATGCTAATGTTATTTTATTTTTGGCTAAGTCCATAGCTTATGACATGTAACGCCCCAAAACTCAAAGGATGGACGGACAGCGTTTGAAGCCAAGTTTGGGGCCTGGTAAGGGCCATACGTCTTGGGACACGGGCGTGTCGAGGGCTGTATTTCGCTCGAGCTATGTCGAGAGAGTTACACGGCCTGGGACACGGGCGTGTCCCAGGGCGTGTTTGGCACACAGCCTGTGACATGGGCGTAGCATATGGTCGTGTCCTTTTTAGAAGGTTTTGGTCCTGTGTTGATTGAGGAACACGCCCCGCAATACGGGCGTGTACTGATTGACACGGGCGTATCAAAGGTTGACACAGGCGTGTCTAAGCCCGTATCCTGGTCGGGATGCGACAGTTTCAACGTCGATTGAGGCACATGACCCATGACACGGGCATGTCCATGGTTGATACAGGCGTATCCCAAGCCGTGTCACAGGCCGTGTCCTGTTCTGTATTTTTCTGGTTCACGACGAGTGTGGAATGCGGCCTTGGACACGGGCGTGTCGCAAGCTGTGTTCGGCCCAAGAAAGTGGTTTTAAGCGCGAATCATGGTCATTCGTTTCTTTCTATTAGGATCAAAGGGCATAGGCTGGTCCTTGCTGAGTTAAGGCTGGGAATAGGGTTTGAAACCCTCATTCCTCATCAAGCTTTCTCCTTATAAAGTTTTAGAGAGAGGGGAGAGCAAGGAAGAAGGAGAAGGTCAACTTCGGCCGTCGGTGGAGCTTCGGAGCCCCGATTCTCAATCTGAGTCCAGATATACGGAGGCAGGGCCGTTGCGGTGCTTTTCATCCATCTAGATCTTCACGGCGCCAAAGAGAACCACAAGGGTAACGATTCTCTTCTTGGACATGTGAAGTCCTCTTCCTTTTTGTATAGGAAACCCGCTCTCGCGAGTGTGCGGTGAGTGTGAGGTTTTCCTTTGGGTGACATGAATAGTCCCCGTTGTTTTGCATGTAGAGTCCAGAATCGAAGCACAGACATAGGCATGGTGTGTGAAGCCTACCCGGACAAGTTGGTCTGGATCGGTGATGTTTCATTATGCATGAATAGCTGGAGAAGTCTTCGTGCCGATGGTTGTTTTCGGGTTTTCTATGCGGTAGATTGCAGCAGGGAGCCTTGGGGACTAACTCCAAGGTGCACCCAGAAAACTGGGCAGAAGCGTGTTTCTGCCATCTTGATGGCCTGGGAGCCAACTTGCACATAACTGGGTTATGTAAAATTTGTGTGATCGATTTGGGACTCGGGGAAGCTTGACCTGCGCCTATGGCTTAAATTGACGTGGCGGTGTGAGCAACGGGTTAGGCGGAACCGTACCCGCTCTTTGTAGTTCGGTTAAAGCGACCTAAGGTACGTGGTACTTACCGTTGGCATAGATGGAGGGTCTTAGGCTTAGGCCGAAAAGACTATAATGCTCATGAGGTTTACCGTCTTGGTGGCAGTGGTGAGACCGCGGATTTTACCGGGTTCACCGAGTAAGTGCCCTGAGAGCATGGGGTGTACGGCCGTGTGTGCCTACGCCTGTGGTGAAGTGTGCTAGTTGTGCTTTCACTATAATGTTTGGATATGCTACTAAAGTGCAGGGAAGGAGCACCGCCACCCCAAATATGGGGTGGGGTCGTTATAATTTGGTCATCTTTAGCTTACTGTTGCTTTTATTTGCCACCGTTGCGGTGGATTGTTGCTTGCAGGTGTTGCGGAGCCTAGTGGCAAATAGCGAGCTGAAGCCCTTGTTGCTGAGCCGACCCTTTAAGGCCTATGAGAATGTTTACTTGTTATTCTTATGTGTGACCGGCATGCGTGCTGATGTTTGAAACACACTATTTATTTAAGTAAACTATTGTAAGGCCATAAGGCCAAGTACTTTGTGTATTTGTACGCTCATTCCTATTTTGGGTTTTTAGTGGATATACATGATGTGGCTTGGGTTCTTATCTTTGTAACATTTAAAATGCTTCCGCTAGAATGTGCTCTGTGTAGGACGTGTATTATTGGAAGGATGGTTTCATTGAGTAACCCACCGGTCTGTCTGTGGTATATGACGTCGGGCCCCGACCGGACCTACTGTTATATGCTATGTGACGGATAGGGGTATTACAATCTGGTATCAGACTACCGGTTTTGATCATGCTTATGGGATTTCGTGGACGAATTCTTTTAAGGGATGGTGAGCACATGTATGTGCGTCATCATTATAACATAAAAAGAACCCATGAATGTCCACTTAGGAATGAAAATACACATGTTTGAGGAACCTGCGTGTTCCTATAATTGCTTTTGCTATTTTGTTTGGTCATTTAATGGTGTTTTGTACGATTATAGGTGACCAGGAGTGGCACAGAGCTGTCAGAACGCCTGCTTTATGAGGAAAGTGGTGAACCCATCGACGTGCCTTAGACCCCTCTTTCTATTGAAACCATAAGAAGGGTAGTTGAAGCGGTATTTGCTATGACTATCGCACAACATGGAATGAATGTGCAACCATTTGTCCCAGAGGTGGCTTCAACACCGGGTGGTGTGATGGAGCAAATTGCATTTAGAGGACTATTGGGTCAGCAGTTGAACATGCTTTTAGTGCAGGGAGCACACTCAGTTGACGAATATTTGCAGGCATTTCTTATGATAAGGCGCTACCCAGGCTTTGAGTTGGAGAACGAGCAGTCTATAGTCGATAGATTTTATAATGGTCTGCGTGGCGAGTTGCGAATTCTAATGCTAGGACCAAAGTTATTGGGATTCCGAGCCTTGGTGGAGTCGGCTAGATCTTTGGAAGTTGAGTTGGGGAACACTCACCAGATACCAGTGAGTAGGTTACTGAACCCTGCATGTCCTATAAGGGTTGCATACCGCAAAACGCAGAAAGAGAGAGCCCAAGAGAAAAAGGACTCTAGTGCGAAAAAGTCGGAGTTCAAAGTGCCGAACTCCTCAAAATCTATGTTCCGTAAATGAAATAAGAAGGCTAGGACTTCGGGTCCAACCCCTTCTTCCGGTGCATCTGGAGCGACTACAGGCTGAACCCCGGGCGCATGCTATAATTGTGGAAAGCCGGAACACTATGCCCGAGATTGCTAGAGCGGATGTCCAAAGTCCGAGAAGAAACCTAGAGCAACCTATGAGGAGAAGGGCAAGGCGGTAGAGCCCGCCGCATCGCACTATTCTTCTGCCCAACCGAGAGTTTACAACCTTGGCCAACAGGAGGCCATGTTGCTGACTGTCGAGGTGATAGGTATGGTTTAATTGATAGCAGTTTGGCTTTTTATACTTATTATCTTATGCGTGTTAGCTTAGGACTGGAGGTGCTAGGCTTTGTTTTGATTTTTTATTATCCGGCGAGAGCATTGTTTGATACGGGAGCTTCGCACTCCTTTTTTTTCGAAGGATTTGTATCGTGCATCGAAGTATCTACTTCTATGACAAAGGACAAAGTGGATGTGTTGTTGCCTAATGGGTGTTCAATGCGCGCGGATAGAGTCTTCGGCGTAAAGATACGGATTGGGAGTTAGGAATTCGACTTACAAGCGTAGTTACTGCCGCTAGTGGAGTTTGACGTAATATTTGAAATGGACTGGCTCTCGGAGCAGCATGCATACATTGATTGCACCCGCAAGGAGGTGAAATTTGGAACTGGTCGTGAGACGACATTTGCGGGCTTGAAAGGGTCGAGCAAGACTTTAATGTCTACTCTTTAGGTGGTTAACGCAGTTTGTGCTGGTGTAGAGCTGTTCTTCATACTAGTGGAGGCTTCGAAGCCCAAGCCTACTTTGGACAGTATCCCAGTGGTATCTGAGTACCCTGACGTGTTCCCTGGCGATCTCCCTGGAGCCCCACCTCAGCGAGAGATCGACTTCACTATTGAGGTAGTGTCAGGTGCCAAACTTGTATCACGCTCTCCGTATCAGTTAGCGCCTAAGGAAATGGCCGGACTGAAAGTTCAACTTGAAGATTTGTTAGAACAGGGTTATGTGTGTCCAAGTTCGTCGCCTTGGAGCGCACCGGTCCTTTTTGTTAAGAATAAGGATGGAAGTTTCCGACTCTGTATAGATTATCGAGAGATGAATATGTTGACGGAGAAGAATAACTATCTGATCCCAAGGATTTATGATTTGTTCGATCAATTAGTTGGGTCATCGGTGTACTCAAAATTTGATCTTAAATCTGGATATTATCAGCTGAGGATAAGAGAAAGTGATATCCCCAAGACAGCTTTTAGCACGAGATATGGGCATTATGAGTTTACCGTCATGTCGTTTGGACTGACTAATGCGTCATCCGTGTTTATGGATCTGATGAATAGAATGTTAAGAGAGTACCTGGACTACTTCGTTATAGTCTTTATCGACAGCATATTGGTGTACTCGCAGTGCGAAGAGGATCACTTTAAGCATCTGTATTTGGTGTTGGAGATGCTGAGGAGGAATCAACTATATGCCAAATTCTCCAAATGTGAATTCTGGTTATCCTCGGTGGCATTCCTTGGTCATATAGTCAGTGGAGAAGGGATTGCGGTGGATCCGGCGAAGATAGTTATGATACGGGAGTGTCCTGTGTTGTCTACAGTAGCGGAAGTCTGGAGTTTTCTGGGGCTTGCCGGCTATTACAGGCGCTTCGTAGAGAACTTCTCGCGGATAGCGTTACCCCCTCATGACTTTGACGAGGAAAGATCAGAAGTTTGTTTGGATGCCTGAGTGCACACAAGCTTTCGAGGAGCTGTGGAGACGGTTGACCACGGCGCCTGTTCTATGTTCGCCGAGTGGGACCGAAGGTTTTGAGATTTACAGTGATGCTTCAGGAAGTGGTTTGGGTTGCATTCTACTGCAGCATGGGAGTGTGATAGCTTATGGCTCACGTCAGCTAAAGGTACACGAGAGGAATTATCCGGTCCACGACTTGGAGTTAGAGGCCGTGATATTTGCCCTGAAGTTGTGGAGGCATTACCTTTACAGTGTGAAGGCCGATATCTACACCGATCACAAGAGCCTGAAGTACTTGTTAGATCAAAAGGATATAAACATGCGGCAGCGAAGGTGGATGGAGTTACTGGGGGACTACACCTTCAAGATACACTATGGGCTGGGAAAGGCAATGCGATTGCAAATACGTTGAGTCGCAGGGCCCCTATGCGGGCCAACTGGTTGTTGGTTCATGATGAGCATTTGATTCGGGATTTGGAGGCACTAGAGATCCCTTGTGTTGACAAGCAGACGAGTGCCGAAGCCCAATTGAACTGGACAGAGGTGCAGTATAACCTTGCTGATAGGATTCGAAAGGCTCTGGTTTTGGACACCAATATGAAGCAGATCATAGATGAGGCTCTGGATGGGTCAAATTCCCAATTTAGTGTTGTTAATGGACTGTTATGGAAGGACAGTCATCTGTGCGTCCCAAATATGGGTAAGCTACGGGAGGAATTGATGTACGAGGCTCATCATACCAAGTACTCAATTCACCCAGGGAGAACGAAGATGTATTGTGATATGAAAAAGTTGTTCTGGTGGCCAGGACTTAAGAAGGACGTGGAACTTTATGTGACGAAGTGTCAGACGCGCGCCTTGGTGAAGGCGGAGTGCTAGAAGCCCAGAAGTTTCTTGAAGTCCTTGCCTATACCGGTGTGGAAGTTCGACGACAATTCAATGGATTTTGTGCATGGGTTGCCAAGGTCGCAGAAGGGAAACGATGCCATCTGGGTGATCATAGATCGATTGAATAAGGTGTCGCACTTTATTCCGAACAGGAAGGATGATTCGGTGGATAAACTCGCAAAACTTTACGTGGATAACATTGTTCGATTGCACGGTGTGCCCCGCAGCATCGTGAGTGACCGAGATGGGTGGTTCACGTCCAATGACTGGAGGTTGGTGCAACAAATGTTGGGAACCAAGCTGAGTTTCAACACAGCCTTTCATCCGCAGACAGATGGTCTGGTCAGACCGAGAGGGTCAACAGGATGATGGAGGACATGCTTAGCATGTGCGTCTTAGATTTCGGAAAGCAGTGGGAAGATCACCTGTACTTTGTGGAGTTTGCTTATAACAATAGCTACCAAGCGAGTATTCAAATGGCGCCCTTCGAGGCCCTATACAGTAGGAAATGTCGCACGTCGTTGTCTTGGTTGGAAATGGGTGAGTCGAAGCTATACAAACGGCAAGAAGTGGAAGGCGCCACTTCGTTGGTGCAGACAATTCGAGAACGATTACTGATCGCTCAGGACAGGCAGGCTAAATACTATAATGACAAGCATCGGAACGTTGAGTTCGCTATTGGCGATTGGGTATATTTAAAGATTAAGTCGTTCAAGGGTGTTTAGCGGGTACGATGCTTGAAGAAGCTGAGCCCGAGGTACCTTGGACCGTTTGAGATTCTGGAGCGAATTGGTTAAGTAGCTTACCGGCTGATGCTATCGGTGGAGCTGAGTGGTCTACACGACGTATTCCATATATCGATGTTGTGGAAGGTGGTGCAAGAGCCTTCGCAAGTGATTGCGGTCGATCGGGTACCGATTGATAATGGGTTGACGACGAAGGTCAAGCCCGTTCACATTGAGGACTTTGAATTCAAATGACTTTGTAACAAAGGCATTAGGATGGTCAAAGTCCGATAGGACAATTGCGGTCGTGAGGAGCTTTCGTGGGAGCGAGAGAAGACTATGCTCGAGGAGTATCCCGAGCTCTTCTTCTCAGGTACCGTTTTGCTTTGTGTATCTTTTCCTTTTCTGTAATTTTGGGACGAAATAATTTTAAGAGGGAGAGAATTGTAACGCCCCGAAACTCAAAGGAGGGACGGACAGCGTTTGAAGCCAAGTTTGGGGCCTAGTAAGGGCCGCACGGCCTAGGACACGGGCGTGTCCAGGGTCGTGTCCTGCTCGGGCTATTAGTCGGGCTGTGTCGAGAGAGTTACATGGCATGGGACACGGGCATGTCCAAGGGTGTGTCTGGCACACGGCCTGTGACACGGGCGTGGTACATGGACGTGTCCTTTTCGGGATGTTTTGGTCCTATGTTGATTGAGGAACACGCCCCGCAACACGAGCATGTACTGATTGACACGGGCGTGTCAAAGGTTGACATGGGCGTGTCTAAGCTCGTGTCATGGTCGGGATGCGACATTTCAATATCGATTGAGGCACACGGCCCATGACACGGGCGTGTCCATGGTTGATACAGGCGTGTCCCAAGCCGTTTCACAGGCCATGTCCTATTCTGTATTTTCTGGTTCACGGCGAGTGTGGAACATGGCCTTGGACACGGGTGTGTCGCAAGCCGTGTTCGGCCCAGGAAAGTGGTTTTAAGCGCGAATCGTGGTCATTTGTTTCCTTCTATTGGGATCCAAAGTCCCAGGGTTGTCCTTGCTGAGTTAAGGCCGGGAATAGGGTTTGAAACCCTCATTCCTCATCAAGCTTTCTCTTTCTAAAGGTTTAGAGAGAGGGGAGAGCAAGGAAGAAGGAGAAGGTCAACTCCGGCCGTCGGTGGAGCTTCGGAGCCCCGATTCTCGATCCGAGCCCAGATCTACGTAGGCAAGGCCGTTGCGGTGCTTTTCATCCGTCTAGATCTTCATAGTGCCAAAGAGAACCACAAGGGTAACGATTCTCTTCTTGGACAAGTGAAGTCCTCTTCTTTTTTGGATATGAAACCCGCTCTCGCGAGTGTGCGATGAGTGTTAGGTTTTCCTTTAGGTAGACATGAATAGTCCCCGTTGTTTTGCTTGTAGAGTCCGAATCGAAGCATGGACATAGACATGGTGTGTGAAGCCTACCCGGACAAGTTGGTCTGGATCAAGTGATGTTTCATTATGCATGAATAGCCAGAGAAGACTCTGTGTCGATGGTTGTTTTCGAGTTTTCTATGTGTTAGATTGCAGCAGGGAGCCTTAGGGACTAACTCCAAGGTACGCCCGGAAAACTGGACAGAAGCGTGTTTCTGCCATCTTGATGGCCTGGAAGCCAACTTGCACATAACTGGGTTATGTAAAATTTGTGTGATTGATTTGGGACTCGGGGAAGCTTGACTCGTGCCTATGGCTTAAATTGACGTGGCGGTGTGAGCAACGGGTTAGGCGGAACTATACCCGCTCTATGTGGTTCGGTTAAAGCGACCTAAGGTACATTGTACTTACCGTTGGCATAGATGGAGGGTCTTAGGCTTAGGCCTGAAAAGACTATAATGCTCACGAGGTTTTCCGTCTTGGTGGTGGTGGTGAGACCACGGATTTTACCGGGTTCACCGAGTAAGTGCCCTGAGAGCACAGGGTGTACGGCCGTGTGTGCCTATGCTTGTGGTGAAGTGTGCTAGTTGTGCTTTCACTATAATGTTTGGCTATGCTACTAAAGTGCAGGGAAGGAGCACCGCCACCCCAAATCCAGGGTAGGGTCGTTATAATTTGGTCAGGTTTAGTTGACTGTTGCTTTTGTTTGCCACCATTGCGGTGGATTGTTTCTTGCAGGTGTTGCGGAGCCTAGTGGCAAATAGCGGGCTGAAGCCCTTGTTGCTGAGTCGGCCCTCGAAGGCCTATGCGAATGTTTACTTGTTATTCTCATGTGTGAACGGCCTGCGCGCCGATGTTTGGAAGACACTATTTATTTAAGTAAACTCTTGTAAGGCCATAAGGCCAAGTACTTTGTGTATTTGTACGCTCATTTTTATTTTGGGTTTTTAGTGGACATTCATGTTGTGGCTTGGGTTCTTATCTTTGCAACATTTAAAATGCTTCCGCTATAATGTGCTTTGTGTAAGACATGTATTATTGGAAGGATGGTTTCATTGAGTAACCCATCAGTCTGTCTGTGGTATATGGTGTCGGGCCCCGGCCGGACCTACTGTTATATGTTATGTGACAGATAGGGGTGTTACATGACGTCAGCAAGTAAACAAATCAACATATTTCAAATTAGTGGTCGGATGGCTACACTACGTGATAAATGTTGTCGCAGACCTACTGTACGACAGTTGGCGTCAAAGAAATGTTGTTGTTGGCCATTAATTATGTGGGGCCCACTGCTCAAGAGCCGTTGGGTCAAAATCAATAAAAAGAAAAGGCTTTTATAGAGGAAGAGAGCTTTTGGAGAAAGCAAAAAGGCAGTTCTTCTTCTCCGTCATTGTTGTGGAGCTGAAGAACAGGAAGCTCAAGTCAGCAAGACAAAGTGCAAGGTAGCTTTTGGTATCAACATCTTCAACAGCATTGTCTTCTTCATCGACTTCAGCTGTTCAGAGTATTTTCTCTAAGGAAAGAGGAAGCAGCCAAGGGCCGGCCCTTGCTGCAAGTTCTTCATAATTCCAGTTGTACAAGCAACATCATGAAGATATTAATCTGGAAGTTGCGAAGGGAAGAAGCTTGAAGAAGTAGAAATCTGAAAGAGGGCTCAGGGGACTATTCCTCAGGATTCAAAGATAGGGTTGAATCAGCTCAGCCCGGGAAAGGAAGAAGAGGAAGAGCTATCTTTGTCTGCAAAGTTAGAGCTGAGATTTTCTCAGCTCAGGTAGCAGTAATTAGCTGCAGTAACTTCTCAGTTCCAGCAGGAAAAATCCCTAGTTTTGTAAAGTAGTAGTTAGGACTGAGCTTCAAGCTCAGTTCAGAAAGAAGTAGAACATTGTTCTGCAAGTCACTTCCAGCTTAAATAAATATACACTTATTGTTGTAGAAGTAGTTAGGACTAAGTACTTCTTGGTTCAGTAAAGGTAGACTCAGGAACAAAATTCCTGTAGTCATAAGTTGGGCTGAGTTTACCTCAGTCAAGAAGCTTGACATAGAGAAACATCTCTTGTTTCAAGAGTTACCACCAACTCACCTTCATCCTGTAAGATTCAACTTGCCTGAATCTTAGCTATAGGGCACTTTGTGCCTGAGTTATAGGTGACTAATTAGTCACTGAGGTAGGTGCCCTGCTGGGGTACTAAGGTAGGATCCAAGTGTGAATCTGAGAGTAGGGTTGTCCTCCCATCCTTAGTAGTAGGGTCTAGTTCCTGAGGTAGGTGACTGTTGAGTAACTGAGTTGTAGGTGATAAGTGTGTCACTGAGTTATAGACGTTGGACGAGGCTGAGCTATAGGTGCCTGGAACGGCACTGAGGTAGGTACCTATTAGGTACTGAGCTGTAGGAGTGCTGTAACACTCTGAGAGTAGGGCCTTGTGCCTGAAGTTGTAGGGCTGAAAAGCCTGAGCTGTAGGCCTTAGAGATAAGGATGAGGTGGGTGGCTTGAGGGTCACTGAGTGTAGGAGCACTGCAGAGCTCTTAGGTAGGATCCCTAGTGGATCTGAGGTAGGGTTGTCCTCCCACCCTGAGTGTAGGGCTTAATAGCTTGAGATAGGTGGTCTGCTGACCACTGAGTTGTAGGCCCTTGTGGCTGAGAAGTAAGTCTTGGAAGAGACTTAGAGATCCTGATAGATCTGAGGTGTAAGCTCTTTGGAGCAAGTTTTGGAGAATTGCCTAGTCCAACAAGATAGTTGGGTAGGTGGGAGGGAAAGTGGATGTACCTAGTTGGGGAACCACTATAAATATCGGTGTGCTGTGATGTATTGTTTGTTCTTCTTTTATATTGCAGGTACTAAGGACAACTCTAGATCACTTAGTAAGGAAACAACAAAAAGAACTTAAAAAGAGACCAATAACCTATTCACCCCCCCCCCCCTCTAGGCGATTTAGCTATCCTTGAATTAAAGACTTTCAATCCTCCAACACAAACTCTGCACAGCACCTTATCATAACAAACGCATGTAAATACTCATCAACTGAGTGCGCTCCCTACATTAGATGCATGTTCAATTGCTGATCTGATTCTCTTCCAATTGCATTTTGCTTCATAGTGCCAACAGGCATTGACACCATCCCAGGGACAAGGGGACATACATACTTCACATGATGGGTAATAATCATAGCGAACACCGCTTCCTCTACTATTCGTATGGTTTCTGCAGAAAGAGGGGTTGTAGACGCGTCATTATGCGCACTACTCTCCGCGGAGTGTTGTTGATGCGACAGCCCCGCACCGCTCTAAGTCACCTATAGTTGTAAAGACACTCGATTAGATGACATATAGATTGCCAAAACGCAATCATTGGAACCCTCAGGTTCCTCAAACGTGTGTATTTTCATTCCTAAGTGGACATTCATGGGTTCATTTGTGTTATAACGGTAATGCACATACAAGTGCTCACCACCCCTTTAAATAATTTGCCCACGAATTCGAATAAGGAAGACCAACACAAGAGTCTGATACCAACTTTGTAATACCTCCACCCGTCACATAGCATATAGCAGAAGGTCCGGTCGGGGCCCGATGTCATATACTACGGACTGACCAAGGAGTTACTAAATTGAAACCATAAACCAATATTTCGCATCCAAACACAGAGTGCGTTCTAGCATAAGTAATTTAAAAGTTGTGAATAGAACCCAGCAACAACATGAATGTCCACTACCATAGCTAGAAATGTAAATCAAATACACAAATAAGGTCTTGGCCTTAAGGCCTTATAATGTTCAACTTTAATTTAAAATGTGTTACATACTTCGGCACGCAGGCCGACCACACATGAACGATAAAATAACACAAGATTTCTCTTTGGCATTCGAAGGCCAGCACAACATTACTGTGCTCCAGCCCGCTACTTCCCGCTTGGCTCAGCAGCACCTGCACACAACGTTCCACTGCACGGTGGCAAACAAAAGCAATGGTCAACATTAGCTGACCAAATTATAACGACTCCACCCCTCACTCGAGGTGGCGGTGCTCATTCCCTGCAGGCTTTAGCTTAAACAACACTTGGCAATCAAAACGTACAACTTAAGCACCGTTAGCCACATACGTTGGCATAAACGCCCAATGCCCCGTGCTCTCAGGACACATTCTTGGTGCACCGGACCTCAAGGGTCGCACTACCGTTCTCTGTGATGGTCAACAACATTTAAGCTTTTAGTCTCACAAGGGCCAAGGCCAGAGACAACACCCCAGTTCTACGACATATCATGCGATGTACACGTGACCACTCCAAGTCGACCGGCATAGGGGAGGGTACAATTCAGCTATATCCCGTGCTCAAATCGTCTGGCTTGCAGGCCTGACGCAGGTCAGCATCCCCTTTCCCTTTTTGCATGATCCATAATTCTATAAGGATCCTAGGCTAGCGCACATGGCTACCTAAGCTGAGCAATATAAGCTCACGCTCAATCAAATAAAGCCCCCAGGTCTCTCAAAGACAGGCTTTACAAACAATACATAGCTTACTGGAAGCTATCGCAGGCGGTAGAACTACCGCCACGCAGTAGGGGACAGATTATCGGTTCTTCCCCTTAAATGGGTGTTTTCCCGAAGACTTACCCCCAGTACTCTCAATGCAGTCATCTGCACACCCCGCGACTCTGAAATCTATACGATAACCAAGGAGTCTTTTCCGGCATACAAAACATAGAAACATCACCAATCCAGACCAACCCGTCTGAATGGGCTTCACACACATGTTTATTTCGTACTTCGATTACGGATCTAAATGCAATACTATGGGGACACATGGATCTACCCGTCGGGAGAACCACATCCACGTGTTCGTGGAGTGTCTATCCTCTAATGCCAAAATAAGAGACTTCACATGTTTCAGGAAGAGGATCGTTACCCTTGATGTACGCTTTGGCGCCATGGGAGGAATCTAGACGGTTGAAAACGACCGCTCTAACCTTGTCTCCACAAATCAGAACTCATCTTGCGAATCCGAGACCCGAAACACTCTCAGATATTTATTTATTATTGTAAGTCCGATCGACCAAAATGTTAGGCGGTCACAGACTAATTATTTTTCAGTTTTTCATTTTAGGCTAAAACCTTTGGATGACTAGGATTCGATCTTGTATTTGTGTGGTTATGGGTGCTTCATATGTGGAGTATAAATACTCCTCTTTGTTGGCTTGGAAGCCCGAATTAAAAAAAGAAATTGATTTGGAGTGCAGCCTTCGATTATTCCCGATCCCGAACAACACCGTTCGAGATTTTGGTGGACACCGACCCCTCCTCTGACGTAACACCAGTAACCCTCCCTCTGGGACGACACCGACAACCCTTCTCCGATGCGACACATGCCCTCTTCCTCCGGTGGGACACTGGCTTGGTGGTGGTGTGACGCCTCCCCACCCCTCGTATAAAGTGTGGGAATCCCTGCGTGCGACTCACAAGATTATCTCGGTTGGGTATTGTTTCTCTCCCCCTCTTTTGGTGTGATTCCTCTGATTATCTTCTGTTGTTCTTGCGGTTGCGATTGGTTCGGTGTAGGTATTAGAACCGTTAAACTAAATGACGTGAGGAGAGTGCGTCGCCGCCCCCCAGCCAATTGGTCAGAAGAGGGTTAGCGTCGGTGGTTTATTTACTTGTAGGAATTGGCGTATACTCGATCGAATCTTCTCGTTGAATTGTTGTTTCTTTTTTGCATTTCGTTGTAGGATTAGGAACGCATTAGTGTAGCTTATTCCTCTTTAAGCCCATTGCGGAATCCAAATATTTTGCACTCTACATGTTTGGTGAAGTGTCCAAAGCACACTTGGTATCGGTAAATTTTGCACCAAACGTGTTTAGTGAATTGGCTCCATCACACTGTGGTGGTAATTGTGCACAATCTCACTGGTTGCTACATCAGACAAGAAAGGTGACCTGAGAATTCTCTGTGCTATCCCCTCAACTGGAGTTTCCTCATCAAAGAGAGGGTGTGTCCTCTAACAACTCGTCTATGGGCATGGAGAGGTGTTGGGTGCTTGGGTTGTAGCCTAAACAACACTAGGTGCATCCCGATGGAGCTAACGGTGGACGGTGTCCCGATTGGAGCCGGGACTGAGTCGTCACAATAAAAGTGCATATTTTATTGCCCTCCTCCTTTGGAATCACGTAGGCACGTTATTCAGGTTGCATCTCAAACACTCCAACCCCTCTCCATGGATCGCCTCACTTGGCGCATCTGCCCACTCGCGGGTTATTGAATGTCACAACCTCCCTTTAATGAGAGAAACTCAAGCTAGGGGTAGCACGAGGACTTCCTAGGAGGTCACCCATTCCATCATTACCTTAGCTCAAACACGCTTAACTTTTCAGGCATAATTATGTGTCGTTGTGCTGCCAAAGTACTGTCGAAATATCCTCAAAATGTCAATTTTGATAAGGCTCCATTCGTTTCGCAGTAATTGAGATGTGAGAATTGGAATTGACTTGAATTTCAATTCCTGCGGGAATTGGAATTGAAGTCAATTCCAATTCTGCTGTTTGGTTAAATGCGGAAATTCTATCACAGGAATTGGAATTAGTAATTCCACTATTCCGCTACATATTAGAATTTTTTGCCCGTGTGTGTATTTTTCGCTCAAACGTACAATTTTCGTCCGGGCGCGCATTTTTCGCCCGAGCGCGTATTTTCCTCTCGGATGCACATTTTTCCGCCCTATCACGCATCTGAGCGCGCATTTTTCCGTCTGGGCGCGCATTTTCCCGCCCGGGCGAGCTTCTTTTGACCGGAGGCACATTTTTCGCCCGGTTGCGCATTTTTCGCCCAGTCACGCATTTTTCTCCCGTGCGCGCATTTTTCTCCCGGGCACACATTTTTCCGCCCACGCGTGCATTTTTCGCTCGGGCTCACATTTTTCGCCCGGGCACGCATTTGTCCGCCCAGGAGCGCATTATTGGCCCGAGTGCGCTCTTTTCGCCCGATCGTGCACTTTTCACTAGGTCGTGCACTTTTCGACTGGGCACGTATTTTTTGTTTGGGCGGGCATTTTTCGCTCGGGCGTGATTTTTTCCACCGGACTTTTCTTTTCGCCGAGGCGAGATTTTTTTACCCGGGCGCGAATTTTTTTCCCGAGCACGTTTTTTCGCCTGGGTGCATTTTTTCGCTCGGCCACGTATTTCTCGCCTGGGCACATTTTATATGCTTGAGCACGATTTTTTCGCTCGCTTGAGCTCGAATTTTTAGCTCGGGCGCGAATATTTCACTCGGACGCAATATTTTCGCTCAGAGGTGAAAAATACATTTGGGCGATAAAAATCGAGGTCGGGCGAAAAAATCACGGTCGTGTGAGGAAATCGTGGTCGGGCACCAGTCAAAAAATTCGCGTCGGGGCGAAAAAAATGCGCCCTAGCGAAAAATTCAAGCAGTGATGAAAAAAACGCGCTCGGGTGAAAAACAACGTGCTTGTGCGAAAAAAAATACGCCAAAGCGATAAAACGAGGTCGGGCTAAAAAATCACTACAGTGTGAATAATTGCAGTCGGGCAAAAATTCGCGCCCAGGTGAAAACATTCGGGTGTTGGTCGAAAAATTCACGCACGAGCGAAAAAAACGCTCCCGGGTAAAAAATTGCGCCCCTGAGAAAAAACTGCGCCCTGACGAAAAAACATGTCCGGGCGAAAAATTCACACCCGGGCATAAAAATTTGTGCCCAGTGAAAAATTCGTGTACGGACGAAGAATTCGCGTCAGACGAAAAATTTGCGCTTGGGCGAAAAATTCATGCTCAGGCAAAAAAAATGTGTCCTGGCGAATAAATACGTTGGGGCGAGAAAAATCGTGCTCAGGCAAAATAATTGCACCCGGGCAAAAAAATAGCGCTCGTGTGAAAAATGCGCGCCCAGGCAAAAAATGCATGTCCTGACAAAAAATGTACGCGCGGGTGAAAAATGCGCGCCCGAGCGAAAAATGCACTCATGGCCGAAAAATGCGCGTCAGGCCAAAAAATTCCCGCTCATGCGAAAAATGCGCGTCCGGGAGGAAAAATGTGCGCCCGACCGAAAAATGCTCACTCGGGCAAAATATTCGTGCCCAGACGGAAAAATGTTCTCCCCGTAAGAAAATTCGCTCTTGCGCAAAAAAATGCTCCCTCAGGAGAACAATAATTTTGACGTCGAGGTCTTTTTATGAGAGTTGAGGGTGCACTGGTAGGGGTTAAAATTGTGAATGAATAACTCATGAAGTCGGAATTGAGGGAGACATGTTTCATTTATAGTCAATTGCTATGAGAATTGAAATTTCTGGGAATTAAAATGAATTTCAATTCCGAGATATTTTTATGTTTGTCGAACGCTGAAATTGGAATTGTTTATTGAATTCTAATTCCAACGCTCCAATTCGAACCTAACGCAACGAATTATTTAGGAGCACAAGTATCCAGACAGGTGAAAAATAATACATTATTTATTTCCTTTGCAATTTTTTATATTTTGAAAACTCCATCCAAAAATTTGTATACCTAAATGTAGTCCGATGATTTTGACAAAATGTTCGGTGTAACGAAGGATCAAGTTATATTCAATTGATAATCAATTATACCTAAATGTAGTATGAGTTTAAGCCAACATGCATATTAATCACAAAGACATTTTTCTAATATCAAGCAAAAGGTATTTGTAAATCTAAAAAATAATTATGCACGTGAAATTATAATGGTATTATCAGCACCATTATTATTTAGGTTCCGTTTGGAAGGACTTATTTTTATCGGTCAAGTGGTTACGATCGCATGATTCGGATCTTAATTAAGGTCTGGTTCATGCGATCGTAACCGCTTGACCGGTGAAAATAAGTCCCCCCAAACAAAGCCTTAGTCTGCTATATGAGATATGAGGGCCTTTTGCTACTAGATTGATTCTTACAATTTTCGATCAGTGTTAATTTGACATGCATTGATGGAATATCCTTGATAATATGAAAAATATTATTTGCCCAAAAATCGGTCATTACCTCCTCCAAAAATGATCATTCCATGTGCTAGCTTGAGCTAGGCAATTTTTCTTTTTGGCGATCGCCCTACAGACGAGGTCTCCTCCCTCGGGATTGTTAACGACCTCCTTTTCTGAGTGCCCCACATGTGAGGCCTCCCCCTAGGGATTGCTCGCGGTCCCATTTTGGTGGTCGTCCTGACAACGAGGTCTCCCTCTCGGGAGTGCTCGCGGCCCTCTTTTTGATGATCGCCTTGACTGCGAGGTCTGCCCCTACGGAGTGCTCGCGATCACCTTTTCGGTGATTGCCTGGACCGCGAGGTCTCCCGCTCGAGAGTGTTCGTGACCTCTATTTTGGTGACCGCCCTGTACCCGCGGGCTCCTTTTTAGTGATCGCCCAGACCGCGAGGTCGCCCCCTCGGAGTGCTTGCGGCCTCCTTTTTGGTGATCACCATGATCGCGAGATATCCCCCTCTGGAGTCTTTGTGGCCTCCTCTTTGGTGATCGCCCTGGCTGTGACGTATCCTCCTCGGGAGTGCTCGCAATCTCCTTTTTGATGATCACCCTGACCACAAGGTCTCCCGCTCCGGAGTGCTCGCGACCTCCTCTTTGTTGATCTCCCTAACCGTGAGGTCTCACCCTTAGGAGTGCTCAAGACCTCCTTTTTAGTGATCACTCTGACTGCAAGGTCTACTCCTTGGGAGTGCTTGCGGCCTCCTTTTTGGGGATCGCCCTGATCGTGAGGTATCCCCCTCGGGAGTGTCGTGGCCTCCTTTTTGGCAATCATTGTGACCGCGAGGTCTCCCCCATTGGGAGTGCTCACGGCCTCCTTTTTGGTGATCGTCCTGACCATGCGGTCTCCCCCTCGGGAGTGCTCATGGCCTCCTTTTTGATGATCACCTTGATCGTGAGGGCTCCCCTCGGGAGTGCTCACAGTCTCCTGTTTGGTATTGCCCTGATCGCCTGGTCTCCCCTTAGAGTGCTTGCAGGCTTCTTCTTTTCGCCGTGACTGCGAGGTCTCCCCCTCAAGAGTGCTCACTACCTCCTTTTTGATGATCATTCTTACTGTGAGGTCTCCCCCTCTGGAATGCTCGTGGCCTCCTTTTTGGTGATCACCCTAACTATGAGGTCTCCCCATCCGAGCAAAAACATCATTATTGGGCTGGTCCAACTTCCTTTTTGTGCGTCTGGTCTATGGGTGTCCAAAAAAACCGGGCTCACCGGGCTGGGCCGGCCCGGTGAAAAGCCCGCTAGGCCCGGTCCCGGGCCAAGCCCGGCTCGGGCCCAGGCCGGGCCATGGGGACCTTCCGGGCCCCAGTATAAGGCCAATGCCCGGCCCGGTGCCCGGCCCGGTGCCCGGCCCGGTGCCCGGGCCGGGCCGGGCAAAGCCCGGCCCGGGCATAGCCCGGGCCGGGCCGGGCAAAACCCGGTCACCGGGCTTGGCCCGGGCCTGGAAAAGCCCGGGCTAAGTCCGGACTAGCTGGAACCAACAGCTCTAAGAGCCGTTGGTGCTATAGCAGCCACTTGGGCTGCTATTTGCAGCCCAAGTGGCAATATTTTTTAAAAAAAAAAAAAAATTTTTTTTTTAAAACTATAATTTTTCTTCCTTTCACCCCCCCCCCCCCCCACACCCTCTCTCTCTCTAATCTATATTTCTCGCGAACATGTCGTCAACACAGGCGTCGTCTTCCTCATCCGTCGCTCACGAAGTGGTGGAGCACAAGCGTACGGCGGTAGTTTGGGAATATTTCGACTTAGTACAAGTCGGCGCGGAGCAAAAGGCGAGGTGCAAACAGTGCTCGAAATTACTTTCGACCGCTGGCAACTCGACACTCGCAAGACACGTTAAGTCTTGCGCATCCAAACAAGCTCCTCCCGAGTCGACTCAGGCGCAATTATCGGCATCCAGACAAATCTGGACGTACGATAAAGGTCGGCAGCGAGAGCTGCAGGTGAAGAACATCATCAGACGCGGGTTGCTGTTCAGCCACTACGACAACGAAGAAGAGACCGAGTACATTCACCAAGGGCTACAACCCAAATATCACCAAGTAAGTCGATCTTCTATTAGACGCGACGCGCTTAAATATTACTTAGAGTCAAAACAAACTTTAATAACTTTTTTTGAAAAATTTGAGGGTCGAGTGAGTTTAACGAGCGACGTTTGGACAAGTAGTATAAAATTAGGATTATCATATATGTCTATAACGTGTCACTGGGTCGATCTCGTTTCCTGGGATCTAAATAAACGAATAATTTGTTTTGAAAGTTTCGAAGTCTCGCACATCGGTGAGGCGATTTATCAAATAATTTCAAAATGTGTGCGCGAATTTAAAATAATAGATAAAATTATGAGTATTTCTTTCGATAACGCCACAATTAATACCACCTCAATTGAGTGGTTAAAATGTGATTTGAAACCTATGTTAAACGACGTCTTTTTTCATACTCGTTGCGCGTGTCACGTTTTAAATTTAGTAGTACATGATAGTTTGTCCTATATGGAACCATACATTAATAAAATACGTTTAATTTTACAATTTATTTATAGTTCTAAATAATGATGTCAAGATTTTTAAAAATTCGTAACCGGTCAAGGTCACAAATTTTTGAAATCTCTATTTGGCATGTCAATTAGATGGAACTCTACATATATAATGTTAAAACGAGCGATTCGCCAAAAAACACTATTAATGAAATTTTATACTTTGTTAGGCCAACATGAATTAACCGAGTCCGATTGAGCAATTTTAGAAAATTACATGGATTTGTTAGAAGTTTTTTATACTGCGACAAATAATTTATCAGGCGTATATTATCCTACTAGCCCGCTAGTTATTGAAAATATTGTTAATATTTCACAAAAATTAATTTATTTTAAACAACACGCCGGATGGATCGAATTAATAAAAATAATGGAAACAAAAATTTTAAAATATTATAGAGAAATCTCAGTTATGTTTTCATGCGCCGCCGCTTTGAATCCTCTTTTCGGCGTAGACGGCGTAGAAAATTTTATTGAAAAAATAAATAACAATATAGACGTAGATCTAAGTAATTCAGATTTAGATAATCTGAGTCTTTTAAATTTTAACACTATTTTTCTTGAATTTTATAATTATTACGATAATTTATATGGGTCGCGGCCACGAGAAGATGTGTCGCAACCCAAAACATCTAGTAGTTTTAAAAATAAAATGTTAGAGTTAGCCTCTAGGAAAAAAACGCACACAACATCTAGTAGTTTAAATGAATTAGGGTTGTACACAAAAACACAATTTCGTGATTTTATGTCCACGGACGAATTAGAAAATTTCGATACTTTAAAATGGTGAAAAGGTAAAGTAAATACATATCCTATTATGGCTTATATGGCTCGAGATTTACTAACGATCCAAGCTAGCACGGTAGCTTCGAAGTCTGCTTTTTCTCTTAGTGGCAGGGTTTTAAACGAGCGCAGAAGTTAGCTAAGCGAAGAATCGCTCGAGATCTACATATGCTACAAGGACCACCTGGACGCGATGAAAAGAAAGCAGCATATTTCAGCGATCGAGCAACATATTTTTTTGATTTGTAATTTTGTAATTTTTTATAATTTAGAATATCTGTCATTTGACATTTGTAATTTTTAAAAATTTAGAATTTCCTAATTTTTGTATATTTACAATGTAAATTTTACACATTGCTAAATTTGTATAATTTCATTACATTAATTATTAATAAAAAAAAAATTTCAATATTAGGTTATTGTGTTTTTTTATTTTTTTTTAATGGTAATTTTTAATTGTAAATAATAGTTTATAGTTATGATTTTTTAAAATTTTTTTATATAAAATTAATTATTTAAATCAATAAAAAAAATTTAAAATAATAATCGGGCCCGCCCGGCCGGCCTGGGGGGCCTTACCAGCCCCCCCCCCCCCCCCCCTCCGGGGCATTGCCCGGCCCGGCCCGGCCCGGTTACTGCTTAGGCCCGCGCCCGGGCCCAGTTCGGAAAAGCCCGGGCCCTGCAGGCCCGGGCCCGCCGGGCTTTATGTGCACCATAGTCTGGTCCAACTCCGAGCTAAAACGGTCTGATTCACTGGACTGGAGAAAAGCCAGATGACCCGCAACAATTGCCATCCTTATCTTCTCTTGTAATGTATCATCAAAAGGGAGGAACCTAAGATCTAATACTCAGGTGATCAATTGCAACCATCAACAACAACGGAGGAGGTCCATAGAGGCGGTGATTATGCTAATTCTCATTCTTTTTATTGGAGGTTATGAAGGTTATGAATGATTAAAATGTTAAATGTGATTTGTGTTTGGGAGGACTTATTTTCACCGGTCAAGCGGTTACGATCGCATGAATCGGACCTTAATTATGGTCCGATTCATGCGGTCGTAATCGCTTGACCGGTGAAAATAAGTCTCCCCCCTCCAAACGGAGCCTAAGACTTCGTTTGGCACGATGGCAGCGGCCGTGAACGCGGTGCGGTGGTTATGAACCGTCGTTCATGAACGCCCGACCTCACCTAAGGAATTCCATCCACTTTTATGTTCATGACTAGTTTTCGTGCTTAACATATATTCTATGGTAGTGATGTTTTTTTATCCAAACTCATTGGAGCAAAAACATCAAGTCAAATGGAGCCTACATATGTCTTAAGTAATCATAGTTAATTATTAATTGTTGTGCAAAAATATCATCTCACATTTTTAATTAATTAAATATCTTTAAATAGAAAAACTTATCTAAGAGAGACAACACATGATTCGCAGCCGCCCCGTCCGCCGCTCTGTTCCCCCCGGGTGGCCTCCCGCCGCCGGGGGCTCGTCTCCGGCCGCCAACACCGTTCGGCCCTTCCTCCGCCGTCTGATCAATCCCATGCAATAGCCGTCATCTGATGCGCGAGTACAACCCGCGTAACCACCGATGTAACTACCCGATGTGGGGGTACGAGTTGCTGGGCGGGTGTGTGTACAATACTATCATAAAAATATTATAAGTTCCGGCCTACAAATACTAAATATGGTGGTTATGGTCCGCGGATAATCGCGTAGCCACCATAACCACCTCTGATGTCATTTCTTCATTAATTATGTTCTCCTCCAACTTTGCCTCCGACGCACGCCAGAACTCTCCCTAGAGTCTCCTTCATCCTTCAAAATCCCGCATGAAGATCTTCGAACGCTTCAAAGGATCTTCGGAGATTTCCGCTCTCCTCCTTGAAGGAGATTCAGCACCCCAGCACAGAAGCAACCATTCCACATCCAGCATACAAGCACGACGCAAAACACTCATCATCAGCACTCCTCCTCGACAACATGTTCTCCTCCGCACACTCCTGTCGACGACAAGCCTGGCACTCCAAGCCTTCCTGCATGCAGCCAGAGACAAGCCGCAGAGACCCAGACGCATAGAGCACGCCATTCAAGCCTCCTGGCCAGAAACAGTCAAATTATGGTTTCAGAGTGCTCAGAGCACAACACTTTCAACTAAAGCAAGAAAAGAACTTTGCTCTGTGAGCAATGGTATGTCACTCTCTGAGCGCTCATTTCTCTCTCTTCCCCACAAGCGTAATGATGAGCGGTTTGTCGCCCTCGAGTCTCCCTCAAAACTCTGTACTCCCCCACCAAATTGTAAAGTTTGGTCGGCACCGATTTGACCACTTGATTTTTCACACTTTTCCAGCGTTTTCCACGTAATAAAACCTCATTACTTACTGTCTTTTCTCTCTGCAACTGTTTGCGCGTTCGGCAGCTTAGAAGCTAAGACAGTCCAATTTTTATCGGTCTACCGGGAGACTCAAGTAGCCCGCAATAGATCTAATGAAATAATTAGTCCCACCATCAGTTTCCAATTCCAACGTGATTTGACTGAAATTTGATGAGATATTCAAAATTATTTTTTTACCCCTTGATGAGGTCAAGTGGTCAACCAAGAGTCGAAGCAGAACATCTAAATTTGTTAATGTGTTATAAACATCAAAATAAGTCACCCTCCAAATTAAATAATTTTCTGAGTTTATTTATTTTTTCACAGTAATTAAATCTTTAACACGTTAAGGGCGTTCCATTAAATCTTTAACATGTTCGGGGCATCCAACTTCCTATGATTTTCAATAATTTTTTAATAATCAGTGTTTATGGTTCGCAAGGTCATGTGGAGATTAAGGCTTCGTTTGTTAGATATTTAATTATATGTCCGCACGCGTGTTATCCCGACTCGGAATAGGTTATGAGTTTGTGTCGTTTTAAGGTTAGGCTTTACGCTGGAAGTACTATAAATACTCATTTCAAACTTGATGGTGTATTCGTAGAATACTTTGAGCGGAGCCCTCAACATTCTCAAAGTAGTCTATTCGCTCCGCTAGGGTTTCTGCGTGTGAGTTCCCGTCGTTCCGATATTCCCGATTTCGATATGCCGCTCTTCATCGCCATCGATTTCCCGATTCCGCCTCTCCCGTCCCGTTCGCGGATCCAAGCCGGCGCCGCTCCTGTGCACCGCTGATCGCGATTCCGAGGAGGAAGGCCGCCGATCTACTGTTGCTAGGTCGCGGTGTTGCCAGATCAGGATCCGCCGCCGTCACCGTTCGCGCTTTCCCTTTCCCGGTGGCCGGAGCAGTTCGCCGCTCACATCGCTGTAGCAGATCCGGAGATCTCGCGATAAAGCTGCATCTGCCATCAAAAGGAAGGATCCCTGGACCAGTGATTATCCCTGTCGCTGATCTGGATCTGAGGAATCCCGATCTGTTTTCCTCTGCTTGGATTTGTCGTTTCCAAACTCCAGATCTGTCCTAAAGTAGATCCAGCCCGGGATACTTGAGGTGGCCACCGCAGCAGCTGCCCTTTGGATCCGAAGTAGATCCAGATTGTCGCTCTTGTAGCCATCGGTCTGCAAGAGGAAGAGATCCTCTGTTTGGGTTCCTTTGCTGTTGTGCCCAGATCTGATCTCTGAAGCCTGATCCAGAGATCACCGTCTGGATCCTTCTTCTCTGCAGGTGGTTGGTCAAATCCTGTCCAGATCTGGCTACCTATTTTTTTAATCAAAATATTTGGGTAGAAGACCTATGATCCTACTGCCTCAAGGAGAATTCCAGTCCGTTGAAAAATCTAATAAAAAAAGGGGAAAATAAAGAGTGCTCTCAGTCTCTGGAAGAAATTCTTGGAAGATAACCAGGAAGAAATTCTTGCTGCTATTTTGCTGACTAGATCCGACTCCAGTTGACAGTGCCGATCAGACTTAGACTTTGGCGACTGTGTTCAGCCAAAGAGGTGCAAGCAAATAATTTCTTGTTAGATTGGATCTGAAGACTTGTGTCTCGTCTCCGCGCAACTCAGGTGACTTCTTTCTGGTTTTTTACTATTCTAGCTTTAGCGAAATGTCGAAGGTTACCTCCTACAATATTATCAAGCTTCAGTCGTTTGACCTATCCGAATTCCATGCTTGGAAGCTGCACGTCCAACTTGGTATGAAGGAACGTGAGATTTTCTACACGGTCCTGAGTGACTTTGCCACTACCAAAGAGGACGTGAGCGAACTACAGTGGAGAAAGGACGAAGACTTCTGCAGGGACTACCTCCTTAACTCACTAAACCCTAGGCTCGCCCTGACCTATAGCAGTCATAAGACTGCAAACGAGATTTGGGATCGCTTGAATGCGCACTTCCAGAAGGAAGAGGGGTTGTCGAGGACTCTCCTTGGGGAGAGACTTTTCACATCGAAATTTAATTTAAACTTGTCAATCACCTCTCAAATAATTGAACTGGAGAGTCTGCGTCTCAAGCTAGCGGACGATAAGTCCGACATCTCTGACATTCTCTTTGTGTGTCTTATTCTTAGCAAGCTATCTCCTGAGTGGTTGACCTTCAAGACTGAAATGCACAGACTGAAGGAAAAGATCTCATTGGATGAACTCAAAAGGTTCATTCATATCGAGGATCAAAACATTGCTGACAAGAGCTTGGAACAAGTTGGTCAGCCTTCACAGGCTGTCAACTTCGTTTCTCGACCCAGCAAGCCTCGCAGGAAGCCACCAGCACCCAAAGGTGAAGCCTCTGCACAGTTGGCGTCTAAAAAGCCCTCTTTCAAAAAGAAGAGGGGCAAGTACTACAACTGCGGTAAGTGGGGACACTGGACGGCTGATTGTAAGGCTCCGAAGACGAAAAAGGAGGATGCCACACAAAATGTGGCGAACATGCTGGCAGATGTCTCAGATCCCAAGTCTTTTGTGGCTATGATCGGGAGCAGTCACCGCAGTTCGTCCTCTAAGTGGTGGTTAGATAGCGATGCTACCTGTCATGTGACGAATGACAGAGCTTTACTAGATAAGGTCAAGGCAGTCCGGTAGAAGGTGGAGAACTGCAATGGAGGAGAGACTCAAATGACCCATACAGGAACAACCGAGCTGGTCTTCTCATCAGGTAAAATTTTATTTTTGCATAATGTTAAAGTAGTTCCTAACTTAACCAAGAATTTGATTTCATTAGTCTATTAGATAATGCTGAGATGTCCTTCACAACTCAAAATAGTAGAATGACCCTAACGGTCAATTCACATTATTTTGGGTGTGCGTACATGATCAACAGAATGTATAGACTTAGCTTAAATAATGATAGCATTCACCAAATTAGTTCGAACCTTATTGATCATAAGTTGTTACACAACAGACTTGGACATGTAAACTAAAGGAAAATGCTAGAGTTAACTAAGAGTCATAACATCCCCTTAGATCTGTTGATTCGGTTTGACAAGTGCGAGGTGTGTGCTCAGACCAAAATCACTAGAAAGCCTTTCAGATCGGTTTCTATGAGCACGAAACTTCTTGAATTGATACATTCAGACCTCTATGATTTTTGTAGTCACGCCACTAGAGGGGGAAGGAAGTATCTGATTACGTTCATAGACGATTTTTCAAGATATTGTCATGTACATCTATTAAAATCAAAAGACGAAGCCTTTGAGACGTTCAAGACATTCAAGTCTCATGTGGAAAATCAGTTAAACCTGAAAATTAAGAGATTTAGAAGTGATCGATTAGGAGAATACACTGTTACTGGGTTCAAGGAATTCTGTGCCTCTGAGGGAATAATCCTTGAAACAACAGCTCCTTACTCACCCCAATCAAATGGTGTTACTGAGCGTAAGAATAGAACTTTAACAGAAATGTTGAACTCTATGCTCCTAACAGCTGGAATGCCTAATTCCTTTTGGGTAGAAGCAGTTCGTGCTGCAAATCACATTCTGAATAGAATACCTCATTCTCAGCTCACTTTTACCCCGTATGAGTTGTGGCACGGTCGTCCTTGTAGATATGATACTCTAAAGACTTGGGGTTGTATTGCTTATGTGCGTATACAAGACCTTAAGAGGCCTAAGGTGGGACCTAAAACAACGACGTGTGTATATCTAGGTAGTGCATAAGATAGTGCAGCAGACAGATTTCTTGATCTATCCACGAATACTGTGATAGAGTCTAGAGATGTCATATTCTTTGAAGTTAAATTTGTCAAGGATCATGGGTTATCTGTCTCTGGGTCTAATGATATGATTTCAGAATCTATCGTAAAACTTGAAGCTGACCCCTCTAGCACTACTCCCCAACCTCTAGAGGTGGAACCTGTTCCACTTAGAGCATCTACAAGAGAGAGAATCTCTAAGAACTTTGGTGAGAACTTCGTCACCTATCACTTAAAGGATGATCCATTCTCCTACTAGGAAGCAATGAGATCTAGAGATTCGTTGATGTGGGTAGAAGCCATTGATGATGAGATGGACTCGCTGCTTAAAAATACTTGGCATCTAGTTGACTTGCCGAAAGGCGCTAAAGTCCTAGAATGCAAGTGGGTGTTGAAGAAGAAACTTCATAGTAATGGGTCTATAGCTAGGTATAAAGCGTGTCTCGTAGCTAAAGGTTATAAACAACAGGAGAAATAAACTATTTTGATATTTATTCACCTGTGTGTCACCTATCGACTATCAGGATTCTTCTAGCCTTAGCATCTATCGAGAACTTTATAGTTCATTAGATGGATGTGAAGACAGCCTTCTTAAATGGAGAGCTTGATGAAGAGATCTACATGGCACAACCTGAAGGTTATGTGCAGAAAGATCTCTTCATCAAGCTCTACATTTAAGAAGGTTGTCTTCACATCCATCTGATGAACTATAAAGTTCTCGATAAATGTTAAGGCTAGAAGAATCCTGATAGTCGATAGATGACACACGTGTGAATAAACATCAAAATAGTCTATTCCCCCTGTTGTTTATAACCTTTAGCTACAAGACGCGCTTTATACCTGGCTATAGACTCATCACTATGAAGTTTCTTCTTCAACACCCACTTGCATCCTAGGACTTTATCAATGAAGGTTATGTGCAGAAAGATCAAAAAGATAAAGTGTGCAAACTAGATAAATCAATCTATGAGCTTAAACAAGTGCCTAAGATGTGGCACATGAAGTTTGACCAGGTAGTAAAGAGTCTCGGATTTTAGTCCAGTTTCTCAGATAAATACCTTTATCACCGCTCATTGTCGAATCAGACAGTCATCATATGCTTATATGTAGATGACATGTTGATTTTGGGGTCTAATCTTGCTGCAGTTAGGGATATTAAATCCACTCTAGCAGAAGCATTTGACATAAAGGATCTCGGTCCTGTAGATACCCTATTAGGTATGAAGGTCAGAGTTGACAAGGGTCGAGTTACTCTTAGTCAGGCTCATTATATTGAGTCACTTCTTTCTACCTAGGGATATGATAACTATAGGCTGACTGAGACACCGTTTGATCATAATGTCAAGTTCAGTCCTAATGAAGAGATCAGCATTGATCAAGTTAAATATTCCAAAATAATTGGTAGTCTCATGTACGCCACAAGTTGTACAAGACCAGACATTGCTTTTTCGGTTAGCATGCTGAGCCGTTTTACCAATAATCCAGGCAAAGAGCATTGGGAAGCCCTAGATAGACTGTTAAGATACCTAAGAGGTACTAAAAATTATGCTCTGTGCTACACTGGTTACCCACCTACTGTGGAAGGACATTATGATGCCTCGTGGTGTTCAGAAGCCGGGAACAGCAAGTCCACTAGTGGATATATATTCACCTTGGGTGGAGCTGCTATAACTTTGAAATCCAAAAGACAGACCTATATAGCATTGTCGTCTATGGAAGCCGAGTTGTTTTCCTTAGCCTTGGCCGGTGAAGAGGCAGATTGGATCAGGAACTTGATTCTAGACATTCCATTATCTAAGCTACAAGTCAACTCGTTGAGCTTGTACTGTGATAATCAAACAGCAGTTCAAGTCGTTAAGAATACCCTCTATAATACTAAGAGGAGACATGCACGACTGAGATATGCTTTACTAAATTATCTGAAAGAACAAGGAACTATCACTTTGATTGATGTACGTTCAAAGGATAACCCGGCTGATCCATTGACGAAAGGAATGCCCAAAGACCGACTAATCAAAATAGTGGGAGAAATGAGACTAAAGGCGATTTAATTCGGCCTTAGTTCAGCTTCAGGCGATTTAGTTCAGTCTTTGTCCGAACGTTTTGATTATTATGATTTCCTTTGTCAAAGCAAGCATGTTGTGCTCCGTTGATGCTCTTGGTTGCTGAGTTCGAATCTGGTAAGTTATTTCATTCCAAACTTGATGCTAACAACTTCACCTGGATTCGGCTTTTGTCTTGGAGGAGAGTGTTATTCCAAACTTGATAACACAATCTGACTTGGTCTTGACTCTTCTTATGGTTCCATTCCAAAGATTGGTCCAAAAGTCTAAAATCGTTTCGGTTAAAACATTCCAACGTGTCCTCTCACTTGATGAGTTCCAATTAACTTTAGAAGGGCAGTAACCGTGACATTCCATATAGGATCACAGATATAGCTGCGGTGTCCAAAAGTCTGAAATCGTTTCGGTTAAAACAGATATCAGGTTCTGAGGTAAAACTATAATACTCTGTGAACGTATCCTCTCAGCCAATTAAAATGATTAATACTAAGTTCTTTTTGTAGAACTAGATATTTGCATTTTTAGTGAAAATTTGATTTACTCAAAGGTAATTTCACATAGATCCTTTAATTCACTTCCTGTCTTCTGTTTTCTTTCCAACTCTAAATGAAGTTCTGATTCTCTGTTGAAATTGCATGTGTAGGAGCTGCTGGGATAGGAGGATCACTGGATTAAAAAAAAATTATTTTGACTGAAATTCTGATCAGGATGATCTTTTGGATGATGAGATTTAGAGTGTTATGAGTTTATCTTTTGCTACTTCTGTTTAGAGCATTGTTTAGCTCTTCTACCTTTGCACTGTTTGTTTTGGACTTTATATAGCTCTCTGTTGATTTGTGACACAAGGCGTATAGAGTCTGTGTCTTGTTGTACCTGAGACTATTTCTGTGTTGCAGCTGAGTTTTTTGTTTTGCTTAGGCGTGCATATTAATTTTGTGTTCAAGTCTAATCTTGTTTGAAACAGGTGCAGGATACGGTTGTGTATGATTCACGGTTTGGTTGAACTTTGCACAAACCATCCTCTATCTGAAGTCTGGGTACACGACGGACATAGGAGGAGATTGTTAGATATTTAATTTTATGTTCGCACGCGTGTTAGCCCGACTCAGAATAGGTTACGGGTTCGTGTCGTTCTAGGGTTAGGCTCTATGCTGGAAGTACTATAAATACTCATTCCAAACTTGATGGTGTATTCGTAGAATACTTTGAGCGGAGCCCTCAACATCGTTTAGGGGGACTTATTTTCACCAGTCAAGCGGCTACGACCGCATGATCCGGACCTTAATTATGGTCTGATTCATGCGATCGTAACCGCTTGACCGGTGAAAATAAGCCCCCCCCCCCCAAACGGAGCCTAAGGCTCCTTTGGCACGATGGTGGCGATCGTAAATGCATGGTTTAAACTGTTATTCGTTAATGATAACCTAACAAACATCGTCTATTTGAACGTAAAAGTGGATGAAGTTTCTTAGGTGGGCGTTAACGAATGACAATTTAACCCTCATGTTCATGACCGTCACCACCATGCCAAACTAAGGCTCCGTTTGGCGCGGTGGTGGTGGTCGTGAACACGGGGGGTTAAACGGTAATTTGTTAATGCCCGCCTATGAAACTTCATCGAACATAAAAGTGGATGAAGTTTCTTAGATGTGCTTTAATCAATGACAATTTAACCCTCGTGTTCACGACTGCCACCACCGCGGCAAATGGAGCTGTCGGCTCCATTTGGCACGGTGGTGGCGGTCGTAAATGCATGGGTTAACCCGCAATTCGTTAGGGATCACCTAACAAATATCATCCGTTTGAACATAAAAGTGGATGAAGTTTCTTAGGTAGACATTAACGAATGACAATTTAACCCTCATGATCATGACCGCCACCACCATGCCAAACGGAGCCGAAATGCTCTTGTAAACCATTTATAAATGGTTTTTTTGCTCTGCAACTACTCAACAATTGGTGTGCGCTTAACAACTCTATAAAAATAAAAAAAACATAAATCAAACTCAAATATAAAAATTGTAATAAAGAAAAGGTAAGTATGAAAGATTATCTTTCAAAAAAATATTTTTAAATCCTTAAATATATTTAGAAGTTCATCCTTCAAAATTTATTCTTGCCAAATAGAAAAACTCAATTATTAAAATTAATAAATAAAAGATAAAACCGTAAGATTGGATTAGCAATTTAAAAAATATTTATTTCATTTAATTAGAAGATATAGATATATATTATATAAATATTTTTTATTGAAACACTGAACTTCATCGTATAGTGCCCCGGAAACCTGGATAAGGCGGCAAATAAATAAAATTATTAAAAATATATAGATATCTGAACTATGCAGGGAAATAATATAATTAAATGTATGGATAATTCAGCCATGATATGTGACTGCAACCTACGGCGTTGACTCGTTTTACCTGACCGGAGTCACCGGGCATAATACGGGCAGAGCTTTTTAGACGGATATATTCTTGTAAGTAAAGGTTGCCATTATTAGCAAATTTATTTTTCTTAGATACATCATTCCAAATATTCGAAAAGAAGTTGAGTTTGCACTTAACATGATGATTTGCACTTAACAACATGATTTGTAATTAAGGCTTCGTTTGGGGGGACTTATTTTCACCGGTCAAGCGATTACGAACGCATGAACCGAATCATAATTAAGATTTGATTCATTCGGTTATAACCGCTTGACCGATGAAAATAAATCCCCCCAAACCGAACCAAAATTTCTTGCGCTTGCACGTAACAAATATTTGCACATTGTCAAAATTTGTTTAAACTTAAAATCACACATAATTAATTGCAATATTTATAATATTTTATTATTTATTGGGTCAGTACTAATGCATAATTTTTTCGTTGTGTGGGCAGAATAGGGAGAACTAATTTAGGCTCTGTTTGGAAAACCGGTGCCGGTTTAAAAGGGCATAGTTTAAAATTGAGAGTTTAAAACTGTATTTTCAGAACTGTACTTCAAAACTGAGAACTGTTTGGATAATCTCTGTTTCTAGTCAGTTTCAAAACTGAGAAATAATATATCTGTTTGGGAAACTACTGTTCCGGTGTCGGTTTAAAATGAAACATTTTTAAATATTCAATAAATTTAATAAAATATTTTAAAATGACATCATTGTAATAATGCAACTTGTTAATACTACCCAAACCTGATGTATATAATGACATAATAATGAACTATGAAACTGATGATTTTATATTGTGCACCCCTCATATTCTCACTGTCCTCCCTCCTTGCGTTGGACGTCATTTGCTCTCCTCTAATCATATGGGCATGAGGGTAGACAAATGTCTCGTCATGATCACATCAGAAGAAATCTTTGTCTAAACGTGAATGATGCATACGTATAAAATTATGCACTGTCATCGTAGACAACACAGTTTTTCGTTGTTTTTTAAAGCATGATGTTGTTATAACTCAGAGATTGAGCCCAAAAATGGGACATCTTACATTCAAGAAAAATTCTTAGAAAAACAATCTGTTTCGGATATTGCTAGGGTTTCAAAAAATTTTAGAAATAATGCTAGGTTTAAGATGACTGTACCAGAAAAGGAGTTTTCCTTGGCCGATGAAAGTGGGAAGAAGAACAAGCAGGAAAAAACCCGAAAATCTGAGCGAGCACTAGTTGAGGAACAAGCAGGAAAAGATGAGGAAGAAGATGTCCCGATTTGAGCGAGCAGTGGGGATGGAGTGCGGTAGTGGTGCCTTGCAGAGTTGCGATGCCTGGAAGCCGGGAATGAGCTGAGGGGAGGCCTTGCCGCGAGCAGCGGGGATGGAAGCCGGGAATGAGCGGAGGGCTTGGAGAAGCCGGTCGTTTTGGGAAGGCGGCTGGAGGTCCCGAGGTCCGGTCCAAAAGGGGGGAAAACGAAGGGTTAATGCCGGTCTTTTCAAAACGGGATGTACCAAACACCAACTACCCGTTCCGGTTGGAATGGAAAGGAGCAAAAACGGCTTGTCAAACACAATCATATTCAAAAGAGAAATTATTAACAAATAAAAAAATATATATGTATAATATATTAATGTAGTATTTTTCAATAAAATTTTTTTGTAGAACATCTAAATATAATTTAAAAAACTTTTATATTTTAAAGACTTTTTTGTCCAATATGCTCGTGTAGGAGAGTAGATGTATTTTGAATGACTTTTATACAAAAAAAAAAATAGGTTTTGTTTCATAGGGCATTTTAGAAAGAAAAAGAAGTGGTGGCAAAAGTAACGTAAGAAAATTAGTTTTTGGAAAATATATTAGAAAAGAAGATTTGTTTGAGTAAATTCATTTTGCAGAGATTTTCAGAAAAGAAAAACACTTTATAAACCGTTTGACAAATCTTCGTTACGGTAACTTTTTTTAGTAAAAATGTGAGTACAGGGGAAAATGAGCGCCCGAGCGGAAATTGCGCGTACAGGCAAAAAATGTACATCCAGACGGAAAATGCGCACCCGACCAAAAATACGCGCCGGGAGGAAAACACGTCATTTTTTCGCCCTGGCACGTTTTTTTACACCAGGGAGTTGTTTTTTCACCCGGGCGCTGTTTTCGCTTTTTCGCCCGGACGCGGTTTTTTTGCCCGAGGACGAATTTTTTTCTCAACTGCAAATTTTTCTACCGGGTGAGATATTTTTCGCCCGGGCGCAAATTTTTCGGGCGGGCGCAATATTTTCGCCCGAGTGCCAATTTTTCAGTCGGACGCGAATTTTTTGGCCGAGAGCGAATTTTTTGGTCGGGCACGAATTTTTCGACCGGCGCGAATTTTTCGGACGTGCGTAAATTTTTCGACCGGGTGGGAATATTTCGCCCGGGCGTGATTTTTTTTCACGGGGGTGAATTTTTAGCCCGGACACGATATTTCCGCGCGAAGGCGAAAAAATACACAGTCGGGCAAACAAATCACGAACGAGCGAAAAAATCAAGTCAAGGCAAAAAATTCGCGTCCGAGCGAAAAATTCCCCTCGGACGCGCTCAGACGACAAAATCACGCCCGAGCAAAAAAATAACGTTCACGGGCGAAAAATTCGTGCCAGGTCGAAAAATTTGCTACCGGCCGAAAAAAGAGCCCAGGCCAAAAAATAACTCTGAGGCGAAAAAAACCACGCGCGGGCGAAAAAACCGCTCTCCGAAAAAAAAACAAGCTCCGGTGAAAAATAACGCTCTCGGCCGAAAATTCGAGCGCGGGCAAAAAAATCGCTTCCGGGCGAAAAAATAGCGAAGGGGCGAAAATCACGCCCGGGCGAAAAAATCGCGCCCGAGCGATAAAATCGCGCCCGTGCGAAAAAATGCGCCCGGGCGAAAAAGCGCATCGGGAGAAAAAACGCGCCCGGGAAATCGCCCAGGCGAAAAATCGCGCCCGGCGAAAAAATTGCGCCTGGGCGAAAAAATCGCGTTTGGACGAAAAATCGGCTCGGACAAATAAAACGCTAAAAAAATTCGCGCACGATCGAAAAATTTGCACTCAGGCAAAAAATCCGGACCCGGGCGAAAAACTCCGTGCCCAGATGAAAAAATTGGGCCCGGGTGAAAAAATTGCACTTGGACTGTTGATGCGCGAAAAGCGACACCGGCCAGTTAACGGGTGTTCGATCTCACAAGCTAAGGATGAAGGAAAAAGGGTCGCGGGGATAGAGGAGAAGGCTTGCTTGAGCAGAGGAGAAGCCTGCTTGAGCAGAGGAAAAAGCTTGCTCGAGCAGAGAGGGAGCTTGCTTGAGCAGAGGAAAAAGCTTGCTCGAGCAGAGAGGGAGCTTGATCTGGAACTGTCGAGCAGACAGCTACTTGAATGGTTAGCTTTGCAGGTTGATGCCGAGAGAGGAGAGAAGAAGAGAGGAGGCCGCTAGCAGCGGCAACAGCAGACTTCGCCCGCCGCGGCTTGAATGCCACTCTTGCGACGGGCTTTTCCTTTATTCAAGAAGAGTTACAACTTGCTATTGCACCATTACATGAAAAAGCAGTAAAGGGTACAATGGGGAAGCTGGCGGTTGAGGAAGGAGATGCCAGAAACTGAGTAAAAGAGGCTGCAGAGAGCTGGAAAACTGAGGCTGCAGAGGCTGCTGAAGCTGCCTGCTGATGGCAGAAAAACTAAGTGTCCAGTCCCTGACGACCTGGGAGACCTGGAAATTGGAGGCTGCGGAGGCTGCGCAAGCTGCTGAGAGCAGAAAAAGCTAAGTCCACAGCCCTTGACGACCTGGGCGGACTGGAGATTTGAGTCCGCAGACCTTGCTTGATCAACCTTGACGGACTGAGAAAACTGAGTCCGCAGCCTTTGATCAAGGTTGCAGTTCTCCTCCCGCCCTTTTTGAATGAGAGGTCTTGGGGGGTATTTATAGGCCCGGGGAGAAACTTCTTGAAGCGGGGCCCAGTGACGTCATCCTTGACGACCTCGGCGACCTCGGCGGACTCCGCGGACTGGACCTTCCTCTGCTGGGGCAGTCTTCCTGTTGGCGGCTAGGAGAGGGCAGGCAAGCTGCGCGACCTGAGGAGCAAGCAGGCGGATCTGGAGCAGACAACTCCGAGCTAATTGGGGGGACTCCAGGAGGAGTCCTCCCTTGCCGGAGCGGAGGCCGCCCCCTAGCGGGCGGCCTGGGCGGACTCCGGGGGGAGTCCGCCCGGCAGGCGGAGGCCGCCCCCTAGCGGGCGGCCTGGGCGGACTCCGGGGGGAGTCCGCCCAGCTGGGCCAGGCCGCCCCCCAGCGGGCGGCCTGGGCGGACTCCGGGTGGAGTCCGCCCGGCTGGCCAGGCCGCCCCCTTGCGGGCGGCCTGGGCGGACTCCGGGTGGAGTCCGCCCGGCTGGCCAGGCCGCCCCCTGGCGGGCGGCCTGGGCGGACTCCGGGTGGAGTCCGCCCGGCTGGGCCAGGCCGCCCCCTGGCGGGCGGCCTGGGCGGACTCCGGGTGGAGTTCGCCCGGCTGGCCAGGCCGCCCCCTTGCGGGCGGCCTGGGCGGACTCCGGGTGGAGTCCGCCCGGCTGGGCCAGGCCGCCCCCTAGCGGGCGGCCTGGGCGGACTCCGGGTGGAGTCCGCCCGGCTGGCCAGGCCGCCCCATTGCGGGCGGCCTGGGCGGACTCCGGGTGGAGTCCGCCCGGCTGGGCCAGGCCGCCCCCTTGCGGGCGGCCTGGGCGGACTCCGGGTGGAGTCCGCCCGGCTGGCCAGGCCGCCCCCTAGCGGGCGGCCTGGGCGGACTCCGGGTGGAGTCCGCCCGGCTGGGCCAGGCCGCCCCCTGGCGGGCGGCCTGGGCGGACTCTGGGTGGAGTCCGCCCGGCTGGCCAGGCCGCCCCCTTGCGGGCGGCCTGGGCGGACTCCGGGTGGAGTCCGCCCGGCTGGGCCAGGCCGCCCCCTAGCGGGCGGCCCGCGGAGGCGAGCGGAGGTCGCTCCTGGCGCGCGGCTGGCGGAGCATCCATCCTTTTTTTGGGCTCGACAGTCCGACTTGCGCGAACTTGGCGGACATCATGGGTATCCTGCTCCTTGCTGGTGGGAACCTGTAGGAGAAGAAAAAATGGGCTCCTTGGAGAGGATCGCCGATTTAGGGGTTAACATAATCCCCGCACTTTTTTAAGTTCGGAAGGAACTTCGAAAAAGTAGAAGACCCACGAAAATCGTGATCCTCCCTGCAGGAATTTAGGAGAGAGAAAAAATTATAGAGTAGGAGGGATAAGACCTGATGACTCCCTTCGAAAAAATCTGTCAGTGTCTATCCTTTGCCTGTGAAGAAAAAAGTTAATGCAGGCGAAAGGGAGGTACATCTTGCGTGTACCTGAGCTGGTTTTGTAAATGGGGAAGAGAATAACTGTCTTCCATTGAACTCTGCCAAAATACAGATGAGAGAAAATACAGTAGGATAATAATCTTACAAGTACCTGAAGTGGACTTGCTGGTATTTACTGGTCTCTGCATAAATAGGGTGAGTGAGCAGAAAAAAGAAAATAAGCTGCAAGTACCTGAGAGGAACTTGCTGATATCTGTTGATCTCTGCAAAAGGAGAGGTAAGCAACAAATATGATAGGAAGGTAAGGTGCAAGTACCTGATAGGGACTTGCTGATATCTGTTGATCTCTGCAAAAGGAGAGGTAAGCAACAGATATGGTAGGGAGGTAAGGTGCAAGTACCTGATAGGGACTTGCTGATATCTGTTGATCTCTGCAAAAGGAGAGGTAAGCAACAAATATGATAGGAAGGTAAGGTGCAAGTACCTGATAGGGACTTGCTGATATCTGTTGATCTCTGCAAAAGGAGAGGTAAGCAACAGATATGATAGGGGAGAAAACTAAGTTCACAAGTACCTGGGCGGAACCTGCGAATGTTGGCTGTTAACTGTTGGTGTGATAAGACATAATCGGATAACAGAATAGATACCTGACGCACTCTGCTATCGATTGAGTAATGATTAAGCTGCGATGATGATCATCTTGTGTGATCAAGGTATAATGTCGACATGAAAACCTAGATCAGCGAGATAAGAAACTCTAAAATCAGATTCACGATGGCACGGTTCGTCAATCCAGAAGATCCATATGCATTGAGTGATGTGTGATTATCATCTGATAGGAGAACTTTTTTTACCATCATCTGATAAGAGCTTATGCAGGTAGTGTATATAGGATGATCATAACCCAAGAGAGATATTGCAGATCTCTAGAATAGGTTGTATTCAACCTGCTAACCTGCAAGAAGATAAAAAAGGAGAGAAGAGGGGCTACATCCCGAGGATGAACTAAAAGTTTGAATGCTGCCACAGGTGTTCCCCGTGGGCGTTATGCATCACTTGCCAAAGTCATCCTGGGTGTAGTCCTAACCAAAGCGGGCTGGCCGCGCATCCTTTAGAAGGGCACAAATAAACAAGAAACAATCCTAAGAAGGATCGACAGATGCACTGCTCTCTTGCCTCGGGTTACAAGCATCGCTGATCAATTAGACTAGTTGCGCCAAGTGGCCTATTGCTTGTCTGCGGATTGATCAGCGGAGTTGTGAGTCCCGCGGAGGCACGGATTGAGAGTACCATAGAGTGTTCGGCCGTCACAGTTGTGAGATGATCAAAGAGACAAGGTTACACTTGATCGCCATTGCTTGTCACGCGAAGATCATCGTAACTGTAACGTATCCCTAACGGAGCACGATAGAACTATCACAGGAGGCCTCCCCTAGGCACTCACACTGCTCTAGACATCGGCCGGGATCCAAAGCCCCGTCATCCTCCGCACGAGAGTTGAACGGCCCCCACTACACACATATGAGAAAACTCCTCATCATATGTGGTCACTGTGGTTTTACGCCAGAGGACAATCTCGAGGGGGCATTGAGCAAGACTCGGCGATATCTCGCTGGTTCAGTGATCTCTTTGGCAAAGAGAAAAATATGGAGAAGAAGCATCACCAAAAGGGAACTGTGTCAGTATGAGATTTCTGACGTAAGCTTTATTGAATGAAAAAATGAAACACTCAGAAGTGCTGAAGAATAGAATGTTTGAAGAGTAAAGTAAAGACAACCAGCTACGATCGTGATGGGCTTTGTGGAACTGCGATTGGTCATAGCTGATGACGCAAGAACTGTGTCTTCTTTGCTTCAAAACAGCCTTCCAAGGGGACCTTCGTCAACGACATCGATGCACTCACTTGCAAAATCAATGGACCCCAGACGGCCCTTGTCATGTATCTCTATGCACTCTAGCTGACCTTCAGCCACCTCCTTGCCCTTAGAGGCGGAAGGTTTTGAAGAATCAATTTTCTTGACCAGGTCGTTGATCTTGCCCTCGATGAGCAATCTTTCAACCAATCGCCGAAGGGCCTTGCAGTCTTCAGTTAAATGACCTTTCTCTTTGTGGAATTCACAGAATGGGTCTGAATTTCTTGATCTCTGATTCGCCGGCTGGTAAGGCCTTTTGGGATATGCCTTATCCTTCATGATTTGGCTAACTTCTTGCATGACCTCATCTAGCTCAAATTCTGGCAGATCACCTTCTTGCTGCTGATGAACTGCGGCTGTTAGCGAAGATGATGTTGATAATGTTAACAGCCGCTCTTGGGTACGATCATGGCCTTGGAAGGGGTGTTGATGATGCTGAAATCTTCTTGCTTTCCTAGAGAGAGGTGGAAAGTCTTTCCGAGGAGACCTCGGAGGTTGCTTGTAAGAAGAAGAATTTTTCTCGGATACCAGCCTGGAAACGAAGCTGGGGTTGCTCTTTTCACCACGGATATACGAGTTGGCTAAACCAATCAACTCTTGATAAGTCCTCGGTGCTCGGACATTAGCTTCAAACTTTAGTGGACCTTCACGCAGGCCGTGGATGAGAGCCACTCGGTACATTTCTTGATCAACGATCTCAATGTCCAAGATTTCTTTCTGAAATCGATCCACATAATGAGACCAAGTCTCATTATCTCGCTGCCTGATCTCAAAGAGGGCTTCTGGACCGCCCTTCCTCTTTGAAGAGGTAGAAAACCTGAGCAGGAACTCCCTTCGCAAATCAATAAAGGAAGAGATTGACTGAGGTCGCAGTCCATAGAACCAGTCTCTCACTTGACCATCAAAGGTCGTTACGAGGAGCTTGCTCTTGGTAGAATCTGAGAGGGTCTTGAGAGCGACGGCTGATTCAAAGGCTTGAAGATGCTTGACAGGATCAGTCTCCCCAGTGTAAATGGGCAACCGTGGCTCCCGGAAGTTGACTGGAGTTGGTTCATGCCGAACATTCTCCGTAAACGGTGATGGCTCTTCTGATTCTACTGCATAAGGAAAGTAAGGAGCATGAGCAGTAGTTGCAAAAGGAGCGGGAGGATAGGAGTAAAAGGTTGCTGTGGGAGGAGCAAAGGCAGGAGCTGAAGAGGAGGGGTGACTTCCCTGAAAGTTCAAAAATCTGGCTGGACTTCCCCGGGCAGCTTCCCGGAAGAAGTTTTGACGAGCTGCAAACTCATCATCTTGAGATCGCAAAGGAGCTGCAGGTCCTTGCGGAAAAGTTGGAGTATAAAGAGGAGGATAGACCGGCGGATAAGCCGGTGGGTAAACTTGAGGAGTCTCTGATGCTGGTGCTGGATTGATTGGAGGGATTGGCGCTGCTGAAGATTGAGCGGCCAATTGCTGAGTGAGAGCTGCTAGAGTTCGGTTGATGGCTTGAAACTGTTGGGCAGTTTCTCTGCGGGATTGCTCTAAGGCCTCCCAAAGTGGATCATCACTGGGACTTGGAGAAAGACTCTCGGCTGGTTGATGGTCTGTCATGAGTAACCACTGCTTTCACTATCTGATCGAGATCTGAAGGTCGCGTGTTAACTGTTGATGCGCGAAAAGCGACACCGGCCAGTTAACGGGTGTTCGATCTCACAAGCTAAGGATGAAGGAAAAAGGGTCGCGGGGATAGAGGAGAAGGCTTGCTTGAGCAGAGGAGAAGCCTGCTTGAGCAGAGGAAAAAGCTTGCTCGAGCAGAGAGGGAGCTTGCTTGAGCAGAGGAAAAAGCTTGCTCGAGCAGAGAGGGAGCTTGATCTGGAACTGTCGAGCAGACAGCTACTTGAATGGTTAGCTTTGCAGGTTGATGCCGAGAGAGGAGAGAAGAAGAGAGGAGGCCGCTAGCAGCGGCAACAGCAGACTTCGCCCGCCGCGGCTTGAATGCCACTCTTGCGACGGGCTTTTCCTTTATTCAAGAAGAGTTACAACTTGCTATTGCACCATTACATGAAAAAGCAGTAAAGGGTACAATGGGGAAGCTGGCGGTTGAGGAAGGAGATGCCAGAAACTGAGTAAAAGAGGCTGCAGAGAGCTGGAAAACTGAGGCTGCAGAGGCTGCTGAAGCTGCCTGCTGATGGCAGAAAAACTAAGTGTCCAGTCCCTGACGACCTGGGAGACCTGGAAATCGGAGGCTGCGGAGGCTGCGCAAGCTGCTGAGAGCAGAAAAAGCTAAGTCCACAGCCCTTGACGACCTGGGCGGACTGGAGATTTGAGTCCGCAGACCTTGCTTGATCAACCTTGACGGACTGAGAAAACTGAGTCCGCAGCCTTTGATCAAGGTTGCAGTTCTCCTCCCGCCCTTTTTGAATGAGAGGTCTTGGGGGGTATTTATAGGCCCGGGGAGAAACTTCTTGAAGCGGGGCCCAGTGACGTCATCCTTGACGACCTCGGCGACCTCGGCGGACTCCGCGGACTGGACCTTCCTCTGCTGGGGCAGTCTTCCTGTTGGCGGCTAGGAGAGGGCAGGCAAGCTGCGCGACCTGAGGAGCAAGCAGGCGGATCTGGAGCAGACAACTCCGAGCTAATTGGGGGGACTCCAGGAGGAGTCCTCCCTTGCCGGAGCGGAGGCCGCCCCCTAGCGGGCGGCCTGGGCGGACTCCGGGGGGAGTCCGCCCGGCAGGCGGAGGCCGCCCCCTAGCGGGCGGCCTGGGCGGACTCCGGGGGGAGTCCGCCCAGCTGGGCCAGGCCGCCCCCCAGCGGGCGGCCTGGGCGGACTCCGGGTGGAGTCCGCCCGGCTGGCCAGGCCGCCCCCTTGCAGGCGGCCTGGGCGGACTCCGGGTGGAGTCCGCCCGGCTGGCCAGGCCGCCCCCTGGCGGGCGGCCTGGGCGGACTCCGGGTGGAGTCCGCCCGGCTGGGCCAGGCCGCCCCCTGGCGGGCGGCCTGGGCGGACTCCGGGTGGAGTCCGCCCGGCTGGCCAGGCCGCCCCCTTGCGGGCGGCCTGGGCGGACTCCGGGTGGAGTCCGCCCGGCTGGGCCAGGCCGCCCCCTAGCGGGCGGCCTGGGCGGACTCCGGGTGGAGTCCGCCCGGCTGGCCAGGCCGCCCCCTTGCGGGCGGCCTGGGCGGACTCCGGGTGGAGTCCGCCCGGCTGGGCCAGGCCGCCCCCTTGCGGGCGGCCTGGGCGGACTCCGGGTGGAGTCCGCCCGGCTGGCCAGGCCGCCCCCTAGCGGGCGGCCTGGGCGGACTCCGGGTGGAGTCCGCCCGGCTGGGCCAGGCCGCCCCCTGGCGGGCGGCCTGGGCGGACTCCGGGTGGAGTCCGCCCGGCTGGCCAGGCCGCCCCCTTGCGGGCGGCCTGGGCGGACTCCGGGTGGAGTCCGCCCGGCTGGGCCAGGCCGCCCCCTAGCGGGCGGCCCGCGGAGGCGAGCGGAGGTCGCTCCTGGCGCGCGGCTGGCGGAGCATCCATCCTTTTTTTGGGCTTGACAGTCCGACTTGCGCGAACTTGGCGGACATCATGGGTATCCTGCTCCTTGCTGGTGGGAACCTGTAGGAGAAGAAAAAATGGGCTCCTTGGAGAGGATCGCCGATTTAGGGGTTAACATGGACTAAAAAATCGCGGTCGAGAAAAAAATCGTCCCGGGCGAAAAAATGCTCTTGGGCGAAAAAATCATGTCCGGGCAAAAAAATCGTCCCGGGCGAAAAAAGCGCCCCCGGGCGAAAAAATTCATGCACAGTCGAAAAAATCACACCCGGACGAAAAAACGCACATGGACGAAAAAATCACGCCCGGACGAAAAAATCGGCTCTTGCGAAAAAAATGGCCCACGCAAAAAAAAATCGTGCACAGACGGAAAAACCGCACTCAGGCAAAAAAAACGCACCTGAGCGAAAAACCTCGCGCTAGGGCAAAAAATGGCAGCCCATGCGAAAATTCACGCCCGGGCGAAAAATTCGCGCACACGCAAATAAAACGCATCTCGACAAAAAAATTAAGTTGGAGATTTTTTTAAGAGAAACTTTTTTGGGATTAGGAAGTGCTTTTCGAAAAAGTTAAAAAGTAGGTGACAAGTGACTTTTCCAAAAGATGTGAAAATGGAGTTTTCCGTGGTAGCTTTTTCCAGCGGTAGACAATTCAAACGGTTTCCTAAGTGTGGTAGCGTTTTCCAGAAAATGAAAATGAGCTAAAAAGCTCTCCCAAACAGGCCTTTAAGCCAACCCAAACTCTTTGATCGAATCGCCCCGAACCGCCCCGAACCGCCACATGAACACTGCGCGTGGCCCAACCGCCAGCCGACCAGACACCCTCCGCAACGCGGCCCCTGGCCGACTTCCTGTTACCACGCAACCCGTTGGCTGCACGGTCGGCCGCGTGCGGCCGCAAGGTCTCGCAACCAGCCATCCGGCTGACCGCCGTTGCCGCGCGGCCCTCCGGCAACGCACTTTGCGCGCCCCGTCGCTAGCCCTCGCAGTCGGCTGCTGACGCCGCACGACCCTAGCATTGAGGCTTCAAAGCCACGGTCCCCGAGATCCCGGCTGCAATACCCTGCTGTCGGCCCCTTGGCCGGCCGCCGCCACCACCACTTTTCCCTCCAACCCCACGTTCGTGTGCGCGCAGGGGTCGTGGGACTCCACGACCGGCCTCCCGACCTGCCTTTGATACTCCCCCGACCGGTCTAGTTCAACTGTCGTGTAACCACCGCATAACAATCTCGGTTTAACCACTCATTATGGGGGTGCACATAACTGATTATCATAACATGTGTGGGCGTTATAAATGTGTTAAAATACGCATTATAAAATATAAGATAATGAGTGTGCGCATAACACATAAATTGGTTACGGTTTGTGGATAACCGCATACTTCCATAGCCACCTTTTATTTACAAGGATGCCACCCTAAAAACAATGAAATAGGCCCCAGGCCAACCTTTCGTCCAACTTGATTTCCTACGCACAAGAGGTCTCCCCGAAGAATCCATCGAAGATCTCCTTGCTCCTTTGAAGAATCCGTCGAAGATCTTCGAACGCCTTCAAAGACCTTTGAGCACCTTCAAACACCCTTTGGGGGTTTAACCACGCACATCTCACGACATGCATATCGCACACTGCACATATTGCGTCCCACTCACAGCAGACAACCCACCGCTCCAATCCCTCTGCTCATAACCGGAGACCAGCCACAAATACAATATTGTGCCCAAAGCACTCCTCCAGCCTCTGTGCAATAACCTCAGGTCCTAGAGCGCCCAGAGTGTAATGCTCCCCACTACATCTCAAAAAATACTTAGCCCCCGAGCAATGGCCGACCTGTCACCCTCAGAGTCTTCTCTTACTCTCTCTCTCCAGAACTGTAACGAGAGGTGACATGTCGTCCTCACATTCTCCACGGAGCCTTGTAATAATACCAAGATAGTTGAAATGTAGTCGACAAAGCCCCGACCGAGTGGTTTTTTACCCTTTTCTGGAGTTTTTCACATTACAAAAATCCCCTTGTTAGCCGTCTTGTTCTTTTCTGACTGTTTGTGCACTCGACTGCTCCCAAAGTAAGACAGTTCAATTTAGACCGGTCTACCAGAGCATCGAGTTGACCCGTAACAATAACTATTACATTGATTCTATTTTATAAGAACTTTAATAATTACCATATATATAAGGACAAAATAATTTTAATTTAATTTTTGTTAATGTTATATATATATATATATATATATATATATATATATATATATATATACATATATACTAATATACAAAAACTACTCTTTGGTAAAACATTGCTTGATGTTCCAATATTGTCCTTATAGTTGTATTCATAATTACACAATTATACCAAACTTTATATTAGTATATTATAAAGACAATATCCATTTAGGTAATTACACAACTCTAAAATATTAAAATACAAAAAATGAAAATACTAGATACCCTAAACCTATTGGCTCTAGCTATAAATGACAAGAGAAAAATAAATGTTTTTACGATTAAAATATAATTTGTTTTACAAAATAAAATTTGTATTCTTAATTTATATTTTTTTACGGTCATTTTGAGTACTCATATGTATATGTTGTGGGTCGGGCGGAGCCCGCCGGGAGCGGACGGAGCCCGCCGTCGTCGATCGGGTGCTGTCGCGCGAGGCCATAGGGTCGGGTACTGCCCATGACAAATGTCGCCGCTCACGACAAATGTCGCCGCCCACGACAAATGTCGTCCCCACGACAAATGTCACACCACCGGCGAATGTCGCATCCCGACGAATGTCCCACCCCGACGAATGTCGCATCCCGCCGATTGTCGCACCCTCGCCGAATGCCTCCAGGGCCGAAGGCCCGTGCCTGTCACTTGTATATATATATATATACGAGCATCTTCGCACGGGCTACGCCCGTAATCGATGCTCTCGGGCGGCTCGGCCTATCAGGCGGGCTTCGCCCGCCTGCGCACGGGCTTCGCTCATGCTTGATGCTTCGGGTGGTCTTCAACTGCATAGAAGCGGGCTTCGCCCACTTTCACACAATCCACCATCTCGGCGCCGCACCCGCCACTCGCGGCCCCCGAAGCCTGAATCAAAATAATTTTGCTCTGGGGGCGATACTACGGCGGAGAGGGAAAGAAGCGAAGGGGGAGATGCTACGGCGGCAGCGGCTTCGACGCCGTCGTAGTCCTTCCTCATTTGGAGTACTGTTTGTGGATGCGCTTCTCCTCTGTTTCAAAACTGTGCGACTTGCGGGGGATCAGAAGAGTTTAGCAAAGTGTTCGATTTAGGGAGGTGTGAAGGGGTGAATGGTGAACGGGAAAGGCGGAGGAAATAGATGCATTGGCCATGAACTGAAGGAAGGAGATAAGTATGGAGGAGGGTGGGGTTCGTTGCTTTTGGTAGCCCTGCCGGGTTGCCTCCGGCCTACCCCCGCTGGTGTCGTCGGCGTCCCGCAACTCCGGAGATGGGGTCCGGTGAGGCAGCCTCCGCCTCCTCCGATGGTATAAGCTGAAATAAAAAAAAGAGGATAAAATAGGAAATCCCAAAGTAACGGACAGATGCACTGTAGATCTCAAGAGTTTCTTTTTTATATTAGTATATATATATATTCAGTGTGGGAGATTGCCCACATTAAACCATAGGTGTGTCTGACCCTATATTGTGCTAAATTTTAATTTGTAATTTCACTTGAATCATTAGTGGTGCACAAAAAGACTGGGCCTGAAAAGCCTGTCAGGGCCCGTCCTGACAAAAGCCTGATTAGGCATGAGACCGGGTAGATTTGGACCAAGCCCAGGCTAGTCCTGGGGGCATAAAAAGGCCCCAATATACGTGTTTTGCCCGACCTGGTGCCCGGCCCACGCCAGGCCCAGGCTAAGCCCGGTCTTAGGCTTTGTCTGGGCCCGGTCCCAAGCCTTGCCTGGGCTTGGACCAAGGCTGGACCAAGCAAGGCAGTGCGGCAAAAGTTTATAGGAAATAGTTCATATTGATGAATGTAGCATATTAATAGGGAGTTTTTATAGACAAACCAGATTTGGCTATATACAAACATTTACTATATACAAACCAGCACAAACCAAAAATTGTTATGCGTAGACAAAATTGTTATATACAACCAGTTCAAAAATTTTAAAAAAAAGTTTGAAATTCAAGATTAATACATCCATTAGAGCAAAATTAATACATCCATTAGAGCAAAATTAATTAGACGTTACAACATATTAAAGCAAAATTAATACATCCGTTAGGTAATTATCGATTACAATATTTAATAGATCATGAAGAAGGTAACTTTGTGTTGTCCCACTCTTTAGCTTCAACTGATTGTGATTGTTTCATCTGAGAAATTAGGCTAAATACCAGGTAAGTGACAAAATTTGAGAACAAAATCAAAGAAATTTAAGACTGAAAAATTGAAATGACAAAATCTAACTTCATGATCATCAAGAACATATAAATTTAATTCTAAAATCCAACTTCATTTAAACTATCTTGTAGCCCTGATAGAGTCCAAGAGGGAACACAGGGAAATTATTGGAAGAAGAACCTTCGCTAGAGTTGAACTGTGGCACGATCCCTACACCATGTTCTTGTCTCCCCTGGCGAGGACGCCGTCTCCGGGGGCGTATCCAAGGACGTCGTCGGGGATGACGTTAGGCGAGTCGCTGACGAATATTGCCAACACCATCGGGAGCGACAGAGGGCGGAAATAGGGGAGACGTAGGGGGGAAATGAGGGAGACGGAGGGGGAAATCGGGGGAGGCAGGGGGGATCGAACTAGGGTTAGAATGAAAGGTTCACTCATTTTAATTTTTTATATGATTTGTATATAATATTTGAAAAGAGCCTAAAAATTTCAAAATATTGGTTTGTATCTAACCAATTTTGATTTGTCTATAACAACTCTCTTTTAATACTTCTCTCATGTGGTCATGTCATTCGTGTCTTTGCTTATAAAGTCAATTCTTTTAGCTTTGTATAAGAATTGAATAATTAAAATTTGCATGCACAAATATATCATCGCAAAACTAAATGATATTATATGTGCCCTGATTCTCATTATTCTAAGACTATTGACTGACTGTTATTCTATTTGAGGGCCAAATGTCCTGCAATTTCCGTCAGAATAGTATTGTCAAAAGAATTAACTCATTGGATCGTCGAATCTCTTGTAATTTTCGTCATGATATTATTTTTAGTGGCATTCATAATCGCTGTCACGTCAAACACATTTCATGAGTCATGACAGTAACATTTGTCTAAACACACCGGAGCAAAAAACATCGCGTCAGACGGATGACAATTTGTAACACTGCGGTTCACTGCCGCCATCATCGTGTCAAATGGACCCTTAATTTCATCTTTGCTTGTAGCTTGAAAAAATTCTTGATTTATTATTTTTCATAAGAACAAAGATTTTTTTTTAAAATTATTCCTGATGGCTAATTATTTTTTATAAAAAATTAAATTTTTTTGAAAAAATCGACTTAGGCCAGGCCTGGGCCCTGTTAGGCCTGACCTGGGCCTGGACTAGGCCTGGCCGAAGAGGCCCAACTAGTCTACCTTTATATAAGGGGTTTGGGCCTTGGTCTGAGCCTTGCTATTGCTAGGCCCAAGCCTGGGCCATGTCAGAAAAGCCTGGGCCTAGAAGGCCTGATGCTAAACTGGGTCTACTAGGCTTTACATGCACGAACTAGGACCATATATCACAATTTATTTGTATAAAAAAATTAGTACACTGATAAGTGGCAGCGGGTGAGTGGTGGTCAACTGAGTTGTGTTGCAGCAAAAATATGACGCTTATATCAGTAGTTTTTATATGACTATTAACAACCCATATTTTTTGAAAACAAAACCTAAAAATCCCCTCTTTTCCCATTCTAAATGCATCCTTTATTATTTCCTCCGAGTAAATTTCCCGCCCAATACCACCGCTCGACTTTCTCTTCTGATCGTGAGCCCCACCTCCCACATCGCCAACATGTGAATGACCCTGGAGAGGACTCCTCCGAGGTCGGATAAGCCTCTAGTTACTTGGGCCATCTCTCATTTTAGTTTTACCAACCCAAAACTTGCCCTAGATCTCAATTTTTTGGCATGATTTTGCCTCTTTTCCCCCTCCTCTCCTTCCTAATGAATGTGTGAAACACTACAATAAAGTCGCTGTATGGTGACGTTTTTTTATAACTTTTGTGACGATTTTAAAGCGTCACGATAGTTTTCGTGACGTTTATAAAAACGTCACTAAACCGTCACGATTGTGGCCGTCACCGTAGCTCATTGTGACGCTTTCAAAAAAAAACGTCGTGATTGGAATGTACTATATCGTGACGTTTTTTCCCAAAAAAACTTCATATTAGGCAATTGCTCTATAGTGACATTTTTTCAAAAAAACGTCATAATTGACAGTTGTTCTATCGCGACACTTTTTCAAAAAAAAATGTCATGATTGCTCTATCGTGACACTTTCAAAAACGTCAAAAAATAATAATTCCACCACGATTTTTTTTTGTTTACAAAACGTCGACGCAATTAAAAATCTATTATAACATTTTTTAAAAAAACATAACATTGTATTTTAAGGAAAGAAATTTATGATAATTTAAACTCCAAAAATTAATTTAGCATCTAAAATCTTAATTAAAATTATAAATATTATTTTTAATATATTATTTTTCATATTTTAAATATTTTTGAGAGTAATACTAAGATATATTAAGAGAGATTTGCAACATGTTGTCCAAATAATGAGAACTTGAGTTCTACAAAACAAAATAATTAAAATACCTATATATTATATCCTCATTAAGATTGAATTATATAAACATGCAGAAGATCATATTAATGATTAACAAACTTATTCCAAGTAGCATAGCTTGCAAAAAAACATAATCACTTAATATATGCATTGTTTTCAATACAAAAAAACAACAAAAACAAAACAAGCACTATGAGCCTTCAAAATTTTCTTCTTTAATCATTAGCTTCACTGACATTGAAACAAGCATGATGGACATTCAACTTCATTTGTACACCATCTCCCACATCATCTTTTCAAACTTTAACCATAACAAATAAAATTGATCAATTGCCTGCATAACAAACAAAATTGAAACACAAGATTAAATATTTATTCTAATTGTATGTAAGGTTAACATAAATAACTTGAAAAAACAATATAATAATGTGAAGAAGAAAATATAAAGAGCCCACAATATGTATCCATAAAATACTGGCAGTAGTTTTAATCAAATTGGTGGTAACAACGCCAGCAGTTTGTGCCAAACTGCGGGCAGCAGTTTGTGCCAAACTGCGGGCAGCAGTTTGTGCCAAACTTGACACAGACTGCTGCCAGCAGTTTGTGCAAATTGCTGCCAGCAGTTTGTGCAAACTGCTGCCAGCTATTTGTGCAAACTGCTGGTCCAGCTGTTTGTGTCAAACTGCTGGTCCAGCTGTTTGTGTCAAACTGCTGGTCCAGCAGTTTGTGCCAGGTTTGGCACAAACTGCTGCCAGCAGTTTGTGCCAAACCGGGCACAAAATGACAGCAGTTTGTGCCAAACTGGGCACAAACTGTTGCCAGCAGTTTGCGCAAACTGTTGCCAGCAGTTTGCGCAAACTGTTGCCAGCAGTTTGCGCAAACTTCTTTGCGCAAACTGCTGCCATCAAATTAAAGAGAATGAGTGGTGCAAATCACAACCAATAACGATGAATTTTAAAACAGAGCAAGCTAGACTTTCCTTTTATTTGAGGGCGATTACTTAATACGCGCAAGAAAATGAGCAGTGCAAATCACAACCAATAACACAAGAATAAAATAACCCAGTTCATACAAGAATGATGAAAAACAAGAAGACCAAACAATAAACACCCAATGGGGGGGCCGCAGGTGTAGAAGCATAAGATTCGGTGATTGTAGGAGCAGCGACGGAAATTAGGGGAGGTTAGGAATGATGTATGGTGGCTAATTAAAGTGGGTAAGGGTAGAGTATGTGGGATAATTTGATGGGGAATGACATGTGGAGGTGGGGGTGAGCAAGGGAGTATGAGGAGATGGAGGAGCCAGGTCCTGAAAGGATGGTTAGAGGCAAGTTGGATGGTGCTGGAAGGTACGGCTAAGGGGGTGGTGGCTGACAAGTGCCAAAAGGAGGAGGAGACGACATGTGGCTTTTATAATAGCAGCCAGCTGGTGTTCTAGGGGGGGGGGGGGAGTTTGTGTGGTGGAATGGTCTTGGGATGAGGGGGAAGTCGGTAGGCAGCAAGGATAAACAAGGAAAACAAAATGAAATACCGAGGAGTCAAGACTTAGGCTTCGTAGAATTGGCGAGAAGAATTTGCAATAATGATGCATTCTCCATCACATCCAGAGATACACCTTAGTGTGGCTCCTTATTTCTGTTGGGTATTTTCTGGTTTTCTGCATTATATTACCATGTATACTTTTATTTTTGCATGTGAATGTCACACGTTTGAAGACGGCTTATTGGATTGACCGGCAAGTAAGATCATGAATAGAAAAGTCCATACTTTAGGATAATTAAAAAGAGAAAGACAAGCTTTAATTGTTCAAGTAAAGAATAAAATAAAAGAATAAGGATATTATTATTCATCAAGGAGAATAATTTGATTAAGGAAAAAAGATTCATCTTTGGAATAATAATGATAGCAGATAAAAAATATTGGGAATTATAAGTTGGCTATAAAAACAGGTCGTGTTCTTCTAAACAACAATACATGAATTCCTAAATTGCAATACACACAGGAAATTTGTAAGGAAACAACAATACATAATTCCTAATCAACAATACGCACAGGAAATCAGTAATACATACAAGAAATCAACAATAAATCGGAAGAAATAAACACCAAGGCTTTATTTGGTGCGGTGGTGGCGGGCGGAGACGGCGAGTGGAGAAGCAGTTTTCGAACTGCAGGGGGAGAGGCAGGGATTGAAACGGAAGAAACCTGTGGCTTTTCCTCCTTGCTGTGGGAGGAGACGCGACAAACGCCCGGCGAAGCCATTTGTTTACCCGCTGTTCCAGCGGCGTTTGTGGGAAACACCCAGCGAAAATGACAAAACAAATGAAGCCTAAATAGCAATACAGAAAATCTGGAAATTCAGATTTCTGGAATTCTATCAAGTAAAATTCTTCCTTGTAATGCAAATTAATCAATACTCAGGCAATGAATTTTATTAGCTTACACTTTCAGTAGAGAAATATAGTCGGAGTAATGATTGTCAAGGATGATGGAGTTGGAATTGATACAGCTATCAACTGATTTGAATGTAGATGATTCCACTGTGGAAATTCCATCCTCCCCTTGGTAACAGTTCAATGATACAGTTTTTGGCTCGGTTAATTTTCTCTCACCAGTCTACCAGCCTATGGAGAATGGAAGCCCTGCACGTATAGAATAGAATAGAAAATTGGTGGTCGAAAGCTTCCTAGAGATAGAAATAGAGCGTTTATATATCTAAGAAGAAGAAGCTTGTGTGTGAGAGAGAATTAGTATTGTGTCTTAAGAGCAACTACCCCAAAGCTGACGTCATCACTAGCAAGTATGAGATTAAGCGACGGGTTTGAGTTTGATGTCTTACTTTGTGAGTTGGTGGAGATTATTGGAATGGATGGTAGGATTCTGTTTGGGGTTGATGACAATTGCAAGATGTGAGTGTACTAATGGGAGTTGTGAGATTACAGAGAAACTTGTAGTTGGAGAGATAACAGGGAAGAAGACGGAAACATTCAACAGAGAAGCAGGTGGTGGTTTTGATGTGTTCGGAGATTTCAATTATATGAGAGTGAATAATAAAGTAGAATTCAATTCTGTGTATGTAGTTCCCCTTATATTTGCATGAAAGGGTGCAAATTGAATCAAATGAAGTCAATATTAGTTCATTAATCTTAGTTACAATCTGATATATATATATATATATATATATATATATATATATATATATATATATATATATATATATATATATATATATATATATATATATATATATATATATATATAATTACCAAAACTTTCCCTGGAAGTTAGCATAATTATAGGTTGCACCACTCTTATTTTTGATATTTCAAAAACCTCCACTGGAAGTTTACATTTCATAACATCTATGCACAAAAGTATCCCCTTGGAGTAAATCTTCCGGGGGCCTTTTTTTACATGAAAGTTATGAAATGTAAACTTACAAGGTAGGTTTTTGTAATTTCAAACTAGGGGTGCAACCTGTAATATAGCAAACATAGAGGAGACGTCTCAGTATATAGAAGTTATATTCCTAATCACTAGTTTTAACTATCCTCCTCTTTGCTAATGGCAGCTTAGTTGTGGTTATGGCCTTCTAGGAATTTTTGCTTGCTTGAAGGTATTGTTTTCCTCCCCGAAAAATTTCATGATTGTTACACCTTTCAATGTAAAGTCATTACAAAGGGTAAAATTAAATATCATAATCATTTTCCATTCAATTGAATCTCAAAAATAAATAGAAGAAGAGAGAAACCAAACCTTTATTCGAATTGATATTTGTAGTAGGAGATGGTGTTGGGGTGTTGTTAGGGGTAGTCTCATTTATATTTGATCTTTGAATAGAAGCCATCATTCTCAAAAACTGCACACATAATAAATATTTATTAAATAATTTTAATTAATTCAAGCATTATTAACTTGATTTAAAGACAATTATTACTTGGTCTGGTGATAGATGTATCCCTTGCCCTACTGATGTTCCAGATGAAACATCCCTAGAATTTTGGCGTGACCTATCATCAATAAGACGATCTATGGTCTTTTGCATGGTAGACATTTGTAATTTCAATTGTTCAATCTCCCGCAACTCTTCTGGATTTGTATGTTTCAAGCTAGTTGTTCTTGCGCGGCGTGATAAATCAGGGTATACCTGAATTGCAGTGACACCCATTCCCATACCACGACATCGACCATAATATTCTGGTCCAAATGTAGATCTAAAAGAGAAATAAAAATTTATTGCACAATACTCTAAATTGAAATAAAGTGTTATGTTTTTTTTACCTAAAAGCACCTTCATGAATTTCATTTATTGGTGTGTCGGGAGGATGCTGTGATATTTGTTCCTCTATAGCCTTGTCCAAGGCAACCTAGAAAAAAGTACACAAATGAAATCTTCAGTAAATAATTTGGATATTATTTAAATATTTAAATAATTAAGCTAAAAAATGAAACACTTACTTTTTTTGATATTGCATCATCATTCACCAATGTTTTCCCATTTTTCTTGCTTGTGCGACTATCTAAGAATAATTCAATGCGAGTTGGCTCTCTGCCCAATTCAATTTCCTTATAAAAATAAACTATTTAGCTTTATGCAATAAAGTAAGAAACAAAAAAGATATATATTATATATATATATATTTATATATGTATACCAAGTCTTTTTTTCGATTTGCAAGGCTCATCCGTCCAAGAGTATGTGCACCAGTATTTTTTTGGCGACATACTTTATTTTTTTCACTTATAATCTGCGACATCAGAAAAGTTATACTCTCGAACTTTTAATATATATATTGGAAATTTATACAAAAAGTTAGAAAAATAAATAAGTAAAGTTATAATACCCTTCCTTTTGCAGAATACCAATATTTCACAATGTCAACAAATTGGCTCTCTGGCATATCTGTAGGACCACCTCGTGCAATAAGTGCCTCCGGAGTGCCCAATGGATCATAATATTGCTTTTTAAAAGTTGACTTCCAATTCCTAAAACTCTCTCTTATAATTTCCATGATAAGTTTTTTGTCTGTCTCAAATACGAGAAATCTTTGCTGCATGAATAAAACATTAAGCTTATACATTTATTGTTATATTCAATGAAATCATGTTTTTTGCTTATGTGCACACACTTACCTTAACCATACTCCATGCAGTTTCCTTGCTATATTGGGACACATGCGTCCAAGATAGAGGGGTCATTGGAAATAATGATGTATTTCGTGCAAGTGTCCCTAAGAATGATGAAAGTTGAGGTGCGCCACTTCCAACAAATTGCCCATGTTTGTTTCTCTCCAATAAGATAACTTTATCAGATGGCATAAGATGAATATCCTTACATGTTGTTACTCCTCGTAACTTTTTACTTATATTTGTACCTACATATACAAAAATTTTGACTATTCTACTTGCATTTATTGAAAATCATATAAAGAAAAACATGTATTATTTACCTGGGGTCTCTAGGACTTCATTACTAAAATTGACAGCTTCTTGATCACTATGTTGATTCTCATCAGAGCTTTCATCTGTTGAAAAATAATGTGTAGTTGTTGGATCATGTAGCGGTTCCTTGTGGGCATTTGAAGTGCTCACATAAAGGCCACCGCTAACACCTTTGTGTTGATCTTTAGCTAGAGAGTTATCCCTTGAAACAAATAATTTTCTTGGAGCAAATGTTCTTTTAGGAGCCATCAAATATCTGCATGATAAATAAATCAAGTATTTGCAAGATAACATGATTTGTCCATTGTTATACACTAGTAATACAGCTAATATAGAAAAAGTACTCCTCAGGTAGATCAAAATGAAAAATCACTCAAAATTTTTAAGATTGAAATTAAAATAACAGATGCACAAAAGATGTACAAATCAATCATAATAGCAACACATAATTGAAAAATAAGAAATTACCTTGATAGGATAAATCTCCAACAATGACATGAGGATGCAAAAAGAGGTTTATTATGTTGGTAGTCATGGAATGGACATAATCATCCACTTGGAGATTATAAATTGGCTTCTCTTTGCCCAACTATAGGCTCAACATCTGTTCTAACCATCTCGGTGTCTTCATCATCATCTTGATATAAATTTTGAATATTGTGTATGTTATCACTAACACATTGAATAAATTTTCCATGATCATCAACACTTCCAGCTTCAAATTCTCCCATTTCATACTCATCTCGTGGTAACATCCTCATGACCAATTCCCAATTTGATTGTTTAGGATCACGAATATAATAAACCATTCTTGCTTGAGAAGGAAAAATATATGGGTCATGTTCAAGTGTTGCTCCTGTATGTATCAAATTTGTGAAATTAACCAATGTGAACCCATATAAATCATTCTTCACACCCACATTCTTTGCAGGATTAACCCAATCACATTTAAAAAGCATCACTTTAGCAAAGTCAAAGTAATCCAGCTCTATGATCTCAGTTATTCTACCAAAATACTCTATATCCTCTTGAAGCCCAACATGATTAGACATAACTTCAACTCCACTATTTTGCATCCTCTTGTGAATCTCACTGCTTACAATTCGAAAAGAAAACCCATTTATATTATATCCTTTATAGCTACGAACAATAGAGTTTGGTCTGAGGGCTAATTGTCGTAATTGAGTGTCATCAACAATTGCACCATCACGATTAACCTGTTATGATAAAATGAAAACATAATTCATTTGTAGATATAAGTACAAGCACAAACATGCGCAAATTAATGTACATGCATATGATGATTCTTACTCTTTGTTTAAACCATTCTGAGAATTCTTTATGAAGTAGATTCTCCAAGCGGTCCACATCAATACATAATGGTTGGTGGCGATTCTTCAATTCTTCTCGAAGTTCGCTATTAAAACAATACTAATTAATGCACATTTCAAGAATAAATAATCTTCATCATGGTTTTAAGGTTTATTAAAACTTACCTTCGAAAAATTTCAAGCTCTGCACAGTTGAACAAAATATATCGATGAGCTTGCATAAGGCTAATTGGATCTAGTGCCTTCAAGACAGCGCCCCTTGTTGCACTCCCAACTTGTGGAAGCATCCTAAATGCTGGAGTTGGAGACGTAGAATTTGCACTATTACGACTTGGTCGATTAAATCGAGTCTCTATCCCTTCTAAGAACCGAGAACAAAATGTCAAAGTCTCTTCCGCTATATAACCCTCTGCTATAGATCCTTCTGGTTTTGCTCTATTTCGTACATATTTTTTATAATGTCCAAGTTCCCTCTCGATGGGATACATCCATATAAATTGTACTGGGCCACCCAAAATAGCTTCTTGTGAAAGATGAACCATGAGATGAATCATTACAGTGAAGAATGAAGGGGGGAAAATTATTTCGAGTTGACATAAAACCACTATAAAGCGATCTTCAATCTTCAATAAATCAGAAACATTTAGTTTTTTGGAACATAATTCTCTAAAGAACATAGAAACTTCCATCAATGGTGTCACTATATGCCTTGGTAACACTGATCGTAAACCAATCGACAACAATTGTTGCATTATAATGTGATTATCATGGCTCTTTAAGCCTTGTATTTTGCATTGCTTCAGTTTAACACAACACGATATATTGGAGGCATATCCATCAGGAACTCGTAATGACTTTATCATTCCTAAAAAGATATCTTTCTCCATCTTACTCATGGTGAAGCAAGCTGGAGGAATAATCTCGGTGTCATCATCTCTTTCTTGGATCCATAGATGTTTTAGAATCCCGAGATCCTTGCAATCCCTTCTAGCACGCACATTATCCTTGGATTTGATCGGGTCACCCAATATAGTGTTCAAAATATTATCACACACATTTTTTTCTATATGCATCGTATCAAGACAATGTCGGAGTAAATTTGTCTTCCAATAGGGAAGTTCAAAAAATATACTTCTTTTTTTCCAATACTTAGTAGGTCCTCCCGAATTATTTTCTCTACCAAACACAACATGAAGATGTTGGGTTTCCTCTGACACTCTTCGTCCATTAGGAGGTTTTTTACTACAAATACGCATTTCATGTCGACCAAACTTTCTTGCTTTCCGATATGGATGATCAACTGGCAAGAATCGACGATGAGCCTGATAAACAGTTTTTTGACTATTCTTTAGCCAACATGATTGAGTGTCCAACCCGCATGATGGACATCCAAGTTTGGAATGTGTGTTCCATCCTGATAGATTACCAAGCGCGGGAAAATCGCTAATAGTCCATAATAGTGCTACATGTAGTGTAAATTTTTCCCCATCTAAAACATCAAGGACTTCTACCCCCACTTCACATAACTCATTCAACTCTTTTATTAGTGGTTGTAGATACACATCGATGTTATTTCCTGACATCTTTGGCCCGGGTATCAAACCCGACATGATAATAGATCTTTTCTTCATGCACTCCCAAGGTGGCACATTGTATATCACTAGCATAATTGGCCACGTACTATGTGTGCTGCTAAGATTACCAAATGGATTGAATCCATCAGTAGCAAGTCCTAAACGAATATTCCGAGGATCATTTGAGAACTTTTTGTGGCGTTGATCAAATTCTTTCCATGCCAAGCCATCTCTAGGGTGATACATTAAACTGTCATGATTAAGATCTTTGGCATGCCACTGCATCATCTCAGCAGTTTCCTTGCAAAGAAATAGTCGCTCCAAACGTTCTTTCAATGGAAAATACCGAAAAACTTTTTTGGGTGTCTTCCTCACAATGATCACATCTTGTTGCTTACGTTTTCTCGATCGGTGAGTCAATTGATCGTCTTGTACATCAACCCATCGTGATTGTCCACATATATGACAAGAATTGTCATTTTTATGTATGTCCCAAAATAATGAACAATCATTTTCACATGCATCAATCTTAATATATTTGTGGCCCAATTTAGATGTGACTTTCTTGGCCTCACGATAGTTAGCCGGCACTGATTTATATCCGTCTGGCACCGCACCTTGTAGAACTTTCAACAACATATCAAAATGTACATCACTCCAATTTCCAAGTGTCTTAATATGCAGGAGATTCAATAAGAAGGATAATTTTGTGTACTCTTGACATCCTTCCCATAATGGCTTATTTTCCTCTAAGAAGTGGTGTATAAATTATCCGCATCTGCATTAATGGGAGCTTGAGGATTCTCAAAATGTGTGTTTATGCCGATATCATCATAAAGTAATTCTTGTTCATACAAACTCTCATTGTTTGTTAAATTAGGAATAGCAGCATGTAGAAGTTCATTCATCGGATCACTAGAGTTGTTAGTATGGTTCAAAGATCCTATAATTAAAGGACGATTATTATTTTGTAAGGCTCCATTATTAATTAAACGTCCATCATGGTATATCCATTCTGTGTAGTTCTCCATAATACCATTCCATACAAGATGCCCCTCTACCACATCTCTATCCCACTTCTTTAGATTTACACACTTTTTACAAGGACATGGGCACTTCTCACTAATTGCTGTATATGAATAGTATGAATCTAGCAAATATTTTACGCCATCTAAATAAGTCTTCGAATGTCGTAACTCTCTCATCCATCTTCTGTCCATTGTTAATAATAAATCGGATTAGCACCTATATAAAAAAATAACACAATTAATAAAGATTATAAATCAGACATTGGAAGAAAATGAAAAAATACAACATAAAACAAAAAAGCCACTTGAGGGACTGGTTGGTGATAATAAATGTGTTACTTCAGCTACTACTAGAGACAATCTTCTTGGAAGGGTAAAAAGAAAAATACTAAAAGTTTGAAATCTGAGGGTGCTTCGGATATAGTGGAAAAAATATAGGTCTTTTAGAGCCTGAAAGAGAGATTAAATTTCAGCCATTTGAGGGATAGGTTGGTGATAGTACATGTGTTATTTCAGCTTCCACTAGTAAGGATTTTTCCGGTACCTGTCTTTCTAAAAGGGGAAAATCTACTAAATCACAGCTTAGTGCAAAGATAAGCACACCACAAAAAACTGCTCTGTCTTCAGGTAAGAAAAGAAAGTTTGAAAAACACTCCAATGGAGAAGGAACGCTCACTTGCTAAGAAAAGAAAGTTTGACACCATCTTTGTGTTTTTAATACATCAAGAAGCTTTGTAAAGTCGGGGCCTAACTTCAGAATTTCCCCTAATTCAATCTTGAAATGTCTACTGACGTAGATACGTTCTGCTGACATCTCATAATTTTTTTATTATGCGCTAAAACATATAAAAAATATAATAATAGACTCTCTAATTAAAACATTTTGTATCTCTTAGTAATCCTCGTCTAATCAAAATGTTGCATAAAGTTTCAAAAGAGCTTCTATTCATACGAAGTTGATTAAAAAAGTTCACATTCGTCCCACTATTTAATCAAACAAACAACACCCTCCTTAAAATAGTCTTAGCATCGTCCTCTACAAGACCTCTTGCAACCCTGGGTTTCATCAAAACTACAATGGCTGTAGCAAGAGCAGCTACCACAATTGCTCTCCTACGTCTATTTGATTCTTTATTTTGTCCATCCAAATATATGCAAAAATTGCAACAATAATTAAGCACATAAAAACAACTACCCAAATATGCACAAACACACTTACACACACATACACACATACACAAACACAAACACACATACACAAACACTTTCATCCACACCATATATGAAACTAATTGCAGGAATATATGAAACTACTAGAAGGCATTATATAAAACTACTAGAATGTATTAATATTATATGAAACTACTAGAAGGCATTATAAGAAACCACTTTCATCCCAACTGTCATTACAGGAAGAGGAGACACTGAATAGAGGTGAATGATTAGGTTTGTAGTTTTCTACTAAACAATTTATTTGGTTTTATTAAAGCCCTAAATTTGATTAACTGAATAAAATCGCCAAACTGAAACATGCTCTAGATGAAGTATCACGATTCATCAAAACAAAATTACAACTGATATTACATGCATTTACAACCTACTCCAAAAAAACCCTATCAAAAAAATATCTCAAATCAACTCAATTAGAACCATTCCAAACTCAAACACAATTATAAGCCAAACCAAACTGATCAGAAACAAATAACTGGTTTCATAAAGAGTTCTGCTTGAAATTTTTTGGGATTTTTAATCCGAATTGAATGGCTTTGCCTGGTTTGGTTGCAAACCATGTGTTTTTTGAATCAAACAAAATCATTCCAACCCCTATATTTGGATGTTGCTCTTTTGGCAACTGTTTAGGATAGATGCAACAATTAAATTGAATTAAGCGTGTTGGTATAATAATTGCTTCATAAGGAGTTCTTTGCAACTCATGAGTCATGTTCAAATAACTATATTTGTATCAGATACAAGCAGAACTGACAGCTCAAGGGGAAAATACTAGAAAACTAAAATGAAGAAGTATATTTTAGCCTTACTCCAAAGAAAAGATAAATCATTAAACATCTGCAGATCTGGAAAAGAAAACCCTGTAAATTAGAAGCTGAATACAAAAATCAAGATCAGAAACAAGAGCTTCAAAGCAAAGAGAAAAAAAGAAGATGATTGGAAACTCGCAAGGATCTTTTTTGAATGGCCAAATCGAATAAGATTTCAAACGAGGGCGAAAATTTTGCAGGGAGCGAGTGAAACCTTCCCCAGTTGGATCAACAGATGTAGAAATAAACAAAAATACCTCTTTTTTTCAAAGTGGAGCAAAACCAGACGGATTCAGAGGAGAAGAGAGGTCGCGATGGCTAGGGCACGAAGAAGAGAGGCCGTGATGCCCTTGCCACAACGAGTTTGGAGGAAGAACATGTAGGTCGAAAGTCCTTCATCGTTGTTGTCGAGCAAGAGAAACGCCTTCACCGTCGTTGTCGAGCAGGAGAAACTCTTTCACCATCACCGTCGGCGTAAGTTGCTGCAGGCGTGAGGGAGGGCGCAGCGCAGAGGAGAGAAAGGATCGACTAAATAAATAAACCGTCATTTCCTATATTAAACCCTAATGAATTTTGGGGGGAAATATTTTAACTTCCCTCCAAAATTTTACTATTATCATATATATAATTTTTTATATTTCAATAATTAGTAAAGATTACAAAAGAAGTCTTCTAAAATGCAATATTAATATATTAAAAAAATTTGGGCCCGGGCACTGACCTCGAACAGAATCGGGGGCGTTGCTCACTTGATCTCTGTCCACAAATCAGTGAAACCTGTTGGAAAACCGGAGCACCGAGAAGATCAATCCGAACGAAAAATAAATAAAACTAAGCAACTACAAACAACAAGATTTACGGAGGTTCACCCGAGCGGGAAACTGATTTTGTTTCGGGGGCGTTACCCCCGAGCCCCCACCGGGGACGCTGTCCCCTAGACCCCTGCCCGCTGTCCGGTCAGCGGGGCCTCCGCCGGGGGCTGCCGCCCCCGGACCCCCGCTGTCGTTGGCGCCGCGCACAATTGTCGGAGGGATTCACACTTTGATTCCTCTAACCTCATGTAGGCGAACTCGGTGTGAGAAATAAGAAGACCGGAAGTACTGTTCCACAACTCCAACAGAACGCCCAATTAAAACCTCTTGTAGCGAATATTTGACACAAGCTAGGTTGCAGCGAAACCTCAAAAAATATGTGCATGGACGTACATTTCATACGATATTAAGTTCTCAAAAACCTCACAACGCACTCTTAGTAGGGGCATTTTATTTGATACGAGGTTGGGATATCATATCTTAGACTTTGTCGACTAATTTGCTCATCGAAGTGTATGTAGTCAACTATCACTATCACAACTGGCCTCCTACCATAATGAAGCATTCGATCGCCTAGTGTCTCAACTCATTGATGTAATTGTATTCTCCCTACAGAAAAAAAAATTAACTTGGTTAGTAAATGACATGATTGTAAGGAAATTTTTTTGAACTTCTTGATAACAATTTTTTTGTTACAAAAAATCCTATGTTTTTATGACGACTTAAAAATAATCGTCACCAAAACTGAACATTTATATTGATGTTTTTTCATGAAAACGTGGCTAATACTATTTTTTGCAGTAGCGACATTTTTTTAAAAAAACGTCGGTAGAAAGAAAACAAACAGTGACGCTTTTCAAAACGTCGCAAAAAAAACGTCACTGTAAAGTACATATCTTGTAGTGAAATGTTCTATGCTATGTATTGTTAAAATGGTTGAAATTTTTTTCTTTTAAGTACTTCTCTAGATTTAGGTTTTTTTAAAAAAATTTGTTCATCTAGGATTGTGATTTTTCTCTTGCATTTCGAAGATTTATAGAACCATTGTTGAAATTTTTTAAGGTATTGGTGATTTTTACATGCTTTTTTTTCATTTGGTAGGTATTAGGTATTGATATGAATGCAATTTTTTGATATAAATTTAAATAAATTCTGATAGATGTATGAAATTATTGACAATGTTTATTATTCTGAAGGAACTTCAATCAAAGCCGGTGGGCATTTCATTACAAATAAGACTTTGCAGTGAGGAAAAAATGTTGAATGAGCGTGAAATATTGAGAAAGAATTGGGTTTGTTGTGATCGTCATGAAGACCGACAAAATTGACTAAATGACAAAACCTATAGTCATTCTTGGTTGTGAACGATCCGGGTTCGTAAGAGAAAGTCAAAGTAAGAGTTTCATTAAAGGAAATTTAAGAAAATTTACTTTTAAGCGGTGTGATTTCAAGTTTGCTATTAGTGGTCGCAGAGAAGTTATTGATGAATGAAATTTTGATGACACATATGGTGTGCATAATCATGTATTGTTTCATTTTGAAGCTCATGCACATACTGGGAGGCTAGATAAGAGTGTGGCAACAATATTGGAAGATATGTATAATGCAGGGGTGAAACCGGCCTTAACGAGTAGAAATCATATGAACACTACATCGATGAGGACTATTTACAATGAGAAGGCAAAGATCTATAGAAATGAATTTGTGGGTAGTACTTTGATTCAGTATTTGTATAAGTGCATTAGTGAAGCTGGTTATATTAACTACAATGAAGTGAATGATATAACTAATCACACTGAGTGTATATTTTTTTTGTTCATCCAACTGCAATTAAATTAAATAACATGTTTCCAAATACTTTTTAATTTGCACATGACCAGCCGCTACCGATTATCGCTTCTTTATATTGTTGGTATCAATAAAACTAATTAGATGTTCTTCTCATTCTTTGCATTTTTATTAAATGGGACTGAGACAAGTTACAAGTTGGTCTTGCAGTATTTTAAGCGCATTTCAATGAAAATATTTTGTTAAATGTGTTTGTCATGGACATGGAGATTGCTTTGTTGAATTCACTCTAATTTGTTTTCCATCAAACAAAGCATAGATTCTGTTGATGCGCGAATTACGACACCAACCAGTCAACGGGTGTTCGGTCTCACAAGCTGAGGATGAGGAAAGAAGGGTTGCGGGGATAGAGGAGAAGCTTGCTTGAGCAGAGGAAAAGCTTGCTCGAGCAGAGAGGGAGCTTGATCAGGCACTGTCGAGCAGACAGCTACTTGAATGGTTAGCTTTGCAGGTTGATGCCGAGAGGGGAGAGAAGAAGAGAGGAGGCCGCTAGCAGCGGCAACAACAGACTTCGCCCGCCGCGGCTTGAATGCCACTCTTGCGACGGGCTTTTCCTTTATTCAAGAAGAGTTACAATTTGCTATTGCACCATTACATATAAGAGCTGTAGAGGGTACAATGGGGGAAGCTGGCGGCTGAGGAAAGAGATGTCAGGAGCTAAGTAAAAGGAGCTGCAGAGGACTGGAGAACTGAAGCTGCAGAAGCTGCCCAAGCTGCCTGATGAGGGCAGAAAAAACTAAGTCCACAGCTTTGACGACCTGGGCGGACTGAGGATTTGGAGGCCGCAGACCCTGCCTGATCAACCTTGACGGACTGAGAAAACCGAGTCCGCAGCCTTTGATCAAGGTGGCAGTTCTCCTCTCGCCGATCCAGAATGAGAGGTCTTGGGGGGTATTTATAGGCCCGGGGAGAATCTTTGAAACGGGGCCCAGTGACGTCATCCTTGACGACCTCGGCGACCTCGGCGACCTGAGCAACCTGACTGAGCAACCTGAGGAGCAGGCAGACGGAGCCCGAGCAGGCAACTCTGGGCTGATTGGGGGGACTCCAGGAGGAGTTCTCCCTTGCCGGAGCGGAGGTCGCCCCCTAGCGGGCGGCCTGGGCGGACTCGAGGGAGTCCGCCCGGCAGGCGAGGCCGCCCCCTAGCGGGCGGCCTGGGCGGACTCGGGGGAGTCCGCCCGGCAGGCGAGGCCGCCCCTAGCGGCGGCCTGGGCGGACTCGGGTGAGTCCGCCCGGAAGGCGAGGCCGCCCCTAGCGGCGGCCTGGGCGGACTCGGGTGAGTCCGCCCGGAAGGCGAGGCCGCCCCTAGCGGCGGCCTGGGCGGACTCGGGTGAGTCCGCCCGGCAGGCGAGGCCGCCCCTAGCGGCGGCCTGGGCGGACTCGGGAGAGTCCGCCCGGAAGGCGAGGCCGCCCCTAGCGGCGGCCTGGGCGGACTCGGGTGAGTCCGCCCGACAGGCGAGGCCGCCCCCGGCGGGCGGCCCGTGAAGGCCAGCGGAGGCCGCCCCCTAGCGGGTCGGCCTGGGCGGACTCCAGGGGGAGTCCGCCCGACAAACGGAGGCCGCCCCTGGCGGGCGGCTGGCGAAACATCCAACCTTGGGCGATTTTGGACCCGGCAGTCCGCCTTGCGCGGACTTGGTGGACATCAGGGATAGCCTGCTCCTTGCGGAAAGGAACCTGTAAGAGAAAATGCAGAAACAATAGGCGCATTGGAGAGGATTGCCGATTTTGGGGTTAACAGATTCGTAAAGTACATATTAATAAGAACATCCTGGCACATTGCAAGAAACTTTTTAAATGCGACAGTATTTGTGATAATTTCTTGGTTGTATGACAATATTTGGTCAATGCAAAGACTAGAAATGAATATAATAAGCAGCTCAACAAAATATTTACTGCTTATGTTATAAAATATTATGTCATTACTGCATATATTACCACTACATGGTTGGATCCATATTATGAGTACTTTGTGTCTTGTTGTATTAATATGTATTTATATTTGGGCAACCCAAGCACAAATAGTGTTGAAGAGCGCATAGTTTGCTAAAAAAAATCATTGAGTGTCTATTGGTAGCTATTCCATCATTTGTAAAACATTAAAGAGATGATTTTTCTTCAATTTATAAAAGTTTGGGCATGAAAGTGTAATGTACTCCGAGTTATTGGTTAATGTCTCCATAGCGGCTTTGGAGCTCATTAGGAAAGAGAAGTTCTCACTTTTAGTTTTATGTGTGAAATAACATTTGTGTATGATTTTCTTGGAATCCGACAATTTATTTTGCCTTGATTTTATAAATAGAAATCATTACATACAATTGTAATTGAGTGAAGAATGTCCACTATCGCGGGAATTCCACTATCGCGGGAATTCCATGTCTGGGCAAGATATAATACAAAAGTTGCCAGACAATGGAACAAACAGTTCATATTACTCCAAGATTAGAATGATATGTGTATTTTTTTCATTTCAATAATTTTTCAAATTATTTCAATAAAGTTTAAAGTATGAACAAGTTGTAGTTTTTTGGGTCTTTGGAGTAATATAAAAAGTTACAAAGTGTATGACTTGCAAAAATATGTATGACTTGCAAATATATTGATAAAATTTTTTACTAATATTTGTTCTTTAATTATTTTGTGTAGTGGTACATGCCTTTTATCTTATATTTTGTGTGCTTTGTGGATCCATACATAGATTTATGTACATAAAAAAAAATAATGGAATGTTTCAAGTCGAACCGATCACACAAACAGTCAAATGACATACATCAATGATAAGAGATATTTTTTAACGTGGAAAATCCGGAAAGGGTGAAAATCACGTGGATGAATCTGTGTCAGACCAAAATTCACTATATCCCTTTGTTAACAAGTGTTTGTGGTTCCTCCGGGTTGGGGGGGGGGGGAGCGTACCACCTCTCCGTTACAAGCTTTGAGTACAAAGAAAAGAAGAAAAAGCTAAGTCCACAGAGCTTCCACAAAGTGCCCATGAGAGTGTTCCTTTGTGTTTTCTCCCGGGATCACGGAAGCATCCAAGTGTGCGTTGATCGGACTGGAGAGGGAGCGGAGCGAATCCCAAGCGAAGGAATAATCTAAGTCACGCGTTCTTGTTGGAAAACCTCAGAACTCTCATAGTCTCTGGAGTTGCTTATCTTCAAATGAAGCTCTGAGGGTCTTTTTATAGTTTTCTTGAATGATCATGTTGGCAATTGCGCCTGACTGAATCTTGAGTTGACGAATGACATTCCTCCATTCTGGTTACCTGGATCACTAATTTCCCGAAATGACGGATATGGCCCCAGAGCGGTCCGGGAAGTCCGGGCATGTTGCACGACGACAACGACCACGAACGATGGGGGGAGGCAGGGGTAAGGGCACATTGCCCCGCGCGCTTCCGCAAGCTGCGTGCGAATGAGAGGGGTGCGTGTTCCGTGTGCGCTCGCGAGAACAGCGTGCGTCATACGTGGGCTACCTTTGCGCGGCGCGTGCCGCACATGCATGTGCCTTTGGGATGATTCTGGGTCCCTTTGAGCGAGCGCAGTCCGTAAGTGCGGCTTGCCCGATCTGCTTGGCTTGCTTGTGTATTTTGGTTGAAGTCCTCCGGATTTGATTCAGAAATCCTTAGGGAGAACCTCATTAACCACATATTGTTGTATGTAAGAAAAAAAATCAAAGTATGTGCTGCCAATATTTATTAGACCACTATTATCTACGAGTAGTCGTGTTCAAAAAGCCCCCCGGGCTCGGGCCTAAACCGGGCCTCCTAGGCCCGGGCTTTTTCGAACCGGGCCCGGGCCCGGGCCCTGATTGCAGCTGGGCCGGGCCGGGCATCTGGCTCCGGGAGGGGGCCTGCTAAGGCCCCCAGGGCCGGGCCGGGCCCGGGCCGGGCCCGGGCCCTATTTTTATAAAAAAAATATATTTTTTTAAAAAAAGAAATATACGCCTTTTAAATCTGCGTATTTTAGGTGTATTTTCGGGAGAAGTGTTCAACATGAAAGTTGTATATCTCGACGATATATACAACTTTCATGTTGAACACTTTTTTATTTGAAGCCGTTTAGGGCCCCGATTTGGCCCCCGAAAATATTCACGCGGAACATTGAAATGTTCCGCGTGATTTTTTTTGGGGGCCAAATCGGGGCCCTAAACGGCTTCAAATAAAAAAGTGTTCAACATGAAAGTTGTAGATATCGTCGAGATCTACAACTTTTATGTTGAACACTTCTCCCGAAAATGCACCTAAAATACGCAGTTTTAAAAGGCGCGTAGGAGCCGAGCCCGGACTTTGCCCGGCCCGGCCCCGGGCTTTGCCCGGGCCTAGAAACCGGGCTTTGCCCGGCCTGGCCCGGGCCGGGCACCGGGCCGGGCAAATGCTCATATATGGGGCCTTATTAGGCCCCATAGCCCGGCCTGAGCCCAAGGCGGGCTAGCCCGGGCCCGAGCCTAGCCGGGCTTTTACCGGGCCGGCGCCCCGGGCCCGTACACACCCCTACCTACAAGTTCCTAATAGTCAATTAGTCATACATAAAAAAAAAAATGGAGCTACAAAATAGAGCAAATGGAAATAAACAAGTCCAAAGATGCTTTCTTTTTACCCTATTGCCACTGGGTATGGGGCCCAGGGCAAATAGATGAAGGGCCATCTTAAGTCATTCCCACAGTTCCTGGCTCTGTCCCGACCTTAATAAAGACGCTGAACTCCTCGTCCCCTGGTGGCCCCGCCATCTCTAATCACAAGTTTTATTCTGAAGCGACGTCACCCGGTCCCACCACAATCAATTTGTAAGTCTATCCAGTTCTGCCGCATGTCAAATCACTCGGTCATTTATTTTGGTCACTTCCGCAAGTGAACTTATTTATCATTTGTTTGACGCAGACTTCTTTTAATATTAAATATTTTATGTAGTGTGAGTGTGACAGAAAAAAGGTATAAGTTGAAACAATTAATTAGACATAAAAAATATATTTAAGCTAATCTAATAAATTATATTTAAACACAATAATATTGATTCATTCTTTCAACAAAAAAAATTGTTTAGCTCAACTCTATTGTAAAATTATTGCTCTATTAGTTCTCTGACATCATGAGTCGTGTTTATGGAGCTGATCTACTATTAGTTTTCTGACGCATGAGTTAGGTGTAAATGTGCTTTGAGTATTTGATCATAAAAGTAGGCCATTGTTATCCACACTATAATTTTGATTAGTCGTACATGTTTTTTCTTAATTTTTCACGTATTTTAGAAATATGTTTTGTACATGTATTTTTAAGAAAAGTGTTCAACACCAAAGTTGTAGATCTCATCGAGATCTACAACTTTCGTGTTGAACACTTTTCCTAAAAATGCATGTACAAGGCGTATTTCTAAAATGCGCGAAATCTGAGTGTATTTTCAAATCACGTCTTGTACATGCATTTTTAGGAAAAGTGTTCAACACGAAAGTTGTAGATCTCGTCGACGAGATCTACAACTTTCGTGTAGAACACTTTTCCTAAAAATGCATGTACAAAGCGTATTTCTAAAAGGCGCGAAAAATTAGGAGAAAACGTAGTGCGAATAACAATTGCCTAAAAAAAAAGATTAAGGCTGCTTTTGGCGCGACTTATCATGCATGACTTATTTGCTCTGGTGAGGTTGGACAAAAATGTAATTGTCATACCAAAATCTTATGCCCCAAACTAATTTCCTTTTTTTTGATAATGGTGGTAATATTTGTCATACCAACTTACATTCTATGACAATGACGTTTTTGTCCAATCTCAACGGAGCAAATAAGTCGTGATAAGCCACGCCAAACGTAGCCTAAGTGAGTAAATCTAGGCTCAGTTTGGCGCGAAACTCTTGCTCCGATAAATTTGGACTAAAATGTTGGCGCCATAAAATTATGTTTGGCATGACAATATTTATGTCGGTCACTAAGCAAAGAAAAGTAGTTTTGAGCATAAAAGTGGATAAAGTTCCATGCATGAGGTTGGCCGTTCACGTACTATAGTTCATAACTATCGCGTTCACAAACGTCACTCTTGGCCCAAACGGAGCCTTAGGGTTGGTGTTAGAAAGGGGGCCGACCCACTCATGTGAGTATTCTGGGCCACCCCCAGCCGGACTGCAGTCCACCGGCCCCAACCAGCTCTCCACAAAACCGCGTGCGATCAATCTCCCAAACCGGGCTGACCTCCATTTAACTGCATTGTGGCGGGTTGTTGAGGTCATCGAGGCGTTGCGCTTGCCCGACCTCGATCCTCCGACCTCCTTTTGATGAGAAGTGATCCAGTTAATCGTCCCTACGTGAACTTCCCAGGAGGTCACCCATCCCGGAAATACTCCCATCCGAGCATGTTTAACTATAGAGTTCTTAGAAGTTGGAAAACTATGGATGGAGTAGTTTTTGTTAGAAGGGGCGTGCGACGGTATCCCACCTCGCAAGGTATCCGGGATGCCTTCCTTAAACTCCCTCAGAGGGCTACAACCCAACCGACCCAACCCATCTCCACGTACTGCTTTCGGCCCAAGCCCAACACCGGGAGGCCTACCTTAAACTGGCCACGTGGCGGGTTGTTGGAGGCCACATCCTCTCTTAGATGAGCCAAACTCGATAGTCAAATGCACACCACAGGGACTTCCCAGGAGGTCACCCATCCCGTGACTACTCCAGTCCGAGCACGCTTAATTATGGAGTTTTTCCACTTCTCATCACCAATTCAACTGCAGCTCAATTGATGATGGGAAGTGAAAAAACTCTATAGTTAAGCGTGTTCGTATGGCTGTAGTTCTTGGATGGGTGACCTCCTGGGAAGTCCTCGTAGGGGCGCTTAATTGAATCTCTTCTCATCTAAAGGAGGTCGGGGGATCGAGGCCGGGCAAGCGCAACGCCTCGCCGACCTCAACAACCCGCCGCAAACAAGTTTAAGGGAGGTCACCCCGATTTGGGAGATTGACCGCACAGGGTTGTGTGGAGAGCGGGTTGGGGCTGGTGGACTGCAGTCCGGCTGGGGGCGGCCCGGGATACTCACATGAGTGAACCGACACTCCTTCAACCGTTGATTTGGTGTGACTGTGGCAATCATGAACTTTGTGAACATAAACTGTGATTTTCGAATTAAAATGACCGGGAATTGTGGATTGTGAACAAAGTTCTGTTTGGAAGCTACAATTTTGAATTTTGATATTACATGGTGTGGCGTTCATGAACACTCGAAGCCTGACTCTTTAAAAACATACACATAACAAACATATAAAAATGTACAAAATAAAATAAATATATTTTTATTTGGACAAAGATTATGCATATTATTATTGCTAAAAGTTAAGCATAGCTTCTGAGCATCACGCATGCTATTAACATCAAGACAGCGAATTTATTGATCATTTTGAATTTTTGATATAGCTGAAAAGGTAAGAATATATTATAATAACATGTATCGCAAAAGACTCCAGGCTCTGTTTGGCATGATGGTGAGGGTGATGAATATGAGGGTTAAATTGTCATTCGTTAACGCTCACCTAAGAAACTTCATTCATTTTTATGTTCAATGAATGATATTTGTTGGGCGATCCTAAATGAATGACGGTTTAACACATGCGTTTACGACCGCCACCGCTATGCCAAACGGAGGCTCAATTATCTAGGAATTTAAATATGCAATATATTATAATAATCTTTACATTCTCGGCCTATCACTCTGTCGTCTCGTCTGAGAGATGATTAGTTTTTGTAATAGGATTCCAACTAAGACTTTGTTTGGCGCGACTTTTTTTGCTCTAGTGAGTTTGGACAAAACGTCACCGCGATAGAATGTATGTTTGACATGACAATGATTATGACCGTCATAAAAAAAAACTAGTTTTGAATATAAAAGTGAATGAAGTTCAATAGATAAGATGCATTTACGAACGACAGTTAATAACGAGCAATCCGTGACCGCCACCGTTGCGCCAAATGGAGCCTAATGCTCCGTTTAGCAGGGTGGTGGCCTATCACTCTGTTTGTTAGGTGATCCTTAACGAATGATGTTCGATAATTCTTTTGCGAGTCTGGTTTTGAGCAACCTGTCTCCTGAGTGGATCATCTTAAAGTCTGAAATGCACAGACTGAAGAAAATGAGAAATCCCACAAAATGCTGCAAACATGTTGGTTGTCCGATTCTAAGTTCTTTGTGACTATGATTAGGAGTGGTCACCACAGTGCGTCTTCTGAGTGGTGGCTGGACAGCGGTGCTACATGTCATGTGTCAAATGACAGAGGTTTTCTCTCAGAGGTCAGAGCTGTCAAGGACAAGGTTGAAAACTGTAATAGAGGAGAGACCGAGGTTACTCATACTGAGACAACGGAGCTGGTACTCTGTTTAGGTAAAACTTTAATTTTAAAGCATGTTAGAGTAATACCTAGTTTAACTAAGAATTTAATCTCTATGAGTTTATTAGATAATGCTGAAATTTTTTTCACAACCCAAAACAGTAGAATAACTTTAGCATTTAATTCACATTACTTTGATTGTGTGTATATGATCAATGGTATGTATACACTTAGCTTAGATAACAAGTGCATTAATCAAGTGAGTTCAACTCTGATTGATCCTAAATTATTACATAATAAACTTGAACATGTGCACTATACGAAAATGCGAGATCTAGCTTATAGTCACTACATCCCGTTAGATCTTTATAGCCGATTTGACAAGTGCGGCATTTGTGCCCAAACTAAGATTACTAAAAATCTTTTCAAGTCAATATCTAGAAGCACACAACGTTTTGGATTGAAACATTCTGACCTCTGTGATTTTCAAAGTCATACCATTAGAGGGGAAAAGAAATATCTTATTACCTTCATCGATGATTTTTCTAGATATTGTCATGTTTATCTATTGAAATCAAAAGATGAAGCCTTCGAGATCTTTAAAACTCTTGTTGAGAATTAGTTAAACCTAAGGATTAAGAGATTTAAAAGTGATCAAAGAGGAGAATATACTACAACTGTGTTTAAGGATTTTTGTGCCTCTGAGGGTATATATCGATCATGCCCAACTTGTCACAAATATGAAGAAACGAGGCAGAAATTGGCTTGGTAAAGATGTCAGCCAGCTCTTTATCAAAAGTGACAAAGGGAGTGCAAATTTGTTCTTTTAAGATCTCTTCACGAATGAAATGATAGTCAACCTCAATGTGCTTGGTTCTTTCATGGAAGATTGGATTTTTGGAGATGTATATGGCAGTCTTGTTATCACAGAACATAGGTAGAGGATGGTTGTAGACCTCTCCTAAATCTAGCATGAGAGCCCGTAGCCATTTTAACTCACAAGTGGTCGACGCCATACTGTGATACTCAGCTTCTGCACTGGACCTGGAGACAACAGACTGCTTCTTGCTCTTCCAGCTCACTAGATTTCCCCCAACAAAGGTGCAAAAACCCGAGGTTGACTTGCGATCCCCTTTGTCATCAGCACAACTTGCATCTGAGTATGCTTCAACCCTCAGATGACCATTCTTCTGAAAAAGTAATCCTTTCCTAGGCGCTGCTTTGACATACTCTAAGATCCGCAAGGCGGACTGTAGATGGCACTCCCTAGGTGCTTGCATGAATTGACTTACCTTGCCCACAGCATAGGAAATGTCGGGCCTGGTCACTGTGAGATATATGAGCTTACCCACCAGACGCCTGTACCGCGAACTATCTGAAAGAGGAGGTGAATCATCTGTCCAGGTTTTGTCTTCTCCAATTGCCATGGGGCATCTTGCAGGTTTTGCTCCAGTCAATCCTGCCTCTTTTAAAAGATCAAGGGCATACTTACGCTGGGAGAGAACTAATGAGTCGGGCTTCCGAGAGATTTCGATCCCCAGAAAGTACTTTAGAGAGCCCATATCTTTCGTGACCAGATGTTGACGAAGATGTCGCTTTGTCAGGGCTACCCCTTCCTGGTCATCGCCAGTGAGAAGAATATCATCGATGTACACATCAAGAACAACCAGCCCTGAGGGGGTTTTGGGAATAAAGAGAGAGTGATCGGCGGAGCTTCGCACAAAACCAACGGCCGCCACGATGCTGCTGAACTTGTCAAACCAAGCTCGAGGGCTCTGCTTGAGGCCATAGATTGCCTTCTTCAGCCGGCATACTCGTGTCTCCCCCTGAGCAACATACCCAGGAGGTTGCTTCATGTAGACGGCCTCTTGAAGATCACCATAAAGGAAGGCATTCTTGACATCCAGCTGGGAAATCGGCCAATCCCTATTTACCGCCACAGAGAGAAGGACCCGGATAGTGCTGAGACGAGCCACGGGGGAGAAGGTGTCAAAGTAATCAACCCCATAGGTCTGAGTAAATCCCTTAGCAATAAGGCGAGCCTTATAACGATCCACAGTGCCGTCTGGGCTAAATTTGACCACAAAGACCCAACGACAGCCAACAACATCAGTGCCGAAGGGAGGAGGAACAAGAGTCCAGGTATCCCCGCTCAGTTAGGGTCGCCATTTCTTCATCCATGGCCATCTTCCAATGAGGAATAGCAAGGGCCTCCTGGTAGGATCGGGGTGTGGCAGTGGCAGAGATAGCCAGTGCAAAAGCCCTGCGAGAAGGGGTAAGACGATCATATGAAACAACAGCAGCAAGGGGGTGTAGGGTACACGTCTGCACCCCTTTGCAAAGAGCTATAGGAAGATCCAGGTCAGCGGGTCCCTCGACATCCAGAGCATCCGTGGTAGAGAGAGCTGGCCCGAGAGTAGAGAGCGACGGCGGCGGAGATGAGGGAGATGGTGGTGGACGAAAGGGAGAAAGAGGCGGAGTGAGAGGAGTGGATGGAGACAGTGTAGGGGTGGAGATCACAGTAGGAGACGAGGGAACGAAGGGAATAACAGGAGAATCAGAAGCTGGGAGAAGAGGAGAAGAGTCAGTCGAGAAGTAGGAGGTATTCTTGAAGAAGGTGACGTCAGCAGAGACTAACTGTTTACGAAGCACGGGATCAAAGCAACAATAGCCTTTCTGAGTGATGGAGTACCCCAGAAAGACACATTTGGTGGAGCGAGGGGAGAACTTATCACGGGTGGCAGAAGGGGCATGCACAAAGGCAGTGCATCCAAAGATTTGGAGAGGGAGAGGAAACGGTTCCTTGCCCGGATACAGAATGGAGAATGGGGTTTTTTCGTGTAAAACCGTGGAGGGAATGCGATTGATAAGGCAGCAAACAAGGAGAACAGCATAGCCCCAATAGGAGCGAGGAACATGCATCTGGGTCATCAGGGTGCGAGTGACATCGAGGAGGTGACGATTTTTGCGTTCTGCCACACCATTTTGTTGTGAAGTATAGACACAACTAGTTTGATGAATAATCCCATTTTGCATGCAGAAGGTAGAAAAGTCATGACTGATATATTCTTTGGCATTATCAGATCGAAAAACTTTAATAGAAACATTAAACTGAGTTTTGATCATGAGATAGAAGGACATCCCTACAGAGAATAATTCGGAGCGATCTTTTAACAGATACACCCACGTACAGCGAGAGACATCATCAATGAACGTGACAAAATATGAACTACCCCGACCAACGGTAAGAGTAGGAGAAGGACCCCAAACATCAGAGTGAATGAGATCAAACGGACGGGTAGATCCACGAACGTGTTTTGGAGGAAAGGAGGAGCGGTGATGCTTGCCAAGCTGACAGGCCTCACAGTTGAGCGGAGGACTTTGCGGAGGAAGTTGGGGCAGAAGTTGACGAAGAAGACGTGGAGGAGCATGACCAAGGCGGAGATGTCATTGGAGAAGATCTGTGGAGGTGGAGGAGAAAGTGGAGAAAGCGGAAATGTTGTCCAAGAAGTATAGGCCGCCACTCTCAGTCCCAGTAGCAATCGTTCGTCGGGAGTCCGGATCCTGAAAAGAGCAAGAAGTAGAAGTAAATGTGACGGAACATTGTAATTGCTTGCACAGAGAGGTAATAGATAATAAGTTTCACGGGAATTTGGGCACGTAGAGAGTATCCGCCAAGCGAAGAGACGGAGTGACATGAACTATCCCTGTCCCATGGACCAATGATGAAGAGCCGTCAGCGAGAACAACCGGGGGCGACCGATCATGTGTTTCTAGGAGAGAAAAACACTGGAGATTGCCGGTCATATGATTAGTAGCACCGGTGTCGATCAGCCATTTTCCTTGAGTAATAACGTGGGCACTACCAGAAGACGTGACCACCGAGGCGTACGGCTTTGAGGAGTATATGAAAGCCATGAAAGGAGGAACCAAAAATTGCAACGGTCACGGTGACAGCACACCAGCGGCAAGAAGGGCCACGACCAAGGTGCAGAGCAAGGCAAAGGGGAAGAAGAGGAAAGCACAAGCCGCGCGACTAAATCGGAGGTCGCGACGACTAACAAGAAGGGCGGCTAAAGGAAGAACCGCACAGAGGAGATCAGGCCGCAATGACTTAGAGACAGGTCGCGGGAACTAAGAGAGAGAGAGAGAGAGAGAGCGGTTAAGGAAGCAGGGCAGAGAGGCCACCAAAACAAGGAAGAACACGCGCGAACAGAGAGAAATCGCAGCGGTTAGAAAAAAAGATCTGCAGCGGTCACGGTGATAGACAACAGCGGCCAGAAAAGCCACGATCAAGCCGCAGAAACAAGCAGAGGGAAAGAAGTCGAGCGGCTAGAAAACAGACCGCGCAAACAGAAGAAAGAGACACCATGCGAACAGAGAGAAGTCCGCTGGGAGGCAAAAAACTACGAATAAGGCAAACAGGTCGCGACAACAGGCCGGGGCGACTAGAGAAGAGGAGCAGCTAGAACGGAGGGCGAGGCGACTAAGCACAGGTCGCGGCGAGAATAAGGAGAAACAAAGAGGTCGCGCACACAAAGGGCAACAACAAGGAGAGAAATAAGCCGTGCGAACAGGGCACAGACCGGAAGAAACAAGCCGCGAGAACAGGTCGCGAGAAGAAGCAAGCCGCGCAGACAGGTCGGGCGGTCAGAGAGGGCGCACAGAATCAGGCGGAGAAAATCGAGTCCTCTGATACCATGTTAGAATTGAACTAAAACAAGCCGGAAACGGTTTAAACTGAAACTTTATTATCAGAAAAAGGTATCTATTATAAAGGTATGCCCTCCCTTATATAGAATGGAGGGGAGATGAGAGAATACAAATAAGAGATGTGGGACTAAAAATTTACAGGACTAGGCGGACTATACAGAACAAACCGCACAAGCCATGCGGTTAGACAGAAGGGCTAACCGCGCGGCTACTACCAGAGAGAAAGAGAGATTGCCAGGGGAGACCGCTAGACCGCCCGGTCTCCAAGCCGGCTGAGACAACGGCTAGACCGCTCGGCTACCAGACAACAACAACACATCAACCAACCTGCTGAAGGGAAACCGCCAGACCGCCCAGTCTTCAACCTGCCAAGATAGACCGCCAGACCGCCAGACCGCCCGGTCACCAACTTCAACAGGGGGAATGACAATCAAAGCATGACAGGCGAGACCTAGGGGCGCGAGTGGGCTCTATGTAGCGCAAAACCCACTCGGCAAGGACTCACTCGACAGGTTGGCCTCTCGGAGTAGGGAATCAAGGTCGTCTCGCCCCGGATTGTCCATACACGCAAGGCCGTTGTGGTCACCACCTAAGATCCTGGGGAAAGTGTGAGTGTGTATAACGGAGATCGGGTTTTCGCTGAAAACTCTCTTTAGGGGCTGGAGCGACCTGGTCGCATCCTAGGAACTAAAGGTCGATGACGAGCGAATGCACGAGAGCGTTTGCAAATGGAGATAAACAAAAAATAAGAGAAATTAATAATAGACAACCATTTCGGCAGAGACAATCTATAAAAATTGTATTCATATCTCAAAAAATATTCTTACAAGAGAGGGTTTCTCCCCTGGCATGACTGATCAATAAAGTTAAAATACTGTTGAAAATAAAGAGGGGCAAAATAAAAGGTCTTTAGGAGGAGTCGGCGGGCTTCTCGCTGGAAGATCCTCTGGTCCCACAAAGGGGTGAATCAGCGTCGATCCCGGGCTGAAGTTCTTCGTCCTCGGGCGCATCGAGAGGGGTGAAAAGCCAGGGGAGGATGCTCCGCGTCGTGACCCTCTCGCTGCCTTCCATTAGAAGCCTGACCTCTCGCAGTACCTCGATCACGTGCTTAGCCTCTCCTGGGCATTCTCCTGCATCATCAACTCAATTTTGTGGTTGGTGTATTGATGTTGTTTACCCTTCTTGTCGGGAGGTGGCATGACGAGCAGTTCCTGCAGGCGCCTATTCTCGGCTTTCAATGCCACGACCTCACGCTCAAGGCCAGCCGCCCATGCGCACAACAGTTTGACATTCGCGGAGTCCTGCATAAAGGATGTTGAGTCAGTATAAAATAGTGCGAAAATACGAGGGATTTATAAGATTTCACTCACCCCTTGCACCGGACGGCTGGCAAGAAGCGTATCGGAGGCCTTCAGCTTGTCCTTCAGGGAGGCAACCTTTACCAAGGCCAAATCCCATAACCTCTGGACCTCGCATTGATTCTGCTCGAGGTTGAGGCCGCAGCGCGACGACATGTGCACAAGCTCGAGGGCACGCAGCTGGGCCCGCACATTCTCATGTGCGAGGGTCCGGGTCGATTCTGCATCAAAAATACTGCCGTCCTCCCGGTTGTACAGGCCAAAGGATAATGCAAAGGCATCGCCACAGGTGGAATCATGTTCGATCCACGAGGGAAGGAGATTGGAGATGGAGGACCGGTTGGTCTTGTGGTCCCACTAGAGCAGAGGTTGGCCTGTCTCGTCCAGGTACTTCTCGCCGAGGCTGATATTTCGGTGCCCTCTCGGCACTGGCCCTGTGGGAGCCTTCTCCGTCGCGGTGATGATCTTGGTGGCAGTGCTCGTCGTATCCGTCACAACCAGGGTCTAGGCGGGGGATTCGATAATGGATGTGCCCTTGTCTTGCGCTGACGTTTTGGCTTTCTTAGAAGATGTTGGGGGAGCGTCTGGCTTTCGCATCGGGGAAATCGGTCAGGACGAAGTGCCCGACTCCTTCCCGAAGGTTGCAGTCGCAGCTTGGGCAAGAGGTAGGCTGGAGGCGAGAACCTCGGTTTCCTCAAAAGGTTGTCGGAGGGGGTACCTCTCGCTCGCCTGCACGGGAAGTGAGTATAAGCTCCACTTGGTGTTCAAAGTGAGGATTTACAAGCAAAGAGGATAGAACGGTACCTTCCTTGGAGAGAACTGGCAGGACAGAGTCAATGTTCCGTCGCAAGAACTTGAAATTGAAATTTTTTATGCTGAAGAAGGCGTGGAGGGCAGTCTCGTGGCCTCCGAGTGGGGGAAGCCTGTAATTCATATCGTCATACCGAATCAATGAGAGGGGGACGTTGCCGAAGTTCCCTGATACAAAAATACATTTTTGGAGCCAGAAGTGGTTCTTGTTGGCGAGACCGCTGGTCTTGACCATTTGGACTGAGAAGAAGACGATCCCGCTCTTGGACCAAAAGTTGAAAAGCTTCCAGAAGACCGAGAGGTTGAACTCAATTCGGTCCTCGTGCATGTAGAAGGAAAATGCTACCAGGATGGCGACGGAGTTTGGGTTAAGCTGGGAGGGGACCACTCCGAAGTACTAGAGGGTCGGGCACACCTCCGACCAAAGAGGGAGGCGGAATCCCACCTCAAAGTGTTCAAGGGGGATAGCGATATCCCCCTCTGGCATGAAGTTGATTTTCTCAGAGCTATCGAGATGGCGCGCGACGAACCCCGATGATACGTAGTTGGTGATGGTGGAAAGATACTCCTCTTCAATCAGTTTGTAGGGGGAAGTCGTGGTCGATGAAGCCTTGCGCGCAGTGAGTCTGACCGTCGGTTTCTCCCAGCATCTTGCAAATGGGTGAGGGAAGTTGGTTTGCGCATGCAGGTGGCTCGGAGTACGCGAGTGCACGAGAGAGCAAGACGAAGACTTGGAATCGAAACGATAGTAAATGCAGTAGGTAAGAGCCTATTCATATAAAAAATTTGGCAATAATATGATTCATCAGGCATCAGGGGCGCTGATAACAATTCCATTATCCTAACACATCGTAATCCGCCCCGCCTTCCCGCCGTTCTGCCCATCTGCAAATGGCGAATGCCTCTAGGGAAAATCCTTTGTAAGAAGAGAACATAACAAGATAGGTATAAAGAAAAAGGTACATGACGCGCGAGTACAACATTCGGTAGAGGAATCATACAGTGCAATATAAAAACGATGCATAAATACGAATGACCACTCGCCGGGCAATAACAGACCTAAATGTTCATTATTACAAAACACTAGTATAGATAAAACAAGGGACAGACAGAAGGCTAGGTGAGTGACGGCGAGAGGTGACGGACTTTAGTACTAGATCTATTGTCAGCGGCCCCGACCTCGCCTCCCTGACCTCAGAGGCACTCACGGATAGTAGTACGCGCTCACGACCATTAAATCTTGGTTGATCAAGCGCATCTGGTCCCGGGCTCGCGCAATATGCCTTCCGGGAGATCTCTCCTCGCACTCGCCTCCCTGCCTTTCCATCTCGCTGATGAGGTGCGAGTAATCCCTCTCAAGTACATTCAGTCGACGCTCAGTGGCTGCTTGATGTGCGTATGCGCGATCAGAAGCTTCTCGCTGCATCCAGATGACCTTTCCTTGAACTTCCACCATCTGCTCCTTCATTAGCTCGACATCGTGTGGGTCGCCGAGAAAGTCTGCGAGATTGCTGGGAGATGAGGGTGGCGATAGCTCTTCATCAGCGTCTGGGTTGGCCGCCGAGATCCTCCGATAACCTGGCAAGAAAGTTTAGCCTATAAAAACCAATTCCGAGCAAGAAGGGGATGTTCGTTCTTATTTACCTGGCGTAGGGACGACTCTATCATCTGGTTGCTGGTGAGAAGGTCCCAGTCTCCCCTCGAAGAGCCTCTTGGGGAAGGATTTGAGCAATTTTCCTCGTCCCGGACGGGTCGGCATTTTCACCGCAAGAGGGATCTCGGTTGGTGATGAGGTGTCGGTTGTCTTCTCGGTCAGAGACCGAGAACCCAACGTGGGATCTTGTGGGTTCTCGGTAGTCGGGATCTTCGCCATTGGACTGACCAAGCTCGTAGTACCGAAGAGGGCATCTATAAGGAATGATGTGAGCCGAATCTTAACCAAAAAATATGAGAAGGTAGTGAGTTGATTACCAGAAGCGAGTGGGGGTATGGCTGGAGCAATTGAGGAGCGAGCTCCTAGACTAGTTGTCCATTCCCATCAGAGGACCGAGGTACCTCGACATTCATCATAGGGACCATAACATTTCTTTCCGTCGGTGGTTCCTACGAGTGGATCAATTTCTCAGCATAACACTTTTATTGGGGTTATCAGCATGGTAGAAGAGTAACATAACTTTATTTGGATGGCAAGGTTCTCGCGTTGGGGAGTCAGGGTCGGAGAGGCAGACTTCTCCACCGCAAGGTTTCGCCAAACCGTCTTGGCCTTTCTCGTCTGATATGGAGAATCCACAGGCCTTTTGGAGGAGAGACAAAGGGAATATATGGAAGTTTTGGAGGTGGTATTCACTTGCGCGGCGGCGAGACGGTCTAGTAGCTCTTGCGAGAGCGGCTTCGAGGCCATTTTGGCATACATTGTCGGGGCGGCGGGAGCTCAGGGGATGAACAGTGAATGGACAGATGTTACCATGTTAGGGTCCGGTCCTGGGATATATATAGAGCCAAGGAGGGACCCATAAAAGATTCTCTGCCAGGTCAGCAAGCACTCACCAAATACCAGGGGTTAGACTCTTCTTTCGGAGCATAGAACTAGTTTGAAAAGAGCGGGGATTGTGTACAATCCCGTATTCACTGAGTGGGACCCCCTGACGAAGTTAAGGTTCCTCAGGATCAAGTTGGTCAAAGTTGGTGAGTGGGGTAGGCAGACCCACACTTGCTCAGAGAGAGTGAAGGCCTTCCTCCAAGTCGGGCGGAAGGGCTTTCACCTAGGCAAGCAGAAGGACCATATTGATAGATAGAAAGGTTCTTTCCAGGCCAAGCCGGTGGCCCACTCACCCTTGTGGGAGCCATGGCTGCAATAGCTCGACTTACCCTAGCATTCACTTCTTCAGGCGAGTGGTGCCTCCATGGGCCACTCGCCTAGTGCGGTCCAAGGTTGAAATTACCTAAATGCCCTTACGGGTCTGCATATAGCCTTTCAAAACAGCGGAGTTATGCTGTTGACAGTCCAATTTGGGTTGCGTATAGCATTTCCAGGACAGCGGAATTACGTTGTTTGCATACAAGATTCAGGAATCTATAAATAGACCCTATGAGCACCTTTGGAGAGGACAGTTGATTCTTTGGTTTCCTCCTCCTTGGGTTATTTTGGTTCAGCTTTGTAAGCCCTACATGGTACCCAGCTCAGCTTTTTGACTTGGGAGGGGAAGCGCTCTTTAGATCTTCCGGGTTTGTGGTGGGAACTCCATATTATAGCAAGGGTCGGTTGTCAGTTCCTAGCGACTGGTCAGGAGGCCAAGTTTGGGAGAAGTAAGTGTAAGCTACACCCTTAGGTCCGAACTCTCGTTGAGGCCAAGTTTTGGCATCAACATGAAGGTCCTTAGTCTTATTGATACCCTTCTAGGAATGAAAGTTAGAGCAGATAAGGGTTGCGTTACTCTTAGTCAAGCTCATTATATATAGCAAATTCTTTCTACCTAGGGTTATAAAGACTGTAGGCTTGTAGAGTCACCGTTTGATCAAAATATCGAATTGTGTTTGAATGTAGGCATCAACATTGACCAAGTAAAGTACTTGAAGGTCATTGGTAGCCTCATGTATACCACAAGTTGTACATGACCAAACAGTATCTTCTCTGTTGGCATGCTGAGTTCCTTTACCAGTAGCCCAGACAAAGAGCATTGGGATGTCTTAGACATGATAATGAGATACCTGAGAGGTACTAAAGATCATGCTCTGTGTTATACTGGTTACCCTCATACTGGGGATGGATACTCTGATGTCTCGTGGTGTTCAGAAGTTGATAATAGTAAGTCTACCAATAAATTTATATTCATTATAGGTGAAGTTATTGTTGTCTTGAAATCCAAAAGACAGACTTATATAGCTTTGTTGTCTATAGAAGTTGAGTTATTTGCCTTAGCTTCGGTCGGTGAAGAGGCAGTTTGGATAAAATTTTTGATTATAGACATTCCTTTGTCTAGACTACAAGTTAATTTTTTGAGCTTGTACTATGATAATCAGACAGTAGTTCAAGTCATTAAAAATTCCTCTCTAATACTAAAAGAAAACATATACGATTGAGACATGCTCTATTGAATTATCTAAAAGAACAAGCCGTTATCACCTTGATCGATGTGCGATCGAAGGATAACCTGATTGATCCATTGACAAAAGGACTGCCCAAAGACTGATTAATCAAAACAGTGGAGGAAATGAGACTTATGATAACTTAGCTCATCTTTAATTCAAGGATAGACGATTCAGTTCAGTCTTAGTCTAAATGTTTTGATTCTTTCCACTTTCCTTTATCAAAGCAAACAGGTTGTGCTCCATTGATGCTCGTGGTTGCTGAGTACGAATCTGGTGAGTTATTTCATTCCACATTTAATGTTAACAATTTTATCGAGATTTGTTTTCCTTACTTATTGGGAGAGTGTTATTTCATATTTGATAACACAATATGACTAGGTTTGGTCATTCTTCTGTTAATTGGTTCCATTCCACGCTTGATGAGTTCCAGTTAACTTTAGAAGAACAATAACCGTGACATTCCATATAAGAACACAAATATAGTTGCAGTGTCCAGAAGTCCATAAGGTCGTTTCTTTGGAAACAGATAATAGATTCTGAGGTAGAACCTGTAATACTCTATGAAGGCGTTCTCTTAGCTAGTTAAAGTGTTACGTTCTTACACGTAGAACAAGATACATGTATATTTTCAAAGGTTTGAATTTATTCTGAATAAAATTCTCTGTTGAAAATTACAAGAGATGTTGATGATGAAGGATCACTTATTCTTTAGGATCCTTATGAAGATGCCCTACTACACATCTGAGGATGATGACAGCTAGAGTGTTATCTGGTTTCTGGCTTAACTCTGCTTAGGCACTGTTTAACTCTTTTGAACACTTGTTGTTTGGATTATTTCTGCTCTTTTGTTGATAATTAACCATTAGGTATGTTGAGTCTATGATATGATCGTACTTTAGACTGCTATGTGATGTTCTTGGAATTTATATTAATTCTTGTGCGTGCATACATTTGTTTCTTTTATGTTCAATGTGTTCTGACAAGTGTGACAGACACGGTTGTGAGTGCTTCATGTTTGGTTGAACACTGCACACACCACTCATTTTTTGACATCGGGTTTACGACGAACATATGAGGAGATGGTTAGGAAATTAATTATATGTCTGCACGTGTCGAGACTGACTCGAAACGACCCATTGAGTTTCGTATCACTCTAGGGCATGACAATACGCTGGAGATACTATAAATGGTCATTCCACATCTGATGAGCTATTGTAGACTATTTTGAGCGAAGCCTCAACATAACCAATGTGTTTACGACCGCCGCCACTGTGCCAAACGGAGCCATTGTAAACTATCCCGTTTAAGTTTTGTCTGCAACTCTCGTTCCTTTAATTATACTGAGTATTAAAACGGGACATTGATATTAGCACCGCATTTTTGGCAATTCACACTCAAAATTTGAGTTTTTTTTTACTTTTAGAATTCATGTTAGCAAGCACCACATAAAATTATTTCTTATTCGTACTCGTCCCTCTCGTTCTTCCGCCTTCCCTTCAAATCGTGATTCCGTCGGCGACCCTTCCTCCTACTTTTCGTCCGGCCAGAAGGGCTCCAAATATGGCAAGTGCTCCTCCTCCTCCTCCATTTCCCGAGTGACGTTCTTTATCCTGACGCGTTCTCCTCTATTATCTGGCGATTATCTTTTCCACATTGAGCGATCTTTCTTCTTCTTGACGACGATGTTCCTCTATTTCGTGATTTTCAAGCGATCATTCTTCATCCAGGCGGTGGTACTCTGCTCCTCGCTTTTTCCAATTTTAGAGTGCGGATAGCTTTCGTGCTTACGAATAGTCAATTTTTTCAAAAAACAATACTTAGGAATAGCCAAAAATGCTAATAGGGAAAACTGTGATATTAATAGCAACACCATTAAAATAGGGTGGTGTTAAAGGCACACCATTTTCGGCTATGTGCACACCTATCAAAAATATAATCCTTAATAATTTAGGTTTTCTAAACCCCACCCAACTAAAGCCGAAGCAGCCCGTCTACCCCTTCTCGATACACGTCTTTTTGAATTGCGTCTTCTACGTGCATTTTTATGAAACGTGTTCCGCGTGATATTTTTCGGGGGCTAAATCAGAGGCCTAAATGGCTTTAAATCAAAAAATGTTCAATATGAAAGTTGTAGATATCGTTGAGATCTACAACTTTCATGTTGAACACGTTTCATAAAAATGCACGTAGAAGACGCAGTTCAAAAATGCGTGTATTTCATTTTAAAAAAACTATGCAAATCACGGCAACGTCATCCTCCCCACAGCTCTTGTGGACATGTACTGCAAATGCGGGTGCGTTGAAGCAGCTTTGGAGGTGTTCCGCCGGGTTTCGAGCAAAGACGTCACGCGTGATGATCGGAGGGCTCGCGATGCACGACCATGGCCGCCTTGCCGTCTATCTGTTTGCTCTGATGAAGGAGACGACAACGACGCCCAACAAGTCCACATACATTGCAGCTATGTTTGCTCAGACTGTGCACATAGTATTGGTATGCACAAAGCCGAAGATGGTGTGCACATAAAATTCCAATGGATGCACATAATATTGGTGTGCACAAAGCCGAATATGGTGTGCCTTTAACACCACCCTTATGGTAAATCTATACTACTATTATAAGGAAACGTTTTGTACCCCCGTCCGTTACTTTTAAATTGCCGCTTTTGCCCTCCGAATCGCACTTCTACCCCCGCCGCTTCGTCCAGCCGTCGGAAAATCGAGATGAAATCCTCACGCGTCGTTCTCATGCCACGCTCATCCTTTGCTCTCTCCGTCACGGAAGGAAATACCGGAAAAGCCCCGCCACCACTTGCTCTTGCTTAGGCTGCAAGCGACAACGCGGCTCTTTCATCTCATCCCTCCCCTGCCGCTTCCTCCGTTCGGCGTAAAATCAGGATTTTGGCTTACCTGGGACGCGTCCTTCTTTCATGGCCCTCTTCGTCGCGTGCCCTCGCGCCGTTGTTGCGGCGTATCATCTCCCGCAAGCTGCTACGCCTCATTCCTCTCTCCACGTCCCGCCGTCGCGTGCCACTTGCAGCGCAGATGCTGCCGCTGTTTCCACGGAATAACTCCCCCAATCTACGCTTCTTCTCCTCACTCGCTTCTCTCTTCCTGTGCGATTCTCCTCGCATTTCCTCCTCACGCCACCAGCAGCCGGACACTGTTTCAGCCAGCCGACGTCACTCCAGCAAACCGTTCGCCATAGGTATGTAATTCCCTCTTCTACTGCTCTTCGAACTGTGTTGCATCGTTAGATGTAGGTTATTTGTCACTTGGATTTTCACTATTTCTGCCCGATTTGGAAGCTTGATCCCGATGTTCACGCTTTCTTCTCGATCTCACATGATTTTGAGGCTTCACTCTCGGTTTGATTTCTGCTCGCTTTGGAAGCTTGCTCCCGATGTTCACGCTTTCTTCTCGATCTCACATGATTTTGAGGCTTCATTCTCGGTTTGAGATATGGAAGTCTGATATCAATTCTTTATTTATCCTATCTACAGGTTCACAGTTTTTCTGTAATCTGTGAACAAGACTTTCCTTCCGATCTACCTCTCACCTTATCTTTCTTCATCCGGCCGGCATATACATGTACTTTTTCTAATTTTTTCAGCTTTTGTGCTATAGAATTTCATTGTTTTGTTTTTCATTTCTCCAACAGTCACATAACTTCTTCTCTTGCTATTTTGTGCCATTATCATTCATCCAGAACATAAATTTGTTCTGTGCTACACATTGTTATTCAACATGATAAAGACTTCCGTTGTTATTCTTTGATTGCCATGTTTTTAACCACATATGCTCTGTAAATACTGCAGTAGTCCACAGCTGCTCTTCCTGGAAGCTGAAATGTTATGCTGTTGCATACTTATATTGCAATCAATAATGGTACAAAAAATATACAGTAAATTGTTATTGGAGCTTCTGATTGTGCTGCCGCTGCTCTCTTGAAATGCTGTAGAAATTTCCAACACAGTTTTGAGTTTTCCATTTTTTTGTTTGATTTTTGTTAGGTCTATCGGTTTTATTTTATAATTTTCATTTGAATTTTAGTTTAGATTTTCATTTCAGTTTAGATTTCAGTTTGGAGTTCTGATTTCATTTCAGTTTGGATCAAATTTTTGAGTTCAGTTTTCGTTTAATTTTAGATTTCAGTGTTAAATTTAGTTTTAATTTCAGTTAATTCCAGTTTGATTTCAAGTTTTTAATATAATTTATAATTTTAGTTTTTGATTTCAATTTAGGATTTCCTTTCGATTTTCGAATTCAGTTTTGAATTTTGATTTTGATTTTTGATTTTGAATTTCAGTTTTGATCTCTAATTTAAGCTTTTAATTTCAAATTTTGATTTTTTAAAACAGTTTTGATCTTTGATTTGATTTTTTATTTCATATTCCATTTGTATTTCATTTAGATTTTTAATTTCAGTTTTGCCAATAACCTTCCGGCCTCAGTTGACCCCTCGCCGAAGCCTGGAACACAGCTACCCCCACCCTGTATCTTTGCTCTTTGGAGAGGGTAAGTTGTATATAGGTTTTTAAGACTTGCAGTGTATTTAATCTAACCTTGCTTTCTTGGGAAAAATTTCTTGGCCAGGTTCATTTGTAGCATTATCTTCTTTTGTGATGGAAAATAATGAACACTCTTTTTAATTTGGGACTAAAAGTTATGGACTTTTTGTATCATTAAAATATTTAATATGTATGAAAAATAAAAAAATTATTTAACAAATCCGACAGTGAAATAGATATTATTCAATAGTTGTGTTAAAATAGAGAGGATCTCAAATTTTGTTCATGAAAATAATGATGCTTTGGGTGGTGTTTTTTTGCTCCCTTTGTCTCATTTGCACGCTAGCGCTAACACTATGCGAAACTTAGGCTCCGTTTGACACAGTGGTAGTGGTTTTAAACGTATGAGTTAAACTGTCATTCATTCAGAATCATCTAACAAATATTATTTGTTTGAACATAAAAGTGTATGAACTTTCTTAGGTGAGCGTTAGTGGATGAGGTTACTTAGGTGAGTGTTAACAAATCATAATTTAATCTTCATGTTCATGATTGCCACCACCGTGCCAAACAGAGCCTTATGCTCTCTGTGATGTAGGTGATAAAAAAAACATTTTACGTGTTAAAACAGAAGTAGATTGTTTAAAGAAATTTCATCTATGTTCCTTTCAAAAAAAACATTTTAGATTTTTTTGTTTGTACGTAACGATATTGTTTTTAGTAATAGACTAATAGGTGTGTAGATTTCTAATAGCAAAATTGCATTTATGCGTTTCACTAGATTTTTTCATTGCAACCAGAGCCTTAATTCATGTTGAGAGCGTGAGCATGACACATGAATCAACAACAAATATTGTTTTCACGGCAAATATCCGGTCCGAAGCGTTGAACGTTGGGCTCGCCATTTCCTCTGGGTGGTCTTCTCAAGCTAATTCTAAGGGTTGCTTGGAGGGAGCTAGGAATTGGGGCCAAATTCCATCAAAAGACGAGAAAACAAACTCCGCAGAGCGCTAAGAAACACTCAGGTAGTCATGCGATTTGCATGGCAGTGTCGAGATGGTGGATTGTGTTAAAGCGGGCGAAGCCCGCATCTATGCTGCCGAAGAACAGCAGAAGCATCAAGCACGGGCAAGGCCCGTGCGCAGGCGGGCGAAGCCCGCCTGATGCGGCCGAAGGCCGCCCGAGAGCATCGAGCACGGGCATAGCCCGTGCGAAGATGCTCGTATTTAAATAAGGCAATAAGTTTTGGGCGCTGTTATTATTTCCGCTATTAGCACTCGCCGATATTAGCAAGCATTGTTTTAAGTGATTGGCTGTCCGCAAGCAAATATCTATTTGCACCGCACTTCTACTATTCACAAGCAATATTTGAAACAATTTCTTAGTCCAAAACATAAGTAAAATATTATAGAAAAAGACATAAAAATAACACATCTTCAAAAACTTAATGTCCAAAAAAGTTATGGCCCCAAAAAAATAGACTCCATTTCATTGTAACAAAATTAAAGTTGCCTCCTATTATTTGTTAGCAACAGGAAGCAATGAGGCGGATAAGAAGTGAAAATGCCAGCAACTGAAAATGCCAGAAATGAAAATGCCAGCAAATCCCCTTCGTTATCATCAAATATTCTTTTTTGCCCAGAGCAATAGTGACAGAACAATTTCTAACCATCTTTTAATGCAAATCAACCTAAAGTTTCAATCAATGTCTCCATCCAACTATATGTAAATGAAATTACTTATAAGATGTTTACTGAATGCCGATTACAGGGAGATCTACTGTTGAGGATGGAACTTCACAGATCCTTGCCCAGAACTTCACAGATCTTTATTATCATCAAATATTCTTTTTTTGTCTAGATCTTCCTGTTCGATGGAGGATTGCTTTCAACAGGAAGAAATGAGGCCAAGATGAAACGAAGGGGAAATAGTGGGAGAAGGAATGCTCACGTGCAACGTCCAGGTAGTTCGCCGGAGAGAAACCTGGCGGCCGAAGTTGGGGGAGAAGAAATGGAAAACAGCGGCGGAAGGGTTCGATGGAGGACTGCTTTCAACAGGAAGAAATGAGGCGGAGAAGAAACGAAGGGGAAATAGTGGGAGAAGGTATGCTCACGTGCAACTTCCAGGTAGTTAGCCGAAGAGAAACCTGTCGGCCGAAGTTGGGGGAGAAGAAATGGAAAGCAGTGGCGGAAGGGTTTTGCGAAAGAGGGAGGGGGCTGTGCGTGCGTTCTGCCGCTTAAAGGCGTGCGGTTATTAAAAAAATCCTAAAAAATAAGTTGTTTTGAGTGCTAATATCGATTTTAGGAGTGCTAATAACAGCGCCTAAGTTTTTTCAATAATGTTACGAATGGGGCCATTGCTGACGCAACTCATCAGTAGTGGACCAGAATTTTTCCCCTCCCGAACTGGAAAACGGCGCAAATCCAATAGAAATTCGAAACGGCACGATCGCCGAGAGCCAATCATTTACTCCAAATTATTATTATTATTATTAAATATTAATTTATTATTTCCGCTGGGAATTTCGAGTGGGGCTTTCTGAACCGTTCACTGATTGAGCCGTGTCATTAATCACTCACGTGACAGCCTACCGACACCTGACACCATGATAACATTCTTAACTCGAGCCTCGCAAAAAATAAAATACTAAAACAAATGAATATTTATTATTCATTATTATTATATTTTACCATATAGGCCTTCTTTCTTTTGAAGTTGGCCTTCTTTCAATACATACCTCACTCACAGTAACTATTCGCAACTCAATATTACCTCCTTTAATAATTATAATAATAAAGGGCCATAGGGATAGGGGGCAAAGATTTTTTTGTAATTCGATATAAATAAATCTGATGAGCTGTAATGATTTTTATAAGAAATTGAGGTACGATTAATCCACTTCTCCTGATCTCCATCAAATTAGGAGGATCATGGGGAAACTATAACGCACGCGTTCGCCACACGTGATCCCCCGCACACCGATCCCACTACGTGCACCATCCAAATCACCACCGCGACCAGCCGTCGGCGCCGGGGGCCCATGCTCGGCCGGCCACGCCAAAGCCGCGCCCGGCCACGCCAAAGCCACGCCCGACCGCTCTCCTTGCGGCCGCAAGGCACCCCCCCGCGAGGACGGCCGCTGGGGTTCGCCCGTATCGGACGGCCGCGCTGCGGCCGTCCCTCCCCGCGGTCACCGCCTCCGGCCGCGGGAGCCACCTGCGAGGATCAGTCGCTCCTTCCCGCGGTCGCGGGGTTCCTCCTGCGTGGGGTGACCGCGCCGCGGCCGCCCCTCCCCGAGGCCGCCTCTCGCGGCCGTGGTTCTCCACTCGCATAGGGCGGCTGCGCCTCGCCCATCCCTCCCCATGGTCGCTGCCCCCCGACCGCGGGACGCCTGCTGTAAGGGGTGGCCGCGGTCTCTCCCGCTGGCACGGCCGCCCCGCCAGCCACGAATCCCCCTCTTCCCTCCTCAGCGGCCGTCAGCCATCAAGGTGGCCGCCTTTTCATGAAGGGCCTTCCACACCGTCCGATCCTTCCGCCATGATCGCCGTCATCCACTTCATGGATTACCACCCACTAACCACCATGGTTAGTGGAGGAATATTATTAATTAAATTATTGGTCTGCATGTAGTAAATATTATGCAAATAATGTTCATTCCAAACTATGCTAAAAATAATAATATGAGTGATTATGATTTGCAGATAGTCGCATAACTACTGTAACCACCTCCTGAAGGCTATAAAAAGAGCCCCATGTTTCTTCATTTTTCATCTTTTCCTTCCCAACTTTCTTCCTTCTTAAGCAGAGCTCTGCCAGATTTCTCCTACAAGCCGCCACCTCTCCACCAAAAAATCATCTAAGCCCACCGCAAAAAGCAAGTCTTGTGAGCCGTTCAAAGAAGCCTCATACGCGCGCAACATCCCGCAAGTCCTCGCCAACATTACTCCACACGTTCTGCGGTCATGTTCAGCACCCGCACGACGACCGAGAGCGTTTGTCATCACCAATGGATATAGGATTCAAACTTCACATGAGTCAGCTTGTCGCCCACCGAGCACACATGTACTCTCTCTCTTATCCCCAATTGTAATGAAGATCGGTTTATCACCCTCGATTCTGCAACAGATTTGTAACCCAAAGCTCATAGTGAAGTTTGACTGGCGCCGTACTGGTCACGTGATTTTTCTGTGGCTGTGAGCGCGCTCGACCGCTCCATGGGCTAAGGCGGCTTAGTTTAGTCCAGTCTACCAGGAGGGCTGAGTTGGCTGCAACAGTTTGACACCATCTATGGGAACCCGTTCCCTCAAAGCTCGACAAAGTTTTTTGGAGATTTAGAAGACAGTATCCATTACTCAACAATACTAGTGACTTAAAAAGCCGCACAAATGAGAGGAGAGGTCCTCCCAAAGTTGGCTCAAGTACGTCTTGAATCTGAAGAGTTGTAACCCAGAAAAAGACTCAGGTGAGATGCTGCCATAACTTTCGGGGATGAGGATCTCATTTGGGTACGCACTCCACACACTGATCCTCTCATAATAAGTGCAAGACTAGGGGATTCATGTTATGAAGTAAGAAGGATCCTTATTGATAGCAGAAGTTCAGCTGACATCTTGTTCCTCTCTGTACTTCATGGAATCAAACTATCTAAGGATCACCTCGACCCCGTATTAGGGCCCATTCACAGCATCGATAATAGTCCAATTCTCGTACAAGGAATGGTATCTCTCCCAGTCACAATAATAGAACCACCAAGGCAAACAACACATCACATTTAGTTTATGGTGGTGGATTGATGTTTGCCCTAAAATGCGATTTTCGGCCGACCGCTGCAATCAATATATAAGGTCATTGCATCAATTTCGCATTTGCTTTTAAAGTTCCCACTGACGCGGGGATCGGGGTTGCACAGAGTGTTCAGGAAACAACACGTATATACTGCTTAAGGCTAAGTAATGAAGCGCGAGCCACCGCCTCTATCATCAACAACTTCGACCTACGCGACAAAGCTGCACTTCAGAGAGGGATTCTGGTAGAAGGGCTAGAGGTGGTTGTCCTCTCCCCTCAAAACCCATCTCACACGATACAATTTTAGTCTCTCCTACCTCCGGCAGAAAGGAAGCTGCCCATAACATTGCTCCGAGAAAATAAGGGCATTTTTGCATGGAGACCGTGAGATATGTGATTCAAACATAATCACACACTCCCTGAACATCAATCCTTGCTACTGCTGGGTTATCCAAAAGAAAAGAAATTTAGCCACCGAGCGACTCCAGGATATCGAGGAGGAGGTAACCAAGCTTTTAAAAGCAAGATTCATTTGAGAAGTGAAATACCCACTTTGGTTGGCAAACATCGTTATAGTAAAAAAGTCTTCGGGTAAATGACGAATGTGCGTCAATTACACAGACTTGAATTAGGCCTTCCCAAAAGAAAGTTTTATGCTTCTTAGAATCGACCAAATCGTAGATGCAACTGTCGGTCATGAGCTTCTCATCTTTATGGACGCCTATTTAGGATACAACCAGATTCAGATGAACCCAACTGACGAAGAACACACTGCCTTTTGAACGGACAAAGGAGTTTACTACTACTAGGTGATGCCCTTTGGTCTCAAGAATGTGGGAGCAACCTACCAACAACTTATGAACAAAGTATTCAAAGACCTTATCAGAAGACCATGGAGATATATGTCGATGACATGCTAGTAAAAAGCATTGATCACCAAGACCATTTCCAAGATCTAGAAAGGTGTTTCCAAATTTTGTGTCGCTATAAAATGCGGCTTAACCCCAACAAGTGCGCCTTCAGAGTTACATCAGGAAAGTTTCTAGGTTTTGTGGTAACTCATCGATGAATCAAAGCAAATTCTGATAAAATTAAATCCCCTGAGGAAATGTCGCCTCCACACTCAATAAAGGAAGTGCAATAAACTTAATGAGAGAATCACAACACTATCTCGCTTATTGGCCCGGACATAAGATTAGTATCTTCCCTTCTTTAAGATACTCCGGGGAGGAAATAATACAGGTTTTTGATGGACAGATGAATGTCGGAGTGCTTTTGAAAGCCTCAAGCAACACCTGACATCCCCCCACTAATATCAAAACCAATTCCTGGGGAAGATTTATTTTTGTACGTGGCAGTATCACCAACAACTCTCAGCTAGTTTTTTTTGTAAAGGATGAATGAGACGTCCAACGTCTGGTTTATTATATCAGTAAAATCCTCATCGAAACAGAAACCAGGTATCCAACAATAGACAAAGCGACCAAGGCATTAGTATTCTCAGCAAGAAAACTTCGACCATACTTCCAAGCTCACACCATAAAGATACTAACGTGATTACCACTCCGAGCCATTCTACAGAAGTCCGAGGTTTCTGGAAGGCTGGTCAAGTGGGCTGTAGAACTTGGAGAATTTGATATCCAGTTCCTTCCCAGTCCATACATCAAATCTCAGGTTTTCATAGATTTTATTGTGGAATGTACCATCCCTCTAGAATGCTCCCCTAGAGAAGATTTCTACACAACCTGCTGGGCTCTCTTTGTTGATGGCGCATATGGAACAGAGGGGGCAGGAGCTAGGCTACTCCTAATTACCCCGAGAAAACAACTCTTGAGTATGGTATTCGGCTAAAGTTCCTAGCCACTAACAACATTGCAGAATACAAGGTGCTAATTGCTGGGCTTCGCTTCGCTATCAGCTGTAAAGTAGACAACTCGGTGATCTACATTGACTCTCAGTTAGTAGTATCACATGTAGAGGTAAACTATGAGGTCAGGAATGACCAATTAATTCAGTACCTGATATTAGTAAAGTCTTTGTTACAAAAGATACCTACATATCAAATACTCCACTTTCCTCGAGAGCAAAACTCAAAAGCCGATGCTCTTTCAAAGCTGGCTACCTCTGCAATTGGATATCAAACACGAAGGAGGAGGGTCTAAGATATCAAGATCCACAGTATTCATGTACCTTAGATGATCGCCACCCTTAGCCATGAAGATTCAACATGGATGATGCCAATACTGTCTCGAACATGGAAAACTTCCCGAAGATCGTATAGAAGCATGAAGACTCAGTGTACGAGCTGCAAGGTTCACGATCATAGATGAGGACCTTTATAGGTGATCTTTTTCTGGACCTTTTCTAAACTGATTGCCAATGCATGAAGCAGAATATGCATTGCGTGAGGTTCACAAAGGAATTTGTGTAGAACACCTAAGCGGAAGAGCCTCTACATGAAAAATATTTCATTAGGGGTTCTACTGGCCAACTATAAGAAAAGATGCAATGGATTTTGTCCAAAAGTGTATGAGTTGACAACTCCATGCGACCGCATCCCATCTGCTACCCGTGGCTCTCACTACTATTCAAAGTCCGTGGTCATTCGCCCAATGAGGAATAGATCTCTGGGACATCTTCCCATGATAATTGGCCAAAGAATTTTTTTAATTATGGCCGTAAAATATTTTACAAAATGGGTCAAAGCGGAGCCTTTTGCTGAAATAACTGAGAAAAATGCCAAACAGTTCGTCTGGAAAGATATCGTATGCCAGTTCAATATTCCGACAATAATCATTATAGATAATGGAACTCAGTTCACAGGAAAGAAATTCACCTAGATGTGTGATGATTTAAAGATTGACCTCCGTCACACAGCCGTAGTTCATCCTCAGGTCAATGGTCAAATAGAGGTAATAAGATGTACTATCCTAAAAGGGCTAAAAACTGGCCTCCAAGAAGCAAAGGTCCAATGAGTGGACGCACTTCCCAACGTATTATGGGCATACCAAACCACCCAAAAAACCCTACTTGGAGAAACCCCATTCAACTATGTTGTGGTATGGAAGTCGTCCTCTCAGTCGATATTAGCATACAGAGCACTTATGTTCAAACCTTTGATCCAGAAAAGAACGAGGAATTACTCTGAGAAAACCGTGATTTTATTTCCAAAATACGTGAAGAGGCGGCGCAACGCACCGTAGCCTATCAAGATCGTGTGGCTCGCTATTATAATAGAAAGGTGAAACCAAGGCAAATTAGCATTAGGGACCTCGTCCTATATAATATAGAGGCAACAGGCAAGGGGATACAAAAAAAAAACTATATCTAGAATGGGAAGGACCATTTATTGTCTCCAAAACTGTTAAACCCGAAACATACAAACTCAGGATAGCTGAGGGAAAGACTCTTCCCCAAACGTAGAACGCTTGGAACTTACGATGATTCTATCAGTAAAATTTGTTCGAGAAACAACAACAATTCTTTAAAGATAACTAATGTCTATACGCACCTTCTATAATCAATGTGATATTGTCCTTGGCCTTATTACCATGAAGATCTTCAAAGCTCATCCGCCAAAAGTCAACATCACGGTTGTCTTTATTTGCCCCAGATTGAAGGTGCGCCCTTCTTCCTCATGGTAAGGACACGCCGCAGGGCCATACCCCTAATGACCTCGCACCGCCCTAGTTTGAAGGTGCCCCCACGTGGTAGGTGATGGTAATGCTAGGGCAAGCCCCCCTCGCGTACGCCAAATGACTGGTAGGGTCTACCCCTTGTCGGCTCTAAATGGCCTCGCACTGCCCCAAATCGAAGGTGCACCATTTTATCCCAGGGTAGGTCACGAAACCGTCAGGGCCTTCCCCCTCGTGGCTGCCTCGGTCAAAGGTTGGTACTTCACCATCACAATCAACTAAAGGCTGGTAGGGACTACCCCTCGCCGTCTGCAACTGACCTCGTACTGCCCTAGATCGAAGGTGCGCTCTTCTCCCCCACGGTAGGTCAGTACAATTGGCGACACCCCCCGAACTAGATATCTTAATCTTCGCCTGGACATTGAGTTAAGATGTCCCAGAGTCTCGTCCTTCAACAGTCAACTAGTCAACGACATCAACACGTCTGAAATTAACATACCAGTTAAGCTCAGCACCGAGGAAAAATTGAAAAAGGCAATTCAAAAAGCGCTCTAAAGCTGCATACATATCATCAAAGGAAGATACAAAGTACAAGTATAAAAGTACAAAGACAAATACAAAGCCATTATAAAGCATCGACACTATACAGACTCAACTGACAAAACAAACACAAACAGGCAAAGACAAACTACTACTTGTTGATTGCATCTACATTGAAATCAGAGCCCAAATCATCATCATCAGAAAGGTCATCAAAGCCAAGTCCTGAGACATCACACTCAAGCCACCTTACCACTATTCGAAGCGCCTTCAACACTCCACGCCTAAGGGAGGCCTCGCTAATATCCTCCATCTAGGGCTCTACCTCTCTATCCCAGACCTCGCCAATCAAGCAACGATTGAGTATATAGTTCAAGGAGTCCGTGCACTCTGCAAGCCCGACAGCCTTCAACTCTGACACTCGATCCTTTGAGGAAAGTCGCTCCACCACCGCCTTTAAAGATCCTAGCTCTGCCCCCAAATAAGAAGCCTCCTCGTATGTAGTCTACAGCAACTGTGTGGTATTCTCCACTAAGGAATTCTCCATCAGCAGCGCCGCTCGGGCCTCCTCAAGATCTGACTTAATCTTCAAACCAATCCGCCAAAATTGAGATATATCCCGATCATGCTTTTCCTTCAAGTCAGCAAGTGAACTCTCCTCCACCCGGAGCTTCTCCTGAAAAGTCAAGTATTTATCTTTCAAACTCACATAATGGTCATTCCACGTGAACGCTATATGAGCATGAACCTCAATCTACAACCAAAAAGGAGAAGGCAAGAATTGCGTAAAGTAATTAAACAAAAAATTAGAAACCAGAGAGCTCACTTACTGCATCACTCATCGCCTTCAAAGAAGAGGACACTCGGGGGGGGGGGGGCAGAAACATCTAAAGAAGGGACTCGAGGGGTAGAAGACTCCAACACCTCAACATTAGGATCAGCTAGTGTATCCTCACCTCGAGTAACCTCCTCGGTCTAACAATCTCTCAGCCTTAACAAAGGCCGAGGCTCCACATCTGCATAACTAGTACCCGTTAAAACGGGCTTTATCTTTCGATCACGGGCCAATGACGCCTACACAATGCGCTTAGAAGAAGCTGAAAGCCCACACAGCCGCAATCGTTTTTCCTCCACAAATAAAGAAATGATGAACAAATGATTCGCTAGCTCCCAGGGCTCTGTGAATCCCAATATAGGAGAAAAGTCCCACTCTCATCCCTTCTGATGACGATAATGATCGAGTAAAGAATTCCAAATCTCTAACAAACCCCACAAATTTCGAGCATATCCAAACAAACTGTTCCCATGAAGGCGATCCGTATGACTATCAAAGTCGAGCCAACTCTTATTGCAATAAATCTCAACGCAGCCTCCACCATCGGCACAAACATCGTACCAGTCTCTGAACAAGTCTAAAGAGAATTTCGAGCCACCCTCTCTGAAAAATGCAACTAACTCAATGAGGTGCGTCAACCTAAGAGGAGTAAATTGTGACATAGGGATGCCACAAAATTTCAAGATATCCACCACCTCTTCGTACGACAGAAATTGGAATCCAGACTGTAATGTCATTTCACATACAGTCAACCAACCCTTTGGCGGGTTCTGAACTCTTTCCTCAGCCCGAGGAATCCTTACTTCATGATTGGCAGGTAACCCGTATCTTTTTCTCTAGATTGCAATTTGTTCTTCGGTAAGTGTGGATCGCAATCGCATCGGACGAGCCCGTGCATTGCACTTCGAGACCTGGAAATCAGGGCAAGACAAAAATTACAGAAAATTACACTAAGAATGAGCACTCACAATAAGGATAGTGTCGTCCCAACAATGTAACAATCACACATTGGGCGCTAAAAAAATCCCCGCGCGTGAGCGTCCGCAGCTTCGTCACCAGCAAAAAGACGTGCGAAAAGACGCACTCCACAGCACGTGGGTGCACGCACCCGAAAAAGCCAAGGCGCCCACCCAGGTGCGTGCATGGGTGCTCACGCACCACCACGAACGCACCCAGGTGCACGTACGGATGTGTACACCCAAGTGCGCGCGCACCACCATGCGCGCCAAGGAGCGCGCACGGATGAGCACGCACGGGGTGCGTGTGCACCACCACGCATTCCCAGGTGAGTGCGCAGATACGCGCACGGGTGCACGCACTACCTCGCGTGCCCAGGTGCGCGTGCGGATGCGCGCTCCTGGGTGTGCGAGAACCACAACACGCGCCCAGATGTGTGCGCGGGTGCACACGCACCACCGCACGGGCACCCCAGCCAGCGCCCAGCTACGCACGAGAGTGCACATGCACCACCACGTCCATGCGTGCGACCGAGAGCGCGGAGGTCCGTGTGTCCGGTTTCGTGGCCAGGTGCACATGCGCAAACCTTTATGCATCTCTGCCTTCTCACATCTCTGCCTCCACGCATCTCCACCTATGAGCACATCTTCTTGTAAACAACAACGTTCATTGGCGTGCGCATCGTCACTCATCACTCCCGCCCCGCAAGCACCTTTCCTTTCATCATGATTGTTGAAACCGAAAAATCGGTCCCTGAGGAGTTCGACCCTTGCGGAAGGGGTGGTCGCACATTTACTTCTCTCCTCACAAGCCCAAGTGACAAGGGAAAAGGACCAGGGACAGACCCAAGGCTTCAGCACGGAGGTCCCACCACACACCCGGAAGATCTTAGAGCGCTTCCCCTCCTTAGCCAAGTGCTGAAGCTAAGGTACCTCAGAAAGTGCTGGAGGACCGGGCACAAGAAAGCGTGCCTTCTGAGGTACCCCTTGGGTCCTATTTATAGGAAAAGATAGTCTGCAAATATCCAACCTTCACTGTTTTCGAGGACTATAGGCAATCCAAAGGGGGTAACATGGTAAAAACACCCCCACAACTGAAGGGCGAGCCGGCCCTGAGAAGAGTGTCCATTGAGCAGGGGAGGCGAGTATGGGCGCGGGAAGGCTTCCCCCCACACCGAGGTGAAAAGAGACGAGTGAGCTCGCCTCTCTCAGCGTCGCGGGCCTGACTCTCCTGACTCAACGCCTCTGGAGAAGGCGTTGAGTGAGCTCGCCTCTCTCAATGCCACAGGAGAAGGCATTGAGTGAGGTCACCTCTCTCAACGCCACGGCCCGGTTCGCCTCGCCTCAGGCCTGGGCGAGTTGGCCCTGAAGCCCCTGCTCGCGGATGACGGTCGTGTCGGCAATCGCTAACCCCTTGGCTCTGGGCGAGCACGTACTCGGCTGGGTCTGCCCCACGATGAATGAATTCCTTTCGTCGGGCTCAGCTCCACGAACCTCGAGCTCGTCCCGACGATTGCCGAGCCCGTACTCGGCATGCTGGGCTCGGCATCCCCTACTGAACTCGCCTGAGGCTCTGGGGCGGTCTTAGCCGGCCGGTTTGGCTCCTATTAGCCCACTCGCTGGATACGGGGTTGTACAATGATCGTCACAAAAGAAGATACAAAAAAATCCTCGCTCTTCTCATGCTCCGGTTCTAAGCATCAAGAATTTTGGGGTAATATGATGAGACCGTAATAATTTTTATAGGAAATTGGGGTGAAATTATCCCACTTCTCATGATCCCCACTAACTTAGTGGGATCATGAGGAAAATACTACACATACAATCGCTGTTGGGTACATTGGACACAATGTACTTGATTTGAAGAAGCCCTTTCAACTCAATGATATACACAAGTATGTATTTGATGTATGTTTCAGTTTATGCATGTAGGTTGCCTATATCATATTGATTGGAAAGGTGGTCCAAGTTATATTGACAAGTGGATTCAAAGAAACTGACTGAAAAGGCAAAAAATTGCTTAAGTACAAAAGCGCCGAGTGAAGTAAGTTCACTCAACGCCATAGAACTAAAAGTGTAGAGTGAAGTCAGCACATTCAACGCCTATCAAGTTGCAGTGCAGAAAAATTGTTAAGTACAAAAGTGTCGACACACTTAAACTATGTCGACACCTTTGTAGGAGCTGTGTCGAGACAAGTCAGTTATCTCGACACTTTGAAGATCAAGTCAGCATTGTCGAGACACGTCAATTATCTCGACACTTTGTAGATCAAGTCAGCTGTGTCGAGACAAGTTAGTTATCTCGATACTTTGAATATCAAGTCAGCTGTGTCGAGATAAGTCAGTTATCTTGACACTTTGAAGATCAAGACAGATGTGTCGAGACAAGTCAAATATCTCAACACCTTAAGATAGTAGTGTCGAGACAATATAACTGTCTCGACATAATGAAGACTGAAGCATAGAATTAAAAATGCCGACACCCGACAGACAGTTGTGTCGAGAAAATTCAACTGTCTCGACATAGTGAAGAATTAAAATAAGTGTCGACACCCGGCAGACAGTAGTGTCGAGACAATTCAACTGTTTCGACACAGTACAGATTTAAAGATGTCGACACAGTCGACAGTTATGTCGAGACAAGTCAACTGTTTCAACACCTTCAAGTTCAGAATGTAAATTATACTAAGTAAAATTGTGTCGAGACTGCTAAGATGTCTCAACACCTTCTATGAACACTTAAGTAATATAATGTCGAGACACTTTGGACATCTCGACACTTATGTTTCTGAAGATATGCAGAGTCAACACATAAGTATCAAGTCAAGTTAGAAATGTCACATCAGCTACAGTATCGTGATATCTCATCAGAATCAGTTTGAAGGAAAATTTGAAGCATGATGTCACATGCTGATGTCATTAATCAGAAGCTAGCAATCCGTGAAGGCTATAAATAGAGGGGTCATCTACACAGAGAATAATAATCAGAAATTCAACAAATCAATTCTCTTATTCTAAGTCAGGGGAGGAAGAGAACTCCAAGAAGAAGAAGGAAGACGAAGGTCTTCAAGAAAATCAATTAATTCTTTCAACAAGTTGATCAGTGGATTAAGGTGGATCTGTTCTACAAGTTCTTTAAGGAAATCAAGCCGATCATCATCAAGAAGATTGCAGATCCAGAGAAGTATCTTTTCAGTTAGTTTGTTTATCAAGAATTTATTCTTTGCTGCTGAATTGAAGAATATGTATAATCAAATAAGTCAGATTACAAAATTGTTGTTTTCTGAAATTATTTACCTCTTAATTTTGTAAGATCTCTTTGAGATCTGTGTGGGTAGGAGAGTTAATCTCTGAGTTATAAACCTGATTTATAAAGGCTGAGATAAGGTTCTTGAGGGACCTGAGGTAGGTGATTTGTATGGGATCACTGAGGTGTAAGCCTATGTTATAAAGGCTGAGGTAGGGTTCTTGAGGGACCTGAGATAGGAGATTAGGTGAATATCTGATGTAGGACCTATTGGTCTGAGTGTAGGTTTCTTAATAGAAACTGAGTCTATATGATCTTTTGATCTTAGTTAAAGAGGAGGAGATATAACCTTATCTAGCACATTGCTAGTGAGGAAGAAGGGGGAAGTGGATGTATCCTAGATAGGGGAACCACTATAAAATTTCTGTGTATAGTGGATTGCTTGTGCTGTATTCTGTGGATTGCTTGTGATGTGTTCAGTGGATTACTTGTGTTGTGTACTCGTGAAGTTTACTTTTCAAATATCAGCTGAACATATAATATAAGTGACAAAGAATTTTAAAAGACACATATTCACCACCCTCTAGGTGATTAACTACCTATAGAATTATCTTTCAAGTGATATCAGAGCTAGGTTATTCAAAGAAAGACCTAACAGTAAGAAAAATATCCTAAGGGTGGTTGAAACATATCAGATCTAATGGCTTCTGAATCTTACAGAGAACTCAATTATATAAAGCTCCCAATAAGTACAAAGGATAACTTTATTATTTGGAAGCAAAGGGTGAGATTGTTTATGGAGGCATCAGATCCAAGAATCTTTGTCACAGTATAAGAAGGACCATATATTCCCATGAAAGTATCTGTCTTAGATGCAAATGTGCAAACCCCTAAGAAACTGTCAGAGATGACAAATGATGAGGTGGTTCTTGCCACCATGGATAAAAGAGCACAAAATATAATTGTCAGTGTAATAGATAATTCAACCTTTCAGAACTTAATACACTACAAAACATCCAAGGAGATGTGGGACACTCTGATAGTCTATATGGAAGGCACAAAAGAAGTCAGAGATGACAAAAAGTCTCTACTCAACCAGTAGTATGAGGAATTCAGGCAAGGGAAGACTGATTCTATATAACTATATTATGAAAAGTTTTTAGAATAGTCAATGATTTAAAGAATTATGGCAGAGAATTTTCAAACTATGAGCTAAATGATAAGTTCCTGAGATATCTAAATAAAGAATGGGATATAAAGAATTGTGATATAAGAGAAATGAGAAATCTGAGAAACATATTACCCCAGGATTTGTATGGGAAGCTGTTGTCACATGAGCTTCAGTTAAATTCTAGAAAAGCTGAAGATAAATCTGTCAGAAGTTCAAATTAGAATAGATCTGTGGTTTTCAAAGCTGACACATCAAAGAAGACTAGAAGAGAAATTCCATCATCACCAAGAAGGGATGAAGATACAGTTAGCACGGGGACTAGTTCATCATCAGAAGAATTGTCATACGGAGAATTGACAATGTTCACCAGGCAATTCAAGAATATGATGAGAAGGAGGAAGCACTGGAACAAGAAGACATCATATGGTCCAAATCCCTGTAAGAATAAAGACAAACATAGAAACAAATATGTGGTTAGGTATTATACAAACCAGAATAAACAAATTAAGACTGATATTATTTGTTATTGCTGTAACAGGTCTGGACATATCATTGTTGACTGTCCAGTAAAAAGAAAGGAGAACAAGAAGTCTAAAAAAAGAAGTTCTATAAAGACAAGAAATCAGAAAAGGGTCTGATGTCAAATAAGCCAAAGAGCTTATCTGATAGTGATACTGATTCAACTGAATCAGAAGAGAACATGCACACATTGGACTGTTCTCCTGTGAAGAGGAATTCATCAGAGAGTCCATATATAAGGGCAATTGCTCCATAATTTCATCACACCATGTTGACTCTGAAGATGATATGGAGGTTAACTTGATGGCACTATCTAATGATCTAGAAACAGAAATTCTTGATTTTCAGGATACTCAGGTAATCTATGAAAATTCTATGTGTTCTTAAACTTCTGTTTATGAGACTGGGGATGAGTCAGACTCATGTAACTCAAATTTTGAGTCACATAAGTCCAACTATGAGACTGAACTGCAGCAGTTCACAGTTAAATTTGGAAAACTGCTAGAAGCTCTTGTATAGAGCAAAAATCTTGTCAAAGAACAAGCCATTAAGATTGCATCTCTAAAAGATCTTAAGTACCATCATGAGATAGCTACTCAGAAGATTGGTCTTCAAAGTTCAAATTTGGCTAAGCTAACTAATATCATTGATGATCAAATCATGTTGTTAAAACAAAAGGATGCAACCATTCAGGAGTTAGAACACAAACTCCTGAATGAGAAAAGACTTGTTCAACTATTTTCTAAACCAAAAATTGTGCTCCCCATTATAGATACCTTCTCAGGAACTCCTAGAAGTGGCTAGGTTATAATAAACCTAAGAGAAGAAGAGGCAAAAAGTTGACAGGACAAAAGGGTCCAGTCATGCCACAACCTGTGTTTCAGACTAAGGGAAAAGAAATCCAAAAGTCTGGACTAGTTGGACCAAACTCATATGTGAATAGGAAAGCTATTCCTCATATGCTTGCTCCAAGGAGGACTGTTGTGAATGAGAGGCAAAATAACCATTTTGCTCCCATTCAAAATGCAACTATCAAGATTACTGATTCCTATCCTAAGGAATGTCAGCATAAAGTTCCGACAGTTCCTCCAAAGTGGAGGTACAACAGATATGAGTGCTAGTGTTATGGAAGGATTGGACACTTTGCTCTATACTGTTGGTTTAATCTCACTATGTCTCATAGGTAGAAAGTGTATCCAATTAAGAAATTTTTAGGTGGTCTCAATGGAGCCACAACTAACAAGCACCTAGGGCCCAAGATAATTTGGGTTCCTAAGGATAAATAAATTCTTATTTTGTAGGTATGTCCAAGCACTAGAGATTGGCCCATCTGGTACTTGGATAGTGGATGTTCCAGACACATGACTGGAATAAGGAGCAACTTGAGGTAATTTATTCCAGTGAAGAATGGACCAAAGGTGATCTTTGGTGGAGCTGACAAAGAGATTACCAGAGGTTATGGTAAGATCTCAAATATCTTAGTCACTTTCACTAAAGTAGATTATGTAGAAGGGTTGCAACACAACCTTATAAGCATAAGACAATTTTGTGATCTTGACTATGATATTTCATTCCGCAAGGACAAGTGCCTCATAAAAATGTCAAGTGATCAAGAGGTCATCTTGACAGGCACTAGGTGTGAGAATGCGTATTGTTTAAATTTTCTTTGTTTAAAGTCAGACTCACCCATATGCCTAGTTACAAATGAGAAAGCCTCACAATGTGTCAAATGGCACAAGAGGCTAGCTCATTTGAACTATAAGGCCATAGACAAGTTTTTCAGTAAAGAGCTAGTTAGGAATGGTCATAACATTAAATGCTCTAAGGAGAGCATTTGCTCTGCATGCCAAAAAGGCAAGCAGACCAAAGCTTCTTTTAAAAGCATTGAAACCAAAGGCTCTATGAGGTGTTTATACCTCTTGCATATGGACTTGTTTGGTCTTATGCCAGTTTATAGTCTAGGAAGGAAAGACTACACCTTTGTGATTGTTGATGACTATTCCCAATTTACTTAGGTTTTCTTTTTAAGGAAAAAGTCTGCAACTCCTGATGTCTTCAAGACATTTGTTAAACAAATATAGAATAAATTAAACAGTTCTGCGGTCAGAATCAGAAGTGATCATGAAACTGAGTTTCAATATAAATGCATGACAAAGTTTTGTGAAGAACTTGAGATTCATCAAGAGTTTTCCACTCCAAGAATATCCCAACAAAATAGGATTGCCGAGAGAAAGAATAGAATTCTCATTAAAGCTGGAAGAACCATGCTGAGTGATTCTTCTCTCCCAGAATATTTCTAGGCTGAAGCTATTAACACAGCATGTCATGTTCTTAATAGAGCTTCAATCAACAAAAGGATGAATACGAATCCTTATGAACTAATGAAGGGCAGAAAACCAAACTTGGCCTAGTTTAGAATCTTTGGATGTAGGTATTTTGTCCTAAATAATGGGAAGTCATACATAACTAAATTTACTGAGAAGTCATATGAAGGCATATTTGTTGGTTATAGTAACCACAGTAAGGCTTATAGGGTCTAAAACTTGAAGGATCAAGTTATAGAGGAGTCTATTCATGTTGTATTTGATGAAAATTCTATGTATTACAATGATAAGCCTGGTACATCAAGCACAATAGAAGAAGTCTTGAAGCTAAAGGAGCTGTCAATATAAGACTCAGTTCTAGCAAGCCAAAGTATACAAGATGGAATCAACATTGTTGAGAAAGAGCTTGCACAGGAACAACCAGAAGAAGAGACTCAGCAACAAGATGCAGCTGCTCAAAGAGAAGAGGTCACATTACCAGTTGTTGTCAAACATCTAAAGGATCATCCAAGGGAATTGATCATTGGAGATGCAGCTCATGGTGTGATTATAAGAAGTAAACAACACAATACTGTGATGTACTCAAGTTTTTTTTTGTCTCAAACAGAACCTAAGAAGTTTGAAGAAGCCAATGTAGATCCATTTTGGATAGGGGATATGCAGGAAGAATTGAACCAGTTCAAGAGATGTAAAGTCTAGAAGCTGGTTCCCAGACCAGATGATTGTAACATCATAGGAACTAAGTGGATCTATAGGAATAAACCAGATGAGAATGGTGTTATAGTCAGAAACAAGGCTAGACTGGTTGCAAAGGGCTATAGACAAGAAGAGGGTATAGAATTTGATCAAACCTTTGCACCAGTGGCTAGATTGGAAGCTATTAGACTTTTCCTGGCATATGCAGCCTACAAAGGATTCAAGGTTTTCCAAATGGATGTGAAGTCAGCCTTACTTAATGGTAACCTCAATAAAAGGGTCTATGTTGAGAAACCATTAGGTTTTATTGACTCTACTCATCCTAGTCATGTTTATCTTTTAGTAAGAGCTCTCTATGGATTAAAACAAGCCCTAAGGGCTTGGTATGAGACTCTATCTAAATTCCTTTTAGAGAACAAATTCTCAAGAGGAAAATTGACAAAATAATATTCCTAAGGGAAGTCAAAGGCAAGACCATCTTAGTACAAATATATGTAGATGATATTATATTTGGTTCTACTGATGAGTCACTTTCCACTAAGTTTGCCAAACTTATGTAAGGTAAGTTTGAAATAAGTAGTATGAGTGAACTCAAGTTTTTATTAGGTATCCAAGTTAAGCAAACTATAAATAGACTTTTTATTAGTTAGTATAAGTTCACCAAAGAGTTAATCAAGAAATATGATATGGAAATATCCACTTCCATGAGAACTCCTATGGAGTCCAGTATGTCTTTAGACAAGGATGGTGCTGGCAAGCCAGTTAATATCACCTTGTATAGGGGCATAGTTGGATCACTGATCTATCTAACAACCAGTAGACTAGACATAATGTATGCCACTTGTGTCTGTGCTAGGTTTCAAGCATGTCCTAAAGAATCTCACTATACAACAGTCAAAAAATATTGAGATATCTAAAGGGAACACCTAATCTTGTCCTATGGTATCCCAGAAATCATGATTTTGAACTAACAGGCTTTTCAGATGCAGATTATGCAGGTTGTAAAGAAGACAGGAAAAACACATCAGGTTTATGACAATTCCTTTAAAGAAGGCTGGTGTTATGGTGCAAGTAAAACATACAAGCGTAGCAATATCCACTACTGAATCTGAGTACATTTCAACTGGAAGTTGCTGTACATAATTTCTTTGGATTCAGCATCAGTTACAGGATTACAACATTCAACTAAGTAAAATTCCATTATATTGTGATTCTACTAGTGCAATTTCAATTGCAAACAATCCTGTGTCACACAGTAGAACTAAAAATATTGAAATTAGATATCACTTTATTAGGGAGCATGCAGAAAATGGAGATATTAATCTAGAGTTTGTTCCTACAAATAAACAAATTGTTGATATTTTCACTAAACCGCTAGATGAAGAAAAAATTAATTTCTTTAAGTTTGAACTTGACATGATGAATCTTGAGTAATTAATGCATATATATATATAAAGAGGACTAATAAAAAGAAATTAGAATAAAATATATTTATCAGTAATTAAGTTTGCTTACCCAAATAACAAGAATAGACCTCAAAAATGTCAAGTATCTATAGTTTAGAAAACAAAATATTGACTAAGTCATAAGTTGTGTCAACACTGTATATTATAATGTGTCGAGACACTAGAAGTTGTGTCGACACTATATACTGTAATGTGTTGAGACACCAAGGTAAGTGTCGAGACATCTTGGGTGTCGAGACCCTAAGGTATATGTCGAGAGACATAATCCTTGTGTCGACTTGTGTCGATACATCTCGACAGACAATTTTTCCCGGTGTCGAAATTAGGTATTTACCTAAAAATTTTTGGAACAGTCTAAATGCAGTGCGCCATTTCGTCTTCAGGAAAGTTTAGACTATAAATAGGGTATTAGAGTAGAAGTCGACTACGCTTTCTTGATTTTGTGAACTGTTGATTCCTGAGTGTCAAGACCTAGAACCCTGATCAGTCGACACTTGTCAACTATTTCTCTCCACTCTCATAGCACCTAAGAATGACGATAACATCTTTGAAGGCTATGAACTTGTTCGCAATGGATTTGATTCGACATCTGAAGAAATTAAGAATGTCATAGCTCTAATCACTGAAGCAGGATTAAAATTTCAGCTTTCAGAACCGTCAAATATTTGGAAACGAGAAGTTTCAGAATTCTTCTCAAATGCTCATCTGGATGCAAACACAGAAAAGATTATGTCTAAAGTAATGGAGCAAAGGTCAAAATCACAACCATGAAACTGGCCAAGATACTTCAATTACCAAGAATTGATCAGGACGATGACCTAGATTCTACCAAGACTGCAGAATCTTTGGAGTGGTGTGGATTGGCCCCAACCACAAAAATTGGAAGCACCATGATCAAGAAGGATATGAATACCCCGGGCAAATTTCTATCTGAGATTATAGGGAAAGTGCTTCTATGCAAAATAGGAGCACATGATAGAATTTCTGCTCAAATGTTTGAGCTAATGACAAGAGTAATCTTCAAAGTGAAGACAAACTGGAACATAATTGCCTTTCACAAAATAGCAGAGGGCATCAAAAAGCCCAATATGGGCAGAATTATAGGCCTCTACTTGGTTCATGCCATTCCTGACAGCCTCAACCTCAAGATTGGATCTATGATCAATCATATAAGGAGAATGGACATGAGGATAGTAGCAAGGTGGGATAGAGTACTATCCAAGGACACACCTATAGTGGAGACGGAGAAGGAGAAAAAGAAGAAAACGGTGGTTGTGGAAGAAGAATCTTCTAGTGAATCTGAAAATAAAGGAAGTTATATCTCAGAGAAACAGGATGATACAACACCTGTAAAATCTCCAAGGACCTCACCTGCTACTGGTGATCAGATACAGGGGGAGACAATCTCAACTAGGGATCCAAGTGAGGGGGAGGACCTCAATTTTCTGCCAGATATAGATATGGATACAGTAAATACAATATTAATGGAAGTAGTACAGGAGCTAGACACTATTCTAGAACAAGTAGAAGTTCCTAAATATGATAAAGAGAATGCGGAGATAGGCTCTAAGGATACATAGGAAGAAATCCTTCTGAATAAAGATACAGATATCCAAGGGGAGATGATCGCTCTTCAAGAGGATCCAGTTCATGATGACATAGATCTTGGTGAAGAAGGTGCAAGAGTTGAGGGGAGTTAGCATATTTGGCCCCAAATACTAAAAGAGCTAAAGAGTCTACATCTGTTGAAGTAGTCAGTTCTTTAGAATCTGAGGAGGAAGAAGCCTCTCAGATAAAGAAAAGAAAGTTAACTAAACTCAAAAAGAGGAGTAGAAGCTATAAGAAGACCATTCAGTCAGGAACAACACCTACTCCTGCTATGGATTTAAGCTCTTTGCTAGTTCAAATGTAGATAATGCTAGATCAACAGATAAATCAACTGGAAAAGTATGTAGATGAAAATAATAAGGAGTTGTAGTTTCATCTTGCACAAGAAATCAAATCCATTAGATTTGAGGTGAATCTGTTGAAGAAGGATATGATTGATTTATTTTCGAGAGGAGCTAATGTTGTAGTGTACATTGCTAAACAGCAACATGAATCAAAGAAAATTGAAGATAAAATAGCTATCAAATAAGGATATGTCATGGAAAATCAGAATAGAATGAATGAAAACATGATAGTAATGCATGATGCTACATTGACAAAGATAGATGAGAAAACTACTGCTCTAAAGACCAAGATAACCTCTACCTCTAAAAATATTGAAACTTAGCTATCTAAACACTTAGTATCTATGACTCAGGAGATCAAGGTTTCTTGTAAAGATATCGATGACCACTTGCTTAAAGCAAAGAATCATTTGTCCTCAGGGATTACCCATCTAGAGGGTCAGGTTAGATTTCACAAAAATGACTTAAGAGATCATGTAGAAAGAGAAGTCATAAAGGGGGAGAGAGTAATGATAAATTCAAGCTCTGAGCATGTTATTTGGACCTCTAATAACATCAGAGAAACTCCGGGCTTTCCTCCTTTAAGGTATGATGAAGATCAAACTATTGAGTCTAGCTGCCAACCAGCTCATTTTGAAGCCATTCAAACTGCAGTACAGTCCATGTACAGTCCTCCACCACAAATTCAGAATGAAAAATGTGAGGAGATAGAGATGACTGCTTCTACATTGCTCAAAAAGAGAAAGAAGTTCAATTATCTAAGAAAAGAATCAGGGAGCAGGCTGAAGCTAAGCCAGATTTTAAGCAGTGGAGTCTAACTTCTAGATCCATTATACTCACTGCATGGAAACAGTCAATAACAATACAACTGATAGGAGAAAATGGTATTCAGAATAGGAATGGGTCAAGCATACAAAGCAGCAGGAGATCATCCACAAATTCAGGAATGATTTGAAGGCAGGGAAGATCCCAACTGATTCTATTGAAGCCAACAAGTACTTCCCCAAGCCCTATCATTATCTTGAAACGCAAAAGCTCAAGCAAGAAAAAATCACTAAATCTAAAGATGTCAAGGGCAAGAAGGTGGCTGATGACAAGGTGCTTGAAATCAAAGCTAAAATACAATCAGGAAAAGACATTGTCATCAAAGATCCAGAGAAATCTTAGAATATTTTTGTTACTAGGAATTAAGTAATTTTTGTTTTAAGAACATTGTAAAAAATTGAAAAGTGTAATCTTTTAATATATTGGAATGAAAAAGTTTGATTGCACTATGTTATATCTGTGTTATCATTACTGTGTTCTTTATAGTTTTGTTCAACACTTTTCATATACATCTTAATTGTTATATTTTGGTATTGTGGTGTATATCATTGAATTGGGGTTATGACTTCTCCAAATGGAGGGAGATTGTTGGGTACATTGGACACAATGTACTTGATTTGAAGAAGCCCTTTCAACTCAATGATATACACAAGTATGTATTTGATGTATGTTTTAGTTTATGCATGCATGTTGCCTATGTCATATTGATTGGACAGGTGATCAAAGTTATATTGACAGGTGGATTCAAAGATGCTGACTGGAAAGACAGAAAATTTCCTAAGTACAAAAACATCGAGTGAAGTAAGTTCACTCAACGCCATACAACTAAAAGTGTTGAGTGAAGTCAGCACAATCAACGCCTAGCAAGTTGCAAGGCAGAAAAATGGCTAAGTACAAAATTATCGACACACTTCAACTGTGTCGACACCTTTGCAGGAGTTGTGCCGAGACAAGTCAGTTATCTCAATACCTTGAAGATCAAGTCAGCAGTGTCGAGATATGTCAGTTATCTCGACACTTTGTAGATCAAGTCAGCTGTGTTGAGACAAGTCAGTTATCTCGACACTTTGAAGATCAAGTCAGCTGTGCCGATACAATTCAGTTATCTCGACACTTTGAAGATCAAGACATATGTGTCGAGAAAAGTCAGATATCTTGGCACCTTAAGACAGTAGTGCCGACACAATACAACTGTCTTAACACAATGAAGATTGAAGTATAGAATTAAATATGTCGGCACCCGGCAGACAGTTGCGTTGAGACAATTCAACTATCTCGACATAGTGAAGAATAAAAACAAGTGTCGACACCTAGCAGGCAGTAGTGTCGAGACAATTCAACTGTCTCGACACAATGCAGATTTAAAGATATCGACAATTGTGTTGAGACAAGTCAACTGTCTCGACACCTTCAAGTTCAGACTAAAAATTCTACTAAGTAAAATTGTGTCGAGACTGCTAAGATGTCTCGACAACTTCTAAGAACACTTTAAGTAATATAGTATCGAGACACTTTGGACATCTCGATACTTTTGTTTCTGAAGATATGCAGAGTCAACATAGAAGTGTCAAGTCAAGTCAGAAATGTCACATCATCGACAATATCGTGATATCACATCAGAATCAGTTTGAAGAAAAATTTGAAGCATGATGTCACATGCTGATGTCATCAATCAGAAGACAGCAATCCGTGAAGGCTATAAATAGAGGTCGTCTACATAGAGAATAATAATTAGAAATTCAACAAATCAATTCTCTCATTCTAAGTCAGGGGAGGACGACAACTCCAAGAAGAAGAAGGAAGATGAAGGTCTTCAAGAAAGTCTACTGACCCTTTCAACAAGTTGATCAGTGGATTAAGGTGGATCTGTTCTACAAGTTCTTCAAGGAAATCAAGCCGATCATCATCAAGAAGATTGCAGATCCAGAGAAGTGTCTTTTCAGCCAGTCTGTTTATCAAGAATTTATTCTTTGCTGCTGAATTGAAGAATCTATATAATCAAATAAGTCAGATTACAGAATTGTTATTTTCTGAAATTATTTACCTCTTAATTTTGTAAGATCTCTTTGAGATCTGAGTGGGTAGGAGAGTTAATCGCTGAGTTATAAGCCTGATTTATAAAGGTTGAGGTAGGGTTCTTGAGGGACTTTAGGTAGGTGATTTGTGTGAGATCACTGAGGTGTAAGCCTGTGTTATAAAGGTTGAGGTAGGGTTCTTGAGGGACCTGAGATAGGAGATTGGGTGAATCTCTTAGGTAGTACCTATTGGTCTGAGTGTAGGTTTTTTAATAGAAACTGTATCTGTAAGATCTTTTGATCTTAGTTGAAGAGGAAGAGATATAATCTTATCTAACACATTGCTAGTGACGAAGAAGGGGAAAGTGGATGTACCATAAATAGGTGAATCACTATAAAATTTCTGTGTATTGTGAATTGCTTGTGAAGTGTTTAGTGGATTGCTTGTGCTGTGTTCAGTGGATTGTTTGTCCTGTACTCGTGAAGTTTACTTTTCAAATATCAGCTGAACATATAATATAGGTGACAAAGAATTTTAAAAGACACCTATTCACCCCCTCTAGGTGATTAACTACCCATAGAATTATCTTTCAATCGCCACACACGATCCCTCGCGCACCGATCCGACTACGTGCACCATACGAACCACCATCGTGATCGGCCATCGACGCCGCCATATCCGGTGCCGGGTGGCCCACGCCCAATTGGTCGCGCCAAAGCCGTGCCCAGCTTCCCCTCCTTGGGGATGCACCCTGCGGCCGCAAGGCTCCGCCCGTGAGGGGGGCCGCCCCGCAGCCGCCCCTCCCTGTAGTCGTCTCCCGTGGCTGCTGGGGTTCGACCGTATTTGGCAGCCGTGCTGCGACCATCCCTCCCCGCGGTCGCCGCCCCAGGCTGCGGGGCTCCGCCTGCGAGGAGCGACCGTGACTCGGCATCCCATCCCCGCAACCGCCTCCCGCGGCCGCGGAGTTCTGCCCGCGTGGGGCTACCACACCATGTCCGTGAATTTTCGCCCGCATGGGGCGACCGTGCTGCGATCGCCCCTCCCCGTGACCTCCCCTCCACGCAGCCTTCCCTCCCCGCGGCCTCCCCTCCCTAGGGCTGCCTCCTGTAGCCATCGAGCTCCACTCGCATGGCGCGGCTGCACCTCGGCCGCCCATCCCCGTGGTCGCCGCCCTTGGCCGCGGGACGCGGCCTGCAAGGGGTGGTGGTTAATTGGCTACCCCTACCCATGGCCGCCTCCCGCGACCGTGCTCTCTCCCGCTACGGTCGGCCGCCCCACCATCCGCATCTCCTCCCCTTCCCTCACCGATGGCCGTCTACTGTCAAGGTGTCCGCCTTTTCATGGCGGGCCTTCCCCTCCGTCTGTTCCTTCTGCCATAATCATCGCCATCCATTTCATGGATAACCACCAACTAACCACCATGGTTAGTGGGGGAATATCATTAATTAAATTATTGGCCTACATTTAGTAAATATTATGCAAATAATGTTCATTCCAAATTATGCTAAAAATAATAATATGGGTAGTTACGATGCGCGGATAGCCGCATAACTACTGTAACCTTCTCCTAGAGGCTATAAAAGGAGCCCCATGTCTTCTCATTTCTCATCTTTTCCTTCCCAGTTTTCTACCTTTTCAGGCCAGAGCTCTGCTAGATTTCTCCTACAAGCTGCTGCCTCTCTACCAGAATTTGCCCAAGTCCATTGCCAAGAGCAAGTCTCGTGAGCCGTTCAGAGAAGCCTCCTACACGTGCAACATCCCGCAAGTCCTTGCCAACATTACTCTGCACATTCTGCGACCGTGTTCAGCACCTGCGCGACGACCAAGAGCGTTTGTCATTGCCAAAGGATACATGCTTCAAAATTTGTGTGAGGCGGCCTGTCACCCACTGAGCACAAAGTGTACTCTCTCTGATCCCCAATTATAACAAGCAGTGGCCTGTCGCCCTCGATTCTGTAGCAGATTTGTAACCCGAAGCTCATAGTGAAGTTTGACTGGCACCGTATTGGTCACGCAATTTTTTACCCAATTGAGGGGGTTTTCCACGTAAAAATTGCCTTGTGTACTTCTTCTGATTTTGTGACTGTATGTGCGCTCGACTGCTCCACGGGCTAAGACAGTCTAGTTTAGTCTGATCTATCAGGAGGGTTGAGTTGGCTGCAACAAAATAAAATTTTGGCTTTTCGTAAATCAAAATTTGTTATTCGAATATCAAATTTTGCTATTTGGAGATCAAATTTAGCTTTGTGCTCCCTCAAAATTTATTTGGAACTTTTTATGTACTATTATATTTATAAAAAAAATTATGCGCCCCCATTTTTAATTTCTTAGATCCACAACTACATATAATATATCACCTTAGTAATTTATAAGAATCGTTCGATTGTCAGATTACATGAGTTAAATTAAATATATTAATCCATAAATCAGAGGTAAGAATTACTAATTTTCTTTTGCGGCCAACTCTAGGCTCCTGCAAACCGGTCTAGAATGCACTGTCTTAGCCCGAGAGCGGTCGAGCACGCAAATAGTCAATGAGAGATGTGACGAGTATGGAGGCTGATTAGAGACTTTTTTTAACGTCGAAAATCCCAAGGGGGGGGGAACAAAGTGGAATGATCGGTGTCAACCAAACTTCACAATTTACTGGTGTTGTACAATGCATTGTAGGGAAGGCGAGGGCGACATGCCGCTATTTGTTATAATTGTTAAGGGGGAAAGAAAAATGGGCTCGGAGAGCGACCGCTCACCGCTCACGGAGCTAAGTCTTTTCTTTGTTGCAGTGGAGAGCGTTGTGCTATGGATGCTTTGAGGTCTTTTGTTGGTGCTCAAAAGATGAAGGGGCGCACTCTGCGCGTCTCACTGTTGACGGCTTGTCTCCTATAGTGCACAGAGGAATCTAGAGTTGTGGACTTGTTGTCGACTGGAGGGCTTCCAGCTGAGTTGAGGGCATTTTGAGCATTGAGTGCATTGTGCGCAGAATGCTTATTATGGTGCGCATGGGAGCTTGTTGTGGTGCACGCGAATCGTGGTTCGCTTGTGGCGGAGTGCATGCACGGTGAAGCATGCATGGAGTGGAACATTCATTGGGTGGAATGTGTGTGTAGAGTAATTTGTGCAAGGCGCAGTGTGCGTGAGGTGCGCAGAATGCGCAATGTGCGTAAGGCATAATGTGCACGAGGTGTACCGAAGGAGCGCTATACGCAAGGCATGCGTAATGCACAGTGTGTGTGAGACGTGCAGAAGGTGCAATGTGCAAGAGGCTTGCATTATATGTACTGTGCGCAAGGCGTACATCGGGCGCAATTTGCCCGAGGTGTGTGGAAGGCACAATGAGCATGAGGTGTGTAGAAGGCGCAATGTGTGCGATGTAAGACCCCCTCCCCCAACCCCTTTCTGGGTTAGGTCAGAGATGACCTTACTGCCCAAGACGTCCACCCAGTGCTTCCCAAGTGCCAACAACCCACTCTACTAAGCAATAGTTGACTGCCTTGCCTGGCATGAATCACAAACATTCACAACACATCAAATATATGTGGAAACAATAACAGAAAGCCAACCAAATATATATAGAAATATATATATTTATCAGTGTAAAAGCAAAGGCCGTAGCCACTGTTTATACAACGAGCCCATAAGCTTCAAAAGGATCACTACTAGATCTCTCACTCTCTCTCAAGCTTGCGCTCTATAAACTCACGTCTTAGAAGTCTGGAGATGTTGGGGGTGCCTCTGCTCGCGTAATCAAGTCTCCCGGCGTACCGTCCCGTGGTAGCTAGACTTCACGGTGCTCTGTCTTCTATGAATGATTATTAAAATAACCATTAGTTACAGAGCTAAGTGGTATCATATCTCCTCCCCGGATCCATATCCTGGGAACGATCTTATGAACCCAACAATAAGTATATAGACGAAGCAAGAGAAAGTTAGCAGCAACATTTCATATATAAGTTAGGAGCAACTAATTAGAAAAAGGTGCAATATAATATAACCAGAAAACAGCTTAATCGTCAGTTATATAATAGGCGCTCAACTAGCTAATATAGCACGACAGGTGCACACAACCTGTATTCACACCACAGGTATTCAAAACCCGCCAACACACCACATGTGTTCAAACCCTAGGCACATTGCAAGTGTTCAAACCCGCACACCCCCTATATCGACATAGTATGAGCTGCTTCTCTTCAAGCAGGGTAACGAACCTCGCAAGCCTCATCGATTTGTCCGTCGGTGACAGTGGGCTGTCCTGCCACTTCTGGGGGTGGTTGTACCGCACTAATCTGGCCCTATCATACAATCAAATGTACTCTTGGATATGAGCGACAGCCGGTGAATTCTCAAAATTTAGGCTGACCAGCGGAGGGAATCCAATGGGGAAAATAAAACGGTCGGTCATCCGTGGTGTCATCTCACTGTTGCCATAAGTCGTTGATTTTCCCGCACCGATACGAATGGTTTGCGGAAGTTACTGACCCGTCACTTCTCATTGCAAGCAATTTACAAGCATTTCAATTTAAATAATTTGCTGGTACACACCAGGCCTGCGGTAGCTTGCCATACTTGACATCAATTAATTTTGGCAAGTGGCCTTTTTTAAAATAACATGCTACTCAATATTTGGCTAGGAGCGCTATGATCATGAGAGCACATTATTTGGGGCTAACCTTAGAGGAATATCTCGACTCATGTTATCCCCAACTAATGCTCAATCAAAAACCAACCGCTCGTCAGAGCAGGGCACACGCTAAAAATGCTGAAAGGGTAAATTGTAGTAATTTAAATGCTGTAACAAAATGCTGCTAGAAATAAGCTGCTGAACCGAACACACTGAATAAAATATTAAAATAAACATGACAAGTATGAAACTAGAATGGTACTGAACAAAAAAAAACTGCAAATAAAGTACTGAAATGAACGACACCAGTACGAGACTGAAGTAGTACTTAAAAAGAAAGAACTGAACTGAAAGTGCAGGAACAGGTTCAGTGTAAGACTGAAGTACCTAAAAGAAAGTACTGAACCGAAAATAAATAAAGAAACTGGAGCAGTACAAGAATGGAGTACTGAAAAAAAGTACTGAATTGAAAATAAATAAATGAACTGGCCCAGTGTAAGACTGAAATAAAGAAAAAAAGAAAAGAGTTAGTAGTCCAATTACTTCATTCAGGAGGCTTCAGTTCCATCTCCATTCTTAGGAGAAATGTTCAGTTCCATCTCCGTTCTCAGGAGGAATGTTCAGTTCCATCTCCATTCTCAGGAGGAATGTTCAGTTCCACCTCCGTTCTTAGGAGGATTGTTAAGTTCCACCTCCGTTTTCAGGAGGAATGTTCAGTTCTATCTCTGTTCTCATGAGGAATGTTCAGTTCCATTCCAGTTTTAGGAAGCTTCTTTGAGTTGCACCCATTATTAGGATCCAATTATTAATTTAGTTGCGCCCTTCAATCATGGCTTAAACAGATCAGGAAAGCTTAGTTTGGGTTGCACCTTTATTATTCATTCGAGAATAATTATCAACTTATTTTTTCGCGTCAGATCAAATCTGAGCATCTTATTAGAGCGCACGTTCTTCCTCGAATTTAAACCTCTAAAATTATTTCCAAGACATGGAGAAAATTCTTCTCCCGAGACGAGGTTGGGAATTTCACCTTCCAAGTTTACCCAAAATTTTCAAGAGTTATTTCAAAAATGAGGCGCTCACTGGATTTGCAAAAATCCTTGAAACACTCTAAGCTTGAAATCTCACCTCGATAAATCTTGCCGATCTTTCATTTTGAGTACAATATTCAATATAAAACACGATCACGCTCGCCGATTTTCTTTTTCTAAAAGATTTTAACTTATCATTTTCAAAGCGTGACCTTAGGTTATAAGAAATTGGAAAATCTTCATTTTTCATCCCAAAGTTCCCAAATTTTTACACAATATTTAAGAGGGCCAAAATATTTCATTTGATCGCTCATTCTTATTCATTTTTCCATATCAGTATTTGCTTCAAATTCTCGTATCATCATGTTCTTTATTTCCATATTCCCATCTAAATTCATTAATCATTTTAGCATCTTTAAGCGATTTTCCCTCTTTCAATTTCATATCAATTTATGTCAATGCACAAGTATTAAATTCATTTTTGTATGGAAAAACTATACAGTTTATATTATGAAAATACTGTAAAGGTACGCATAATTAAAAAGATAAGTACTCACCGTTGTTATCTTATTTCCCTTTGTTGAGAAGTACACGAGTAATGCAGAAATACCAGTCAACCTTGTATATATTTCTTCAGTATGTAAATACAAGTATGAGTACAAATATATATGGAGAGAAAAGAGAGAAGAATCTCACATTCAAGATGTGGGACTAAAACAAATAAGAATAAAATACACAAATGAGCCAAAACATGGTCCTTTACATTGTTTTTTCTAACACTCGATCCCCCGCAAGATAGAGCGTACAAGTCGTAGGAACCTAGCTTGGACAAGAATTGATCAAACAGAGCACTTGATAGGGCCTTAGTGAGGATGTCAGCCACTTGGTCCGTAGCCGGAATATGTCTCAATTCCGGCTTCTTCATTTGAACTTTTTCCGAACAAAATGACAGTTGACTTCAATGTGTTTCGTACTTTCATGAAAGATCAGGTTCTTAGCTATGTTTATAACAACTTGACTGTCACAGAGGAGTCTAGAAATATTTCCAAAATTTTCCGATCATTTTTGGGCCTATAAATTGGTCAAATAATTCTTATTTAGGTTTTTTAAAATACCAAATCAAATCATAAAGTTTTTAAATTTTTTTTGTAGATATCTCTCATAGAGGGGAATAACTTTCATGTTCAAAACTTTTCTCCTAAGAGCCTAGATTTTCCTCAAAAAAATCCCAAGTTTTCTGATATTTATTTGTTCTGTAAATAGCCAATTTGAATTGAATTATGCAGCTAAGATTGAGTAGGACGCACAATTCCTTCCTTCTGCCCCCACAGCGGATCGGGCTCGAATCCGCTGAGGGGTCCAGAAAACCGAGTGGCATGTAATTTAGGGAAATGTGGTCGTCTGATCTTCATCAAGGAGATCGGACGGCAGCTGCTGTACGCCAGTGGCGATAGTGATGATGGCTCTGTCATCGCCAGCCGGCAGCAGGATCATGCCGGCGCCGCCCACGATCAGCTCGCCGAGGGCCGACGAACTTCTGGGCGGTGGTCCGATGGCCTAGCGCCGCCGGCCACCGCCAAATTTTCTCATACTGAGAGAGGGGTGGCGTGGCTGCTCTGTTCCCGACGATGCCGCGCCGCCTCTATGGTGGTTACCCGGCCATGATAAAACCCCTGACCGGTGAGCCGGGGGTCGGGATTCCTTCCGGCGGTGGTTTGGCGGCCTGTCACCGCCCGTCACTGTCGCAATAAATAAAATAGAGAATAATTTTCTTCTCGGGTGCTGTCGGAGCGACTAAATCCAGCAGCACCACGACCCTCCGCCGTCAGGGATGATAATCCTGGGGGTATAACATCCTCCCAACGCCACCACCGACACTGGGCAGGGTTTACCTCTTGCGGCCACCACCCAACCTTGAGCAAGGTGTTGAAGTTGTGACCGGGCGGTCTGGCGGTCTGGCTTGGCGAGTTGATGACCGGGCGGTCTGGCGGTTTCCCTTCAGCGGGTTGATTGTTATGTGCTGCTGTCTGAGGTCCAAGCGGTCTAGCGGCTTGTCTCTGGCGACTTGGAGACCGGGCGGTCTGGCGGTCTCACATGGCGATCTCTCTCTCTCTCTCTCTCTGGCAGTTGCCGAGCGGTTAGCCCCTCTGTCTAACCGCGCGGCTTGTGCGGTTTGTGTCTGTACAGTCTGCTTATGTCTTGTAATTTTTTAGTCCCACATCTCTTATTTATATTCTCTCTTTTCTCCTCCATTCTATATAAGGGAGGCCATACCTTTGTAATAGATACTTTTTTCTGATAATAAAGTTTCAGTTTAAACCTTTTCCGACTTGTTTTAGTTCGATTCTAACATGGTATCAGAGGACTCGATTTTCTCCTCCTGATTCCGTGCCCCTCTCTGTCAGCGCGACCTGTCCGCGCGACTTGTTTCTTCTTCTTCTCGCGGCCTGTTTCTTTCGCCTGTTTGTTTGCTTGCGTCCTGTTCGCGCGGCTTGGTTCTTTTTCTTGTGCATTGTTCCCGCGACCTATTTTCGCGGCCGGTTTACTTGCTTCTTTCTCGCGACCTGTTCTAGTCGCCGCGCCCTGTTGACGCGACCTTTTTTGGCCTTCTCCTCCCAGCAAACCCCACTTCTGTTCGCGCGGTCTGTCTTCTAGCCGCCGACTTCTTTCCCTCTACTTGGTTCTGCGGGTTGGTCGTGGCTTTCCTGGCCGCTGGTGTCTGCCATCGTGACCGCTGCAGATCTTCTTCTTCCTATCTGCGCGGCTTGTTTCCTAACCGCGCGGCCTCTAGTTCTTTCCGCGACCTGTTTTCGCGGTTTCTCTGCCTCTTTTTTTCCCGTGATCTCCTTGATTCGCACGGCTCCTTTTCTCTTCATGCGGCCTTCTCTCTAACCGCACGGCCTTTTCCCTGCGTTGGTATGCTTCTTGGTTGTGTCCTTTGCGGTTTCCTTTTTGTGTCCGCTGAGGTCTTCTGGTTCTCACAAACTTTCTGTATTCGTGCTGTGTTCGCTGGTTGTCTGTTCGCGCGACCTGTTTTTCTGTTCGCGTGGCCTGTTTCTTGTTCACTCGCTCTTCTCTTTTCTTTAGTTCGCGCGACCTGTCTATCTGTTCGCGCGACCTCTTATGCTCCTATGGCTCTCTTCGATATCTCTACTTTCTCCTCTTCTTCGAAGCCTTCTGCCTCGGTGGTCACGTCTTCTGGTAGTGCCCACTTCGTTACTCAAGGACAATGGCTGATCGACTCAGGTGCTACCAATCATATGACCGGCTCTCCCTAGTGTTTTTCTCTCCTAAAAACACATGATCGGTTGCCCCCGGTTATTCTTGCTGACGGCTCTCCATCCCCGGTCCATGGGACGGGAGTGGTTCAAGTCACTCCGTCTCTTCAATTGGAGAATACTCTCTATGTGCCCAAATTCCCGTGCAACTTACTATCTGTTACCTCTCTATGCAAGCAATTACGGTGCTCCGTCACATTTAACTCTACTTCGTGTTCTTTTCAGGATCGTGACTCCCAGCGGACGATTGCTACTGGGACTGAGAGTGGCGGCCTATTCTTCCTCGACAACGTTTCCGCTCTATCCGCCTTCTCCACCACCACCACAGATCTACTCCAATGGCATCTTCGCCTTGGTCATGCTCCTCCGGATCTTCTTCGTCAACTTCTGCCACATCTTCCTTCATAAAGTCCTCCCCTTAATTGAGAGGCCTGTCAGCTTGGCAAGCATCACCGTTCCTCCTTCCCACCAAAGCAAGCTCGTGGATCATCCCGACCATTTGATCTCATCCACTCTGATGTTTGGGGTCCTTCTCCTACCCTTACCGTTGGTCGGGGAAGTTCCTATTTTGTCACGTTTATTGATGATTTCTCTTATTGTACGTGGGTGTATCTTTTAAAAGATCGCTCTGAATTATTCTCTGTATGAACATCTTTCTATCTCATGATCAAAACTCAGTTTGATGTTTTTATAAAAGTTCTTCGATTTGATAACGCCCAAGAATATCTTAGTCATGCTTTTTCGTCCTTCTGTATACAACATAGGATTATTCATCAACCTAGCTGTGTCTATACTTCACAACAAAATGGTGTGGCGGAACGCAAAAACCGTCACCTCCTTGATGTCGCTCGCACTCTGATGACACAGATGCAGGTTCCTCGTGCCTATTGGAGCTATGCCGTTCTTATCTCCTGTTTTCTCATCAATCGCATTCCCTCCACCGTTCTCCATGGTCAAACTCCATTCTCCATTCTCTATCCGGGCAAGGAGCTTTTTCCTCTCCCACTCCGAATCTTTGGCTGCACGGCATTTGTGCATGCCCCATCTGCCACCTGTGATAAGCTATCTCCCCGCTCCACCAAATGTGTCTTTCTGGGGTACTCCACCACTCAGAAAGGCTACTGTTGCTTTGACCCAGTTCTTCGTAAGCAGTTCATCTCCGCTGACGTTACCTTCTTCGAGAATGCCTCCTACTTCTCAGACGACTCCTCTTCTCTTCCACAAGCTTCCTCTTATCTTCCCACCGACTCTGATTCTCCTGTTATTCCCTTCGTTCCCTCGCCTCCTACTGCGATATCCACCCCTACTCCGTCTCCACCTCCGTCTTCCTCATCTCCGCTGCCGTCACTCTCTTCTCCCGGGCCAGCTTTCTCTGCCACGGATGCTCTGGATACCGAGGAACCCGCTGACCTGGATCTTCCTATAGTTCTTCGCAAAGGGGTGCAGACATGTACCCTACACCCCCTTGATGTTGTTGTTTCATATGATCGTCTTACCACTTCTCGCAGAGCCTTTGCACTGGCTATCTCTGCCACTGCCACTCCTCGTTCCTACAAAGAGGCCCTTGCTATTCCTCACTGGAAGAAGGCCATGGATGAAGAAATGGCGACCCTAACAGAGTGGTGTACCTAGACTCTTGTTCCTCCTCCCTTCGGCACTGATGTTGTTGGTTATCGCTGGGTCTTTGTGGTCAAATTTGGCCCGGATGGCACTTGTGACCGTTATAAGGCTCGCCTTGTTGCTAAGGGCTTTACTCAGACCTATGGGGTTGATTATTTTGACACCTTCTCTCCCGTGGCTCTTCTCAGCACTATACGAGTCCTTCTCTCTGCGACGGTCAATAAAGATTGGCCAATTTCTCAGCTGGATGTAAAGAATGCCTTCCTTTATGGTAATCTTCAGGAGGCCGTCTACATGGAGCAACCTCCTGGGTATGTTGCTCAGGGGGAGACACGAGTATGCCGACTGTAGAAGGCAATCTATGGCCTCAAGCAGAGCCCTCGAGCTTGGTTTGACAAGTTCAGCGGCATCGTGGCGGCCGTTGGTTTTGCGCGCAGCTCTATCGATCACTCTCTATTTATTCGCAAAACCCCCTCGGGACTGGTGGTTCTTGCTGTGTATGTTGATGATATTCTTCTCACTGGCGATGACCAGGAAGGGGTAGCCCTGACAAAGCGGCATCTTCGTCAACATCTGGTCATGAAAGATATGGGCTCTCCGAAGTACTTTTTGGGGATCGAGATCTCTCGGAAGCCCAACTCCTTGGTCCTCTCCCAGCGTAAGTATGCCCTTGATCTTCTAAAAGAAGCAGGATTGACTGGGGCCAAACCTGCCCGGTACCCTATGGCTATTGGAGAAGACAAAACCTGGACAGATGATTCGCCTCTTCTTTCAGATACTGCGCGGTATAGGCGCCTTGTTGGTAAGCTCATATATCTCACAGTGACCAGGCCCGACATTTCCTATGCTGTGGGCAAGGTGAGTCAATTCATGCAAGCACCCAGGGAGTGCCATCTACAGTCCGCATTGCGGATCTTGGAGTATGTCAAAGCAGCCCCTGGGAAAGGAATACTATTTCAGAAGAATGGACATCTAAAGGTTGAAGCATACTCAGATGCGAGTTACGCTGATGACAAAGGGGATCGCAAGTCTACCTCTGGTTTCTGCAACTTTGTTGGGGGAAATCTGGTAAGCTTGAAAAGCAAGAATCAGCCTGTTGTTTCTAGGTCCAGTGCTGAAGCAGAGTATTGAAGTATGGCATCGACCACTTGTGAGTTAAAATGGCTACGGGCTCTTATGCTGGATTTGGGAGAGGTCTATAACCATCCTCTATCTATGTTTTGTGACAACAAGGCTGCAATATACATCTCCAAAAATCCAGTCTTCCATGAAAGAACCAAGCACATTGAGGTCGACTGCCATTTCATTCGTGAAGAGATTTTGAAGGAACAAATTTGCACTCCCTTCGTCACTTCTGATAAAGAGCTGGCTGACATCTTCACCAAGCCAGTATCCGCCTCGTTTTCTCATATTTGTGACAAGCTGGGCATGATCGATATATATGCTCCAGCTTGAGGGGGAGTGTTGAAGTTGTGACCAGGCGGTCTGGCGGTCTGGCTTGGCGAGTTGATGACCGGGCAGTCTGGTGGTTTCCCTTCAATGGGTTGATTGTTATGTGCTGCTGTCTGAGGTCCAAGCAGTCTAGCGGCTTGTCTCTGGCAACTTGGAGACCGGGCGGTCTAGCGGTCTCACATGGCGATCTCTCTCTCTCTCTGGCAGTTGCCGAGCGGTTAGCCCCTCTGTCTAACCGCGCGGCTTGTATGGTTTGTGTCTGTACAGTCCGCTTATGTCTTGTAATTTTTTAGTCCCACATCTCTTATTTGTATTCTCTTTTCTCCTCCATTCTATATAAGGGAGGCCATACCTTTGTAATAGATACCTTTTTCTGATAATAAAGTTTCAGTTTAAACCGTTTTCGGCTTGTTTTAGTTCGATTCTAACACAAGGCTTGGGTGGCGCCGATGGTGCTTCCGGCCATCGGGAGGTGCATTCCTCCTCCGTCCCACAACGATCCGGCCGGGGGCGATGGTGCTGCACCCCGATGGCCAGAGCGCGGTGGCACGATATTGCCGAGAACAAAGTTGGTTGCACTACCTGCCTAACCTTCTCTATTAAGAAATTCCGGCGGTGGTCGGCGGTGCCAGGCCACTGGACCACCGCCAGACGGATCGTCAGCCCTACAAAGCGGCCAGGGGTGGTGGTATGGTCGTCCGACAACGGGACGACGACAGAGGGCCCCCGTAAGCTTCACGCTTGCGGGTGGCACAAATGTTGCTGATCCCATGATCGGGATCAGACTGCACTGCCAACCTCTTATCCCGTGCTAATAGCTCAGCGCCCCTACATCGGATTAGTTCCAAATTCATTATGGTTTCATAGGACGAGAATGGCATAGCTGGCTCAATCTCAGCCGCTCTTTCACCCTCACAAATTAGCTATCTGCACACCAATATTAAACAAAAATTTGATTCTTTTTAGGGCAATATATGCTCCAAGGAGAAACACTTTGAACATGAAAAATGTTTCCCACTATGAGGGCTACCTGCCATACAATTTTGGGATTTTCCTAAAATCATTTGATATTTTTAAAATTCAAAATGATGTTTATTTAACCAAATTAAGGGCCCTAAACTATTTGAAAAATTATGGGAAAATTTATAGGGATAACTAAGGCCCTCATAGACATCAACGTGCACCAAATCATTTCTTCTAGGTAATTTAGGAAATATTATTTTAAAGGTAAGCTCCTCAATATTTTAAAGATTGGAAAAACTTGATCAATTTCTTCCAAAAATTGAAGATGCAAATATTGATGGTACTAGTTCCAACAGAGTACAATATTTTCGTTCAGAAATTCCCAAAGAAATCAATATCTTGCCTCCACTTCACTCAAAATTGTGAAGTGGAGGCAACTAATTGGAAAAATCATCTTGCCTCCACTTCCAAAAATCAATATCTTGCAACTAATTGGAAAAATCATTTGTGCGAAGATGCAAATATTGATGGTACTAGTTCCAACAGAGTACAATATTTTCGTTCAGAAATTCCCAAAGAAATCAATATCTTGCCTCCACTTCACTCAAAAATATATGTATAGTGAAGATCTTATTTGAAGATCTTATTTGAAAATCATATATATATATATATGTATAGTGAAGATCTTATTTGAGGCAAAACTTTATGTTCAAAAGTCAATCAAGCTTTAGATCTGTTGCGGCCAAAATCGATGCTCCGGTCGATCCAGACTAACTTGGACTGCCTTAGCTCGCGGAGCGGTCGAGCGTGCACACAGTCTGTTGAAAAAAAGGGAAATGTACACCAAGAGTTTTAACGTGGAAAACCCTTTAACCGGGTGAAAAATCACGTGACCGGTTCTGTGCCAGTCAAAATCCACTAAGTTGTTGGAGGTTACAAAATGTTAGGAGAATCAAGGGTGACAGACCGCTCCTTATTACAAAAGTGGAGGTGAGAGGGAGACTTGCTCTTCCCACGGGCAACAGGCTGCACCGTGGAGAGGGCTTGAACGGTGGAATCCACGTGAGTCTTCGGAGCTTGGAAGCTGACGCGGCGTTCCACGCAAGGATGTCTTGTAAGCCTTCTTCTTCTTAAGGTTTGGGGACTTAGTCGTTTTAACCTCAGCGGAGCTTCGCAGTTGCTGGAGAATTTTCTACGGCAGGAAACGGGCAGAGATCTGGCGCAAGGAAGAAGAAGCTGCAGAGGAAAAAGGTGAGAAATGAAGAGCCCCTGGGGTCCTTTTATAGGCTCTAGGGGAGATCATGGTGGGCCCCACCACTAACGTAGTGGGTTAGTGGGTGGTTTCCCCTTGATCGGACGGCCGTGGTGGCACGCCATGATCGGATGGTGGAGGTTCGGGCGGCGAGCCACCAGCTGGAGGTGGTTATCGGGAGAGGCCGGCCGGTGGCGGTCGGCAGGTGGAGGTGGTCGGCGATGGCCGGTGGTGGCCGGGCGGCGGCGGCCGTCCCGCGGCGGCCGGGCGGCGGCGGCCGTCCCGCGGCGGCCGGGCGGCGGCGGCCGTCCGACGGCGGCCGGGCGGCGGCGGACGGGCAGCGGCGGCGGGCGGCGGTGGTCGGTTGCGGCGGCGGTGTTCTCTCTCCCCTCTTTCCTCTTTTTGTGGATCTCGTTTTTGGTGGGAGAGAAAGAGGGGGAATTGGATGGAGGAGATAATAGATGAGAGAAAGTGGGCCCTCCACTTCTTCCATCATGAAGGGAATCATGGGGTTGACTAGTCAACCCCATGATTTCATTTTGGGGATTGCTATGTGCACCCCTAAAGCTATAAAATTGATCCAATCCCTATCAACTGCCCCCCAAATCCTTTGTTGTTGGTGAGCCGTGTGAGAGACAACTTAGGATTTTTAATCATCTTCTTCCCCGCTTCCATGTCTTACTCCGGAGAGAAGGCCGAGAAGGCGAAGAATGGTGTCTCGAAGGTATGCTCGTACTTAAGCGATTGGCGATGGCGGTGCTACATCAAATTGAAGGAGCGGCGACGGGGGCTTCAGGCAAGGTGCCGGCGAATCCAATCGCGAGGGGGTCCGCACGCTTGACGGTGCGAAGGCGCGCCAGTGCAACGGCGGAAGAGCGTAAAGGCGCACCCGGAAGCACGCAAGCGCGTGTGGGTGCGCACGCCCAACCCAGCGCTCTCACGCGGGAGCGCACGCGCGTCCCAGCGCGCGGGTGCGCGCACACAACCTCGCGCGCGGGTGCGCGCGCGCGTGCGGGTCCTTGCGCGCGCGGGCGCGTGCGCGCGACCTCGCGCGCGAGTGTGCGCGACCCTGCACGCGGGTCTGCGCGCGCGCGACCGTGCGCGCGGGTGCGTGTGTGCAACCCGTGTGTGCGTGTTGTACGCGCGGGATCTTGCTCGCCTTGCGCTCTTGAAAGTGCCGTTATGGGCCTTTTCGTACCTGCTTGTTTAACATGATGGCCGCGCTTAGGCCCTGACATTTTGTTTTTTAGCTAATTGACCTTCCCCTTTTATTTTTTGGTTTTGCAGGCCTTGAAGCGCTCTTTTGGTTTGATGCGCTTGCGCTCCTCGTTGACTGAGGATGGCATTGATTTGTGGAGGAAGAAATACGGCCTGCCAGTGGATCTGGAAGTGAGTGTTCCTCGTGCTGAGGAGCGAGTTCAAAATCCTCCTCGAGATTGGCTGACGATTTGCGAGATTTCTCTGCGATCTGGTTTCCGTTTTCCGCCATGCGAGGAGGTGATCAAAATTCTCAGATTTTGTGCGGTACTTATCTCACAGTTCACCCCTGTTGGGTTTTCTGGACTCATGGGTTTGATTGTTTTCTTACGCGAGCATGGGGGACGACTTACTTTGGACCTGTTCCGTGATTGGTGTGATGTGCGCACGGACGGCGACGAATGGGTGGAGGTTCGTAGCAACAAGAGTTGGCTAGAGTTTGAGGCTCGTGCCGACCGTCGTCATGGGAACACTTTATTTGGGTACATCAAGAATTCCTGGGGCATTCCCGAAGCTTGGGATACGTTGGCCGATCGCTGTCGTCGGGTGAGGGGGAAGGAGCGAGAGTTTTCCCCTATTCTTGGGTTTTCGGACCCCCTCGAGCCAGCCAATCAGTTATATAACATCTTTGCTTTCGTGGAGGAGAAGCGTTTGCTGCGGTGCGGTCTTTCTTCAGGTGTGACCCAGCGGTGCGGTCTTTCTTTAGGCACGACCCAGACAGTTGACGCCCCTCAGGGAGGGGGTCGAAAGAGGAAGGCTATCATGGCTCCCTCTTGTGATCATGACGTGACGGTGGCGATGATTCCTTCTGACACTCGTCCTGAGACTTCCTCTGAGGTACAAATACTCGCTTCTCCAATCGCGGAGGTGGTGGCTCCACGGATGTCTTCCTCTTTGCGGGCTATGAGTGAGGCGGTAAGAACACTGATTGGTGAACCTTTTATTTCTTCTGTATTATATTTTTTAATACTAACTTGGGGTTTCGCTTTGTGCAGATAGAGACTCAAGCCCAGATTGCGGTGACCTGGAATGACAATTATGTCATCTTGAAAGATGCGTTCCTTTCTCTTCGGGAGAAGCAGGACCGGGATGTTGCTCGGTTCCGCCAGATGGGTTTGGCGATGAGATCTGAATTGGAGGATGCACATGCAGCCTTAGAAGTGGAGAAGACCCTGGTGGAGAGAAATACTCAGATGTTGAAGCATGTCAGGGAGGAGACTTCAGGCTTGGAGACACAGCTTCATGCGGCGCATGAGGAGGTGACTGGACTCGGGACTCAGCTTCGGGCGGCGAAGGCCCAGGTGGAGATGCTGTCATATGGTGATCATGTGTTAGAGATCAAGGCTGCCGGGCTTTCAGAGTACTTAGCGTAGTCGGACTATAGGTGGGACCGTAGCACGATCGCCGAGGAGCTATGTGACGAGATTTGGTCCAAGGAAGTGGGCCCCAAATGGATGATGTTCGAGAGCTGGCCCTGCGGCGTGGCATCTCGAAGGCTTTTCGCCTTGTCGGTAGGAGCCTGTGGTGCGACACGTCCGACCTTAGTTTTGCCGATGTCTCTGAGGACGAGCGTTCTGACCTAAACTCTGAGGACGAGTAGTAGCCCTTTTGTTGTTGTTTGTAGTACATTTATTGCTTTTTGCTTTTGATGTAGCCTTTGAGATTGTCGCCCCTGTGGCTCAGATTTGTTGTCTTTTACCTTCTTTATATGACAGTTTCATTTTCATGCCATTGCCATATGTTTTGCATAGATTTGTTTTGCCACAAGGAGACAACGTAGGAGGGCATTTGTAACGCTCTCCCTGAATCTTTGGGAGCTTTTCCGAGCCGTCTTCGATTTTGCGGCCTAGCTGCAAAAATAGATAGGGAGTAGACCCTTGCGAGGGTGTACGAGTTAGGCTCGTGGCTTAATTACACGGAGTGGGTACACGGCTTTGTGCGTGCGGTTGGATCGCAGCTTGGTTGCGTGGAGCTGGTCCACTGCTTTGTGCGCGAGGCTGGCTCGCGGCTTGGTTGTGTGGAGCTGGTCCACGGCTTTGTGCGCGAAGCTGGCTCGCGGATTGGTTGCGTGGAGCTGGTCTGCGGCTTTGTGCGCGAGGCTGGCTAGCGGCTTGGTTGTGTGGAGCTGGTCCGCTGCTTTGTGCGCGAGGCTGGCTCGCGGCTTGGTTGCGTGGAGCTAGTCCACGGCTTTGTGCGCGAGGCTGGCTCGCGGCTTGGTTGCGTGGAGCTGGTCCACGGCTTTGTGCGCGAGGCTGGCTCGCGGCTTGGTTGCCTGGAGATGGTCTACGGCTTTGTGCGCGAGGCTGGCTCGCGGCTTGGTTGTGTGGAGCTGGTCCACGGCTTTGTGCGCGAGGCTGGCTCGCGGCTTGGTTGCATGGAGCTGGTCCACGGCTTTGTGCGCGAGGCTGGCTCGCTGCTTGGTTGCATGGAGCTGGTCCACGGCTTTGTGCGCGAGGCTGGATCGCGGCTTGGTTGCGTGGAGCTGGTCCACGACTTTGATTGAGAAGGGGGCAGGCCCTTCCCAGGTTGCGTAAGTTAGGGAGACAATAGATCCTGTTCGAATACACAATATTTGTAGAAAGCAAAATGCGATACTTTGAATAAATAATAGTTTGCACGAGATCAGGCTCACGACTTATATGAATCACATAGTTTTGAATCAAAAAGTTACTGCATAAAGAAAATCATAATACTTTACTGATAAAAGCGGCGCAGGTGCTGCGCATTCCATGTACGGGGAAGAGTCTTTCCTTCGGCGCTCCGCAACTTGTACGTGCCTGGTTTTACCATAGCAGTGACAACGAACGGGCCTTCCCACATTGGAGATATCTTGTCGCCTTGTGCTCCTTTTCTGGCGGCTTCTAAGGTGCGAAGGACTAAGTCTCCCACGTTGATCGAGCGGGGCTTTATCCAGCGATTGTAGTAGCGGGCCGTGCGTTGTTGGTAGGCGGCGGCACGAAGAGCAGCTTCTTCGCGCACTTCGAAGACCAAGTCGAGGTTATCACAGAGCGCTTCGTCGTTTGCTTGGCGATCAAAGTTGGATACCTGGGAACTAGGGACTCCGATGTCGACCGGGATAATGGATTCTGTTCCATAGCAGAGATTGTATGGTGTTTCTTCTGTAGGTGTCCTTTCTGTTGTACGATATGCCCATAGCACGTTGGGGAGAGCGCCGACCCATTGCCCCCAAGCATCTTCTAGTCGTGTCTTCAGCCCCTTCAGAATAGTACGGTTAGTCACCTCAATTTGTCCATTAGTTTGCGGGTGTGATACTGCTGTGTGCCGCAACTCTATCTTTAATTCCTTGCACAACTTGGTAAAGGACTTTCCGGTGAATTGGGTGTCGTTGTCAGTGATTATGATTGCCGGTATGCCGAAGCGACACACGATGTTCTTCTAGATGAATTGTTTCGCATTCTCTTCGGTTATCTTGGACAGTGGTTCTGCTTCAACCCACTTGGTGAAGTAATCACTTGCCATAATAATGACTTTCCTCTGACTAGAGGTCAGTGGCAGAGGCCCGAGGAGATCTATTCCCCACTGTGGAAATGACCAAGCTCCTTGCAGCGATGTGAGGGCCACTGGAGGCTGGAGGGGAACGTTGGCGTGCACTTGACAACTTCTATATTTTTGGACAAACTCCGTTGCCTCCTTCTTCATAGTTGGCCAATAAAATCCTTGACGTAGGATTTTTTCTGTCTAAGGCTTTCCCTCCAAGGTGCTCGCCGCATACCCCTTCGTGGATTTCGCGGAGCGCATATTCGGCATCTTCTTCTGATAGGCACTTCAGGTAAGGTCCTGCGAAGGACCACTTGTATAATTCTCTGTCCATCAAAGTGAAAGCGGCTGCTCTCATTCTTAGGCGGCGAGCTTCCTTGTGATCTTTGGGTAGTTGCTGGTTTTTCAAGTAGGCGATTAGCGGGGCGGTCTAGGACTCCTCTGCTTTATTGATTTCTGCCACTTCCCGTGGGCCATGAATACTAGGGAAGACTATTTCTTCTATTTGGCACCTTCTTGTCTGGTATCGCGTTGAATGTGGCTAACTTTAACAGGGCATTTGCCTTGCTGTTCTGCTCTCTGGGGATATGTAAAATTTGAAATTGCGGGATTTGGATCAGAAGGGACTTGACAAGTTGTAGGTACTGGGCAAGCTGCTCGTTCTTCGCTTCGAATTCTCCTTCTACCTGCGAGACGACAAGTTATGAATCAGAGTAAATTGTCAACCGCATGACCTGCCAGCTAATGGAGAGCTTGAGTCCTGCGACGAGGGCTTCATATTCTACAATATTGTTTGTAGCAGGGAACTTTAGCCGGAGTCCATATTCCAGGGTAACAAGCTCTGGACTAATAAGGAGCAGGCCTGCTCCCGCGCCTTCAACTCCTGAGGCCCCGTCCACATATAGTGTCCATGCTTGTCCGTCCTCCACTTGTGCGGCCTCCGCTTCCGTTGGTAAAGTGTTTTCTACGATGAAGTCCGCCAAGACTTGAGACTTGATGACGGGGTGTGGGAGGAAGTGGATGTCGAACTCGTCTAGCTCGACGGCCCACTTGACCAGTCGGACGAATGCTTCAGGTTTTTGGATAATGGCTTGGAGTGGCAACTCGGTCAAGACTTTAATGGTGTGTGCTTGGAAATAGGGGCGGAGTTTTCTGGCAGAGAAGACAAGTGCTAAGGCCGTTTTGTCTGCAGCCGGGTACCGGGTATCTGTATCAGAAAGGATTTTGCTGAGGTAGTAAATGGGGCGCTGAACTCCTCCTTCATCTTTAACTAGAACTGAACTCAATGCAGCTGGCGTGATGACGAGGTATAGAAAGAGAATCTCTCCGGGAGCTGGCTTGGATAGAAGCGGGGGGAGGCAAGATATTTCTCTAAGGATTCGAAGGCCGACTGGCACTCGTCAGTCCATTGAAATCCTGTGTTTCGAGCTCCTCGGAGGATCTTTAAGAAGGGGAGGTACTTGTCTCCCGTCCGAGCTAGGAAACGGGATAGTGCTGTGATTCTTCCATTCAACCGTTGTACATCTTTGAGTGATCTGGGCGGAGACATTTCTTCGAGAGCCTTAATCTTTTATGGATTGGCCTCTATTCCACGCTGGGTAACCATGAACCCCAGGAACATCCCCGAAGTGACCCCGAAGGCACACTTGCTAGGGTTAAGTCTCATTCCATACTGTCTAAGGATTCTGAAACATTTCTCCAAATCTTCCAAATGGTCTTCACGACGAACACTCTTGACCAGCATATCATCTACGTACACTTCCATGGATCTGCCGATGAGCTCCTTAAAGAATTTGTTCATGAGCCATTGATAAGTAGCTCCTGCATTCTTAAGTCCTAATGACATTACTTTATAGCAATAGATCCCCTTGTCGGTTCGAAAAGATGTGTGTTCCTCGTCGGCTGGGTCCATCAGGATCTTATTATATCCTGAGTAGGCATCCATGAAGTTGAGAAGTTGATGTCCGGCAGTTGAATCAACTAGCTGGTCTATCCTGGGAAGTGGAAAACTGTCTTTAGGGCAGGCTTGGTTAAGGTTGGTGTAATCCACACACATCTTCCACTTCCCGGAGGATTTCTTTACCAGGACAATGTTAGCCACCCATGTGGGGTAGCCAACCTCTCGAATGAAATGGGCGCGGAGGAGCTTCTCAACTTCCTCTTCTATTGCTTGGAGTCTCTTGGGGGCGAAATTCCTCTTCTTTTGGATGACGGGTTTGCATGCGGGGTTAATATTAAGGGAGTGCTGGATGACCTGAGGGTCGATTCCAGGCATATCTTCCGGGTACCAGGCGAAGATATCCTTATTTTCCCGAAGGTAGGCTGCTAATTCTTCCCTCTCTTGCTGTGGTAAGAGGGACCCGAGCTGAACGCTGCAATCTGGTTTTGTCGAAGAGAGGGGGATCTCAATCAGGCCTTCGATGGGTGCCCCCCGTTGCAGAACTGCTTCATCTCTGAGGTCGAAGTCATCGATATTCAGTGTGGTAGGCTTGGTGGGCTGTGCTTGTTTAGAATAGCAGTTCTTAGCGGCTTCCTGATTTCCGCGTACTACTCCAATTCCTCCGGGAGTAGGGAACTTCATAGCTAGATGGGGAGTGGATTGGATGGATGTGAAGGTGGTCTGAACTGGTCTTCCAAAGATAGCATTGTATGCTGAGCTTGATTCTACTACCACGAACTGGACTTCATGCGTGATTTGTTTTGGAAATTCTCCTAACGTGACTGGTAGGGTGACTGTTCCGATGACTTGGACTGGATGGTTATAAAAACCGTAAACTGGGCCAGCAGTTGGAGTCAGCTGCTGCCGGGATATGTTCATATTTTGGAGGGTGGTGGAGAAAAGAACATCGACTGAACTTCCATTATCGACAAGGATTTGTTTGACGTTGTAACAGGGGTCTCCGATGCCAGCACTGATTACTAGTGGATCTTGATGTGGTGTTTGGATGCCGATGAGATATTCATCTCCAAATGATATGGTGGTGCCTTGCTTGCTCCTCTTATCTTTATGGGGTTCCTTTCCCGTGTGCACTGATAGTATCTGTGTTGTCAGAACAGGTGATCCGACAATGGTCTCGATGTTTCCTACCACTTTCCTTCCTCCTCCTCCTGCAGGTGGGGCATTCTGTTGGTCCCTGGGATGCTTAGGCGGATCCTGTTGTTCCTGTACCCTTCCCTGCAAAAATCTTCCGAGCAGTCCGAGACGAACTAGACGCTCGATCTCCTCTTTCAGGCGAGCATAATCTTCAGTGGTGTGCCCGGTCGTCCGATGATATTCGCAATACTTGGATTGATCGTTCTTAGGATTGTGAGGTGGTTGCCTTGGTCGTTGCAGCGCCGGTTCATTCTGGATGGCATATAACACATTGGTGCGAGAAGTGTTGAGAGAGGTGTAATCTCTAGGTGGATCTCTCTGGCGGTCACGTTGGCGTTGTCCGTTTCGACGTTCTTCGGGGAATCTTCCTTCCTGGCGTTGAGGGGTAGGCTCTTTGTCCCTCTTTATTTTCTGTATTCCATCGAACTGTCGTCGATGAGATATAATGGCTTCGTCTGCGGCTATCTGTGCTTCGACTCTGTGTACAAGATCTGGATAGCTGGGGACGGTTTCTCTCATAAGCGCTGAGTAGAAACCGCTAGGACGGAGACCTCCCAGGAACACTCCCCGTAGGAGCTCGGGGTCGACTCCTGGGATCTGGCGGGCTTCTGCAGTAAATCGTCGGAAGAAATCTTTGAGGGTCTCCCCTTCATTTTGACGGATTCTAGAGAGATGTGATGGATCGCGAACGATCCTTCGATTGGCGATGAATTGGTCGGAGAACTGTCTGGTCAGTTCGGCGAAGCTGGTAACGGTGCATGCTCTTACAGAGTGAAACCATGTTCGAGCTTGTCCTTTGAGGGTGTTTGGGTATACTTGACATAACAACAGATCAGGGGCATTGAAAATCCTCATGATAGTGGTAAAATTATTGACATGTTCGAGCGGATCATCGGTTCCATCGAATGTTTCGATGCTTGGGAGTTTGAATCCTTGCGGGATCGGATGGTCGAAGATTTGTGGGGCCAAGGGGGAGCCTTGGCAAAGCGGCCGATGAGGGTGAAAATCTCTCCTCGCGGCTTGGCGGTATTCTTCAGCAATGACCTCCCTGATTTCTTCGCGAGTGAGGAGAGGGTGGATGCGAGCATCGTTAACTAGATTGTTGCGGGGGTGATCCACCCTTGCTCCCCTTGGATGGGGATGCATCAAACTAGCGGCATCAGAGTAGTCTTCAAGTTCTTCTTGCCCCGCAGGGGCTTCCTGGATCCTTGCTGGATTAAGTGGTGGAGGATTGTTAGCTGGCGGAGGTGACCTTGGTGGAGCTGGAGGTGCTCCCAGGTTCCGAATTAGTGCGAGCATCTTTGTCTGCTGCTCTTCCATTTGGCGGACACGCCCTTCCAAGGAGGTGACGGGGGCGAAAGCTGCTTCAGCGGTCATTGGCACGTCTACCAGAGAGTGAGATCGTGCTGATTCAGTGTGTCCGCCAAGTGTGGATCCTTCGGCAGTGCGGGCACTTCTCTTCGCCATCGCGGTGGTAGGGATGATGAACTTGTTCTTCGAAGGTTGTTGGGAATGTTTCCCATAGACGACGCCAAACTGTTACAGCCAAACTCGGCGCTCCGGTCGATCCGGACTAACTTGGACTGCCTTAGCTCGCGGAGCGGTCGAGCGCGCACACAGACAGTTGAAAAAAGGGAAATGTACACCAGGAGTTTTAACGTGGAAAACCCTTCAACCGGGTGAAAAACCACGTGACCGGTTCTGTACCAGTCAAAACACACTAAGTTATTGGAGGTTAAAAAATGTTAGGAGAATCAAGGGCGACATGCCACTCCTTGTTACAAAAGTGGAGGTGAGAGGGAGACTTGCTCTTCCCACGGGCAACAGGCTGCGCCGTGGAGAGGGCTTGAACGGTGGAATCCGCATGAGTCTTCGGAGCTTGGAAGCTGGCGCGGCGTTCCACGCAAGGATGTCTTGTAAGCCTTTTTCTTCTTCAGGTTTGGGGACTTAGTCGTTTTCACCTCGGCGGAGCTTCGCGGTGGCTGGAAAATTCTCTACGGCAGGAAACGGGCAAAGATATGGCGCAAGGAAGAAGAAGCTGCGGAGGAAAAAGGTGAGAAATGAAGAGCCCATGGGGTCCTTTTATAGGCTCCAGGGGGAGATCATGGTGGGTCCCACCACCTACGTAGTGGGTTAGTGGGTGGTTTCCCCTTGATCGGACGGCCGTGGTGGCGCGCCATGATCGGATGGTGGAGGTTCGGGCGGCGAGCCACTGGATGGCGGCTGTTAGCGAGAGCGGTTGTCCGGTGGCGGTCGGCAGGTGGAGGTGGCCGGCCGGCAGCCGTCCGACGGCGGCGGGCGGCGGGCGATGGCGGTCGGTTGCGGCGGCGGTGTTCTACAATTTAATTCAGCAGCATTTTAATTATTGCACTTATTTATTGCAATTTGCTATTCCAGCATTTTTTAGCTCGAGTCCCGCTCTGACGAGGGACTAATTATTTAGGTGAGCATTAGTAAGGGATAATTTGGAGTTGAGAAATTCCTCCAAGTCTATCCCTAAATAATGGACTTGCATGCTCGTTGTGCTCCTTGTCTAAAGTTGAGCAACTCATTGATAATATACGACCGCCTTGTAACGACGTCCCTAACCCACATCTTGAAAGGTTGACCATCGGTATAAAAAAAGCACTTTTTGTAACGGCCTCCCCAGCCCACGGCTCGAAAGAAAAACACTGGCACCCCCAGCACCACGCTCGAAAGGGTTCAGCCTCAACAGGTCTACAAATCGCACCCCAACCCCTCTTTAGTTGCACCAGCTGGTTTTTGGAGACTGCAACCTACCTTTCGATGAGAAGTGATCCAGTTAAGCGTCCATACGAGGAATTCCCAGGAGGTCACCCATCCTAGGACTACTCCAGCTCGAACACACTTAACTATAAAGTTCTTTCACTTCTCATCACCAATTTAACTACACTTTTTTTTGTAATGGACTCCCTAGCACACGGCTCGTAAGGACAACTGCCATCACCCCCAGCACCATGCTCAAAAGGGTTTAGCCTAAACATGTCTTCGGACATTACACCCCAACCCCTCTTTAGTCGCATTGGCGGGTTGTTGGAGGCCGCATCCTCCCTTTGACGAGAAGTGATCATGTTAAGCGCCCTTACAAGGACTTCCCAAGAGGTCACCCATCCCAGGACTACTCCATCTCGAGCACGCTTAACTATAAAGTTCTTTCACTTCTCATCACCAATTGAGCTGCAGGACTACTCTAGCCCAAGCATGCATAACTTTAAAGTTCTCACTTCTCATCACCAATTGAATTGCAGCTCAATTGCTGATGAGAAGTGAAAGAACTTTTTAGTTAATCGTGCTCGGGCTGGAGTAGTCTTGGGATGGGTGATTACTTGGGAAGTCCTCGTAGAGGCGCTTAACTGGATCACTTCTCATCGAAGGGAGGCTGCGATTTCTAACAACCCTCCTGTGGATGGAGAGGGGTTGGGTGCATGGCATGCAGACTATTTGAGACTGAACCCTTTTGAGCATGGTGTTGGGGTACCGATAGTCGTCTTTTCAAGTCGTAGGCTGGGGAGGCCGTTAAAGAAATGCTCATTCCAAGCTCTACTGGGAAACATGAAGTTCAAAATATACGCAACTATTCTCGCAATAACTGGGTTCGACATCATCTTAGGGATGGATTGGCTGGCTGATCATAAAGCCCAAGTCAATTGCTCGACCAGAGAGATCAACCTCCAAAATCTAGATGGGTAGTCTATCACCTTAAAAGGTATTCTGTCCATCACTCGCATAATTCTGACATTTGCACAAACCGTCAAAATAGTCCGGCAAAAGAACGAGATGTACCATATCTACTTCGAGATGAAGAATAAAAGCAAGTGCTCGCCATGGTTCCCATAATACGATACTTTCTGGATGTTTTTCCTAAGTCCCTCCCAGGATTGCCTCCACTAAAGGAGGTAGACTTCTAGATCGAGTGTGTACCCTGAGCTCGACCAGTTTCATAAGCACCCTACTGGATGGCCCCAAAGGATTTCGCAGAGTTTAAGATAAAACTTCAAGAACTAATCTATGCGGGGTTTGTCCGCCCAAGTTCCTCCCCCCGGGTATCCCCCTGTACTATTTATCAAGAAAAAGGACTGGACGTTGCGTCTATGCATCAATTGCAGGAAGATTAATAAGCTCACCATACAAAATACCTATCCGCCACCAACGATTGATGAACTGTTCGACCAGTTGCAAGGCGCACCCGTCTCTTCTAAAATGGACCTAAGGTCTGGATATTTCCAGCTTCGTCTAAGGGAGGAGGACATTCCCAAAATAGCAGTTAGCTCTTGACACGGTCTCTACGAGTTTATGGTGATGCCTTTTGGGTTAACCAATGCTCCATCCACCTTCATGGTGTTAATGAACAAAGTATTCAAGTCACATCTAAATCACTTTGTAATCGTCTTTATAGACGATATTCTCATCTACTCGAGGAGCAAGGTAGATCATTCCAAGCATTTTCAGATGCTGTTAATCAAGCTACGAGAGCATTCCCTCTTCACAAAGTTTAGTAAATATGAGTTTTGGCTGGAAGAAGTCGGATTCTTAGGGAACAATATAAATAGAAATGGGGTAGCAGTTGACCTGACCAAAGTATAGGTAGTGTGAAATTAACAACCACTCAAGTCAGTACTAGATCAGAAGATTCCTTGGACTCGCCAAGTACTACCGAAAGTTCTTAGAAGGTTTTTCAAAGATTACCTTACCCCTCACTACTCTTTCTAGAAAGGATTTTATGTCTTGTTGGAAGCCAGAGTACGAGGAAGCATCGTCGAGCTAAAGAACCGTCTGAGCTCTGTTTCAATTCTTACCATTCTGTCAGGAACCGAAGGGTTTCAAATCTATACCGACACATTCCTAAGAGGGATTGAGTCTGAATTAATGCAACCTAATAAAGTAGTCGCTTACGCGTCTCGGCAGCTGAAGTCACATGAGCTTAACTATGCTACCCATGACTTGAAATTTGGTGTGATTGTCTTTGCTCTGAAGATCTAGAGGAATTACCTATACGGGGTAAGATGTGAGATCTTCTTCGACCACAAGAGATTTAAGTGCATTTTGACTCAGAAGGAATTGAACCTCCGAAAACACAAGTGGTTACAACTTTGTGCGACTATGAATTCGCCCTCCAATACCATCCCAATAAGGCCAACAAAGTTGAATATGCCTTGAGTCGCCAACCCTCAGTAGCCAGGAGCAGATACCAGAAGAGTTGATCCCATCCTTAGCGGATCTAAGCATCACCCTATCACTCCCAGGGACCCAATGGAGTACCAAGCCCAATTATATTGGAATGAGATCTAGTGCGATATCCGAGACTTGATACGCGAGACCCAAAAACTCGATCCAGAAACAGCCTCAATCATCCAAACTATGTAAGATGGTACACAATATGATTATAACTTACATGGTATCATTTTGCAATATATGCACCACATATTCATTCCCTCCACCGGAGGAATCCGAAAAGAGATACTCCGCAAGCACACCGGTAAGGTACTCTATCTACCCATGTGTAGTAAAAATGTATACTAATTTACGTAGAACTCTGTATTGGCCGAGTATAAAAAAAGACGTCCTCGATTATGTGGCACATTACCAGACCTGTCAGATAGTCAAGGCCGAGTGTCGTAACCTAAGAGGTTTGTTGCAACCCTTGCTAATACTAGAGTGGAAGTTTGAGGACATCACTATGGATTTTTTCCATAGCCTACCTCGGTCTCGTGCAGGAAACGACTCAATATGGGTCGTTGTGGACCGCCTCAGGAAGGTAGCCCAATTTATCCTAAAATGACAAAGTGGTGGTGTTGATGGTCTGGGTAGACTTTTTATAGAGAGGGTAGATCAATTTCATAGAGTACCCAAGTCCATTATGCCTGTCCATGACGTTGCTTTACTTTGATGGAATGGAGGACGGTGCAGTCTTATTTGGGTACCAAACTAGCCTTCAACACTGCATTCCACCCCCAGACTGACAGACAAACTGAGAGAACAAATTGGACTATAGAGGATCTACTTCGACTATGCAAAGTGGAGCACAACGAGCCTTGGGAGAAACTACTACCGCTTGTAAAATTCTCGTACAACAATATCTTCTAGACTTACATCAAGATGGCTCCATATGAAGCCCTATACGGAAGACATTGTCAGACACCTCTATCTTAGGCTCAAGATAAGGACCCATAAGATTTTGGAGTTACATACATAAATAACACTATTGTAGCAATATGTTTGATTCAAGATCAGATGTGGGAAGTGCAGAGTCGACATGCAAAATATTATGATGTGCGATATCGACCGGTAGAGTTCAGCGTAGGAAATATGGTGTTCCTAAAAATCAAGCTCATGCCTAAAATCTCCCGAATAAGGAAGCAGAAGAAGTTTCACCCTCGCTATTTGGGCCTGTACTAAATCATAGAACGAGTTAGCCCAGTCGAATACCGATTATCTTTTCCCCTTTAGAATTTTGAAATCTCCATAACATCTTCCACGTATCTTCACTGAGACGAGTTCTTCGACAACTAGGTAAGCATCTTCCTATACTGCCAGCACTGATACAGTTTGACAGATCTATTCAACTAGATCTAGTAAGGATAGTAGATTCCAAAGTCAAGGACCCACAAAACATCATGATGATTAAGATTCTATGGTCAAAAATGGGCATGAAGAGTACACATGGGAACTAGAGACTATCGTTTGAGAAATGTACCAGAACCTTTTCACCAGGCATATTACCTCTACAAAACCCCCTACTATAAGCAATTTTCGAGGATGAAAATCCTCTAATTTTTATTAGATTGTAACATCCCTACTTTTATTGAGTTACTAGAACCCTAGTGGACCTAATAAAAATGACATGATCCTCTACCTAAGACCCTAAAAGGTATGAGGAGACCTGATTTTTGGATATTAAGCATATGAACTCCAATTTGTGTTATGACAATTTATATAGACTTGTATAACCAATACAGATACAACGAGACTCATTTCGTTTCAATCCAAGGTCATCCAGAGAATATGACTCTTTTGTGCAGTGTGTCATGACTATGAAGATTTTGGATATTGAGCATATGAACTCCAATTTGAATTTTGTCAGTTCCTATAGACTTGCATAGTTAATACAAGTGCAATATGACTCTTTTAGTTTCAACCCATGGTCATACGAAGAATATGACCATTCTGCGTACGACTACGTAGATTTTGGATATTGAGCATATGAACTATGATTTGAGTTTTGTCGATTCCTATAGACTTGTATAATCTATTGGGTACATTGGACACAATGTACTTAATTTGAAGAAGCCCTTTTCAACTCAATGATATACACATGTTTGTATTTGATATATGTTTTAGTTTATGTATACATGTTGCCTAATTCATGTTGATTGGACAGGTGGACACAAGAAGCTGACTGGATTTTGAAGAAAAATTGTCTAAGTACAAAAAGCGTCGAGTGGAGTCAGCAAAGTGCTGATTAAAGTCAGCACAGTCTACATTCAACAACATGCAGTGCAGAAAAATGGCTAAGTCTAAAAGTGTCGACACACTTCAACTGTGTCGACACCTTTGCAGAAGTTGTGTCAAGACAAGTCGGTTAACTCGACACATAGAAGATACAAGACAACTGTGTCGAGATAAGTCAGTCGTCTCGACACTTTGAAGACTAAGTCAGCATACTTGACACTATAGAGATTAAAGCAGTTGTGTCGAGACAATACAACTGTCTCGACACAAAGAAGACAAAAGATTTTACTAAGTAAAATTGTGTCGAGACAAATCAACTATCTTGACATAATGAAGAATTGAAGCATAGACTTTCCGATATCAGGTAGACAGTTGTGTCGAAACAACCCAAATGTCTCGACACAAGGCAGAATAAAAGATGTCGACACAGACAACGCTTGTGTCGAGACAAGTCAACTGTCTCGACACTCTCAAGTTTCAGATGAAAATTCTTTCAAGTAGAATTATGTCGAGACTGCTAAGATTTCTTGACACAAGTATCTAGACACTTTGGACATCTCTATACTTATGTTTCAGAAAATGTGCAGAGTCAACACAGAAGTGTCAAGATAAGTCAGAACTGTCACATCAGCTATAAGAATAAGATATTTTAACAGAAATTGTCCGAGGGAGGATCTGCAGTATGATGTCAGACGTTGATGTCATCATTCAGTTACAAACCATCCATAAAGGCTATAAATAGAGGGGTTGTCTACACCAACGAACAGATAGAATCGGAAAAGAAAACAAAATTGTCATTCTTATTACAATCCCGAGAAGGAGGAAGAAGACAAAGGTCTTCAATAATATCTCCAGACCCTTTATCAAAGTCGATCTGAAGATCAAGGTGGATATGATCTACAATTTCTTCAAGGTTATCAATCCGATCAACATCAAGAAGATTGCAGATCCAGAGAAACAACTTTTTAGCCAGCCAATTTATTAAGAAGACATTCATTGCTACTGAATTGAAGAATCTGTGCTAACAGATCATATATCTGATTACAAATATTCTATTTTCTGAGAATTTCATTTTTCATTTTTACCTCTATATTTTGTAAGATCTTCTTGAGATCTGAGTGGGTAGGAGATCTTATCTCTGAGCTGTAGGCCTATTTTATAAAGGCTGAGGTAGGGTTCTTGAGGGACCTGAGGTAGGTGATTTGAGTAAATCACTGAGTTGTAGGCCTACTTTATAAAGGCTGAGGTAGGGTTCTTGAGGGACCCGAGGTAGGAGATTGGGAGAATCTCTGAGGTAGGACCTATTGGTCTGAGTGTAGGTTTCTTAACAGAAACTGAGCCTGTAGGATCTTTGGATTTGAGTTAAAGAGAAAGAGCTATAACCTTATCTAGCACATTACCAGTGAGGAAGAAGGGGGAAGTGGATGTACTCTAGATAGGGGTACAACTATAAATTCTGTGTGTGCTGTGTGATGTGGATTACTTTTGCTTGTGCTGTGATCTAAGTTTTTGTAACTAGAAAATTAGTTGAGTGATAAAGATCTGATAAAGTAACTTAAAAGTCACCTATTCACCCCCTCTAGGTGATTATCTACCCATAATATTATCTTTCAAGTGGTATCAGAGGGAGGTTGTTCAAGAAAGACCTAACAGTCTGAAAAATATCCAAAGGGTATTAGAAAAATTTCAGATCTATGGCTTCTGATTCTCACAGGGAACTCAGTTATATGAAATTGTCTATATATACTAAGGATAACTTTGTTATATGGAAACAAAGAGTGAGATTGTTCATGAAAGCCTCAGATCCAAGAATCTTTGTCACTGTATAAGAAGGACCATATATACCAATGAAAATATTTGTCTTTGATGCAAATATTCAAACCCCTAAGAAATTGTCAGAAATGACAAAGGATGAGGTGGTACTTTCCACCATGGACAAAATAGTACAAAGTTAATAGTAAGTACAATAGACAATTCAATCTTTCAGAATCTTGTGCATTGTAATACATCCAAGGAGATGTGGGATACTATCATTGTAGACATGGAAGGTACAGAAAAAGTAAGAGATGACAGAAAATCTCTCCTCAACTAGTAGTATGAGGCTTTCAGATAAGGAAAGATTGATTCTATAGAACTGTGCTATGAAAAGTTCTTTAGAATAGTAAATGACTTAAGAAACTATTACAAAAATTTCTCAAATTATGAGCTGAATGAAAATTTTTTGAGATCACTAAATAAAGAATCGGACATCAAGATTTGTGTTGTAAGAGAAATGGGGAATCTAAGAAATATGTTACCCCAAGACTTGTATGGGAAGCTTATGTCACATGAGCTCCAACTAAACTCTAGAAAGGCTGAAGCAGAATCTGCTAGAAGTTCAACTCAGACTAAATTCCTGGCCTTCAAAGTAGATACATCTAAGAAAGCTAGAAGAGAAATCCCATCATCACCTAGAAGGGATGAAGATACAGATAAAACTAGAGCCTATTCTTCATCAAAAGAACTATCAGATGATGAATTAGCACTATTTACCAGGCAATTCAAGAAAACGCTAAGGAGAAGGAAGGATTGGAATAAAAATAAACCTTCTGGATCAAGCTCCAGCAAAAGCAAAGACAATCACAGAGACAAATTTATGGTCAGGTATGATTCTCATCAGAATAAACAATTTAAGACTGACATTATTTGCTTTTGCTGTAACAGGGTTGGACATGTCATAGCTGACTGTCCAGTAAAAAGGAAGGAGAACAAAAAGTCTAAAGAAAAGAAGTTCTATAAAAATAAGAAATCAGAGAAGGGTCTAATGGCAAAGAAGTCAAAGACCTTATCTGATAGTGATACCGATTTAACTGAATCAGAAGAAGAACTTGCTGGACTGTTCTCCTATGAAGAAGAATTTATCAGAAAGGCTATAAACAAAGGGAAAAGCTCCACAACTTCATCACACAATGGTGATTCTGAAGAAGATATGGAGATCAATTTAATGGCACTATCTAATGATCCAGAAACAGAAGCTCTTGGCTGTCAGGAGACTTAGGTAATCTATGACAATTCAACATGTTCTAAAACTTTTGTATATGAGACTGGGGATGAGCTAGAATCATGTGAATCAAAATTTGATTCACATGAGACTAACTCTGTGACTTAACTACAACAGCTCACAGTCAAATTTGGAAAGTTGTTGGAAGCCCTAGTAAGCAGCAAGAAGCTTGTCAAAATACAAGCTATAGAGATAGTATTACTAAAAGGTTTTGAGTATCATCATAAGATGAATACTCAAAAAATTGGTCTTCAAAGTTCTAAGTTGGCAATACTGACTAAGATCATTGATGATCAAATCTTATTGTTGAAGTAGAAGGATGCAACTATTCAAGAGCTGGAACTCAAACCCTTGAATGAGAAAAGATTAGTACAACAATTTTCTAAACTTAAAACTATATTGCCTATTATAAATACCTTCTCAGAAACACCTGGAAGTGGTCTTGGGTATGTTAAACCCAAGAGGAAAAGAGACAAAAAACTGGCAAGACAAAAGGGTCCAGTCATTCCACAGACTGTGTTTCAGACTAAGGGAAAAGAAATCCAGAAGTCTGAACTAGCTGGACCAAGTTTATATGTGAATAGGAAAGTTATTCCTAATATGCCTGCTCCAAAGAGGATAGTTGCAACTGAGATATAAAACAACTTGTTTGCTCCCAGTAAAAATACAACTAACAAGTGTGCTGATTCTTGTCCTAAGGAATTTCAGCACAAAGTTCCTTCTGTTCCTCCAAAGAGGAGGTACAACAAGTATGAACGCTGGTATTATGGAAAGGTATGACACTTTGCCTTTGATTGTTGGTTCAATTACAATGTGTCTCATATTCAAAAAAGATATCCAATTAAGAAACTCACGGGTGGTTTCAATAGAGCCATAACTAACAAGAACCTAGGACCAAAAACAACTTGGGTTCCTAAGAAAAAATAAATTCTTATTTTACAGGAATGTCCAAGCACCAGAGATAGACCAATCTGGTACTTGGATAGTGGGTATTCCAGACACATGACTGGAACAAGAGGCAGTTTGAGAGAATTTGTTCCCATGGAGAATGGACCAAAGGTGATCTTTGGTGGAGCTGACAAAGGAATAACCAAAGGTTATGATAAGATCACAAATTGCTTAGTCACTCTCACCAAAGTAGCTTATGTGGAAGGGTTGCAACACAACCTTATAAGAATAAGCCAACTCTATGATCTTGGCTATGACATTTCATTCCACAAAGACGAGTGACTAATAAAGAAGTCAAGTGACCAAGAGGTCATCTTGACAAGCACTAGATATGGGAATGTGTATTGTTTGAATTTTCTTTATTTAAAGTCAGACTCACCCTTATGTCTAGTTGTAAATGAGAAAGCCTCACACTGTGTCAAATGACACAAGAGTCTAGCTCATTTGAACTATAAGACCATAAACAAAATTTTCAGTAAAGAGCTTGTTAGGAATGACCCTAACATTAAATGCTCTAAGGAGAGCATATGCTCAGCATGCCAAAAAGGCAAGCAAACTAAAGCTTCATTCAAAAGTATTGAATGCAAGGACTCAGTGAGGTGTTTATACCTCTTGCATATGGACTTGTTTGGTCCTATGCCAGTTCATAGTTTAGGAAGGAGAGTCTACACCTATGTAATTATTGATGACTATTCCAGATTCACTTGGGTTTTCTTCTTAAGGAAAAGTCTGAAACCCCTGATGTCTTCAAGACTTTCGTCAAACAAATTCAGAATGAATTGAACAGCTCCGTGGTTAGAATTAGAAGTGATCATGGAACTGAGTTTCAATCTGATTATATGATAAAATATTGTGAAGAACTGGGGATTCAGCAAGAGTTTTCCTCACCAAGAACACCCCAGCAGAATGAGATTGCTGAGAGGAAGAATATGTCTCTCATTGAAGCTGGAAGAACCATGTTGAGTGATTATTCACTTCTAGAATACTTCTGGGCTGAAGCTATTAACATAGCATGTCATATTCTTAATAGATCTTCAGTCAACAAAAGATTGAATAAAACTCCTGATGAACTTATGAAGGGCAGAAAACCAAACTTGGCCTATTTCAGAATCTTAGATGTAGATGTTATGTCCTAAATAATGGGAAAACATACATATCCAAGTTTGCTGAGAAGTCTTATGATGACATATTTGTTGGTTAAAGGAGAAGAAACAACATGTGAAGACTTGAAGCTAAAGGAGCTAACTATATAAGATATTATTCCAGCAAGACAGGGTATGCAAGATGGAGTCAACATTATTAAGGAAGTACTTGTACAGGAACAATAAGGAGAAGAAAATCAGCATGATGCAGGTGGTTCAGGAGAAGAAGTCACATTACCTGTTGCTATCAAACATCTAAAGGATCATCCAAGAGAATTGATTATAGGAGATGCTGCACAGGGTATGACCACAAGAAGCAAACATCACAACACTGTATTGTACTCAAGTTTTCTGTCCTAAACAGAACCAAAGAAATTTGAAGAAGCTAATGTGGATCCATTTTGGATAGGTGCAATGCAAGAAGAATTGAACAAGTTCAAGAGATGTAATGTCTGGAAGCTGGTTCCTAGACAAGATGACTGTAACATCATAGGAACCAAATGGATATATAGAAACAAACTGGATGAGAATGGTGTTATAGTCAGAAATAAAACTAGACTGGTTACAAAGGTATATAGCCAAGAAAAGGGGATAGACTTTGATCAAACATTTGCACTAGTTGCTAGATTGGATGCTATAAGACTCTTCCTAGCATATGCAGCCTATAAAAGTTTCAAAGTTTACCAAATGGATGTGAAGTTAGCCTTCCTAAATGGTAACCTTAAAGAAAGAGTATATGTTGAGAAACCCTCAGGTTTTGTTGATTCATCTAAACCTACTCATGTTTATTTGCTTTTAAGAGCTCTCTATGGTTTAAAATAGACCCCAAGGGCTTAGTATGAGACTCTGTCTAAGTTTCTTTTGGAGAATAAATTCTCAAGAGGGAAAATAGACAAAACACTATTCCAAAGGGAAGTCAAAGACAAGACTATCCTAGTACAAATATATGTTGATGACATTATATTTTGATCTACTAATGAGTCACTTTGCACTAAGTTTGCTAAATTAATGCAAAGAAATTTTGAGATGAGTAGCATGGGTGAACTCAAATTTTTCTTGGGTCTCCAAGTTAAGCAAACTTTAGCTGGACTTTTCATTTGTCAGTCGAAGTTCACCAAGGAGTTAATCAAGAAGTATGGCATAGAAACAACCACTTCAATGAGAACTCCCATGGGGTCCAGTATGTATTTAGACAAGGATGGTGCTGGGAAGCCAATTGATATCACCTTGTATAGGGACATAGTTGGATCACTGCTCTATCTAACAGCCAGTAGACCAGACATAATGTATGCCACTTGTGTTTGTGCTAGGTACCAAGCATGCCCTAAGGAATCTCACTATACAACAGTTAAAAGAATATTTAGATATCTAAAGGGCACACCTAATTTTGGACTATGGTATCCCAGGAATAGTGATTCTAAACTGACAGGCTTTTCAGATGCAGATTATGCAAGATGTAAATAAGATAGGAAAAGCACATCAGGCTCATGTCAATTTCTTGGAAGGAGGCTGGTGTCATGGAGCAGCAAAAAGCAAACTTATGTAGCAATATCCACAGCTGAATCTGAGTACATTTCAGCTGGTGGTTGTTGTGCACAATTGCATTGGATTAAGCATCAGTTACAAGATTACAATTTCAAGCTAAGTAAAATTCCTTTATAATGTGATTCTACTAGTGTTATTCCTATTGAAAACAATCTTGTGTCACATAGTAGAACAAAGCATATTGAAATTAGATATCATTTTATTAGAGAGCATGTAGAAAATGAAGATATTAGCTTAGAATTTGTTCTCACAAATAAACAAATTGCTGATATCTTTACTAAGCCTCTGGAAGAAAAGAAATTTAATTTCTTTAAATTTGAACTTGGAATGTTAAATCTTGAGTAAAACAGTAATAACATAAGTATAAAACTGATTAATCAGTAATTAAGTCTACTCATTTAGGTTTCAAGGATAAACTTCAAAAGTGTCAAGAATCAACACTTAAGAAAACAAAATTTTGACTAGTTAGTGTCGAGACACAAGAAAGTGTGTTGACACTGTGTGTAGTAATGTGTCGACACACTAGAGAGTGTGTTGATACTATAGATAGTGATGTGTCGAGACCCATGAAAGTGTGTCAACACAGGATAACCTTAAGTGTCAAGACACTAAAGTGGGTGTCGAGACACTAAGGTACATGTGTCGAGAGACATAATCCTTGTGTCGAATTGTGTCGACACATCTCGACATACAATATATCCTTGTGTTGACACTAGGTATTTACCCAAAAATTTGGAATAGACTAAATGCAACGTACCTTTTCATCTTCTGTGACAACTACTATAAATAGGGTACGAAAGAAGTTATCGTCTACGCTTACTTGAAATCCTGAGAGATTGATCCCTGAGTGTCGAGACCTAGAAATCCGATTAGCCGACACTCGTCATTCCTTTCCATCACCTTCAATGGCTCCTAAGAATGACGATAACATCTTTGAAGGATACGAGCTAGTTCGCAATGGATTCCAGTCGGCGGATGACGAACTCCTTAGTCCTCTCCCAACGTAAGTATGCTCTTGATCTATTAAAAGAGGCAGGGTTGACTGGAGCAAAACCTGCCTGATGCCCCATGTCAACTGGAGAAGACAAAACCTGGATAGATGATTCGCCTCCTCTTTCAGATATTACGCAGTACAGGCGTCTGGTTGGTAAGCTCATATATCTCACAGTGACCAGGCCCGACATTTCCTATGCGGTGGGCAAGGTGAGCCAATTCATGCAAGATCCTAGGGAGTGCCATCTATAGTCCGCCTTGCGGATCTTGGAGTATATCAAAGCAGTGCCTGTGAAAGGATTACTCTTTCAGAAGAATGGTCATCTGAGGGTTGAATCATACTCAGATGCGAGTTATGCTGATGACAAAGGGGATCGCAAGTCAACCTCGGGGTTTTGCATCTTTGTTGGGGGAAATATGGTGAGCTGGAAGAGCAAGAAGCAGTCTATTATTTCCAGGTGCAGTGTAGAAGCGGAGTATCGTAGTATGTCATTGACCACTTGTGAGTTAAAGTGGTTACAGTCTCTCATGTTGGATTTAGGAGAGGTCTACAACCATCCTCTATCTATGTTCTGTGATAACAAGGCTGCCATATATATCTCCAAAAATCCGGTCTTCCATGGAAGAACCAAGCACATTGAGGTCAACTGTCATTTCATTCGTGAAGAGATTTTGAAGGAACAAATTTACACTCCCTTCGTCACTTCTGATAAAGAGCTGGCTGACATCTTCACCAAGCCAGTATCCGTCTCATTTTTCATATTTATGACAAGCTGGGCATGATCGATATATATGCTCCAGCTTGAGGGGGTGTTGGAGTTGGTGACCGGATAGTCTGGCGGTCTGTCTTGGCGGGTTGAAGACCGCGCGGTCTGGCAGTTTCCCTTCAGCAGTTTGGTTACTGGGATGTTGGTGTCTGGAGTTCGAGCGGTCTAGTGGTTTGTCGAAGGCAACTTGGAGATCGGGCGGTCTAGCGGTCTCCCGTGGCGACTTCTCTCTCTCTTTGGTGGTAACCGAGCAGTTAGCCCTTCTCATCTAACCGCGCGGCTTGTGCGGGTTGTTTTTTGTATAAGCCGCTTAGTCTTGTAATTTTTTAGTCCCACATCTCTAACTTGTATTCTCTTATTTCTCCTTCATTCTATAAAAGGGAGGTCATACCTTTGTAATAAATACATTTTTTGGATAATAAAACTGCTAATACACTTCCGGTTTGTTCTTGTTCATTTCTAACATTCAGGGAGCACAGTTCGAGATTCTCTTTGGACCAGTTCAGAGAATGGTATGAAATTCGAGTTGATGGCGATAGACTTATAAAGATTTATTGCAACAAGTGATGGCTTGATTTTGAAATGCAGACAGATAATCGTCATGAAAACACTTTATTTGGCTACGTTTGGAACTCTTATGGTTTAAAGAAACTTTGGAATTAACTTCCTGATCGTTGTCATTGATTGAAGGGGTGTGAGTGGGATTTTATTCCGATGTTGGGATTTACAGAGCCCCGTGAGATGGAAAACCATTTCTTCAACATTTCCTTATACGTGGAGGATAAATACCTGCTATTGTGTGGACTTTCTATTAACCCTGAGCGCATAGATGCAACACTATTGGTCCACAATCGGAATAAAAAACTTGTTTTCCAAGGTAACAGTGTGTTGGGGCTGCGGTCCGGAATCGCCCCCGCGCTGCGGTGCTATGCGGTAATGGCTTAACTGGCTGCCCCGTGGATCCGCCCGAGGACCTTTGATATAAAGATTAGTTGCGCCGTCCTCCATCAGTCCGGGCTTTTGTTCGAGTTGGTTGCGCTAAGTCCTCTCAAGTGGTATCAGAGGGGGTCGCGGGTTCGAAACCCCGGGGTCGTTTCCGGGGGGGGGGGGATTGTTGGGGCTGCGGTCCGGAATCGCCCCCGCGGTGTGGTGCTATGCGGTAATGGCTTAACTGGCTGCCCCGTGGATCCGCCCGAGGACCTTTGATATAAAGATTAGTTGCGCCGTCCTCCATCAGTCCGGGCTTTTTGTCGAGTTGGTTGCGCTAAGTCCTCTCACAGTGAAGCCCCAATTTTCTTCACGGTAAAAGGATTGCCATATTGAGGTCCCCTGCGACCCCATGGATGAGACTATGCCGATCGATTATGATCTTTAGGTAATGTGATCTTCTACCCCCAAGCTCCCCCTACAGAGGCTCCTGCACCTAAGGTGGAGAAAGGGAAATGTGTGTCTTCGTCTTTGAAGGAAATGAGCAATACGGTGAGTAAATCCTTCTTTCTAGTTTGTTGTCTTGTTGTTTTGTATAAATCTGACTCTCTTTTTTTGCAGATTGAGGCTCGGGCTAACATAGCGTTTACGTGGAATGACTATTATATGAGACTGAAAGATGGATACTTATGCTTCAAAATAGGCTTTGAGAATTAGAGAGCTCTCTTTCTGTCTTGAGAGAGAAGCGAGATCGAGACATATCTTGCTTTTGACAAATTGGGTTGGAATTGAAGGCGGAGCTTGAGGAGTCATGGGCGGCGCTTCAGATAGAAGAATCCTTAGTGGAGAAGACCGTGCAGCTGCTGAGGAACCCATATGAAAATACTTTATGTTTGGAGGTTGCGCTGGGGGCTTCAAAGGATGAAGTAACGCCATTCTCTTCTGATGATCGGGCCGCCAAGCCCAAGGCTGCGGGACTTGCTCAGTACAAGAGCTCTTTGGAGTATATGCAAGACCGCTGCTTACTTGGCAAGGAAATCCAGGAGGAGGTCTGGACCAGGGAGGTGGAAACCCAAATTGAAGATGTATGAGAGGTTTCTCTCAGGAGAGGAGTGTCGAAGTCTCTTCAGATGGAGGCAAGGAAACTCGATTGTGACATGTCTAGTCTTGTCTTTCACAATCTTTCTCAGGACGAAGGCTCGAGCTCTGATTCTGTCGTTGATGTAGTGGGCAAGTAGTCACCTTACATTTGTATCTTTGTCTATGTACTCTGTGTTATCTGTATTTATCTGTCTGTCATAGGCTTGTACTTCTATATTTTTGTACTTTATAGTATCTCTTGTTAAAGGTACTTTAGACACTTATTTGTATCACACCTTTATTTGTAAGTTTTTTTTTGGAATTGAGCCTTCCTTTGATGTAGATTGAGCTTACATGACATTGATATCGCCGCTTTGAGCGTGACCATGATCCCTTTCTTTGGATGCTTGAATTTTAAGGATGAGACCCAGGCGATGTCGTAACCGCCTATTAAGGCGAGGGGCGAACCCTACTAGTCATGTTGTAAGAGGTTAGAGCATCGAGTTGGGGAATATTGCTGATTGGTTGACGGTTGAAGGACAAGATTCGATGACATCTCAATCTTCTCTCAAGACAAAGGGCAAGCACTTCTAACAAAGTAGAGATTAAGATATCTGAACCAGGGGTGTTGTTGATTGCGGTTGTGAAGGACCAATCTTTGAACCTGGGAACCTACAATGGGGCAGACCGTAATGGTGTCGCGACCTACCACGGGGGATAAGGGCTAATATTCGATCCAGGGTAGTGATAGGTTATTGGGGCAAGGCCCCAGAGATAGCGAGGGGTATAACCTACTAGCCATTTGGCACACACGAGGGGGCTTGCCCTGGCGTCACCGTGTCCTACAATGGGGGAGAAGGGTGTGTTGGTACCCTAGTTTTGATTTGAGTTCAGTCTTCTCTTTTAGTCTCTTGACCCAAGATTTATCTATGGTCAAAGGTTAGTTGTGTAGTTAGTTTGCTCTAGTTTAGTCTTGTCACTTTTCCAGATGAATATTTGGTTAAGTTGTTTTTCGTTCGACTATGTTCGAACGTCGCTCGACTATCGTCGATCAGCCGTTCGACGATCGTCTTCCTGATAGCTCGACTATCGGTTTGATAGGTCGACTATCTGTCTGCGTTGATAGTTCGACTATCTGTTTGATAGGTCGACTATCTGTTGTGTTTGATAGTTCGACTATCTGCTTGGATAGTTCAACTATCTGATAGTTCGACTATCTATTTGATAGGTCGACTATCTGCTTTCTTTGATAGCTCGACTATCTATTGATAGGTCGACTATCTGTTGATAGGTCGACTATCTGTTCTCTTTGGTAGTTCGACTATCTGTTGATAGGTCGACTATCTGTTTTGTTTGATAGTTCGACTATCTGCTTGGATAGTTCAACTATCTGGTAGTTCGACTATCTGTTGATAGGTCGACTATCTGTTCTCTTTGATAGTTCGACTATCTGTTGATAGGTCGACTATCTGTGTTGCTTGATAGTTCGACTATCTGTTTGGATAGTTCAACTATCTGATAGTTCGACTATCTGTTTGATAGGTCGACTATCTGTTTGCTTTGATAGTTCGACTATCTGTTGATAGGTCGACTATCTATTTTCCTTTGATAGTTTGACTATCTATTGATAGGTTGACTATCTGTCTTGGTTGATAGCTCGACTATCTGTTGATAGGTCGACTATCTATTTTCTGTGATAGTTCGACTATCTGTTGATAGGTCGACTATCTGTTTTGCTTTGGTAGTTCGACTATCTGTCCTGATAGATCGACTATCTGATAGCTCGACTATCTATCCTGATAGTTCGACTATCTGTTGTGGTAGTTCGACTATCTTCTTTGATAGTTCGACTATCTGGATCGTTCGACTATCTGTCTGATAGGTCGACGATCTCTGTGCCTCGTTCGACGATCTCTGAGGGTCGTTCGACATTTTGCTGTATGTTTTGAATTATTTTGTCGTCTTCTATGATGTGATTTATTTCATATTTATCTTAGCATATTTTATAAAAGATTGTTTGAATAAATTTATGATATTATTTCCATGCAATATCTGCTCCATTCCTTATGCATGAGCTAATCTTTTTTTGACAAAGTTGTTTGTCTTATTAGCTGAGATATGATTTCTGCTTTATCTGCCAGGCTGTCCTTTATAGCCGTTAGACTCAAAAAGTCTTCCTTGGTCGTAAAGAGTCTCTTCTGATGTGACTTTCTCTAGTATTATTTTATCAGAGTTATTTGCAGCTTCTTAGAAAGCTTTATCCTCTTATAGGATATCTGCCTGCAGTATTTGTTTTGCTTTATGCTATTTGCAGCCCAGCTTGCAGATTTCAGTAGAAGACAAGATTCAAACTCAAATGGGAGCCGTTGTTGCTACTGCTATATAAAGAATTCTTTGGAGAAAGAAATCAACTAGTTCTCATACATACAAAAAGCTAACAGCAGCATTCAAGCTACAACTTACAGTTTTCAACTGCTCTCAGCTCGTTCACATCTAACTGAGAAGAAGTTTTAGTTCTTCACTCTTCTTCAACCTGAGTTCTCCTGCCTCCAGGAAGATTTGCACTCAGAGCTTTTTGAAGAAGAATAAGAAGAAGATAGCTGCCTAAAGAAGAAATTTTATTTCATATTATTTATCTTCTTGTAGCATTTTCCTTCAGATTTTCTGAAGTGTTTCTGCACTGAAGCAAGACTTCACCTGGACATTCTTTTAGCCAGGGGGAGCCTTGACTCTTTAGAGCTTTCTAGCTCTGTGCAAGTTCTTGTGCTTCTCTAATCTATTGTAAAATAGAGAAGACATTCTAACCTCCTTTCCCCCTCCTGTAAATGGTTATTACTCCCTTCAAAAGTATATCTTGGTGGCAGGGCACCTGATCAAAAACCTGTGTTGGATTTTAGACACCTGATCAAAAGTCTAAAGGGTCTCTAGATCTACCTGCAGCAGATCTTGTTGGTGGCAGGGCACCTGATCAAAAACCTGAGTGGATTCCTACCTTGTTGGTAGAAGAGTGGACGTACCCAAGTTGTTTGGGGAACCACTATAAATTCCTTGTGTCGTCTGGATTGTTTAATTAATTCTCTGTGCTGATTGGCTGTGATTAGATTTTAACTAGGATTGCTAGTTGCTGTTTAGGATTCCAAGCCTTAACTGTAATTACAGTTGGCTGCCTTTGTGCACAACACTTGTGTTAGGCTTTAGGGTTTCATCTCAAATATCTATAACCTTTATTCTGCAATTAACTTCAAGGGAGTTGAGTAGACAGTCAACTTTGCTAGTGCAATTTTTGATTACTCTATTCACCCCCCTCTAGAGTAGTATCTATCCCTTTTCTTTCAATTAGTATCAGAGGGAGGTTGGCTGACTGTATAAGCTAACACCTAAGTCACAAGATCCTGATAGATACCAAGGATTATAGATATTCACTTTCACTATCATGGCCCAGTCCAAGGATTACTCTAGCACCAGACCTCCAGCATGCAACTTAGCTAAGTTTAGCATCTAGAAGGCAAGGATTAAATTATATATGAACTCTATTGATGAGAGTATTTTTGCTTCTATTTTGACAGGACCACCAAAAGCACCTGCTGTAGCTACTGCTTCATCATCAACTGATATGAGTGCAGTGCCTCCTCCAGATTACAATGATGAATACAAAAAGGCAAAGATAGCAGATGCTAAGGCAATGAACATTCTGGCTCAGACAATGTCTAATGAAGTATTCCAGAAGGTTGCTGACTGTCCCTCAGCAAAAGCAATGTGAGATACACTGAACCAGATTGTAGCTGGTTCAGTTGATGAAAGGAAGGATAGGAGGTCCAACCTTATCTCCCAGTATGAGAACTTCAAGAAAACTGATGCTGAATCAGTTGAAGCAATGTACACAAGGCTCAGCTCAATCATCAATGAGCTGAGGACTCTTGATAAGGATATTTCATTGACAGAGGTCAATGATAAGATTCTTATGTGCTTTCCTAGCACATGGGATCTGAGGATCTGGCCTATCAAGGAGTCCAGAAGCACAATAGAAATCTCAACAGAAGTCCTTCTCGGCAAGCTCAAGTCCTTTGAGCAAGTGCTGAAGTCCAGGGAAGCTGAGGCTGAAGCAAAAACTCCAACTCCCATAACAAAAGAGCAAACCCTTGCTCTCAAAGCTGCTGATGCTTCTGAAGGAAATCCAGTCCAATGAGGAACTGATGGCATTATTTGCCAAAAGGTTTCTCAAAATGGAAAGAAAAGAATTCAGAAAGAAATCTTCACGATATGAAGAAAAACCAAGGTATGATCGTACTCCTACTAAAGAAATAATTTGCTATGGTTGCAGGAAGCCTAGACATATTCTTCCAGATTGTCCAGAGGAAAAGAATAAAGAGAAAAGAAAAGACAAGGATCAGCACAGGAAGCATTCCAAGCCATCCTCCTATAAGAACAAAAAGAAGGAGAGAGGCTTTGTTGCTGAAACCTGGAGCGATTCTGATGAGGAATCTTCCTCCTCAAGCTCCAATGAGGATGAGGAAGAAAAGAAGGCAAAGGAAGTTTGCCTGATGGCAATTGATGCCTGCAGCAATCACTCAGCTGCAGAGAGTTCAGATTCTGATGAAGAAATGCCAACAGAAGATGAGGTATTGTCTTCTTACGATTTTACATCTGATGAATTTAAATCAGATTTTAAATCTTTATGTTTAGATTTAATTAGTTCTGAAAAGGAAATAAAAGAACTTAGAAATAAACTAGCTGAATCTGAATTAATTTCTATTGAAAACATTAGGTTAACAGCAGAACTCACTAATGCTAGTGAAGAAATAAAATTCCTTAAGAATGAATTAGCTAAGTCCAAAAGGTTAGAAGAGTCTCTAAACGGTAGAAGCCTTAAGCTGCTTGAAATAACCAGCATGTCTAACACTAGGACAGGCAATAACAAATTAGGCTTAGGAGCTTCATCTAGTGAACCCCCAATTGTTCTTAAAAACCATCTTTCAACTCCAGTGAACTTTATCTCAGCTGATAGGATAAAGAACACTGAGCAAGTTAATCAGGTCAATAAAGCCTTAAATAAAGCTAAAAGAGAGAAAAGAAAACAAAAATTTAAGGAAATACAAAGAGCGTCGAACGCTGCTCGACGATCGCAGGCCCAGTGGTCGAACGGAGATCGACGATCTAGGTACCAATCGTCGAACGCAGATCGACGTTTTCAACAAGAATTTCAAAACTTCAACCAGAACTTTAGAAACCCGAATATGAATAGAAACCCTAGGTTCATTGACCCATCATCTGTATGGAGAATCCCACCTAGGAGATCTTACCCATTAGGTTATCACCCTCAACCTACTTATTCATTTATTTCCAGTTTTTCTTATGTGAAAAACAAGGGACCCAAGGTTACCTGGGTCCACAATGTTTAATTGATTTATTTGCAGGTGAAGACCTATTCTATCACTCAGAATAAGTGGTATTTGGATAGTGGTTGCTCCAAGCATATGACAAGAAATAAAGAATATCTGTCAAAGTTCAAGGCCAAGCTTGGCCCAAAGGTGATCTTTGGAGATTCAAGCTGTGGTCAAACTGAAGGCTATGACAGGATGACAATTGGAGTTGTAACATTCAAGAGAGTTGCTTATGTAACTGGACTGAAGCATAATCTTATTTCAGTAAGTCAGTTATGTGATGTTGGATACAGGGTATCATTTTCTAACTCTCTTTGTAATATTACTTTAAATAATAATGTTGTGTTAGTAGGTATTAGACAAGGTAACATTTATTTAGTAGATTTTAACTCAACTCACTCTGAAATATGCTTATTTAATGAAGTAACAAATAACAATACTTTATGGCATAAAAGGCTTAGCCATGTTAACCTCAAGAATATATCTAGGTTATCTAAGCACAACCTTGTTAGAGGTTTACCTTCTTGCCCCTACAAGAAGGAGAGCCTATGCAAGGCTTGTCAATTAGGCAAGCAAACCAAGAATTCATTTAAATCAGTAAATAAAAGTGATTCTCCTAGAATCCTGTATTTATTACATTTGGACCTATTTGGCCCAATAAATGTACAGAGTCTAGGAGGGAAGTATTACACCCTAGTCATTGTTGATGACTTCTCTAGATTCACTTGGGTGTTTTTTTTGAGAACTAAGGCTGATAACTTCAAATCCCTTACAGATTTTCTATTATGTGTGCAGACTGAGTACTCTACTCATGTGGCCTTGATCAGAAGTGATCATGGTACTGAGTTTGACTCTCTTCTCTTGCAAGAATTCTGTGAGAGAGAAGGTATCAAACATAGCTTCTCAGCTCCTAGAACTCCCCAACTAAATGGGGTAGTTGAAAGGAAGAACAGAACCCTGATTGAAGCTGCTGGCACATTGTTGGCAGATGCTAATATGCCTCTTTCCTATTGGGCAGAAGCTGTTAGTACAGCCAACTATGTCTTGAATAGAAGTCTGATACACAAGCTTAAGTGTAAAACTCCTTATGAGTTGCTTAAAGGAAAGAAACCTAAAATAAATTATTTTAGAGTATTTGGTTATGTAGTTTATATTCATAATAATAATAAAGAATACCTTAGAAAATTTGAAGCAAAAGCTTCAATGTGAATTTTTCTTAGATATTCCCAAGTAAGCAAAGCTTATAGGGTTTTTAATAAATCATCTTCTAAAATTGAAGAGTCTGTTCATGTGTCCTTTGATGAATCTCAAATGTTTTATAAGGAGAAGGAAACTTCCCCTTCCTCAAGTTCATTGCAGGTACAAGAATCTAATAAAGATGTCACTCAAGAAATTCTTCATCTCCCAACTCTTCATATCACTGAATCAGACAGTGATGAAGACCTTGCAGAAGTTGTTGCCGTTCCACCAATAGTAGATCAAATTCCTCCTGAGGAATTAATCCCAATTATTGCTGAAGATCACATCCCACCTGCTGATGTTGTCACACTTAGAGATCATCCTACATCTCAAGTGATAGGAGACATGTCAGCTGGCGTTCAAATAAGACATCAGTTAAGACAGGATGTGATGCACGTTTGTTTCCTTTCACAGATTGAGCCCCTCACCATTAAAGATGCTGAGCTAGATCCCCACTGGATCATTGCTATGCAAGAGGAACTCAATCAGTTTGAGAGATATAAAGTGTGGACTTTGGTTCCAAGACCTAAAGGCCAACTGATCATAGGCCCAAGTGGGTGTATAGAAACAAGTTGGATGCAAATGGAATCATTGTAAGGAACAAAGCTAGGCTTATAGCTCAGGGCTACAGACAGGAGAAAGGTATAGATTATGACCAAACCTTTGCTCCTGTTGCAAGGCTAGAGGCAATAAGGATCTTCTTAGCCTATGTAGCCTATATGAAGTTTAAAGTTTTTCAGATGGATGTCAAAAGTGCCTTTCTAAATGGTGAGCTAAAGGAAGAGGTATTTGTTGAACAGCCACCCGGGTTTGTTTCTTCAACTCAGCCCTCACATGTATTCAAGTTGCAAAAAGCTCTTTATGGACTCAAACAAGCACCAAGAGCCTGGTATGAGACTCTAGCTAGTTTCCTATTAGAGCACAACTTTGTTAGAGGAGTAGTTGATAGAACCCTCTTCGTCAAGCACCACAAGGACACAATCCTGTTAGTTCAAGTGTATGTGGATGACATTATTTTTGGTTCCACTGATCCCAAACTATGCAAAAAGTTCTCTAACTTGATGCATTCCAAGTTTGAGATGAGTAGTATGGGTGAGCTGTCTTACTTTCTTGGTCTCCAAGTAAAGCAAGATGCTGATGGCATCTTCATCTCCCAATCCAAATATGCCAAGGTATTGGTAAAGAAGTTTGGGATGGCTGATGCTTCAGCAATGCATACACCTATGCCTACTAATGTAGTTATTGATTCTGATGTTCAGGGAAAGCCTGTTGATCAAAAGAATTATAGGGCCATTGTTGGTTCCCTATTGTATATAACTGCAAGTAGGCCAGATATAATATTTGCTATATGCCTTTGTGCTAGATTCCAGGTCAACCCCAAGGAATCTCATCTGATTCTTCTCAAGAGAATCTTAATATACCTGAAGGGATGTCCAAATCTAGGACTTTGGTACCCAGCTGAGTCAGAATTTGAATTAATTGGATATTCTGATTTTGATTATGCTGGTTGTAGAGTTGACAGGAAAAGTACCTCAGGAACTTGTCAGTTCCTGGGAGAGAGATTGATCTCTTGGTTCTGTAAGAAGCAGGCTTCTGTCTCAACTTCAACTGCAGAGGCTGAATATATAGCAGCTGCTAGTTGTTGTTCACAGATCCTGTGGATACAAAACCAACTTTTGGATTATGGGTACACACACAAGAACACAAAAATCATGTGTGATAGTACCAGTGCTATCTCTATTGCACAAAATCCCGTGCACCACTCTAGAACGAAACACATTGAGATCCGGCACCATTTCCTGAGAGATTGTGTGGAAAAGAACAAGATCATCCTTGAGTTCATATCCACAGACCTTCAGAGAGGTGATATATTCACCAAGCCCTTAGATGAACAGAAGCATCTGTTCTTTTTGGTTCAACTAGGCATGATTAATGGAAGAGACTAAGTGTGACGTCTGCCTTGTTGAAACTTGTTAGAAGATAGTCGAACGACGTTCGAAGATAGTCGATCGGATCAAGCCTATCATCGACCTATGGTTGATAATAGCTTATCTGCTTGAAGATCGTAGACCGGCGTTCGAAGATCGTCGAACAGGTCGAGCATATCGTCGATCTATGGTTGACGACAGCTTGTTGTTTGTGAAGACAGAAATAGTCGAACGATGGATCGACTACTCTGCTTCAGGACCGATCGTCGAACGACCGTTCGACCATCGTCTCCAGTATCTTTTAAATAGATCGATGATCGCTGTTTTAATATAAAGCCGATAGTCGACCTAGGTTAAGAGATCGTTGTTTTTATCGTCGACGGAGAGCGTCTTTTCGCATTCCGTCTTCCCGCTTTCTCTTTGTCTTGCGATTTCTGCCGCTTCGTCCTCGCCGTCTCTCCCTCATCTTCTCCAGCACTTTCGATGGCGATAGCTCCAGCGCTCCTGGCAGTAGTGAAGTTCGATGCAGGTTTCAGTGTGGATTTCGAGTCTTTCAGTTGCTGCGAATATGGAATAGTGGAAATTCTCACCTTATGCAAAGATCAAGGTTTAGAAAAGCTCATGTCCTCCAGGATAAAGATAAATATTCAAGAGATTAAAGAATGGGCATTTACTTCATCTTCAAATGATGATTCAATGACCGGAACAGTTGGCGGAGAAGAGGTAACATTGACTCCCGCTATTTTAACTGAAATATTTGGATTGATAAATGGGGAAGAAGATTACGAGCAAGATACCCCAGAGTTTGGGAGAATGCTGACAGAGCTGGGACATGCAGAAGGCATTCCCTCTAAGCTGCTTAAGGTAAATTTTCCGTTTAAGATTAAGTTCCTTGCTGAACTCGTCGGAAAAGTGCTACTGGGAAAGCACTCTGCCCATGACAATATTACAAGGTAGCAGTTTGCACTGATGTGTGCAATTGTGAATAAGAAATAGATTAATTGGGCAGGAGTTCTGTTTGATTTGATCAAGAAAAAGAACAGCAAGAAAGAAGTTACCCTGGGTAGGGTAGTTGAGATTTTTCTGAAGGAGAAATATCCCCATCTGTTAGTTTCAGCTGCTACCTCCATAAATGCTAGCAAGAAGATGGATCCAGCCTTGTTCGCCAAGTGGAAAAGGACTTTTCTGAAGCCCGCTCCCGCAGGGGTTGCTCCAGCTGCATCTGAGAGCACCAGGACTGTCTCAGTCACTCCTCCCCTACAAGAAGCTGGCTCAGCAAACCTCTCCCTTCCATCTTCTTCATCTGCATTGCCGTCTACTTCAGTTGAAGTTCCATCAACTTCAATTGAAGTATGACCTTCTGCTTCTCATCTTCCTGATTCATCTGCTTCTCACCTTGCATCTCCTCCTGCATCTCCTCTCCCGTATCATCTTGCTGGGATCTCTCATCCCAGTTTTGATTTATTGGTTTCTGAGATTTCTACTCCTCCTCTGTCTCCAATTCCTTCTTCAGATCACATTGATCACCCTGCATCCACCCATCACTCTCCATCTCCAGTTCCATCTCCAGTTCACTCTCCAGATCATCAAGAATACACCATTCCTGCTGATCTTCCATCCTCTAAGATTCCCCCATCATCATCATCCTTTGAAATCACTCCAGCATTCATCTCTAGCATCTTGGAGTTAATTACCCCCTCAATCAAAATTATGATTGAAGAGGCAATTGCTCCCCTTGCTTCCTCCATCTCTTCTTTGACTGCTGCTATTCGAGCACTCTCAAAGTCTGCTGAGCCCTCTTCCTCTATGGGCCTGGTTTCAGTATCTACTGAAATCAGGCAGGGGGAGATGCTTAATGAAGATGTCTCTGAGCAGCCTTTGGCCTCCCCTCCAGCAGATCCTCCTGCAGTTGCAGAGAAAGAAATAGAAGAATCAGCTCCTCCTCAAAGTTTGTCTGAAAAAGAAATTTCTGATGCCTTATTAAAGTCTGAATTTATTGTCAAAGTTTGCTTAGAAGAATGTTCTACTCCCCTGGTCGCCCTATACCTAGAAGGAGTTATCACTTCCTTTCTAGATGATTTATGGGAGTTATGACATGCAGAGGACAGTTCTGAAGGTATCCCTTTTACTCACTTTTTAGACTTGTTAACTGATATGCTTGTATGGGAATACCTGGAAGGGATGATTCGATGTCATTTAGCAAAATTTTATTCATAATACTACAGATAAAATGGAAGAACTACTAGATGTTCAAGAGCCTGTTATCCAACCAGCTCCAGAAGTTCAACCAGAACATCCTGTTCAAGTTTCTGAGGCTGCTCAGCCAGCTCAACTAGAAGTGCAAGTAGAACTGGGCACCATGACAGTTGCTGATGAAAAAGAAAAGGTTTCAGATGCTCAAATTGAAAAGTCTACTGTATGGGATGATTCCCCTGGATTGGATTTAGATGCTCTCCTGGCACAGAATGCCATAGAAGAAGAATTAGAAAAAACTGCCCTAAAGGAAAAGGAAAGAGCTATGCAAGAAGCAATTGATCCATATGATCTCCCTATCTCTTCAAATTCTGAGGATGATATTGATTCTGATGAATCTGATTAGTCTAAAAGAAAGAGAACTGCTAAAAAGAAAAGGAAAGCTGTGGCTCCTCCTCCAAATCCAGATAATGATACTCCTTATTATATCTTGAAAGGAATTGATCCTAAATCAAAAGATTTCCAGCACTGGATGGCTTTCTCTAAAAATCAGCAGAAGCAAAGGAAGAAGTCAAAGAGGTATGACAGTCCTGTCCCAAGATGGACTCCTAGAGGTCCTCCACCTCCACCTCCCAGTATAGGAGCCTCAGGAAACTTATCTGCAAATCCAGCTGCTCAATCTGAAAAGTTCAACCCATCTCAGTCATCTCAAAGGAGAAGTTCTCAAGGATATCAAGGTAAAACTCAAACTGGCTATCAAAGACTTGATGCTGTTAAGGAACAAGTAAAGGAGGTGGTGTATCAAAGACCAACCTTTTCTCCTCCTCCTTCTAAAGAACACAAGAGCTCAACCTCTCCAAAGCCAGATCATACTGTGAAGGCTGTTTCAAAAGGTAAGCAAATTATTTTATCTGAAAAATCTAGCAAGATATTTGCTAAGTCTGCTCCTCCTTCTTATCTAGTTATTCAGGATAAAGAGCCAGTTGATACATCTTCTGAAAATGTGTATGAAAACCCAGAGCTTGATCCTAATTTTAGGATGGCTCGTTTTCTTGAACTTGTTGGAGCAGCTCAAATTAAGAAAGCTAAAGCAGAAGGAAAAGACACTGCAGGATTGACCACTATGTCAAAATTCAGAATGAAGGAGCTCGATAAATTCCAGGTTAGACCTGAAGTATTTGATCCTTCAAAGTACATGGAAAAGCATCCTGAGGCAGTTGTCCCAAGAGCGTCAGAATTGAAAATCATTGGAGAACAAGACCTGAAGTTGTCAAGGAAAGAAGCCCAAGATCTTTCTAGAAAGATTACTTTTGTTTCTAGCTCTTCTGATCCTAAACCTAATTCTGAAGCATCTTAATATTTCATTAATTGACAGTCAATTGCTTATCTGTTTGATTGATGTTATCTGCTTAGTTATTTCTTTTCATGCATTTTTTATTTACTTTCAGTAATTAGTTTTGTGTTTAGTTGTTGAGAGACTTAACTCAAATAGGGGGAGATTGTTGGTACCCTAGTTTTGATTTGAGTTCAGTCTTCTCTTTTAGTCTCTTGACCCAAGATTTATCTATGGTCAAAGGTTAGTTGTGTAGTTAGTTTGCTCTAGTTTAGTCTTGTCACTTTTCCAGATGAATATTTGGTTAAGTTGTTTTTCGTTCGACTATGGTCGAACGTCGCTCGACTATCATCGATCAGCCGTTCGACGATCGTCTTCCTGATAGCTCGACTATCGGTTTGATAGGTCGACTATCTGTCTGCATTGATAGTTCGACTATCTGTTTGATAGGTCGACTATCTGTTGTGTTTGATAGTTCGACTATCTGCTTGGATAGTTCAACTATCTGATAGTTCGACTATCTGTTTGATAGGTCGACTATCTGCTTTCTTTGATAGCTCGACTATCTGTTGATAGGTCGACTATCTGTTGATAGGTCGACTATCTGTTCTCTTTGGTAGTTCGACTATCTGTTGATAGGTCGACTATCTGTTTTGTTTGATAGTTCGACTATCTGCTTGGATAGTTCAACTATCTAGTAGTTCGACTATCTGTTGATAGGTCGACTATCTGTTCTCTTTGATAGTTCGACTATCTGTTGATAGGTCGACTATCTGTATTGCTTGATAGTTCGACTATCTGTTTGGATAGTTCAACTATCTGATAGTTCAACTATCTGTTTGATAGGTCGACTATCTGTTTGCTTTGATAGTTCGACTATCTGTTGATAGGTCGACTATCTGTTTTCCTTTAATTGTTCGACTATCTGTTGATAGGTCGACTATCTGTCTTGGTTGATAGCTCGACTATCTGTTGATAGGTCGACTATCTGTTTTCTGTGATAGTTCGACTATCTGTTGATAGGTCGACTATCTGTTTTGCTTTGGTAGTTCGACTATCTGTCCTGATAGATCGACTATCTGATAGCTCGACTATCTGTCCTGATAGTTCGACTATCTTCTTTGATAGTTCGACTATCTGGATCGTTCGACTATCTGTCTGATAGGTCGACGATCTCTGTGCCTCGTTCGACGATCTCCGAGGGTCGTTCGACTTTTTGCTGTATGTTTTGAATTATTTTGTCGTCTTCTATGATGTGATTTATTTCATATTTATCTTAGCATATTTTATTAAAGATTGTTTGAATAAATTTATGATATTATTTCCATGCAATATCTGCTCCATTCCTTATGCATGAGCTAATCTTTTTCTGACAAAGTTGTTTGTCTTATTAGCTGAGATATGATTTCTGCTTTATCTGCCAGGCTGTCCTTTATAGCCGTTAGACTCAAAAAGTCTTCCTTGGCCGTAAAGAGTCTCTTCTGATGTGACTTTCTCTAGTATTATTTTATCAGAGTTATTTGCAGCTTCTTAGAAAGCTTTATCCTTTTATAGGATATCTGCCTGCAGTATTTGTTTTGCTTTATGCTATTTGTAGCCCAGCTTGCAGATTTCAGTAGAAGACAAGATTCAAACTCAAATGAGAGCCGTTGTTGCTGCTGCTATATAAAGAATTCTTTGGAGAAAGAAATCAACTAGTTCTCATACATACAAAAAACTAACAACAGCATTCTAGCTATAACTTACAGTTTTCAACTGCTCTCAGCTCGTTCACATCTAACTGAGAAGAAGTTTTAGTTCTTCACTCTTCTTCAACCTGAGTTCTCCTGCCTCCAAGAAGATTTGCACTCAGAGCTTTGTGAAGAAGAAGAAGATAGCTGCCTAAAGAAGAAATTTTATTTCATATTATTTATCTTCTTGTAGCTTTTTCCTTCAGATTTTCTGAAGTGTTTCTGCACTGAAGCAAGACTTCACCTGGACATTCTTTTAGCCAGGGGGAGCCTTGACTCTTTAGAGCTTTCTAGCTCTGTGCAAGTTCTTGTGCTTCTCTAATCTATCGTAAAATAGAGAAGACATTCTAACCTCCTTTTCCCCTCCTGTAAAGGGTTATTACTCCCTTCAAAAGTATACCTTGGTGGCAGGGCACCTGATCAAAAACCTATGTTGGTTTTTAGACACCTGATCAAAAGTCTAAAGGGTCTCTAGATCTACCTGCAGCAGATCTTGTTGGTGGCAGGGCACCTGATCAAAAACTTGAGTGGATTCCTACCTTGTTGGTAGAAGAGTGGACGTACCCAAGTTGTTTGGGAAACCACTATAAATTCCTTGTGTCGTCTGGATTGTTTAATTAATTCTCTGTGCTGATTGGCTGTTATTAGATTTTAACTAGGATTGCTAGTTGCTGTTTAGGATTCCAAGCCTTAACTGTAATTACAGTTGGCTGCCTTTGTGCACAACACTTGTGTTAGGCTTTAGGGTTTCATCTCAAATATCTATAACCTTCATTCCGTAATTAAATCCAAGGGAGTTGAGTAGACAGTCAACTTTGCTAGTGCAATTTTTGATTACTCTATTCACCCCCCCTCTAGAGTAGTATCTATCCCTTTTCTTTCAGGGTGAACCATTGATCCAGGGCGGTGAAAGGTCACTGGGGAAGGCCCCGATGACTTTCCCTTACTGCGGGGGAGAAGGCTGAGCCTTCGATCCGAGGCAAAAAGGGCTACCGTGATGTTGATGGTGTACATTTAGATGAATAGGATTCAAACATTCCTATGACAGCAAAGTTAGGAGCAAACAAACAAATTGCATTAAGTGAAAACTAGAGAACGTGCACAAGCACATGCTTGCGACTTCATAGTAGAACCATAGTTCTTAAAACATAAAGCAAAGTAAATACATAGCTTAGTAAGCCAGAATGTAGTGGGGCATTCCTGCCCAATTCCTAGTTTTTCTTTAGATGTTTCTTAGGTACTGGAAGCCCTATAACATATAACTGCTCCTTGTCTGGGTTGCATCTGTTGTAGGTGGCACATGCGAACAGCTTCCTGGTTTCCACACATGATTTTGATTCTTGCGGGGGTGACGAACTTCATTGCCAAATGTGTAATGGACAAAATTACCTTGAAATTTGTTTGAAGCGGCCGTCCAAAATTCGCATTGTAAGGCGATTCTGATTATACTGCCACAAACTGGATGGTGTCAGTAGCCTGCTTTGGCAACTCTCCCAAGGTGATTGGAAACTTGATAATTACTTTGGCTGGGAAGGGCCCACCGTAGAATCCATAGACGGGCTTGGATGCTAGTTGGAGCTTATCTTCCAAGATTTTTATACCACAAAGAGCGAGCATGAATATAATGTTTATTGAACTGCCATTGTTGACCAGTATCCGCTTAATGTGAAAACCGGGATCTCCAATCTTAGCGTTGATGATAAGTGGGTTCTGGTGTGGTGTGAGTAGTCCTTTCAAGTCTTCTTAGCCAAAACTTATCATTTTCGTTGACCGGGCTTTCTGTCTATCCCCTAGGGGCTGGGAGATAAAATTGATGGCGGCTAGGGGAACCAAAGGTAGCCTCTACTACTTTGACTATTTTTCTGCCTCCTTGCACATCTTGCTGAGCGGACAACTGCTCTCATCTTGGTGGTGTTTGGTGGTTATGGCTCTGATCCTGAAGTAATCTTTCGAGGATTTCTTAGCGGATGAGGCGTTCGATTTGATCCTATAACTTTATAAATTCCTCAGTGGTGTGACCGATTCCACTTTGGAATACACAGTACTTTGTTCGATCCCCACCACCCTCCAGGATCTCCCTGGGCCTTCGTAACACTCGATAGTCCTGGATCGCGTATAACACATTCACATATGAAGTGATCGATGAGAGGCATGTACTCGGGATAGGTTTTGGGAGGGAGGTCCCTGCGGCGCTCCTATGGTTGCATGTTGTTTGGATGCTATTCCTATCATCGCGAGGCTGGTTCTTCTCTCTTTCTCTTCATTCCTCCCTCAAATTATTGGCGATGGGATTCAATGGCTTCATCTGCTACAATTTGTGCCTCTACTTTGTGAACTATGTCAGGATAGCAAGGGAATGTTTTCCTCATCAAGGCTGAATAAAAATAGCTGGGGCATAGTGTGACGAATGAAATATTGCACGCAGTATAATATAAATCCCCGATGATGATAAACTAATGGCAGTACGATTTTACGAGAATATTTCGTTTGTTTTTCATTTGTTTATTTGAGTTTGATATTTTCATTTGTTTATTTGAGTTTGATATGATGGTAAGTGGACTTAAACTTTAGCTTGAGATAGGTATGGATTATGATAGGTTTGGGTTAACTAATTTTTATGTGGCTGGCTGTTATTGTGATGGATAAGGTGGCTGAGTGGGTCTTTTGTGTTGACACTTGGGCTCATGATTTTAACACTTGGCTAATCAAGTGGTACTTATTTGGAAGATGGGCTCTGTTCTGGATAGATGCTTTTTGGCTTTGTGTTCGGTTCATTACACCTGGAGCGGTGCTTGGCTTGACCTTGCCGCTTAGTCACTGTTATAAAATTAAGCTGGGCTATTGCTTCTCCCACACTTCTTTCGTCGAACTCCTGCTCCTGCGAGTGTTTCTTCTCCATCGCCTTCTCCCTCTGGCTGCTCCAGTTCGACCGAGAACTCTCTTCACCTTTACCCCCTTCTCGATGCTGTGCTCCTCGTGCCACCGGTTGGTGTGAGTGCCTTGCCGATCTTACCTTGCCTTTGTGCCGCCGATCCTGCTAGGTGACGACTCTTCCAGGCCGATTAGGGCTGCGGCTCCTCCATTTCTCTTCTTCTTACTGTCGCGAAGCCGCCACTGTTCTATTCTCGGTATGTACCGTGCCTTGCCGCTGCTATTAGTTCTCTAGATGGCTTCTCTTTATTCTTCCTGAGCTTCCTCTTCTCTCATTTTCTGTAGCCACTGTTGTGCCTTTTGCAAGCCACTGCTGCTTTCCTCTTCGTGCCTTCGACTAAACAAGGCCGCTTCTGCTACCTTGGAGTTCTAGGAAGGAGTTTGCTACACTCCGGCGATCCTTCAAGGATCAGTTGCGTAACATCCTTCTTCCTCCTTCTCCTAATGTAAGCATGCTTATCCCTCTCTTTTAATTTCTGTCTTAGGCTGAAATTACTTCAGAAGTTCACTTATTTTTGGGGCTGGTTTGAGGTGTGCTCGTGGACTATTTTACCTACAGAAATTAATTTATTTTTTGGTTGTTTAGACTGTTTTCTGTAACTGCTGTTTGGGCTGTTTTCTATAATTACTGTTGGGGGCTGTTTTATGGTTCTTTTATGCTGATTTTACGCTACTTTTGATGCTGGTTGTGCTGAGTAGTGGCTGGACAGTAGGTTAAGAGGATGGGAAGTCCATTTGGGGGCTGGTTTGGCCCATTCGAGCTATTTTATGGCTGTCCAGCACTAATTGAGGGCTGTTTTTGTGGATTATAAACGTCTTTTCCCTCTTACTTTTACGGTTTATCGATTTCAACTATTCAAAGTTGTTCGTAAACAATAATTATCCTAACATGTTATTCTATGAGTAAAACGAGACGCAACCCGAACTATATGCATCTTATTTTAGTAGTTTCCAAGACTAGGACAAACGAGGATGGCGTCCCGCGATAATCATGGTAATAATACAGCAAAGGATAAGGGTAAAGGCAAAGCGTTGGTGAGTATTTTATTTCTTGAATTATGTTTATTCACATACTTTCATATGATTTTATTTCCAAGGACACTACCTGTGCATATGAGTTTAAAACGCAATGAAATATCGCTAATCAAATCAATGTGGGCGATGGGAAAATTATAGCGATACAATCATTTTCTTAGGGGAAATTATTTTTAAAAACTCATATAACGTTTAAGAAAGATAATAAAACATAAAATCCGGCATAAGGAAATACGAAGGTTTCGAATCCTATGATGTAGAGGAATCTACTGATGGATTCACCAGTAGGGGTGAGCCTACAATTTCTCCCTTCGGGGGTGTGGCCAATTCCAGTTGCATACCTAAGTATTTCCTATTATATGTAATTAAAAGGGTGGGATTTCAGGAAGGAAACACAAATGTATATATAAATTATTTATTGTATTGTAAGCATATTGGTAGACTTTTTTTTACTGCATGTATAACTGTTTCATGAAATAATTGTCTCACATAGTCATATTTGTATGACTAATCCAGTTGAATTCCATGTTTTTAGGCAGCAGGAGCAAGTCCCAGCGCACCACAGAGGATTCCGCCGGAAGAACTGGCGAAAGTATGGTTGAAGATCTTTGTCGGTATCGGGGAATGCCAAGAAAATCATCGAATCACAAATCCAAACTGCGAGTGCGATTATTGTATCTATTATTATTCCTAGATTTGTAATTGTACCTGGTGTAAATAAATAAATGAAAGAAACAAAATGGTTCATTTTTGATTGTGTACTACTGTGACTCAAATTTTGAAAACTTTTGATTATTCCTCATATCATTTGGGGGAAACCTGCTTTAGGGTTTTCACACATAATCCCCCAAGGAAGACTCCCCACAGAAGTTCATGGTCTACTACTAGTATCTGTCTTGCCTCAATTGTAAACTGGCTAAAGAATTCTTTAAGGGTCTCCTCTTCGTTTTGATGAATATTCGAAAGATGAGAAGGGTCCTTCACAATACTTCGGTTAAACACGAATTGATCTAGGAATTGCTGAGTCAATTCTGCAAAGTTTTGAATTGTAACCTCTCGAAGGAAATGGAACCACGTCCTGGCCTGACCCTTCAGCGTGGCTGAGAATACTTGACAGAAGTGCTGGCCGGGAGCGTTATAAATTCGGAGAACAGTTGTGAAGTGGTTTACATGTCAAGAGGGTTACAGTCCCATCGTATGACTCTATATTTGGCAGCTTTAATCCGACTGAGACAGGATGCACCAAAAATTTGGGCACCAGTGGGGATCCAGTACGAACAGGATGATGTTGGCACACAACGCGCTGACCGTACTCTTCAGCCATCAATTATTTGATCTTTTATCTGATTAGTCTTCTTACTGGATTTTGGTTGTGCCCCTATGTTGGTGTTATTACTGCTGTCCAGCTTCAGTGACTCTAGCCAAACGGGCGGGGTGTGAAGTGCTTGCTTCTTCTGAGTATTCCTCGGGATTTTCTTCGCAGTGGTTCTCTGTGGCAGAATAGGAGGTGGAAGAGACTGATTGACAAGTGCGGGTGGCAAAATGAGAGCTTGGGTGGCCCCCAAATTTTTGATGCGCGTAAGTACTTCGGCTTGTTGTTCCTCCATATGGGTGACTCGTCCGACAAGTGCATTATCTGCTGCGGCAGTGGTCTCCTCATACCACGATGCGTTAATAAGAGAGTGGGAAGGACCGACGTTATCAAGTCCCTGCTGGGCGGATCACTGAGTTGTGCGAGTGCTCCTCATTAATGTTGTAACGACCTGGCCCGCTAGGAGCACAGCGCCGCCTGGCCCACCAGCAGCCCAAGGCTCCACGGTGGTACCGCCGGAATATATAAGGCCTATAGGCCGTACACCCCAACACAAATCTCCGCGCCTTTCAGCAGCGGTAGGTTATTGCCACGGGATTTCGAACCCGAGACCTTGATAAGGCTCTCTTCCAACAGAGCTCATCACCAACTGGAAGAGAGCCTGTTTCTCAGCTCAGTTGGTGATGAGCTAAGTTGGAAGAGAGCCTTATCAAGGTCTCGGGTTTGAAACCCCGTGACAACAACCTACCGCTGTTGAGAAACAAACGCGGAGATTTGTGTTGGGTGTACGGCCTGCATGCCTTGTATATTCCGGCTATACCACCGTGGCGCCTTGGGCTATCCTTGGGCTGCTGGTGGGCCGAACGGCGCTGTGCTCCAAGCGGGCCAGGTCATTATAATTGTTGTCAGTAACGAGTATCATTGGGTAGAGTATACTATCTTTAGAGTCTTCTTTGGGCTTAGGGTAACTCCCATTCCCACAGACGATGCCAAATTATTGCGAGCGACTCAAGGCTCCTGGTAGACCGGACTAAATTAAACCACCTTAGCCCGTGTTGCGGTCGAGCACACAAACAATCACAGAGTAAGTAAAGAAATGCCAAAACATTTTTATCGTGGAAAACCTATAAATTAGGTAAAAAACCACATGACCGGTTTGGTGCTAGTCAAACTTCATTATCAGTGGCAGTTTACAAGGTATTAGAAAATTTGAGGGTGACAGGCCACTGCTCGTTACAGCTTTGGGATGAGAGAAAACACATGTGCGCTTGGTGGGCGACAGACCGCCTCACACAAAGCTCAAAATCTTTCTCTTTTCGTAGGTGGTGGACATTTTTGGACATTGCCCGGATATTGTGCACTGCAGCAATGCAAGTAAGAGATTTGTTGGCGAGGACTTGCAGAATGCCTTACACAGTTTTTTTTTTAAAGAGCACGATGGTGCATCTTTTTCTCCGGAGCGTCGTGGACTTCGAAAAATTCTCAAAATAATGAAAGGGAGGTGGCTCGTAGAATTTTGGCAGAACTCTGGCCTGTAGGAGAAGAAGATTGGGAGGAGAAAGCTAGAAATGAGAGAGATCTAGGGTCTTATTTATAGTCCACAGAACTGGTTACGGTAGTTATGCGGCCATCCACAAACCGTAGCCATCCAAATTGTTAGGTGCAGACTATTTTTAATGTAGTTTTAAACACATTATTTTATAATTTTACTACCCGCAATCCACAATTATTTTATTTCCCCCCACTCACGACAGTGGTTACGTGGGTAATACCCATGTAACGGACGATGACAATAGCAAGAGAATGATCAGATGGCGGAGAGGGGGTTGTCGTCAGCGGTTTGCAGGTGACGAGCCCCCGTCGACGGATAGCCACCGTAGGAGGAAGAGCCACGACCGCCCGATTGGCCCGCTGTACGCAAGGCGGGGCGACCGGGCACGACTCCGACCAGGGAGTTCGGGCGCGGCCGGGCGTGCCCTGCCACTGTGGCGCCGGCCGCACGTCTAGGCCGGGGAGGTCGGCACGGTCGTGCACACCTTACGATTGGAGAGGTCGGGTGTGGTGTTGGTCACGCCTCGCGGTCGTTGCACTGGCCACTACTTGCAACCACGGCCTCGCGATTGCGAGAGGGGCCAAGGTCGGCCATGCCCGCCGACAGAGGTGGTTGGTGGCGGGGCCATTCAGGGTTTGCCTGCAAATTTCTCGTACGAGCCATGTGGCAGCGGGCTTGCGGCCGCAGGGGGCTGCCTCGGCCGCACGAAAGGCGGACCGGGAGCGCGCCGGCCTAAGAGGTGCCGGAAATCGGGGGGGGGGGGTCGACCGTTTTGGCCGACCGCGGGAGGTTAGTTGTGCGCATGGTGAGATCTCATGCTGGAATCATGCAATATCCGAATACGCCGATCACGCACATGGTAGTTATTCTCATGACCCCCCCCCCTCCCGGTCGGGCCTCACTCCAGTCCAACTGAATCGGACTGAAGATTTACTGTTCCGAAAATACCCTCCCGCCTCTCATTACGACTCTTCTTTTCTCGCGATCAGTACAGCGATTCACTTCTCTTCGCCCACACCGGCGCTGCCCTAGCTCTTCAATCTCCTCTCTCCCGGACGGAAGCAAAGCCCCCACCTCCAGCGATCGTTCTTCCCGGCGGAAGGCTCACGCCGCCACCACCTCTCGTCGTCGTTGTTTCCTCAGGACAGTGGTGGACGGGACGCAGCGGCCTCCGGCTACTTCTTCTGGATCTGGTACTTCGTACCCTGCCGCCGTTCCTCAACTGAGGTGAGCGCCACCGCCATTTTCTACTCATTCCTATCCCTCTGTTTTCTCCAGCAGCCTCTCCTCTCTCCGCCTCAGCGATTTCTATGATCCAAGAATATATATATATATGTGTGTTCTACCATTTATGTGCAAGAGAATTGTCATTAACATGTTTGATGGAATGTGCAAGAGAATTGTAAATCATGACAACCATGAAAGCCATCATCAATGAGTTTGTTGTAATATATTACTAGTCTTTCATTAGGATCAAATCCAAAAGATAATTTGATTTTCAGCGGTAGGGAGTATCAACTAAGGGGGGCAAATGTTGAGCCTGGAACACCAATTATTAAAGTTATATTCAACTCAAAAGTTTAAGTCAAAGGATAAGGATACCCAGTTGTTGATTCTACGCAAACAAATTTTCATCTATCTGGTATGACACTAAGCAAACACTCTAACGTCAGTGGCGCGTATTAAGAATTTTCTTACCTAAATGAGAATTAGTTTTATACAACAACCATCAATCCCACTTCACACGTAAGTTTTTCAAAATCATAAAGTGTCAGACACCAAGAGCAAACTTAGGCTTCGTTTGGGGGGATTTATTTTCACCGGTCAAGCGGTTACGACCGCATGAACTGGGACTTAAATTAAGTCCCGGTTCATGCGGTCGTAACCGCTTGACCGGTGAAAATAAATCCCCCCAAACAGAGCCTTAATCATGTAGGACGTGGACATTGTAAAATAGAATGAGAGATTGATTTTATTGAGTATCCAGTGAGTTAGAGGTATATGAGATGCTAAACATATATTAAAAACTGAAAATAGATATTCTCTCCTTCAAGTTGAAGTGTACGCCTCCTGGCTCAGCTTTCGCGCCGATTACATCGCCACGCTTCTCCAGTTTCTCGCAAACGCCTGCGTCGTCCTCTTCCTTGTTCAAAGCGCCAACCGTTTCGTTATGTGTCTCGGCTACTTCTGGATCCGGTTCAAGAGAATCAAACCAGTCGCTGAATCCAGCACAGACGATTTTGAAACAAGTGTATTTAGGTATATGGTTTGTTTGTCCCCTCGCTTCGTTCGTTTTTGCTCTAAAGTTTGGGGTTTTATTAGTTCTCACCATTCGTTTTTTCCCCATTTCATTTAAGGGATTGCGGGAAATAAGTGTATTTAGGTATTTTCTTGGCGATCTTGGGAGTGATAAAATGAAATTTCTGTGTTAATGATGTTTGTTCAACTAATACATGACAAAAAATGTTTCTAAAATGTTAGAACTAAAGCATGGATTGATAATTTACTGACTATAATCACTAGATATGACTGAGCATTTGTGATTTCCATGATTAGTGTTATTTACATAAATAGTGTATTTAAGCATCATCAACTTGGTCATTTGATAATCAAGCCCTGTTAATTTTTTCAATCCTTTTGAGTTCATCAAAATAATTAACGTTCTCATGGATTTTGAAAGCATATACAAGATTTTAAGGATGGTTTTGATGTGACGTCTCTGAATAGTTCCTAATGATTTCTCACAACCAAAGCTGGATAGTTTGCCCCAACAGGAACTTCACGGTGTCCCGATCGTAGCTTCTTCGGCGAGAGTAAGAAGAACGAGAGAGGCGGTGAGGAGGAGAGTGATGGAGAAAGCCATCTTCTCCGGCCACCGCACTTAAATTCAAGATCTTGTAGTTGTGAACTTGTGATGGTAACCTTTTTCTTCTCATTTACTTTGTTTAGATTTGGGCAAAACATATTTTATCTTCTAGATCAGCAAAGTAATTTCTTTTATAAAACTCATAATCATCTAGATTAAGAAGTGCCTGCATAGTTTCCACTTTAGCAGAAATTTCACAAGTCAAATACACTTGATCCACTTTCTACTCCCAACACAGCTATAGAGTTTTGCAATATATTAACCCAACTTGCACCATATAAACGGTCTCTTTCATTATAAGAAATATTAGAACAAAATTTATAGTGTTTAGCTTATTTTAAAAATTTATTCTAGTTCTCTAAGGTGAGTTATTTTTCTAGTGAGTGACATGCCTTCAATTTATGAAAAGGGAATTTGCAGTCTTCATATAGTTGCTCTAAAGACTATGATTGAATCCTACTTTATGAGTTCTTCTGGCTGTGATCATGACAGAAGCCCTATACATTTTGGAAGAACACGCTCAGGTGATCTCCTATTATGTTTTTTTTTCTTTTGAAATAGGCGATGCTCCCGACGCTGCGCTCAAGACGCTGCGCTCCCGACGCTGCGCTCCCGACGAAGGCGATTAGTCACCTAATTCTGGTTGAAGAGTTTAATCTGTTTGGCACTGCAATGTCGGTGTGGAGTTGCCTTTTACCTACTTTTCCTGGGAAAAATTTCGGTCGGGGGCGAAGCCCCCAAACCCCTATACAGGGGCCGCGTTGCCCCCCTTCAACCCCCCAACGAGCTCATCGCCGAGCTCGACCGGCGAAATTGTGGTGAGTGTCCAGTACACCTAACTAGTCCAAAATTTCTTTGAAAATTCTCTTTCAGGTTGCAACTGAGAATCTGATAGCATGAATTCCTCATTCTAGAAATTTGAAATATACAGAAATTTTCAACTGTTGCAACCTGAGAATCTGACAGCATGAATTCCTCATTCTAGAAATTTGAAATATACAGAAATTTTCAACTGTTTTTAGATGAATCTTCTGCTATGAATCTTCTGTTGAATTTTCTGCTATGTTTTTCATGACTCTTATATAGTTTTCTCCAAGTGACAATGCTGTTTCGGACTATTCCATTTTTTTTTTCTGTGGAGCCATATATCCTGGCACTGGAAGCGCCCCGGTTTTCTGGCGATATTGCTTTTCCTGAGGGCTCTATTTCCTTTTTTGTGGAAACTCATGTTTTGCCATTGGAACTCCCATCATCTTCTAGCGACAATGCTGCTCCTGAAGGCTCAATTTCATATTTGTTTTCCACTTACAACTTCTTGAGGTCATTCAGCCTTCAGTTATTTCTGAGTCCATTTGGTTTTGATGATTATGTGGGATCTCTCAACTGTTCTGTGCAGAACTTCTTGATGGACTCAATCCACTTGTCCCTCATGCGAGCATTAAGCCGCCATCTCCGGGCGCTTTCATCTGATGGATCAAACCTAGCTTCCAAGTGCTTAAGGTTATATGACTGGAGATGGCGGCATATAATGACCTGGCCAGTTTTTTAGTTGAGTACCTCTTTGTTATGAGATACTTTAAAGAATTGGAATAAAAAGATTTTATTGATAGTGTTCTTAATGGAGAATATTACTGCCTAACAATGGCTACAAAACTCAAGGTATTGCAATTATTGTGTGATGATGCCATAAACAACAGTGAATTAAAAACAGAGCTTGGGATGAGAGCAGACACGGAAGAAGATAGGGAAGATGGTTTAGATGTATATCTTCCTTCACATGATCCACCCTCAACTTTGCATCTTGGAATCCCAAAGACAATAGGTTGGAAAGAGGATACTTTTAATGGACATGTTTCTGAGAATCAACATGTTAATTTTTTGGCTTCAGAACATGATTGTGATGGATCAGCTAATTCTCAAGATAAGAACAGTGACGAATGCTGTCTTTGTGGTATGGATGGTACCTTGATTTGTCGTGATGGTTGCCCTTCAGCTTATCATTCTAGATGCATTAGGTTGAACAAAGCATCTCTGCCGGAATGAACAAAGCATTAGATGTATGTCCTTTCACTTGTTTGCTTGCATTTGATTTTTTTCATTAATTTTGAATTTATATGAATCAGTTTAGCTTCCAATCTTGTCGAGCTAACCGGGTTAGTGAGCTAATCCAGATTTGCTAATCTTCTTTAGTGCAAATTCATCATGTGAGCTAATCCAGATTTGTTAATCTTCTTCCCCCACCACGAGGATGCTAAAGGGCTATCCCATCCATGCGCAACGCTGTAGATCTCTCTGAGAGGAGGAACGTTATACTCCCTCAACAACTCGTGTTTAACTTTCGGGTGGAATAGATTTACTTATTGAAGTTTATAAAAAGATGTTAAAATCTATGAGAGGATATCTTGTCGACACAAGCAGGGTAAGTCATTACCTTGTCACTTTTTTTCAGTTGTAGATTGTTCTTGTACAATTGGATGTCACATCTCTATTGGCCAGATCAATGAAAGGAGCACCTCATACATAAATTTTCAGTGCGTCAAAATATTTATATCTGAAATTGGTTCATATGAGGACAAGATTTTTGTGAAAAGATCCACACTTTGGAACGTAGAGGAATAATTTGACAGGATATCTTGTCGACACAAGCAGGGTAAGTCATTACCTTGTCACTTTTTTTCAGTTGTAGATTGTTCTTGTACAATTGGCTGTCACATCTCTATTGGCCAGATCAATGAAAGGAGCACCTCATACATAAATTTTCAGTGCGTCAAAATATTTATATCTGAAATTGGTTCATATGAGGACAGGATTTTTGTGAAAAGATCCACACTTAGGAAGGTATAATTTGACTAGAATGAACGTAGAGGAATATGCATAATTGATACTCTTCTAGAAATTATTCCGGCTATGTATGTTTGTGACTGAAATCATTATTAGGCTTCTTTTTTCTTGACGATACACTCTTGCATTTTTCTTCAAATGATTTTAGTGATGATGATATAGTATGTTCTTATGATTTTTTCCTTCCTGCTTGTTCATATCAGTGGATGGTAGTGTTGGTTGAGGTGTGACCAAGTTTTCTTTCTCGAGATATTGAGAAGTTTCTTCTTTAGGATATGTATCAAGTATATGGTTTGCATTATGTAAGAATTCCCCAATTTTACTCTCCTTTGTGCACATACCTAAGGTATGTTTATTTTGAGTAGTTCTTTAACATATTTGTCTTCATCTTATGGTTGCTCAGTTGTGAATACAGCGAAAAGTAATTTTTTGGCAGTTGGAGATGAGTTTATGATCAAATTCTGAGACATGGAAAATGCTGATATTTTGACAACACATGACGTTCAGGCTGTATTGCCGGTAAAATAATATTTCTCTCTCGCTCTTTCTCTCCTAATACCACTTCGGATTTAAAATTTATAGTTTGTGTTTTGTCATGGTACTCCTGACAGGCTCGTCTGCGGCTCTGCTTCAACAGATTAGGGTCTCTTTTAGCTGTTTCTACAAATGACAACTGTGTCAGGATCTTAGGAAGTGCTAAGGGTTTGATCTTCTGCACGAGACTGATATTCAGCTATCTAGGAATTCTTGACAAGTTTGAGATGCAATGGTTGTTTTGATACTTATCATGCCCCAAATTTGTGCAGCCATCAATAATGTTTGTCATTGTTCATGATTCTTATTACGAATATCCTGTAAATGAGGCTGCTCTTTCATTTATTTCCTCACTGGATCAAGTGTAAATGATGTAATAGGAAATTGTATACTAAGCAGTTTAGGGATATTGTTAAAAGTCTTCAAATTATTCTATAATTGACTCATAATTTTGCTGTGTATTACAATCTACACGCTTTATAAAAAATTTGTCCTCAAATTTACAAAAAAAAAGCTCAAAATTAGTTGTGGATATTTTTTCATTATTTCTTCTTCCATCTCCCAAATAGCTTCTCTATTAAGATGCATTTTTATAGAATTCCAACTAGTGGAATGTTTTTTATTTCTCAGCCTCTTAGGCTCCTTTTGGGGGGGCTTATTTTAATCGGTCAAGCGGTTACTACCGCATGAACTGGTCGTAACCTCTTGCACGATGAAAATAAGTCCCCCAAACGGAGCTTTAATGTCTCTTACAAAGATATTTTCAGGTTCCACGTTGTAACTTAAATCCTTATGTATGTGTGGAATATTGAGATTGTACATAAGGTTGGGATACATGAAAGACTTTATAGACTTCACATTAGGTTGGGGATAATGCTAGATGAATGCCAGTGTACTGATTCGTTCAAAGTTCTTGAATGACTTTCTTTTCCGCAAGCAATTCAGTGCCCCGCGAATCATCGATTGCATCAACGCCACCGCATTTGCTCTTTGTGCTCGGTACGTGTGCAAGAAGTCGAAGAGCTCGGGCGACTGTGGTGCCATGTTCCATGTCATGGACGAGGCCAAAATCGAGAAGTTGATCCCGGTGCCCATCGTCCTTACCATCATCACAACGTGCCGGGACACATGAAAATGACAGATGAGTTCAACGGTAGGAAATTCGCACCCGTTAATGGATTGCACTCCGTCATGAACGAGCGCCAACAAATCGATGTGATGATGGTTTGCACTTAGGACCCGTTAATGGATTGCACTCCGTCATTGCACCCGGTAATGAACTCAAGTGATATTTTAATGACAGATCGATGTTCTTCTAAGATTTTTGATTATACCTTTTCATGCTAAATTTTTGTGTGCACGATATAATTGGTCCATATTGTTGACTGGAATCACCAGATGTTTATGCAAAATTTTGTTATTTTAGTACTATTTGGTTCTTTCAAAAATTAGACAGAAATATTGAATCTTAAAAAAAAACAAATTGCGGTGTTTGAAAGTAAAAACGTGGTAAAAGGGGTCCAGTACATTTAATTTGTTGCATTGTATATCTATGGTAGCATTTCTAATTAAACGTCGCAATAAGTGAGCCACATATTGAGCTGATTTCAATCTTTATGCCACCATAGATTCAAGAGGCTACCACCACTTGTTTTTGAAAAATGTCGCAAATGGCAACAACGATGACGGTATCTGCGACGATTTGACGACGTTTTATTAAACGCCGCAAAATAATATGCGACGTTTAAAAAAAACGCATAAATTACTAATGCTTCGTTTGGGGGGACTTATTTTCACCGGTCCGGTACATGCAGTCGTAACCGCTTGACCGGTGAAAATAAGTCCCCCCAAACGGAGCCTAAAATACCTGTATGTATGCGTTAAATGTTGTAGTGCGGCGTATATTTTTTTGTGCATATTAAAAAAATTTCTTAACAGAGAAAGGCAACCTAACTCCCTCTCTCCACCCTTTTCTTCTCCCCCCTCTTTTTCTCTCTTCCCTCCCCCCTCCCCTCTTCCACTCCGGTATGAGGGGGAAAAAAGGGGGGAGGGGGGAGGGAAGAGAAAGAAAAAGAGGGGGAGGAGAAGGGGGGGGGGGAGAGGGAGAAAGTGAGAAGAGGGAAATGAAGAAAAAAAAAGGAAGGGAGGCCCGCCGCCGCCACGTTTTTTAAAGCCTTTGACGGCATTTTTAAAACGTCGCTATTGATTCCATGACGGTTTAAAAAACCTCGTAAATTCGTCATTGTTGATAGCGTCGGTATAGTTTGTTGCGACATTTTGTTTTAAAAACATTGGTATAGCTCTTAAAGGCTACCACCGTGTTTTTCAAAAACTTCGTGCTATGTATTCGTCAAAAACAATGATTTTATAAATGCTTCAATATTCTTCTTTTTAAATTTAATAATAGAGAAGCTTTGGTTACACTTTTTCCTATAAATGCCGCAAATGTAATTTTTTTTTAATTTTTTAAAAAGACTTATAATAAGAGAACAAATTAAAAGCTCCAACAATTATATCACAAGTCCCAACAACAATAAACCTGACCAGACAATTATAATTGACGATAAATATGGTTGGTGGCTTAACAAAATATCTCTCATTTCGCACAACTTCAAAGGCTCTTCACAACAACTAAATAAATTAATGGTAATCATAAAGAGAAAAAATTTAAGAAGAAATTAAGCAGATATATATATATACATACAAGCTCAAATAGAAGTGACAACACACTAATTAAATATGACAAAAATTTTAATAACATTTTTAAGTTTAAAAAGATAGATCCAAAGTACAAAACAAAATACTATGTTGATTTTTATTTTATGTTTGAGAGACAATAATAATAGCAATATATTCTTGAGTTACAACGACACATCTACTCCGTGATTGTACGACGAGCCTTCCAACTGCTCCCTTCTCAGATTGCATCGCCTGCATGAAAACATAACATATTGAGATCAAGACAAAACCAATGATACGAGAAATCAAAATTTTAAACGTGTTGTTAGCTAGGTAGTTGTGATGGAACCATTGTCACTAGAGGTGACCCAAAATTGTTTTATCATAACAAAATTATGCAGCACAAACAAATAAATAGCAAGACAAGAACAGTATTAATAACCTCAATTTCACGAATCATGGTTTTCATAATCCCAAGCTCATCCTCATATTCAAAAACCGATAAAATTCCATTGAATGATTAAGAAAGTTTGAAGGAGATTGTTGATAAATGAGGTCTATTAGATACCTTATCACATGGGCTTAAAGGTTTGGCTATTGAATCCTAACAATTTAATCAATAAAAAACTTGCCCGGCCACATATGAGAATTAAACTCAAGCAGGGCAACGACATTATACGAGGTGGCGGCATTTGTGGGGCATTTTCTCCAAGACAAATAATTTAGAGGAAATTTATTACCTCCTCTTGTTCCTTATTCAGGGTAGCGTGCTCTTGCGTAAGCTGAGCAATCTCCAACTCCATGAAAAGAAACATGCAGAGAAAGTATATTGACAAGTTTCACAACATTCTCTTGTGAAATCTCCCGCAATAACTGCAACATAAAGAGATAGTATAGCAATGAAACATAATTGGAATCCAATGATTAAGACAACAGATAATAATAATTTACATTTGAATAACAACTTTTAATAAAGCTATATGCAAATGCCACTAAAAAACTGAGCCCATTACAACCTCTTAAAATATTAGAGCAAGGAATTTAAGTAATTGGCAAGCATATGACTCCATGGAAATTGGATCCAAGTAGTCCCGACTTACCAGCAATCCTCATAACCTATCAACTCATATGCGTGTCCCAGTGCCACTGTCACCTCCTGCTTGACAACATCATAGGAACACTAAAAAGAGATTGCAGTGATTCTAACATCGATAGCGATCATATTCCATTCATACTAAGTCTATTATCATCGAAGCAATTAGTATCCTTTTGTCATTGAGTCTATAATCATCGAAGAGGAGAGAAACGTTGTTTATAGTTCAAATTTTTATTACGAACATCAATGTTAAGCTAGTTCTGTAGAATGGAGCACCATAAAACACTAAGATGGAATGTTGTCGGCATGATTTATGGTGCTCCATTCTACAGAACAACATCTCCAAGGCCATCAATGTAACCTGGAATTATTTGAAAGAAACATTTCATCATCAATTTAGTTTAAGCCCGAAAAAGTAGTAATTTTGAGGTTTCAGAATTTGTTTTAAAGCACCTTCATTTCCCCTATCCCTGGCTTGAAAATTAAAATAGATAGAGTTACTCATCACCTTTTCAAGCTAATTTTATTAAATTGATAGAATGAGATGAGAAAGCAGACCAATGAAATTGAGATAGGTCAATTGATGAAAGCCCAAGGCGAGACAAAGAGGCTTTAAGAGCAGACCAATTCGGATTTCTACTTCTCGGTGCTCCGGAATTCCTTACAGATTGGGTGGAACACCGCCGTTCGGCACCCGCCGTTTTAGCTTGTAGAACAGTAAGTATAGGACAGAAGACTAGAGTACCTCTCTTTAAGCAAGAATATGAATGAGAAATATTCTCAATGTCATTAGTATCTCGACATGAACAAGCAAATGCTAGAAAAATGAAAGCACGACTTGTTTCTAAAATTTTACATGAAATTTGAAGATTTACTAAGACAAACACAATCCAATGATCAAATATGATTTACATATATATTGAAACATACTTCCTGATATTGATCCTCAGTTGCTTGTTTAAGTTAAATCTATCATCCCAAGAGATACATGATATATGCGAGGAAAGTGGAAACACTTAATTTTTAAACAGGTTCTTCTCTAAATATTAACCGACATTTGGATTGCATGTTTAGGCTATCACAATCAGACATAAAAATAGATTCACAGTATAATGCATGACTTTGTTACAATTACTGCATAATCACGAGTGAAAAATACTTCAGCCTATTTAGACAAACATGAATTATAAATCGAGTTCATGTTCAAAATATGATATAAATTATGTACTAATTTATTTCTCGAGCATTATGCGCTTCCTGATTTAATATTTTTATACTCTTCAGCTGATTGAATATGTTCAAAATGACTAAAAACCTAGACTTGACAATTTTCCATACAATTTGGACACTATAGTAAGTGTGTATTGGCAAATAATTTGAAGCAGAAATAATCATTCTTTCATGATAACCATCACAAGATAAACAAACATTTCAACCATCATGGAATTATTCAAAATTATTCTAGATTTCCATGATGTCAATACTAGCAAATTGATTACTAAAATCTTTCTCGTGTGAATTTCTTTGACACAATATCCCAATAGACTCACCAAATTCTTATGCCGGACATGGCCAATAGCCTCCACCGCTACTTTAAACTCCTTCTCTGCCTGCCCCCTGCAAGATAATCAAAAGACATGAGAGCTTATTTTGATGCAACTTTGCTTACCTACACATAATCAAGCAACACTACTCGATCTAAAGTTGAAAACAATAAAAAAAAATAGACACCAGGAATGACAAACACACCAATTCATGCCCAAACAATCACTGTGTTGAGTTGATTTCAGCTATGAGTGATAAATTGAAGGGGTATAATTATGAAATTGACTGCAGTTTTGGAGTTAGTGTATTTTAATTGTGCAATTGATTGTGGACGTCGAGAGCCTGAACAATGGTGATTAGGGACGGTGAGCAATCTCTTGAGCAGCAGTGATTAGGGATGAAGATCAACATCGAGCGGTGTTCGTACAGCTAACTGGGGAGGGGAAGCCATGGCCGTGTTTGTTATGCTTCTACCTAACCACGCCAATCTGCTTTGGCAGTTCCAAGCAGATGTGAATTGCTGCTTGATTAACTGTTGTCGCTTCTGCTGGTAAAGCTAACAACAATGATCCGTATATATTTTTATGTGAAAAGGGAAGAAATACGAATGGGAATATACCTGAGCTCTCTCCTTGCAGCGGGGAAGTCGCCGGCTAAGATGGCTTGATTGGAGCATAGTGTCGAATGGCTTGATTGGAGCATAGTGTTGAATGGCTTGATTCCACACTATAATAAATCCTCACCACAAGATTAATACCTAGCTCAATCGATCCCTTAAATCTATCTCAAAATCCAATAAAAGCACAAAAATCAAGCCACTGGTGAGAAATTATAACCTTAATTTTAGTTGACAACACACTATCTATAAAAAAACTTGACCTTTGCAATAACAGGAAATATATATATACAATATATGCCTAATTCTTAATCAATCCAAAAAGCATTCACCTCAATTCTCAAGTTCCATACATCAAAATCTTCTGGTTGCAAAAAAGGTGTTAAAATGAGGAATGCAAAAAATGTTAAAGCTCATTTAAGCACTTTATTAAACATGTGAAAGACAGATAATTGAAGGCCGAAGATGGGAGAAAAGGAGATTGGAGCTGCTTGGGCACCGCCGTCGCGTGCCTCCTTGTCGTCGTCTTGTCGCCTCGTGACCAAATGAAGACATAGTTGGTCTTAGTGAATTGAATTGCACTCTTGGGATCAGAAGAGTGGTGTCAGCAGTGTTGGCGTTCCTGTGAATGAAGTTCCTTAGGTGAGATTGGACGTTCACGAACGACGGTTCATAACCACCGTGTTCACGACCGCCGCCACCGTGCAAAACGGAACCATTTCAAATCCCAAACTAGGGTCTATAAGAATAGGCTGCAAATAAATATTTTACTCACATGAGCAGGAAATATTGATTCCAGCAGTTTGAATATCTGAAGTAAATTAATAGATGAAGCAGCTGCTCCATGTGCCATCATAAAATTCATTTCCATCATGAACCTATCCTAAAATGAGTAAAAATGATTCTCAGTTCATCATAAAGTTTTAAAAAAAAGACTAATAATTTTACACCATAAACATATCTATTTTAAGTACCTTGCCAAGTGATTGTATGGATGAAGAAAGATCTAGTATAGCAGCTTCTGTTTCCTTGGAAAATCGAAGCCCCAGACGAGCCGCTATTCTCATGCCACGAAGAATTCTTGCTGACAAGAAAATTTGCTACACACTTAAAACTTCTTCTGATCATCTATGAAGGGATATAGTACAAGTGCGAAAGGAATAAAATAAACATGAACTCACCACAGTCCTCTTTGAAGGATAGATGAGGTGAAATTACTGTGCGCACCTAAAAATGAAAACATAAATGAGATGAAAACTTTGAATCTCAAGAATGTAAGAGTATAAAGTAACTCGTGTATAACAATCAAAAGATAACCACCGTGCATGACTTTAAATCTTGTAACGCATCAACGTAGTCATAGATTTTGCATTTGATTGGGTCAAAAAATAAACTGTTGCAAAAAAAAATGAAAATCAAGAAGTAAGTTTAAATTTTTGGTAGGGGAATATTAGCTTAGCTCAAAATAAACTTTATTGATGTAATTTCCTCCAATTGCGGTATTTGGTTCTTATTACATCCGTAGAAGGTAGGGAGCATTGGATTCAGCAACATGTATCTACAGATTACTGATTTGAAGCACTCTAAGCTTATGCTTTCGGCGGAAGTATATAAATTTTTGATGCAACCGCCTAGGGATAAGTTCTGGGATACAAATCGCAGTACGACACCAAGAGGGAAGGTGAGAAAGTTGAACAACAAATTAATGAATTCTTCCCCAACTTCAGCGTACAGAATGTTGTTGCTTTCTTTGTTTAATATGAGCTTTTAAGTTATGATTCTAGGAAGTAATTGGGTAAGTGCGGTTAATATTTGGGGAGAGTGGATGTTGGTTGATTAAGGATCCAAGAAAAATTTCAAGAACACCAAAATTTGTAAGAAATTTCATCAAAGACCTTTTGGGTGAAAACAACAAAGTAATGCCTAAGCACCATTCAACAAATTCCAACCCTGATTAATAAGTGTGGCAACTTTAAACAGTTACCAAACAGCAATCCTAAACACTAATCCTATTCAACAATCCTATACAACAATTACCAATAGCAGTCTGTTGATGTTCTTATTCCTTCTACTTACGAACATACCTATTTTTGGATACAAAATAAATAGCAACATCAACAAATTTAATGAAACTTATGCTTGAGTTTTTGAAAATGGTAGAGAAGATTACGACACAAAAACTGAAATAGAGAGATAACCAGCACGGGTATTCAAAAAAATGAATCCTAAGATAGAGAGAGTAGAGGGATAGAAATGATTTGACCGAGACTAAGAACGGGTATTCAAAAAAATGTGTGTGGTCATCACAAGAAAAATTGGCGATAAAATCCGCAGCTGTGTTTGCCTCCCGGTCGATAAGAGAGATAACCACTCTTGGGGCTTCCATGCTAAGCTTGGCAAAAGAAGTATCGGTGTCACTAGAGTAGACCCCCGATAGGATGCGATTGGCTCTATCACAGGCACTTGCGGAGTGGCCCTCAAGTATAATCCCAATAGCACTGCTGAAAAAACTCTTTGCTAGAGAAAGCCCCGCAACAGCACCACGGAACTCGGTCATATCGACTGATCGGCTGTGACACATTATCCCCTTAGAAACAAGGAGATCACCACGGTGGTCGCGAATCACGCACCTAATCCTGTCCTGGCTTGACGCCGCATGTGTTTTCCATGCAGCATCACCGCACGCGTCCCACTAGCATTTTCAACTTTCCTCGATCCCCACACGCTACATGGTCAAAGCATTTTACAACAGCGAGTTTTCATATAAATCTCACTTCATTTCTTCTATATCAGACTATGATCAAATGCAAATTCCGACTATCATATGTTCATAATTAAAAATGAAAAGGAAGGATCTATTATATCCTTAGTCTTCCTGACATCTAAAAAGGAAATACCCTTCATTCACTCCTGCCTCTCTTATTGTTCTCTCCTCTTCTTCACATATGGAAGATACTGGTCTACACGTGTCTCCACCAACAATTCATGAATCTTCATCAAAAACTCATGTGTCATCATGTTTGTATAAAGAAGGTAATATGACTTTATTGACAAATATTCAATCTGACTTAAAAGAGCAATTTGAGTTTGTTAAAGCGAGTTTCAGAAATATTGAAAGCAAAATTGAAGACTTTTCCAAGTCATTTCAGCTACATGGAAAAGCCGAGAAAATAAAGGAAACGTAGACATGAACAAGAAGAAGAGAGTATTATAGTGCAAAAGATAGTACTTGAAGTTAAGAAGACTGAAATCAACTCAGAAAGAAGGCAAAGCCAACGATGCATTTCTTCAGGGGAAGTTAAAGGAAGCTTAACAAGAATTCCCCATAAATCCTTTTTAAAAACAGTATATTGGCGGTGAATATTAACTTTTCATTTTGCTAACTTCTATACTAGTTTAAAAGTTTTGCTAATATTGGCCTCTGAACATTACTTTCAAATGTCCTTATTTTGTTTCAAATTTTACTCATTTATTATTCTAGAGAAACTACCTCCCCTTTAAGAAATGACTCCCTTAGGATCTGAGAAGTACTTAGGACTATTTAATTCTTAACTCTGATTATGAGCACAATGCTTTGACCATATAGATAGTTTAGACACATCTTATATCATCAGAATAAGAGATGTCATAGTAAATAAATAACTCAACTAATGTTCAAGACACTCGAATGACATTCATTTCGTGAGGTCAGATCGAGCGAACTAAAGTATAGAATCAACAACTATGATCCTGTCAGAAAAAGGTGCTCTGGTAAGTTCATTTTTCTTTCTCTATTATCTGAACACTCTATACACCAGAAGTTATCATCCTTCTATCTGCTTCGACCTTAACCATGGCCAGTAGACAAGTTCAAATTGATTAAGAATCATAGTTCAAAATTTCATAATATCGTGATTTTTCTAAAAAGCTCTAAGTTAAAAAAAAATTGTCTCTTCCTGTTTGTATATCCTCAAGAGTTGATACAGTTTCATGAAAGTGCAAAGATTTCATTTGGAAATCATATATAGGCTATCATTCACTTTGTTGATGTTATTATCAACCCTACCATGATAAACTACAGGGCAAAAAATTGGGCAAAATATAATCGTTGCTTACCTAAAATCAGGGCAAAAAACAGGGCAAAACGAACTGAATTAAGAAAACACTGGAAGAGGAAACGCAGGGGTGGCGCTGGCTGGAAGCAAGAAAAACGCAGGGGGCTTTGAATCCGCCGGAGTGTCACTGAAACAACCGGAAGACAAGGCAGGAGGGGGTCGCCGGAGTCCTAGGATGGATCTGGTCGCAGAAACGGCGGCCGGCGGAGCTTCCCTGGAGGCTTCGTCGAAGTGGCTTCAGGCGGCGCTGCAGTGAGGAAACCGGGACAGAGAGAGGTGGCAGCGACGTGAGCGTTCCGCCGGGAAGAACGATCGCTGGGGGCTTCCGTGAGAGAGGAGATCGGGGAGGAGCTGCGGTTTTGCCAGTTGCGGGGAAGAGAGGAGACCCGCTAGACTGAAAATAGCTATTTCAGTCCTGAACGGATGGGGGCAAAACTGGAATCGCCTAACTTCAGTCCGATTCAGTCGGACTGAAGTGAGGCCCGATCGCCCCCCCCCCCCCCCCCCCCCCCCCCCCCCCCCACACACACACACACACACAAATTAGTGGGGATGATGGGTGTCTGGTTAATTGCAAATCGATTTTCCTAAAAATTATACAATGTCCCATCAATTAATTAATCAACTTTTATAAAATTGATTAGTTTAATGACAACTTCTCGAAAATACCGGTTATGTGTCTAATGACAAACTTCTTTAAATTGACCGCTGACCTGTCTAATGACAGCCTACTATAGTAGGTGTAAGAGTTTCACTATTTTTTTTGATTTTAATAGATCTTCATCATTATTTTTAGTTTTGAGATATTATAATTACTTGAATGAATATTATATTTTAATTTTTTTGAAATAAATTGCAATATATGTCAGGTTATTAAAATATAAAAATGAGAACATAATTGACATTTTTGAATGTTTCACCGAAGACAATTTTTCTTTTTTAATATTGTAAAGATATGTGCGTGTGCGCGCGGGCGTGTGTGATCAACCAATTTTAAAGGATAATATTATATATAGATCATATTTGAGTATATACAAAAAAAACATTAGTTTTTGGTCCTCTATAAAACTATTTGCAGACCAATTAAATACCTATAAATAATTCATTTTTAGTTTTTGTTGGTCCTCCATAAACCTATTTGCAGTCCAATTAAATACCTATAAATAATTTATTTTCCCTCCCATATTCCGCACGGTTAGCAGAAGCAAGTCGCGAGTCATTTGTTATTTATTTTTGTGCCCTAGTGAAGCAGCCCATAAATTGATTTCTACTGTTCCTCTTTGGCAAAGACCTCGCGCGACCTTGCCAAAGTTCCCTCACTCCGTCGATGACCAAACCAAAGCCTCCTTGCCCGCTCCTATGCTCTTGCCCCTAGATCTAGGTTTCGTCAATTTTAGGTGTCGGATTTGAGATCTGACCTCCAACATTAAAGGGAGCAAAAAAACATTTTAAAAAAGGCAAGATTTTTGTTGATCGGACGGTGGGCCTCGCAGATCGGGCGGCTCGCAATGCACACGAGTACCTTCCTCTGGGTACTCACGTGTACCTAAAATTTTCCCCCGTTTGACACGGTGGCTGCGGTCGCAAATGCATGGGTTAAACCATCATTCCTTAAAGATCACCGAACAAACAACATCCGTTTGAGCATAAAAGTGAATGAAGTTCCTTAGGTGGATGTTAGCGAATGACAATTTAGCTCTCATGTTCATGACCTCCACCACCGTGCCAAATGGAACCTTAGTCGCCTGTGATTTCTAGTTCTCTAAAACATTCAACCTGTGATTTCAAATCCTCCAGCACCCATGCCTTCACTTGAGTTCCATCATTTCCAACATCTAGAGAGCCGACCTCCCTCCATTCCCGCAGATCTACCACCATCCCGACAGTTTACCGAGGCTTCGTTTTGGGGGGTTTATTTTCAGCGGTCAAGCGGTTACGACCGCATGAACTGGACCATAATTAAGGTCTGGCTCATGCGGTCGTAACCGTTTGACCGGTGAAAATAAGTCCCCCCAAACGGAGCCTGAGTTCTAGGAATCGATCCACTCTTTCAAACAAACACTATTTCTACGTATGTCTAAATTTAAAGATTTCGATAACTCACTTTTCTTCCATTGCACTCCCTATCTCCCCCTAAACAAAGGCTAATTGCTACGAGTTATATAGATAAACACAATTTCATACATTCGGTGATTCACTATCTCATATTGGCTCTGTTTGTCATGATGGCGACCGGTCATGATCATGAGGGTTAAATTGTCATTCATTAAGACCCAACTAAGAAAATTCATCTACATTTCATTCATTGCAAAAATGAACTGTAGTTATAAATTACAGTTGTAAAAATAGTTCAAAAAAAGATTTTTTTACAGTTGTATTTTCACCTCAAAATATAGTTATATAAATATTTAAAATAAGCGTAAAAATACATGATCATTATTTCATCACTTATTCAAAAAAAGTAAAATAATATAGGAAAAATTTACATTTTTTGCCATAGAATGGGGAAATTTGCAGTGTACGATATGCGCAAAGGAATAAAAAAAACTAAATGGTGGTGGAGTGGGCCCCAGAATGGGATTCTCTGGCTTTTTAAGCATAAAGTGCGGGGCACCGGAAAAAGACATACCAAACGTCGTTGTTGATGCTTTTTTGCTTATTGTGACACCATTTCCTCCCCTGATGAGCACCTTTGTTCCCTCGTGCGTGACGAGCAGTTCTGTTCGGCCCGGGCACATTTTTGTTCGCCCGGAGTATATTTTGACTTCGTTTGGTGCGATAGTTCCGGTCGTGAACGCGGTGGTCATGAACTAACGTTTGTGAACGCTCAATCTCACCGAAAAAAATTCGCACATTTTATGCTCAAAACTAGTTTATTTACTTGATAGCAATCATAACCTTTGTCTTGCAAATATACATTCTATGATAATAATGTTTTTGATCAAACTCCTTTGTGTGCCCGACTGCCCGGCGAGAATTTATGGCGCACTTCCAGATTCTGCCCCCACAACGCTTTATAATTGCTTTGCATGCGGCACGGCGCAAATGAAAACAATTTTTATGCGGGCCGCCCTCACAAGAAATAATTGTGACGGGAAGGTAGCATCAATAGCGACATTCCATCATTCTCACATCAGCAGTAGAATTAAATAATAAATATCCCCTCGGCCCTCACAAATATCCCCTCCGGCTTCGGGAGAAAAGAAAATTAGTTTGGCTATATTTGGCACGGCGGTAGCATTAATGAACACGGTGATTATTAAAACGTCACGCCAGCTTCATTTGGCACGACTTATTTGCTCCGATGAGTTTGGTCAAAAACACGCCAATGTTATAGAATGCATGTTTGGCAAGACAAAAGTTACGTCGGCTCCCAAGTAAATAAACTAATTTTAAGCATAAAAGGCATGACTTTTTTTAGATGAGGTTGGGCATTCACGAACGATGGTTCATGACCACTACGTTCACGACCACACCACCGCGTCAAATGAAGTCTTAGGCTTTGTTTGGCACGGCTTACTTGCTCTGATGAATTTGATCAAAAATGTTATTATCATAGAATGTATGTTTTGCAAGATTAAGGTTATGACTGCTACCAAGTAAATAATGTAGTTTTGAGCATAAAATGCGTAAATATTTTTAGGTGAGGTCGGTCATGAATGACGGTTCATGACCACCGCGTTCACGATGCCACCACCGCGTTCACGATGCCTTAATTTACCAATTTTCTTCTCAATCCTTCTAAACAAACTATATTACCTATCTGTTTAACGCATGCATTCTCAATCTTAATTTTTACATGTCCAAATCATATTTATTTATTTTCATTTTTTTTGTTACATAGCGCTCCTATTATTCATCTAATATTATTACATCTTACTTATCCTTCAATATTTTAGTTCATATCTTGCATCTTCATTTCTATCACTTTCAACTTAAATGTCATTTTTTTGTTATGTTAAGAACCCATCAATGTAACCAAAGATAAAAATATCACAATCACAAAATTTTATCATAAATTCAACAATCCAATTCAAATTATTACCTAATGCCAGTCTTAAAGCAATCACTCTAAATTCAACCATTGAACCCAGGTCGACAACAATAATAATTTGGACCCTAATAGTTCAACCCAAATCTAAATGGCCATTAAACTTACACTCCTTTGTTCAATCAAAAATGTTGAAATTCCTAAACCGAAAGGTATTTCGGCCTAACATGAATCTCAAAGACAACTAAGTTCCCTTAACCGACATAGCTTCCTAAAATACACTTCATCAAAGTATCAATAAATGCCCCCTAAATGGAAAAAGATATGCTTAGGCTCCGTTTGGGGGGGGGGGGGGGGGGGGACTTATGGGGTTACGATTGCATGAATTGGACCGTAATTAAGGTCCGGTTCATGCGGTCGTAACCGCTTGACCGATGAAAATAAATCCCCTCAAACGGAGCCTTAGTCTATTAAACTCTTTTGCCCCCAAATTTTTTTTCCACTGAATTGCATGGTCAAGCTCATCACAGACTTGAGTTTGTATTTCAACAAATTTTATATGTAAAACTCCGCATAAAGCTCAATATGATTCACCTTTTTTTTTGAAAACAACTCACATGAGGTAACCGGTTGACTGGTGAAAATAAGTCCTCCCAAACAGAACCTTTATGTCGAGTTCAACTCGAACAAAACAAGAAAAAAAAGTAGACCAAACAAATTTATCAATATGTTGTGCATAAAGGGAAATCATGATCTTTCACCTACTCCAGAAATCTTCAACAAGCTACTATGTCTAAACAGTACTATTTTGAAAGCACTCTCCACTATCATTGGACCACCCCCTTCAAATTCATTACCTATGGACGTAATGCTACAATCCCCAATAGCAGTCATCCTCACCCGCGCATGAACATAGTTATCCGTAGGCCAAATTCGAATCCCAAACCAACAGAACGCCCGCCTAGACCTCACATGAACATTACACGCACACGCAATCACATGACTCACTTTGCGCAATGACCATATGAGCGCCGCTGGCGAGGTATAACTCACCACTGGCAAAGCATCATCATATCCTCTTGCTTGCTCTACCAATATCCTCTATCAAATGTTCCCACAAGTCTATTAGTTTTAACCTGCTAACTCTGTGATATCTAATGCCCTATAAAGAAACATACTTAACAACAACAATTTGCTTGAGATTTTTTTTTAAAGAACAAAATCCTCTTTTTTAGAATATAGTCTCTTTTTTATTACAAGATAACTCCCCAAAGTCCAAAAATATATTGGCATTTAAATTGGCCCTGCCCATTAGCCTAATCATTAGTGTCAAAGATGAATTTGTTGAAGCTTCTTGACACTAAGGCTTGGTTATTGCGTCCGGATTTGCAAAACGCCGACGTCTAACCATAGTCCGGCGTCCCTCATCCTCATGCCCACAAATATGCAGCAAAACACCGACGTCCGACCTTAGTTTGGCACGGAAGTGGTGATTGTAAACGTGATGGATACGGGCCATAGTTCGCGAACACTCGACCTCACCTATCGAACACATTCCATTTTTATGTTTAAAATTATTCTTTTTCTTGGCGACGATTATAGCCATTGTTATGTCAAACACATACAAGCGGAGCCTAATTGCATCATGTACTATCCTAATAAAAAATGACGGGGTAAAACAAATGTGGACGGATGTTAGCGGGTTAAATACTTATTATATTGCAAAATAAAATAAACTTAAAAGCAATAATGCATAAATTAAAAAAGTTAGGTAGGGCTCGGAGCATGTTAAATATTCGTTAAAAATAATAAATAAAAATAGAATAAAAACCCCAAAATCTCGGAGTAAATAAAAAAAAACACTTTTAGGGATTAATATTGATACAGAAAAAGGATTTATAGTTGGGGGAATTAATTAATTAATTGGCTATTATACCGGCAAGAACGTCACTCCTACCTCTCGCATAAATGGTGTAAACAAGGCGGATTGCATCCAGCCATCCATCCAGAGACTCCCACGTGTCAGCAACCTGAATATATCAGAAATAAACATGTTTAATATATTTGCACTGAAGAATAATTAAAAAAAAACGTAAAATTTAATTTTCATTTTCAAGTAGAATAAAAGAAAGTAGATTCTTAAGTGCAAACCTATTTTGAATATATGCTGATCATTTTAATAATTAAAAAATAAAAAATAAAAAATATTATATAATAATAAACTAAAGATAGATAAGGCCCTAAACAAATCAAAAAATAAATAAAACTTCTCAGAAAGTAATGATTTTTTTGGAATTATTCTCCTCATCTCTTGAAACAGTTCAGCAATTGGAGCCAAAGAACTCATGTAATTTTTGTTCAAAGTTGTATAACTCAAAAACTTTCATTATCAAAATCTCTATCAATTATTCACCAAAACTTTCAATGAAGGTGCCTATCTTGTGTGTTTTTTTGGCCACGAGTCTACTGCCGCTTTCGGATTCGAATTTTGTTGAGCGGAATAAAAGTTATGACCCTTAGAAGTTCAGCTATTTGAATGAATTGATTTTGGTTCACAAGTAACAAATAGATCTGCAGTTATAATATTTCGGTCTGCATTTAAAATAGGTCTGTACATATCTAAAATAGAATTGCACGTAACAATCACCTAGAAAAAAGAGAAGGCAGGAGAATGCGGGCATAAAGATTTCTATAAGCAGCTGCTGGATCAAGTGGAACAGGTAGAGAGGAAAAACAGAGAGCAATTCCTAAATAATTGAGTCTCATGTTTTTGTTACTGAAGTGTAAATGGAATAACCTCAGCAGTACTAGAGCCAAGCCAAAGGGAACCAAATAGACTCATCAATCACAGGTAGGGATAACTTAGTGCCGTGTTTTGTCATGAGCATGATCTACCGCGCGGATCCTCGGAGATGAGAATTTATTGTCAGTTGGTTTGGCGAGCGCTTCTGGCATGCCAGATGGTTTTTGAGCGGGACCTGGCTGTGAAAGCGACACTCCTAATTGCACAGACGCGTTTTCATTTTGGTCCATCTCTTCGTATGTGCTTGTTTATTAAATCGTGGTTTATACGAGATGCCGTAGGGTCGGATCTAGCGGGTGTGTAGGTTTCCTACGGAAATGTCTATATGAATTACAAAATTAAAAGACGACTATGCTTGCAACAAGAGAAGTTTACTAACAGAATCACAATCACAGCAGGAGGCAGAGTAAATTGGGGAATCATGAACTTATTTTAGTGAAAAAAATTAGTTAAAGGATTGATGAGCACCACAACAGACAACAGTGGAAACTAAGCATTTGCAAACAAAACAAAACAAAAAGATAGTATAATGATTTTAGCTGAATGACTTTGAGATGCACAAAACAAAATAAATTTTCTGTGATAAATTTTGATGCATGATATTTTAGCCCAATGATTTCATGTTCCGTAGAGAAATTGGAAGTAAAATCATTTTTTTTGTTAAAAAATTTTTTTCATCTATTTTGCTCCCAAAAATTCACTTCTTTTTTTGCATATAGAAATTAACTGCAAAAAGAAATAATAAGTAATAGTCTGATATCTAAAAAAGGAGCTAGGAAGACATGCCTCATAAATGGAAAGCAGATACCTTGCTTAGAGAAGACCTGTTCTATTTTCTAAATCCCTTTGGATTTAACATTTTTATAGTAAGAGTAAACACAGCTTTTTTTGAGGGGGAGAACATAAGCAGATCTGATGCAGATAACTATGTTTCAAAAATAATTTACAGTACAATCAAGGTTTACTTGAAGAAAAAGTTTATTTTAAATCAGGTTCTTGAGATTTGAGAACACCTCAAAACTGGCAGCTACAACTAGATCTCATACTAACCAGCATAATCTTGATTAAGAATGTCATCAATTTCGCATCCATCCTGCATTTAAACTGGTATTGCAAGCAAAAAAGACTGTTTTTATGTGATGATCTAAAAATGGCCGTGTAAGCGTTGGCAGGAAGGAGACGAGGAGAGGGGCGGGGTGCCACCAAAGTTTATGTGGATTGTTGCGGCACTTTCCACGAGCATGTGAAGCTTCTCCAATGGCGGAATGCTTCAAGGCGGGAGCTGGAAGCTTGAAACAGCGACAAAGGTAGGGAAATTTTGGGTTTCTTCCATCCCCCTATTATGAATCCGAAGAAAACAAATACCAGACAGCTAATCTGTCAGCCGGATACAGAAAAATAACAGTCTGACAAAACTATAAGCAGCCTACATAGCAGGCTATACGAAGCCTACAGCTTAGTTTTGGGCACGCGGCCAGGTATGCCCTCACATGGTTCCGCCGTCCCTGTTCCCTGTGATGTAGCTGGGGGATTGGGAGGGGTCGGTGAACTGCTGGAGAAAGTCTCTGAGGAGATTGGAGGCTGCTGTATGGGTTTTGGAACAGGACGGGGAGCAGTAGAGAATTCGTCGAGCAACAGGGGGATGCCGGGGAGCAAGGTAGCGATTTGGTTGGGCAGGGAATGGGATAACCGTTTGTTAATGGGATGTCACCGATTGCAGGTTGCACTCAGCAGTGAGATAAGGTAGGTATGCCGTGGGTTGGAGAATTACGTCTATATAGAGAGAAGTACATGTCGTGGGTAAGCCATGAGGAAGGTGGCTATCCGAAGTCATCAAATGTATGGGTACTTTGATGGAACCATCATTCAGTTGCCTAGTACCGATTCTTCATGGAGGAAATGAGACTCTGACAACTCACTGGGGGTCTCTTGGTTATTCCAATTAATGTCTCATATAGTCTACCAAATCTACATGCTTATGGATTCCACCTTTGAGATATGGACTTGGGCCCGGGGGGCCTACTATTGGATTGAAAGTTCTATAAAGGTTATGATCTTACACAAATTCTAGATCTGAAACAAGGTTGCACAAATGTCTCTACTAAGAGCTTGACTATTTTGAAGATTTCACTCCATCGTGCACTATTGACGCCCTTGCGTTAAAGAAAAAGGAGGATCACAACTATGTTAATTTCTTCCTCATGGGACTAAACATGGACTTGGACACAATACACAAACATGTATTGCATCGTCACCCTCCTCCCTCCTTTCAAAAAGAATCCAACATGGTCTTTAGAGACTAGGACCGACGATGTTCTCTTATTTCAGATAGGATGACAAATTGACGCAGGACGAATCTATAGGAGGCAGGAAATGCGGTGACCTAACCCTACATGTTATGCAAAAGTCCGACCGTTAGATCACAATTTGATAATAAACAATATAATCCCACACAGTTAATTCAAGACAAGGCAAAATAATTTAATTAAGCGAGGCAAGTTTAGACTTTCCTCCGCGTGGAGGGCCAAAGCAAGAGCGCGCGACGAATAAACCCTGCAAATCACAATATTTTTCTAACAAACTACTACCATACGAGATATCCAAACAAATATGATGTCCAATCCGATAAATAAATGCTGAAAAATAATAATCCAATACAACAATACTCACTAAATAATGGGCTAACCAAGGCAATGAAGATTCCAGAGCCGGATGAGTAGAGTGACGATCAAATGTGGAACCGGAGGCGTAACGATGATGGCGGTGGCTGTCCTCGGCGGAAAGTGTGGAGATCGGGACGGAAATGGATAGATCCAGACACTAGGAGGGAAATCCGGGCAAGGGATAAAATGGATCCGGTGTTTGGTGGCGGATCCGTGCTAAGGGGTGACAAACGGGTGAAGGGGAGAGCGGATCGGGGGCTGAAATTTTCAGATCTGAACTGATCTAGAAATTGGGGCTGTTTGGAGGCGGTTCCACGAAGGAGAATGGTGGCGAGGGTGCGGTTTGGGTTGTGGAAGAAAGGGGGTTGGGGGGGTTGGGCGGTGGTTGGCTGGAAGGCTACTCGAGTGGTGGTGGGCTGCTGGAAGGGAGGGAAGGCTGACGACGGGGACTTCCTGGAGGATTTCAGGCCCCTGTTTCACGGGAGAGGAACTATAGGAGAGGAATAGTGAATTTCATTATTCAACAGTAGCAGTGATAGGAAAATAGAAATTTCTGGACAGCAGGGCAGTAGGCTGTTTGGGGGCTGTAGGGGCTGCGGGAGGGAGTTTGGCAGGGGAAAAAGAGGGCTAGGGTTAGGGGATACCTTGGGGAGGAAGATAGGCACCTAGGAGTCGTCACCTAGGGTTCCACCGAGTCAGCACTGTGGGATGATCGGGGGAATCCGGTAATTGTCTTCTCCAAATTCTGCAATGACTTCAACTAGCCCACAAACCATCTATTTATAATAAAAGGAGGATCAGAGCATCCCACAATCGACGTCTATGATTGGCCGAAAGTGGGGCCACCTAAATACATCAAAATAAATGCAAAATACTGAAATAATATATCAAATCGATTCACGACGCGAATTCGAACACATCTGCGGAGTCCGATCGTCGATCCGGGCACACATATATGGAAAGTCGCCAAATCAGCCTTGAATGGACCCAAAACTGGTCCTCCACTGCAAGTCCCCGTCTATGCTCCACATCAATCTCCCCGGCTTGAAAGAATTCATCTCCCGATGAATTAGGATCGGAATTCTCTCGCTGTATGCCAGGTAAAACTCGTAGAGGTCTACCAGAGGTCATCCAAGTGTCGTCGATGGAAGAGTGCCCTCGCTAATCGACTTCCCCCGACTGAGAAGCTATCATCTCCGGTAAATGGAGACTGCTGTACTGAAGTCGAAGTCCTGGGGCGAATCGATCAAGCTCTACTGCAAGTACCCAGGCGTCATCAACGTCTGTAGTAGAAATGTACCGGCGGCGTCTGACCTCCGTGATGCTCTCAAAGCTCAACTCACGAGTGGTGGATCGCGATGCAATCGGCGATGCCGACGGTAGAACCAAAGAAGACGAGTCCCGAGGTGGGTGGGTGTCAGAAGTGGGTGAGTAGTGGTGGCCATCATACGTGGGTGGGCTATGGGGGTGGCAAGGCAACAAAAATGAAGGTGTGGGCGGCTAGAAGTCCCACTGCTTGGGTTCACACACTCGTCAGACTCGAAGTACGGCGTCATATCTTCAACACTAAATACAAGGTGGACACCCATACTTGCGGGGGTATCAAGATCGTAGATGTTTGCTTCGATCCGTCTCATGATTATATAAGGATCCATTTGTCTGACGCTCAATCTTTTAGCAAGCCTCACACGAAGCCTCACAACGCAGATTCTCACCATCATCTGCTCGCCTTCATGAAGTACCTATACTTGCCAATGAACAACAGCATGTGTCTTATAAAATTTATTATCATTATGGATTATTTGTCGGACCGACTCATGACACTCATGCAAACGATGAACAAGCAACACTAGACTCATGCAAATAATGCAAATGACACATGACCGACACAACATGCTTTCTATTGGAAAATCTAATAATGACCCGAAAACTTATCAAAGGAGGTGGCCTATCAGGAGGCTCTCTCGGTGGTGTAGAAAAACTCATCTCGTGTGTGCCGAGTACTGAGGTGACCGTATGAAACATCTACACTCAAGGGAGAGCTCATGAAAAGCAAAATGTCTCTCAGGGAGTGTAACACATTAGGGGGCTCACCAGGAGGTGTGTACGAAAAGTCATCGCGAATGAGACGACCACCTAAGTGAAAATCGTGTATATTGACTAGAAGACGTGACACTATGGTGTTGTGAGTATCCTTGAAAATAAAGAACTCGTCTGGTGGGTTAGCAGGTGGTGCATCCCAAAACTCATTGAGAGTGCGATGTGTCAGCAGGCGGTGCCATAAATATTGGATGCTCTACACAATATCCATTCCCTGGGGCGCAGTCAGGGGCGATAATGAAAGAGGCGCCCATAAATCGATACTCATACATGAGGGGGCTTGCCTGAATCTCATCCTCACCAGGATGTGGCGGATCATCAAGAGGTTCAACTGGGGGCTCGTCATGGAACTCGTCACTAGGGTCAAGGTCCTCCAGATGAGTACCATCATAAGGTTTAGTGTCCCCATGAATGGGTGACATAGCCACTACGAGATCAACACCAGGCTCTGGGCTCTAGGTCGTGATGTGACTCAGGGCAATGATAACGGGAGAGCGACATAGACCTACACTCAAGAATGGGTCAGTGGGTGTGGTGTCAAGAATTGGATTTGTGGTGGGAGTGCTAACTAACCCGATGCATGACATAAGAAGAGGTGTGGGTGAGGGACACAATACTGCAGACTCAATAGGTCACTCGGGCTCACTCTCAATCAGGGTTACAGGAGATGGGTCAGAGACAAGAGATAGGTCACTCACTGGGCTAAGCACCTCATTGGGGTGAGAGGAATCCGCATCAGGTATCACTTCTGTCATGGATGACAGGACAGTGGGTTGTTTGGGGGTTGTAGGGCTGCGGGAGGGAGTTTGGCCGGGGGAAAAGAGGGCTAGGGTTAGGAGATATCTTGGAGAGGAAGATAGGCACCTAGGAGTCTCCACCTAGGGTTCCACGGAGTCGACACCGCGGGATGATCGCGAGAATCCGGGAATTGTCTTCTCCAAATTCTGCAATGACTTCAACCAGCCTACAAACCATCTATTTATAATAAAAGGAGGATAAGGGCATCCCACCATCGATGACTATGATTGGCTGAAGGTGGGGCCACCTAAATAAATCAAAATAAAATGCAAAATAGTAAAATAATATATCAAATCGATTCGCAACACGAATCTGGACACATCTGCAGAGTCTGATCGTCGATCCGGGCACGCCATATATGGAAAGTCGCCAAATCAGCCCCGAACGGGCCCAAAACTCGTCCTCCACTGCAAGTCCCAGCCTATGCTCCATATCACAAATAGTTCCCCGTTTGTAGGAATTAGGCTAGGAATGTCTATTTCAGGCATGATTATAAATATCAAATGTCGGCGACATGTCAGATTGAGTTTTAAATTGTCAGATGTCGAAGACATGTCAAGAATATTTTAAAACATTGAATTTCAACATCTTATATAAAGAAGGTATACTTATATATTCTAATTGTAATAAATTAGCATATAAAGTAGACAATTAATGAGTAGTGTATACCAAACAAAAGTCGAAAAATATCCAATAATAATAATAATAATACACTATAACTATTATAGATAAATATGTAAAAAAAAATAAAACAAAACAATTGTGAAATATATTTAAAATTATATAATAATTTTATTTAGAAAATAATAAGTTTATAACAAGAAAAGAAAATTTACAAGTAAAATTTACTTTATTGATAATAAATCTTCTTATACTTAATAAATTTAATCGATAAGGTGAGAATGTTTTAATATCATGTTTGATATAAACAACAAATGTATAATATGAAATGATTATACAAACTTGAGACTATAAGAATAACGTCTATGAAAAAGAACAAAACAATAAATTTAATCAATTTAAGCATATATTATGTAATACATAGAGAGAGTTAAGCATGTATAATAAATATGACCTAAAATAAAGTAGCAGATGATATTTTCAAAATTTGTGTCGGTTGATATATTGGCTAAAATAAAAAATGACAACTTTTATTTTACTAAATGAGATAACTTGCTTTTTTCATTAAAATTTGTCGTTTTGCAGCAAACATGTTGGAGGATATTTAAAACATTGAATTCAGTCCCACCTACTCGATTGTGTAATTAATGTGGAAAGAAGGGTCACATCTGGGAGCTTGCTTCCTCACATATCCTCATCTTGCTCCTTTGGGAAAGGGAACTGGTGGTCGTGGCCGTGGAAGCTCAAGAGGATACTAGTGACTCCTCATACCAGTGAAGCTCAAGAGGATACTATTGGTAACATCTAATCCGAAGATTTTTCCACAAAAGAGTTTGATGCTCCGAGGAGTCGTTCGTGCTCCCAAGGAGACTCTTCCAAAAAATTTCTTTGCTACATCAAGTATACCAAGCACAAATTTTGCATCCAAAACCAAGTCTGAATGGATTATTGATTCTGGTGCAATTGATCACATGACAGGAGCATCAATAGGATTTACCTCATACACATCCATTTTGTTGGAACTGCGGTTCGAAATCGCCCCGGTGCTGCGGTACTATTCGAAGCAGAAGGACGTGTTCCCTGCGGGCCTAACTGGCTGCCCCGTGGATCCGCCCGAGGACCGTTGATATAAAGAATAGTTGCGCCGTCTTCTATTAGACCGGTCTTTTGGTCGAGTTGGTAGCGCTAGGTCCTCTCAATTGGTATCAGAGGGGGTCGCGGGTTCGAAACCCCGGGGTCGTTTCCGAGGGGGGATTGTTGGAACTGCGGTTCGAAATCGCCCCGGTGCTGCGGTACTATTCGAAGCAGAAGGACGTGTTCCCTGCGGGCCTAACTGGCTGCCCCGTGGATCCGCCCGAGGACCGTTGATATAAAGAATAGTTGCGCCGTCTTCTATTAGACCGGTCTTTTGGTCGAGTTGGTAGCGCTAGGTCCTCTCACATTTCATGCCGTGATAAAGTTATCACCACCAATGATTCATTTTTCTTTCATTGATGGAAAAAAATAACGTCTCATGTTCCTCTGTCGGGTCCCTTCCATATGTCGGGTCCCTTCCATATGTTTTACATGTTTCTTTTTTTGTAATTAAAAGTCAATTAGACACTTAACCAATTCCTTAAATTGCTCAATAACATTTATTGCGGATAATTAATTTTTTCAAGATATGGAAATTATAATTATTCCTTACCGACCTCCTCCCGCACCACCTTTCCAGCACCAAACCCCAGTCGGTCTCCCGGGACCCTCTCTCCACCTCCTCCTCCAACTCCTCAAGCCCAAGCCTACCCCTTCCACCCGAACACCCCTTCAACAGCTCTAGCCAAACCCGAGCCACAACCACAATCCGTCCAATCTTCTCGTGGAACCACGCATGGCCAAGGGCGATACCACCAACGTCTTCCTCCAACCCTAATCTTGCCTCCCCCATGCATAAACAAATCAAGGTATAAGTGTTAAGTTTTCTTGCTTGAATATGTTGGTTTAAACTACTGTAGTGGTGTAGTGGTTCGTTGGATCTTTTATTCTATTGCACTATATTTATTGTGTGATTTGCGGGACGCATCCGACGCACTTCAATCAAAATCGCGCCTCACTTTGTTGGTTAATCATAGTTATTCCTTATTGTTAAGTCTTGCTTTTGGTTGTGCTAATTATGCTAATAACGTTGCTAAAAGAAAATTATTACTTGCTATTGGATCTTTATTTTGGATTGTTCTCATATTTGCACGCGCACGACATTTAGATCATAGCCTCATTTAAATTACATTTTAACGCATTGTCATTTTAGCCGGTCTATATTACTGCATCAATTGGTATCAGAGCCAGGTTCGAGTCACATTGCATGCTCTGTAGTGGTAGGTTGTTTTGAACCCCGATGTCTGACCAGAACGTCACCGACGATCGGGCCGCTAGTTTGAATTTGGACATGACGGTCGCCGAGTTTGAACGCTTAGTCCTCGAACAATTTGCCACCATTAAGAACGACATCGCTAGGGTCAACACTAGAGTCGACCAGATAGGAGTCCTTAGAGGTCCAACCCTAGAGCCACGTTATGAGGAACCGCTGGAAGATCCACGGGATGCCCCACCCCCTCTAGATCGACGAGTTAAAGAATTCCACGTCGGGACCCCGCACCTCGGAGGCGGAACCCCGAACCTGTATATGATTATCGTCGTGACCCCGCCCCAGCGGGTAACCCACGACCAGCTTATGAGCCTCGTCTGCCACCGGACCGCCGAGGTCGTGGCCCTCTTGCACAACGTGAGTACGATCCGGAGGAGCCGTACGATGACAACGTGGCGCCTGGCCGGGAGAACACCCCGGCTGAGGACGACCTCATTCGGCGCCTCCAAATTGATGCGCCCTCCTTCGATGGTCACCTGGACCCGAAGGCTTTTTGTGACTGGCTTTTGGATATTGATCACTCTTTGACTGGTATGAGATGAATAATGAGCGGCGAGTCCGGTTCGCCAAGATGAAGCTGTTGGGTCAGACAAAAATGTTCTGGATTAGTATGGAGAGGTTGCTAGAGTGAGATGGATACTACCCTGTCACTCGATGAGATGAGATGAAGCAGCGATTCAGAGACAAGTACCTCTCGCGTCATATCGCGATCAGCTCCTCGATCAACTCTGTGTTGCGGAAGAGATCACCTTCCGTTGCCGAGTACATGACACGATTTGATGAGCTGGTAGTATGGAGTGACATTTTGGAGGAGCCTACTGCGACCGCCTCTGGATTTAGAGCGGGACTTAAAGCTGAGATCCGGAGAGAGTTTATTCCTCACTGCATAGAGACGGTCGAGGAGGTGTTCCAACTCGCACTCGAGTATGAGAACTACCTGCGCCTTGCAGGACCGAGGTAGGCCACACGCCGCTCTGACACCCCGACCCGCATCCCCTCAGATGCGAAGGGCAAGGCAATTGTTCAGACCGCTCCTAGACCCGGACCCAACTAGTGTTATCGTTGCTCAGGCAGAGGGCACATTGTTGCTCAGTGTCCTACGAGGAACCTGCTGATTGAGGGCGACGGTGAGGCGAGCGCTGAGGTCAACGACGCCTTAGAGGAAGAGATTACCGCTGAGGTCGAGGACGGTTGGGAGAGCGACGCGGAGAGATCGTTACGGTTGGGATTCGCCTGTCGCTTCCTTCACACCCCCCGTGCTGAGGAGGATTGGAGTCGTAGCTCAATATTCTACACTTATTTTCAGAGTGCGGGCGGTCCCTGCAAGCTCGTCATAGATAAAAGTAGTTGCGTGAATATCGTGGCGTAGAGAGGTTTAGAGAGGATGCAGCTATCTGCCGAGCCCCATCCGATCCTTACCGTCTCCACTGGGTGGACAAGTTGGCCATCCAGGTCAAGCAGAGGTGCCTTGTGTCGATCCTCCTAGCGTCCGTTGAGGACAAGGTTTGGTGCGACGTCATGCTGATGGACGTTGCGCACGTCCTTTTGGGTCGTCCTTGGCTATACGATCACGACGCCACGTGTTATGTCCGTTCCAACACGCGTGTCTTCTTTGGCAAGGGACGGAAGATCACCCTCACTCCGACCCAACCAAGGGATCCCCCCAAGGGCCAGGTTGAGTCATCCATTAGTGTCGGGTCAACTAGGCCTTTGCACATCTTGAGGAAGGGCGATTTTCTCCGCGAGAGCTTAGACTCCATTACTTATTCCCCACTGGCCCTGGGCAGACATCAGTTTAGATTTCATACTTGGACTCCCCTACACACCACGTAAGTTCGATTCGATCTTCGTTGTCGTGGACCGCTTATCGAAGATGACCCACTTTATTCTTTGCCATAGGACGTACGATGCTCCCCACGTGGCGGCCCTGTTCTTCAAGGGGAGGTATCCAAGTACCACGGGTCGCCTACTTCTATCATCTCCGACTGCAATGTCCGCTTTATGAGTTATTTTTGGAAGACATTGTGGAAGAAGACCGGTACGATGCGGAAATTCTCCACCGCCTATCACCCACAGACGAATGGACAGACGAAGGTTGGCAACCATAGCCTTGGGACCCTGTTATGTTATCTCATTCGGGATAGTCCGACCACCTGGGATACAGTCCTGCCTATCACGGAGTTTGCATTCAATAGTTCGGTCAATAAGACCACAGGTCTGAGTCCATTTCATGTCATATTAGATTACGACCCTAGTAAACCCGTTTGTTGAAACCAGAAATCGGTGTCTTGTGCAGTTCGGGGTCCCAAAAAGGGGTGTGACCTCACACTTCCTTCCCTCGAGCTAGCGCACCAGACCAAAGACTTAGAAACCCGGAAATAGAACCGATGACTCAGCGAGGAGGTCTCATCACACACCCAAAAGATCTAAGAGTGCTTCCCCTCCCAAGCCAATGCTGAGCTTGGGCACCCTGGAGAATACTCTAGGCTCGCTAAGAAAAGCCCGAGGAATAAGAAATTAAGAGAATCCCTCTCTCCAAAGGTGCCCCTCGGGTCTATTTATAGGTTTTCAGGATTGGTCTGCCAACAACGTAACTCCGTTGTTCAGAACTACTATACGTAGGCAATGTAGCCCAACTGGGTCTGCCAACAACGTAACTCCGTTGTCGAAAAAAGGTTATTTGCAGGCCCCCAGGGACATCCAGGTAATTTCATGTAACACCTCCCCTGTAAAGACCATATAATATGGGTCCGGCCGGGGCCCCACAACATACGGACACCACAGCTTTAGTATTAAAAGGATATGAAACTACCCAAACTCAAAACTCCAGACATACACAGCGGAAACATAAAACTAAAAGACAGAAGTTATCCACTAACAATAGAGTATCAAAATGGCTTTAAGGCCTTACACAATATAAGTCCAAACATATAAAAGTGCCAAGCACCCCTAAGCTACCTCGGCATGCAAGCCGGACATGATCAAACAAAATCAACAAAACAAGGAAAAGAAACTAGCCAAGCACATCAACACTTCATGAGGCTTAGGGCTTTTCGCCCGGCGCGCTAGCTCCTGCATGCGATCCTTGCCCTGAAAAGATTTGAAGTAACGTGGGTCAGCAAAGGCTGACCTCTACTGTGTAACAAACACATCTCCTCCCGGCCGTCCCTAACGGACCCCGGGGTACCACTCCACCTGCAAGTTAACACTTCGTATACCAAAAGAGCATATATATTAAAGCGGTAAAACAGGCTTGGATGTCTCAAACAGCATACACGTTCTCTATGTTTTGAACAAAGTAAAAGGGGCCTACTATGCAACATGAATGCAACCCGGGTTTCACCCAAGGCACCCTAGCTCGTATGCATCTAGCACAACATCAATCATTGGGTACTTCCGTTTCCCCATTGGCTTAAAGCCGCAAACAAAAGGGAGACACCATGTCCCCAACGGCACACAGGCCGTCACACGGAACCTTGCAATGGCCCCACCCGCACATGGGTCTTAAACCCCAGGCTTGCCCGCATAATCTGACGTCGCACGTCAGGGTTCCGTCTCACACTGACCGATTCTAAGAAGCCTCGCTGGACCCCACCCGCTCATGGCCACATTGCCCGGGCTTGCCCTCTGCTCGGCATTCTCGTCAGTCTTACACAAGGGCTAGTCTCGCCGGGACACTTTCCCCACATGACTTGCGCGTCACGGGATAGCCAGCCGACCACGGAGACATAGCCGCGCCTTAGCACAGCACAAACAAAGGTTTCCCCACCCCAATTGCCACTCGCACCGCGTCTTTCCCGTGCTCCAAGGAAACCATCTACCGCACAAAGCGGAGCTAACCTCGTCCGGTTCCGACTACGAGTACTCACTCAAATACAATGGGGAAAACGCATACACACAACGGCGTATTGCCGCAACGGATTTTCTACCGAAGTTCGCTATGCAACATCACCGGGTCGGACTATCGGTCGCGACCACGGCTTCACCCACAATGCCTAATCCGCTAACGGAGCGGATCTCTAATGCAAAGCATGCCGGGATGAGCATTCTCAACCCGGAGGTCCTCTTGAACCTAGGCTACACGGATCCCTCTCATTTGAGAGATCCGGTGCTCAAAATACGAAAGGAAGGGGATGCTATTCATGCATCCTAAATCCTAAAAACCGAGAGGAGAAGTGTCGTTACCTTCCGTCCCCTCTTCCTAGCCATGGAGAAGATTTGCTCGGATGAACACCACCGCAACGCTCCCACCTTCGCGGATCTGAACTCCGCTCGCGAAACGGACCTCCGAAGCTTCGCCGACGGCCGGAACTTGGCCTCCTTGCTCTCCCTTCTCTCTAGAACTTAGAGAGATAAAAGGAAGTGGGGAATGAGGGTTTGGAACCCTATTCCCGGCCTTAAGCCACCCAGGGAGGCTCCCCACCGTTGGATCTTCCAAAGAAAAGAACGAACGGCCACGATCGGAACTCACATTAGAAAATCTGGGCCGAACACGGGTTGCAACACGGCCGTGTGCATGGCCGTGTTAGCCATTCGCCGTCTCGATCGATTCGAAAACCAGCTGACACGGCCTTCGACACGGCCTTCGACACGGCCGTGTCTCGCTCCACACGGCCGTGTCGTGACCCGTGTCACGGCACCCGTTTTCAACATTTTCAGTCAGAGAAGTACACGGCCTCTGACACGGCCTTCGACACGCCCGTGTCACCTGGGACACGGCCGTGTCCGGACCCGTGTCATACCCCGTGTGCCAAACCTCAGGAAATTTCGAAACGACCCAGGCTACACGGCCTGGGACACGGCCGTGTGCCTGGCCGTGTTCCATACTCGACGATCGTCGGCCTTAACATGGTCGACCACACGGCCGACACGGCCTCTGACATGGCCGTGTCGGGACCCGTGTCACCTGCTAAAAAAAAGTAAAAAAAACTGTTTTGGCCAAAAGCGATCCTCGTCGCTCCTACAACATTTTGGGGCGTTATAATTCTCCCCCCCTTAAAAGAATTTCGTCCCGAAATTTAAAACATGGAAAGAACACAAATTCTAAACGATACCTGAGGAGAAAAGCTCGGGGTACTCCTCCAGCATGGCCTGCTCTCGCTCCCATGAGAGCTCCTCGCAGCCACAGTTGTCCCAACGGACCTTTACGAGTCGGACCTCCTTGTTCCGCAGTTGCCGAACCTCCGAATCTTCTATCCCAACGGGACGTACTCGCGTCCTCAAGTCTTCCTCTACCGGCACCGCCGCCGGTTCAATCACCACGCTGGCCTCTAACAAGGCTTTCCTCAGGACGGAGACGTGAAAAACGTCATGCAATCCACTTAGCTCCGTGGACAACGCCAACCGGTACGCTGCCTCTCCCACTCGCTCGATGACCTTGAATGGTCCCAAAAATCTCGGACTCAGCTTCTTGAGTCGGCGAATTCGTGAAACGCCTTTGAACGGCTTGATCTTAAGATACACCCAGTCGCCCACCGCGAATTCCACATGTCTGTGGCGAGCATTGAAATACTTCGACTGCCGATCTTGAGCCACCTTCATGCGCTCTTGGATGGTCCTCACTAGCTCACTAGCATCGGCTACCACTTCTTTCCCCAAAAGCTTTGTGTCTCCCGCCTCTGTCCAAGACATCGGTGTTCGACACCGCCTCCCATAAAGAGCTTCATATGGCGCCATCTTGATACTAGCTTGGTAGCTATTGTTATACGCAAACTCCACCATGAAGAGGTGATCCTCCCACTTCTTGCCGAAGTCGAGAGTACACATCGTTAGCATGTCTTCCAAAGTACGGTTCGTTCTCTCAGTTTTCCCATCGGTTTGAGGATGAAAAGCCGTACTGAACTTGAGTTTTGTGCCCAAGCTCTTCTGCACCAACCGCCAATCCTTAGACGTGAAACGTCCATCCCGGTCGCTGACTATACTCTTCGGAATCCCATGGAGTCGTACAATATTGCGGACGTACAACTCCACCAACTTTTCCACACCGTCCTCCTTCCGGTTTGGGATGAAGTGTGCCACTTTGGTCAAGCGGTCCACAATCACCCAAATGACATCATTACCCTGCTGCGATCTAGGCAACCCATGCACGAAATCCATGGAGATGTCATCAAATTTCCATTCGGGGATTGGAAGAGGCTTCAAGAACCCGCCCGGCTTCTGACACTCGGCCTTCACCAAGGCACAAGTTTGGCACCGACTCACACACAAAGCTACGTCCCGCTTCATCCCAGGCCACCAATAGGACTTCTTCAAGTCCAAGTACATCTTTGTACTACCCGGGTGAATGGAGTACTTGGTGAAGTGGGCCTCAAACATCAACTCCTCGCGGAGCTTGCCGAACTGCGGTACACAAATCCTTCTGCCCTTCCTCAGAACCCCATCAACCATCTCCCAGGCGCTACCCTCGCCCTTAAGAGCTTCCTCCACGAAGGGTTGGAACTCCTCATCCACACGGGTCGCTTCCCGAATACGATCGCATAAGTCATTCTGCATCTCAATCCAGTTTAGCCGAGCCACGCTGGACTCGCCTCTTGCCACACATTCCAAACCAAGGGTCTCCCAGTCCCGCCTTAACCGCTCATCGTGAGCTTCAATCCAACTTCCTTGCCCCGAGTATTTCCTACTCAAAGCATCCGCCACCACATTGGCTTTTCCTGGCGTGTACTGAATCGCCACCTCGTAGTCCCCAAGAAACTCGACCCACCTGCGCTGCCGCATATTTAGGTCCTTCTGATCCAGGAGATACTTCAGGCTCTTGTGGTCCGTGAAGATCTCCACCTTCGCACCATAAACGTAGTGCCTCCACAACTTCAAAGCAAAAATTACCGCCGCCAATTCCAGATCATGGACGGGGTAATTTCTCTCATGAGGCTTCAGCTGCCTCGACCCAAAAGCTATCACACTGCCATGCTGCACCAACACGCACCCTAAACCGCATCCGGATGCGTCGCTGAAAATCTGAAATCCTTCGGTCCCCTTTGGTAGACTTAGGATCGGTGCCATCATCAGCCTTTCCTTCAGGGTTTTAAACGCCTGACTGCACTCTTGAGTCCACACGAACTTCTGATCCTTGCGAGTTAGCGAAGTGAGGGGTAGAGCTATCCGCGAAAAGTTTTCCACAAACCTTCGGTAGTACCCGGCTAGTCCAAGAAAGCTCCGGACTTCCGCCACAGTCCTCAAAACAGGCCAATCTCTGATGGCTTCCACTTTCGTTGGATCTACCACCACCCCATCCCCACTAATCACGTGGCCTAAAAACGCCACCTTCTCCAACCAAAACTCGCACTTGGAGAACTTCGCATAAAGCTGGTTCTCTCTCAATACTCGCAACACTGTCCTCAAGTGTACCTCGTGCTCCGCTTCCGACTTGGAATACACCAAAATGTCATCAATAAAAACGACGACGAACCTGTCCAAGTATTCGCGAAACACTCGGTTCATCAAGTCCATGAACACGGACGGCGCGTTCGTCAACCCGAACGGCATCACCGAGAACTCAAAATGACCATACCTCGTACCAAACGCTGTCTTGGGTATGTCTTCGTCACGAATCCGCAACTGATAATATCCGGACTTCAGGTCCAACTTGGAGTACACCACCGACCCCACCAACTGGTCGAAGAGATCGTCTATCCGGGGAATCGGATACTTATTCTTGATTGCCAATTTGTTCAACTCTCGGTAGTCTATGCACAAACGCATACTACCATCCTTTTTCTTTACGAATAACACCGGCGCACTCCACGGTGAAGAGCTAGGTCTGATATACCCTTGCTCCAAAAGCTCCTGCAACTGAACCTTGAGCTCGGCCAACTCCTTTGGTGTCATCCTAAATGGTGGACGCGACACCGGTCTAGCCTCGGGCACTAACTCGATGGAGAAATCAATCTCCCGCCGAGGAGGTGCTCCCGGTAGCTCCTCGGGAAAAACATCTCCAAACTCCGCCACCACGGGCACTTCCCCAAGAGACAGCCTGGAAAGGCTAACCTCCAACAACGCTACTAGAGCTACACCTCCCTGGTTAACAGCTCGCACTAGTTGAAGTGCCGAAACTAGGGAACAGGCCACTCCAAGCAGGCCCTCAAACTTGACTTCTGCTTGCCCCACGCTCCTCAGGGTTACCACCTTGGACAAACAGTCAAATACTGGCACGCTGCTCCGCTAGCCAGTCCATCCCCAAGATCACGTCGAACTCGGACAATGGCAAGATCGCCGCTACCAACACGAAGTCGACCCCCTCAAGACTCCAACAAATCCGGCCTCTAGCCCTGGTAGTCATAGATGACCCATTGAGCATGCGCACCTTCAACTCTGAGTCCGTTGAGAAGGACTCAACTCCAATCCTCCGGATGAAACTTTCCGCAAGGAAGGAGTGCGACGCTCCCGTATCGAAAAGTACCCTAGCGGGGTACCCTGATACCACTACAAAGCCTACACACATGCAACAAACATAAAAAGGCTTGAAAGGAAGAAATCTAAGGTGCAGGTTGAATTCTCGTACCTGTCACCACATCGGGTTGACGGATTGCTTCCTGCTGCCCCAGGTTGTAGGCCCTTGGCTGCACCGGTTGAAACCGGGAAGCACTCGACTCCGCCATCTTCCCTTTCTCTGCGGCACTGGGGCCGGAGCGCACAGTCTGCTCCTGCCTTGGCTCTTGCTCAGCGCCCCCTTGGGTACAAAATCTTGCTATGTGGCCTGCCTTGCCACAACTGTAACACGTCTGCGGTCCCTTAGAGCGTGACCCTCCGGACGTCCAATTACTTTTCTCGCCCGACTTAAACGGGGAAGGCTTCTTCTTCCATCGGCTCCCTTCCGCTTTTCCATGGGATTGAGCCGACTTCTTCTCCTCCCCCTGCTTGGGTGTGAAACCCTTTCGGTGCTGGGATCGCTCCATATCGCTCTCCAAAATTCGGGCCGCCTCCACCAATTCGTTGAAGCCCGCACGCTTCATCGATATGAGGGGTTGTCTTAGATTCTCCCTCAATCCATGGTAGAAGAGATTGTCCCTCTCTTCATCGTCCGCCATAGTCGTCCCCGCATAACGACCCAATCGAGTAAATTCCTGAACATACTCATCCACTGTCTTGTCTCGCTGCACAAGATGTAGAAATTGCCTCTGGAGGGCTAACCTTGTTGATGCGGGAATGTACTTCTTCAGAAAGGCATTCCCAAACTCCTCGATGGATGGTGTGCGTCCTGGAAATTGCCGGCCACTATGGCTCACCCACCATAACTTGGCATCTCCTTCTAGCATGAAGGCTGCGAACTTCGCCTTTTTCTCATCTGACACCTCCGCCGCCCTCAGAAGCTCCTGACTTCTAGCCCACCAATCCTCTGCATCGGTGGGTGTGCCGGTTCCCTTGAAGGTTGGAGGGTGGAAACTCAGAAAGTACTTCATTTGCCGGTCCCCATGCCCGACAACCACTCTCTCGGCCTGCGGCTCTGCCCGCCTGGCTTCCTCAACCTGCACGGTCGCTGCCGTATCCGGGGTAGCAGGAGTTGCTACCTGTGTTGTCGCTGCAGCTTGAGCCGCCACCATCGCTTCTGCAAGCATACGACAAAAGTCGGCCGGGGTGACACCCATTCCTAGCGGACCGTGCGCAGTTGCACTACTTGCCGAGAGCTCTTCTCTTGGCCTCGAGGTCCCAGCCTCGTTGCTTGCACTCTAAACACAAGCAAGAAAACACAAATCAGCCTCTAATCGCAAGACTCGAACACCAGGACACTCATGGTCCTGCGATACTCCTATGTGGATAACTTCTAATACGCGACTCGACTTATAATTTCGACCGCGAAACTTCTCCTTGGAACGCTAACCTCGCTCTGATACCAAATTATAACACCTCACCTGTAAAGACCATATAATATGGGTCCGGCCGGGGCCCCACAACATACGGACACCACAGCTTTAGTATTAAAAGATGATATGAAACTACCCAAACTCAAAACTCCAGACATACACAGCGGAAACATAAAACTAAAAGACAGAAGTTATCCACTAACAATAGAGTATCAAAATGGCCTTAAGGCCTTACACAATATAAGTCCAAACATATAAAAGTGCCAAGCACCCCTAAGCTACCTCGGCATGCAAGCCGGACATGATCAAACAAAATCAACAAAACAAGGAAAAGAAACTAGCCAAGCACAGCAACACTTCATGAGGCTTAGGGCTTTTCGTCCGGCGCGCTAGCTCCTGCATGCGATCCTTGCCCTGAAAGGATTTGAAGTAACGTGGGTCAGCAAAGGCTGACCTCTACTGTGTAACAAACACATCTCCTCCCGGCCGTCCCTAACGGACCCCGGGGTACCACTCCACCTGCAAGTTAACACTTCGTATACCAAAAGAGCATATATATTAAAGCGGTAAAACAGGCTTGGATGTCTCAAACAGCATACACGTTCTCTATGTTTTGAACAAAGTAAAAGGGGCCTACTATGCAACATGAATGCAACCCGGGTTTCACCCAAGGCACCCTAGCTCGTATGCATCTAGCACAACATCAATCATTGGGTACTTCCGTTTCCCCATTGGCTTAAAGCCGCAAACAAAAGGGAGACACCATGTCCCCAACGGCACACAGGCCGTCACACGGAACCTTGCAATGGCCCCACCCGCACATGGGTCTTAAACCCCAGGCTTGCCCGCATAATCTGACGTCGCACGTCAGGGTTCCGTCTCACACTGACCGATTCTAAGAAGCCTCGCTGGACCCCACCCGCTCATGGCCACATTGCCCGGGCTTGCCCTCTGCTCGGCATTCTCGTCAGTCTTACACAAGGGCTAGTCTCGCCGGGACACTTTCCCCACATGACTTGCGCGTCACGGGATAGCCAGCCGACCACGGAGACATAGCCGCGCCTTAGCACAGCACAAACAAAGGTTTCCCCACCCCAATTGCCACTCGCACCGCGTCTTTCCCGTGCTCCAAGGAAACCATCTACCGCACAAAGCGGAGCTAACCTCGTCCGGTTCCGACTACGAGTACTCACTCAAATACAATGGGGAAAACGCATACACACAGCGGCGTATTGCCGCAACGGATTTTCTACCGAAGTTCGCTATGCAACATCACCGGGTCGGACTATCGGTCGCGACCACGGCTTCACCCACAATGCCTAATCCGCTAACGGAGCGGATCTCTAATGCAAAGCATGCCGGAATGAGCATTCTCAACCCGGAGGTCCTCTTGAACCTAGGCTACACGGATCCCTCTCATTTGAGAGATCCGGTGCTCAAAATACGAAAGGAAGGGGATGCTATTCATGCATCCTAAATCCTAAAAACCGAGAGGAGAAGTGTCGTTACCTTCCGTCCCCTCTTCCTAGCCATGGAGAAGATTTGCTCGGATGAACACCCCCGCAACGCTCCCACCTTCGCGGATCTGAACTCCGCTTGCGAAACGGACCTCCGAAGCTTCGCCGACGGCCGGAACTTGGCCTCCTTGCTCTCCCTTCTCTCTAGAACTTAGAGAGATAAAAGGAAGTGGGGAATGAGGGTTTGGAACCCTATTCCCGGCCTTAAGCCACCCAGGGAGGCTCCCCACCGTTGGATCTTCCAAAGAAAAGAACGAACGGCCACGATCGGAACTCACATTAGAAAATCTGGGCCGAACACGGGTTGCAACACGGCCGTGTGCATGGCCGTGTTAGCCATTCTCCGTCTCGATCGATTCGAAAACCAGCACACGGCTCCTGACACGGCCTTCGACACGGCCTTCGACACGGCCGTGTCTCGCTCCACACGGCCGTGTCGTGACCCGTGTCACGGCACCCGTTTTCAACATTTTCAGTCAGAGAAGTACACGGCCTCTGACACGGCCTTCGACACGCCCGTGTCACCTGGGACACGGCCGTGTCCGGACCCGTGTCATACCCCGTGTGCCAAACCTCAGGAAATTTCGAAACGACCCAGGCTACACGGCCTGGGACACGGCCGTGTGCCTGGCCGTGTTCCATACTCGACGATCGTCGGCCTTAACATGGTCGACCACACGGCCGACACGGCCTCTGACACGGCCGTGTCGGGACCCGTGTCACCTGCTAAAAAAAAGTAAAAAAAACTGTTTTGGCCAAAAGCGATCCCCGTCGCTCCTACAACATTTTGGGGCGTTACATTTCACCCCTGGACCCCACTGGGCGAGTGGTCCGTAGAAACACCACTCGCCTGAAGGAGCAAATGCCAGACGAACCACTCATTCTCCTCCTAGGCGAGTGCGGGCTTACCCATCACTCACCCGCCTTGGCGAAAACCCTTCTGCATGTATTAAGGCGCGAGCCTAGGGCGAGTGCATGATGAAGACCGCACTCGCCCGAGGGCCTGACTGCCCCTCCTGACTTGGGTGAAAGATCATTGATGCGTTGGGGGAGTGCGAGCCAGCCTACCCCACTCGCCACTCTGACTAACCTGAACCTGAAAGTTCTTCTGCTATGCCTTGAACTTGTCGGAGGGTCCCACTCAGCGAATACGAGGTTGTACACTGTTGACCTGGTTGACGTCCCTAAAGAAGCCCGACTTAGTGAGTCCGCTGAGTCGTTCATTCAGCATATACACGCACTATATGAGACAGTATGGAGAAAGATCGTGGCCAGTAATAAAATCTACAAAGCTCAGGCCGATCAACAAAGAAGAGAGCAGGTATTTGACGTTGAGGAACGGGTTATGATCCACCTGCGACCTGAGAGGCTCCCCCAGGGGGCAGCGAGGAAGTTAAGTGCTCGTCGGATAGGCCCCTATACAGTTACTCGACGGATTGGTGCGAATGCGTATGAGGTTGACATACCACCGACAATGGGGATTCACCAAGTGTTCAATGTGGAGGACTTGACCCCATACTATGAGGAGCAAGTGTATGGGGACCCTTTATCCCAACCCACCTATGAGCCACAGTTTGACCATCACCCCTCTAGTGCACCCACACCCACCTCTCCCAGGCAGTCGTGGGAGATTGAGCACCGCTCGGAGGAGTCCACTCCCCAGACGGCAGTACCAGTGACACAACGTTCAAACAGAGATACATTGCTACGACTGGCGCCTATGCTTACCGGTGATACACCAAAGATTGTTGGACATGACTTCACGACGACAGGCGGTTCGGTGGTCCTACGATACTTGGTCCATTGGCTTGCCCGCCGACTTCCGAGGACACTTGGATTTCTGCTGAGGAACTCGAGAGACTTGCCCCAGACTTACGCCGAGAGTTCGATCAATCTTCACTCACCGGAGATGAGTGCTTTCAAGTTGGGGGGGGGGGGAGTTGATGGCGATTGACGACACACACGCGTCTATTCCCGCAGGAGGCGGTAATCGGTGACCCGTTTGGGCAATCCGAGTCTGCGGATGGGCCCGGAGAGTCGTTCCGAGTCTATTTCATATATTAGTTTATTTTATTTTGATGTATTTAGCTCCCGATCAGCCCGAACATTTATAGTCGTCCGATCGAGGGAGCCCTAATTCTATTTGGTTTTCCCTCTTACAAATATGCTAGCATGAGGGCCGGCCAAAGGGATCAAAGGTTGCCATTGCAAGCCGCCAGTCATTCTCCTTCGGTGGACTCCGAAGGCGTGACTTCTCTGCCCGTCGCCGCCGCCAATCTCTCTCCCCCCAGCCGCCAAGCTCAGCCCTGGTACTCACTTTCTTTCTCGTATGTTTGAGTGTCTGTTTTGTTTATATTCATCAAACCAATCATAACAAATTAGATGCTCGCACTAAAAAATGTCTTTATTGCATAACTATCTACTAGTAAAAGGTATTGATGCTACCACCCTTCCTCCCAATTTTTTTAATTTCACTATCAATGTTAAGTTCCGTGAGGTGGGAGGTGTGTGTGTGTGTGTGGGGGGGGGGGCGTGAGGTGGGAGGTGTGTGTGTGTGTGTGGGGGGGGGGGGGTTATTCTTCTGCTCTAGTCAGGTGGAGATTGGTAATTTTGATGATTAGACGAATATTCCCCTTCTAATTATTGCTTCGCATAGTCCTCCCATTATTTTTCTTGCCACTACATCTATTCCTGTTGCAGGGAATCTCATTCTTCCTCTTGAAAATATCATCGCAAAAATATTGGCGTTTAGATGATACAACCCCCTGCAATTCGGATACTATAGATACCTACTTCAGAGTCAGATCCTAACAATGATCTTCATCAGCCTAGCATGTCTTAAAGGTAAGACAAACTCAACCAATATCATCTCATAGCCAAATAGATCTCATATCATAAACTAACCTCGATACAAAAAGAATTCATTTCTTCTCTCTATCTCTTAGTAGTCCAAAAAGTTGTTAGGAAGCAATTGGTATACCTAAATAAAAGAAGGCAATGATAGAAGAAATAATTGCATTGGAAAATACTTGGGAAGCCTCTCATCGAAAATAATTGTTGGGTCGAAGTGGGTCTTCTCGGTCAAACAAAATAAAGAATGAACAGTGGGAAGATTCAAGGCAAGGTTAGCAACTCATGGATATCCTCAAATACCTATGCCTTGGATGGGAATTTCAATAGCTAGATGTGAAGAATGTGTTCCTATATGGAGATATTGAAAAAAGTTTATATGAAGCCTCCACTAGGATTCATAAAGAGAAGATTTGAAGGGAAAGTCTTTCATCTCAACAAAATCTTTTTTAGTGTAAAACAAACCCCAAAATTTGGTTTGGAAGGTTTCACAAAGTTATAATCTTATTAGGATTTAAACAACGTTACTCTCTGAACACACTCTATTTGTTAAAATGAAAGAAGAAAATTGTACGTCATTGTTGTCTATGTGGATAACATTATTAAACGCTTATAACATGAGTTTGAAGTTAAAGATCTAGGAAAACTGAACTATTTCTTAGAAATCGAAGTAGCAAGGTCTGATTGTCACAACCCGAAAATTTAAATAAAACACCTTATGGCGTTTTCGTAATTAGCAAAAGGGTTTTCCCTATAGTGCTCAACCAAGCAGCCCCCCGGTTCATTAAGAAGCTTCGGCCTAGGGTTTTCTCGCTGAACCCGACTCCCGCAATAGAACAGATTTCGGCCCATGGTTTTCCCGCATTCCGCAAACCCGCAAGCCACGATTCCTCCGTATCCCACGCCGATTCTATCTCCTGCGATTCCGTCGCTCCCGATCCCGCATGTCGTGGCCGGCGACTGCTTCTCCTCCTCCTGTGGTCGACGTCTCTTCCTCCTGCCATGGTTGACTGCTTCAACTCCTACCTTGCAAGGGCCGACAGCCTCTGTTGCTTCTTCTCCTTCAGGACGACGACAACAATCTTCCCCCCTTGCATTGGTCGGCAGTCCCACCTCTCCTAGGGCCTGCAACCGCCTCCTCTTCCTCTGGAAACTAATTTTTCTCTCATTCTCCTTCAATTTGGAGGGGTTCTGCAAGAGGGGCAGTTAGGGTTTCCTCCTCTCTATTCCTTGGGCTCCGATTTGATTCCTATTGGTAAGAATCTCCCTCTATTTCTCTATATTCAGATTTTTCATTAGCCCTAATGATTTATTTGTGCCTCAAGTTGCGTATTTTTGTGATCCAAATTTTTCGTGCACTAAATTTCATATAATTTGTGATTCATAATTTTTGCCCCTCTCGTAATTGTCTAACTGTGATATGTTTGTGTTTTTCGGCGTCGCTCAACGATTCAATTGATGTGACCGCACAAATCCCTCTCTGAATAAGGGTTTTCGTAACCCAATCGCCGCCAAGTCTCCGTCTCCGCGTGGTAGTCTCTTCTCCCCCACCTCTGAGGGAGGTAAATTCTCTTACCCCTCTCATGCTTAGGTTATTTGATAATAAATTGCCTGTGTTAGTGTAGTGGTATTTTGCTATATTGTTTCCATCGTTCTTGTATAGGTTCAAATATGATTTCTGATTTCTCTTGTGTCGCTCAGTCGTCACCGTCAATTTCAGCTTCCTTCAGGCAAGTAGAGATCTCACTCTCTTTTGCAAGCATCAAAATTAAATTTATGCCTCTGTTCTCTGATTCATGACTGCATTTCTGTATATATTGATCTGTTAAATAGATTTGTATCATAATTGTTTTGTCTGGTTTTATGATTCTATGATTTCATCCTGAAATGTTTGGTTGGTCAATAAGTTTAAATCTCAAATACCCAGTTTAATAACTTATAATTTAGGGTGTAAAATATTTGGAATTATATGAATTTGTGATCATGAGCGAGTCTTATATTGATATACACTTAGATGAATGCTTATACTTAGATAATTGGAAGACGAGTTAGTGAATGATATAGTTAATTGAACATTCAATTAGATGACTTGCATATCAGTTGGTGAATAATTTAAAGAATCGCAGGGCGTTAATCACGAGCAACATTGCCACAAAAATAATTATAATGAATTCGGCTTAACACGCATATGATTGGTGTTTGGATATATCATGCTCGTAATGCATTTCTTTTACTTGGAAAAATATTTATGTCAATGATGGTTTTACCCTAAGTGAGTACTTGATATCTCTGACCAGATACATGTAATCTTACCTCTACAATATACTCAATAAATCTTCTTGTTATTATGACCTTAACCTCTCGAATCCGCGAGGCTCAAAACTCTCTATCTAGTTTTCGTATATCAACGAATCTTATTCCATATGTCTGTCTGGTTGTAAGTCTTGAGTAAAGTCAGTCCTTCACCTGATCTTTCACTTTTAAGTGAATTCGTTTCCGCTAAATTTTTTAAAGTGTGAATCATGTAATTCATAATATCATAAGCAAACATTGAAACGTGTTGGAGTCACTTGGGTTGCAGCCTTCACGATGCCAGTTGGGACCCACTAAGCCTCCTTGAGCCGGGCCTGGGCCGTGACGAGGGTCACGACAAGCAGAAATTTTGCGAATAAGACTTGTATCCGGACTGAGTATGAACCATGCGCACCACTCAAAACACCCACACACTTCATTGATTGCAGCTTATGATATTACTTGTTCTATAATATGTTATGCTCCGGGGTAAGTTTAATTTAGTCATTTCTATTTGACTATTCTACTTGTCTGTTTTGGAAGCATCGTTTCATTAAAACTGGTACGTGTAGGTTTCTGTTTCTACTGTTTTGTATTTTATTTTGCTCACTCTGTTTATTTCAATATTCTGAGATTTTTCCTTTTTGTTTTGGAATTCCCTTAGCATTCGTGCAGCGCCGCCAGGTACTCGAGTCCGATCAGCATTAAGTTTCAGGTTCTACGTTTACATTTCATATACTGTCAAATATTTCTATGTAATAATTGCAATCAGACATTTTCTCTGGTATCATGGACAATTGATAGTCTATTTAAATACTTTATGTATTAGAATTTGATATTAATGCATGTGCATTCTCTTGTCAATCATAATTGCATGAAATCTGTAGCAGTACCTGTAAAACATGAATTTTACAAAAATGCATGCACACTTAAAATTCTTATTGTTTTAAACTATAAAAGCTTTCGCATATAAAAATCAAGCTGTTTTTACTTAAAAGTGGTTATTTTAAACCTACCACAAGTATCTCAGCATCCTCCTTAGCAGGCATGAGTTTCTTTCCGCCCATGCCTGTGGCATCACGGCCCGCCTGTGGCATCACGGCCCGCCCGAAGCGCACTCTGACTTTTGTCGAGACGGGTTGTGACACTGATCGTAGAATCATCATTTCACAAAGGAAATGTCATGGATTTCTTGGAAGAAAAGTATGTTTGGTTGCAGACCGACATAATTATACTGAAGCAAACAATAAAATTGATGAAGAGTGTTAAATTGTAATGAAAAAGCCCATTAGGAGGATCCCATGTATAAGCCCATGTATATTCTATTTAGTCTCACATTGTAGATGTAGAAGACTCTCCCTATCTTTCTCTCTATATAAGTGTATGTACTCCTGTATTTACAAAATAATAAAAGATCTGGGTTATTTCTCTCTCTCTCTCTTTCATTTCTCTACATGGTATTAAAGTCATCGGTCCTATTCTAGGCGATTAGTGTTTTGCTAACCGCGGTCTCTCTACCCTAACCGCCCAAACGGTCTTGCTCTAGGCGGTCACTCTTCCTTAACCGCGGACACATCTTCCAAGCCGCTCCTGCGGTGTCCGCCTCCTGTCGCGGCTTCTCCTTTTCTAACCGCTTCTCTCCCTCTCTCCACATACTTCCCCCCTCTCCTCCCCGTCTCTCTTCATTTATAGAGGATCCTCTGGGCCCCGCCTCTCTCTTCCCGCTACGCCCTCCTCTTTCTTGCCGCTCTTGTTGCACGGATTGCCTCCTGCTTGTCGCGCGGTCTGCCTCTTGCTTGTCGCGCGGTCTGCCTCCCGCTTGTCACACGGTCTGCTCGTTGTACCCTCTCCCTTGACGCTGCTTGTCGCGCGGCTTGCCTTCTTCTTGTCGCACGGTTTGACCGCTGCGACCTCTCTACTCTACTCGTCTGTCTGTGTTCGCGCGAGTAGCCGCGGTTTTATCCTCTCTATCTGAAGAGCTCTTCTAGCCGCTTGTTCTCCTAGTCGCTGCGAGCTCTTCTTACGCGGCCTTGCCGGATAGTCCGCTGCGAGCTCTTCTAGCTCGAGCCACTGCTTCCTGGATTTAGCCGTTGCGGGCTCTCCTAGCCGCCCGACCTCCTTCCTCTAGTTGTCAGGCCTGCTTCCCGGATCTAGCCGCTGCGGGCTCTCCTAACCGCCAGACCTCCTTCCTCTAGTTGACACGCCTGCTTCTTGGATCTAGCCATTGCGGGCTCTCCTAGCCGCCCGACCTCATTCCTCTAGTCGCCAGACCTGCTTCCTGGCTCTAGCCATTACGGGCTCCCCTAGCCGCCCGTCTCTTGCTACTATGGGCTCTATGGTAACTCCTGCCCTTCCCGCACGTGCTGCTGCCCCACCTTCTGAAGTTCGGGATGAGCTTCGAATAACAACCATATCTCTCAACGGGAAGACCAATTTTGTTGAATGGGTCCATTCGGTTCGTCGTGTTCTACAGACTAAGGGTCTTCTCCACCATCTCACTCGGGTCAAACCTACTGATCCTACCGATGTCTGGTTCCGTGATGACGGTTGGGTTCAATCTTGGATGCTTAATTCCATGGACATTAAGACATACTGCATGACCATGTACTATGAAACGGCCAAAGAAATGTGAGATGAGTTGTATTCTCTCTATTTCGACACAGACAACTTACAACACCTGTTTGACATTATCTATGTTCTGCAATCACTGGACCCTGGAAACGCGGGAGACTTGACTTCTTTTGTTGCTAAGGCTAAAACTCTGGTAGAAGCCTGGATACAACATCAGCCCCCTTCCACAGATCTTGCTACTCAACGGGCACAGAAGGAAGTTGTTGGGATCGCTATGATGATGACCCGTGTTCCCAGTCATATTCATAGTGTCAGGGCTCAGATTATTTCCTCCTCCATTATGCCCTCCTTATCTGATGTTTGCTCCATGCTGCTCAAGATTACACCGCCACCTGAGGTCCCTACCAGCTTCTCTCCAGCTCTGCTCCAGCAGCCCTTTTTACCTACTCTTACTCCTCCGACACGTGGCTCTTCTACTCAGCGAGGTCGCTTCACATCTCGGGATCGGGGACGTGCGGGGCGCTCAACTCTCGAGTGTACCCACTGTGGTCGGGATGGTCATCTTGAAGCCACCTGCTACTGCAAGCATGGTCTGCCGCATCATCTTACTGCTATAACTGTTGCTGCTTATCATCACCAAAGTTCTACTCCTACTGGGTCCCACTCGTCTACCCAGCAAGATATCAACGACCTTCGCCTACAGCTTCAGCAGCTCCAAGGAGTTGTTAATCGCTCATCTGGCTCGATTGTTTCTTTCTCCACTGAAGGTATCTCATGTCTCTCATATAAAACTCACTGGATCGTGGACTCCGGTGCTACTCACCACATTACCTCCCAGAAGCCACCTCAGTACATGCGCTATGATTATCCCAAATTCATCACTGTGGTCAATGACGAAACCACTCGGTGTCTGGAGTTGTTGACCTGCACCTCACTCCTACTCTCTCCTTATCCTCGGTTCTTCATGTTCTGGGCTCACCCTTCAATCCACTCTCTGTTAGTAGGTTAGCTCAGGATCTTGATTGCTGCCTAATCTACTCTCCTTCGTCTTCTGTTGTGCAGGATCGTCGAACACGGAATATCATTAGTAAAGGACGGCTGTCGAAAGTGCTTTATCTCTTAGATGTTTCCCCAACTATCATTTCTGCAGTCCCCTCCGTTGATTGGCATCGTCGTCTTGGACATGCTCCTCTCCCGATTCTCAAGAAGGCTCTTCCTGATGTCTCCTTGCATGAGTTTTCCTGTGAATCATGTATTATTGGCAAGCAACACCGTGTTTCTTTTTCATCTACCTGTAATTGTACTACTCCGTTCTCTTTAGTATACTCTGATATTTGGGGGCCCTATAAAATCCCCGGTGTTTTTGGTTATCGATATTTTGTTACATTTATTGATGATTATTCGTGTCTGACCTGGTTTTATCTACTACGTGATCGTACTGAACTGACATTGTCTTTCGTGCCTTTATTACTGAGACGTGTACGCAATTTTTTGGTACCTTAAAAATACTTCGCATCGATAATGCTCGTGAATATACTAGCTGCACCTTGTTACAACTCGTATTTTCTCCACATTTAAATGATGTATCAGAGTAAGAGAAAACACGCGTCATGATGCCACAACGTGCATGGGATAACTGCAGGCGTCCAGGCAAGAACCCAAACCTAACACTTTATATGAAATCCTCAAGTTTATTATGAAGAAAACTGTAATTTAAGTTAAGTTTTAATGATCGTATCCCTCAGCTCAGTGGATCAACTAGTCCACAAGTGAAAATATGATTATACGCTGCGGAAAATACTTTGCTTATATGGTTTAACATCCTACATGAGCATAAACATCCAAACATGACAACTCATGATATGCATACCTCTAGATTAAATATAAATATAGAAATAGCTTTTACGTTCGTTAAAATATAGTGACTTTGGTTTAAAATAATGCTATGAATAAGATAGGCAAAATGATGTTTTTATACCTTTAAAAAATAACTAACATGCAATCATAACATAAAACCTTCTCAGAGAGCAAGTAAATCCAACAAGTCATCAAGAAATAGACTTAGCAGCTAGCAAGTAACTTAACAAAATAAAACCTCCGGTGGGCGTCAACAATCTGACACGAACCCACCAAAAAGGAACATGTATGTCTGAACTAAACAACAAAACAATAACACTAACTCACAATGGTGAGGAAAAAACAACTGCAATGATTGCAGAATACCAACAATTACCAAACCTAGCCGCTCAACCGGCTACTGCTCCAAACTTGAGGTATTCCAAATAAAAGAATACCTCAGCAAGAAATACAAGTGACAAATAAAAGATTAACTTCAAATGAAAACAAGGGGGGTCAAAGGATTACCAACCCAAACAGGAATAGCTAAAAAGAAAATACCAATACTCAATCATAAGGAAATAAGTATGGAAGAACTTACAAGGGTTAGATATCCCAAGCTACATAAAGTGCGATAGAGATCTATGCTTTATAAAACATTTATATAAGTATGAGTAAATGTACAAAAAAGTGATAATCTCATCATAAAACGAGATTAACACCGACAAAATCCGGCACCTGTGGTGGTGGGAACCTACCCAACACACCGACAGTAAAAAAACTTTCACAAGGGCCCAAGGAAAGGTGGTCCTATTTATTGACACACCCATAACCGGGGAAAAACCGGCACCTGAGGTGGGGGGAACCTACCCAACACACCAACAGTCACAAACCCACACCGGGTAAACCCACCAGGGCAAGGACTCAAAAACAAGTTACTGTGGCGGTGACACATTTCACTAACACCCACATCCCCAAATAGTCCAAACATCCACAAAACCGATTCAACCAAAACACAGGTTTAATCCAATGAAAATAAGGAAGAGAACCCAAAAAAACGCCCGAAGGCCATACTCGATGAATTGGAAAGTCTCCCATCGAAAAATCTCCAAGTCCACGGAAATTCGTCGATAATACTCGACGAACACAGGATCCACTCAACGAATAAGACTCAATTCGACGGTTGAACTCGACGAAATGGAGTTAGCAAAAATATAATCAATGATGTTCGACGAACTTAAGTCATACCCGACGAAATCGACCAACATCCAACGATACTCGACGGTTCGGCTAACATAACCTTGATACTCGACGAATCGGCGAAATTAACTAAGTCCACGAAAAATTCGTCGAGTATACTCGACGAATCTGGAGTTCACTCAACACTCTCAACGCCAAAGCAGTCTCACTCGACGCCTGGACTTAACTCAGCAAATTTTACTTCACTCAATGCTTTCATTCGACGCCTCGCTGAGTTAACTCAGTGCACTCAACGCCAACTAACAATACTCGACAAATCTCAACGCCTAATACTCAACTAATGCAGAATCACTCAACGCCGAGACTAATACTCAACGAATTCGTCGAGATTACTCGACGAATCTGACTTAGACTTACATATTACTCGACGCTAAGACTGATTCAGTCAACACACTCAACGTTAAGGCTATACTCAACGTCGAAAGCTAATACTCGGCAAATTCGTCGAGAATACTCGATGAATCGGACTTCACTCAACGTCTATACTATTCGACGAATTAAACTTAATCCAAAAACCCATACTTCACGAATTTCAATCAGGCTAACCCCACCATACTCGAGGAATTTTTTAAACCTAAGCTAAAGGTCATATTCAACGAATTTGTCTATACTTAGACTACCATATACGACGAAATTACCTTAGGCTAATTTTCATACACGGCGAATCCTACTTAGACTAACTGTCATATACTCGACGGGTTGACCTAGACTAGCATTATATACGGCGAATTCTACTCTTTACTTGACTGAGAATTTTACACTACTCAGTAGATTGAACTTGACTGATCCCTATACTACTCCTAATTCTAACGAGGGAAGAAGAAAACAACAAGAAAACACACGGAAAACTTTTGGGAAGGGGAAGAAATCACCACTTGCCTCTAACTCCATAAATCCGGCCACACAAGCGCCCTTCCTCACGGATCCGGCCGCAAAAACACCTTGTCCACACTTCCTGAAACTTTTCGAGCAAAAAGTGGGTCAAAACCGCATAACCTAACGTCCAAAAATTCAAGAAACGGGGAAAACTCACCGCACACACGTAGATCTCGGCAAGAACAGTCCGAATCTACTCTCTGATGACGATTTCGAGCACCGGAGCTCCTTCAATCGAAGGCCGAAAGCCTAGCAAAGACCGACGTTCCTCTCTTTTCCAAAACAGTGCGACGACTCGGGAGGAAGACGATGAATAGGGTTTCCGTCATATGTAAGACTATATATATATAAATAATATATTATTATTATATTATTATTATAATAAACGCCCAAACCACCGATAAATCCAATCAACTCGGTTTTTCACGAAATTCACAATGAAACTAAATATCGATGCTACGAATCCAACGGCGAAATCGAAATTAAGATTCGACAAAACAAACTCGGGTAAAAACTTCCCGAAGCCCAAAACACCAAAATATCCCAAAAAGGCTCCACCGAGTTCCAAAACAAACCCGGCTAGCAAGAGAAATCTCAAAAACACACTAGAAATTAGCCAAGCTAATATTCTAAGCCAAAACCTCGGATACCCAAATGAGCAAAAGTCACGCTCCAGCAATGGTACCCGTCAACTACGCGTCAACGTAACGCTCTGACGTCAAAAATATGCCACTAAAGGAATTAAAATAAACATTGAAAAATCAGGAGCATTACACACCTTCACAAACTTATGCACCGAATTTGGGATTGTCCATCAGACCTCATGTGCTTATACCCTGTTATGCCCCTTGCCCTTGGATCGTTTCACCGGCAGAAGAACGATGGTGGAGGAAGGGGAGCGCCGCGTTGATCGGGCGAAGTCTGCGGTCGGCGGAAGCCGTGCGGGGGTCGGCTAGGGCAACACGGGAAAGAATCGTGGGGTTTAGAGAGAGAGAGGGATGAGGGGAATATGAGAGAGGGAGACAGCCTTTTTCTACTAATTTTTTGTCTAAAACAAAGTGTCCAAAATCTACGCATAAATAGAATCCAAAATGTGCCCCCCATTTAGGCTTACGACAATGGGTCAAATACGCTAAAAGTAAATACGCAGAAATTAAAGATAAAGGGCGCGAACACGCCACATAACATCACTGCCCCCGTTCGAAGATAGCTTTTCCTCAAGCTGGATCGAAAGACATTGGGGCATCAGCTTCACCTGTCGTGTCATCCTGGGGTGGGTCATCGACTTCCAGCCAAAATAGGCGTTTGCATCTGTGTCCCGACGTGAAAGGATCATCACAATTATAGCATAGGCCCTTCTCGCGACGCTCGACCATATCGGTGTGGGACAAACGACGACGAACAGTAGGCCGCGGGGGAGCGTCCTAGAATGGAGTCGTGTCAGGCAAGCTGGCGGGAGAGTAAGCTCCCGGATAGCCTCGACGTCCTAAGGGAGAACGGTCTAAAAGAAGACGTTGTTCACATGCCCCGACGAGGCTCATAGTCGTGCTGAGATTAGGTGGCAGGAGGAATTCCACATCGCAACATAGGCGCTCGTGGAGGCCGGCAGTGAAGAGCGGAACCTGTTGCTTTGATAAGACGGACGTAGCCCGAGACAGAAGAATCTAAAATTTTTCCAAATAGGTGTCGATGGAACCATCCTGTTTGAGGTTCGCAAGATCGCCGAGTGGGTTGCCCTGTAGAGCCGGGCCGAACCAAAGGGTGCAAGCCGTGCTGAAATTTGCCCAAAAAAAGTTGGGATGTTCTCGCAGAAGTTGAGTGAACCATAATTGCGTTGGGCCGAGTAAATGGAAGGAAGCAATGCCGATGCGTTCTTCATCTGGTGTGTGGTGGTTTGCAAAAAAAATATCGCAATGCGTAAGCCACGAAAGAGGGTCTTTGCGGTCCTCGTAGATAGGAAAGTCCATCTGAATAGTAAGTGCGTTGGTGGGATAATCCGCGCCTGGAGGAGCGGCGGAGTCCACCCGACTTGCCGAAGGGTGGTCGGCCGTGGTCAGAGGCAGAGGAGACGATATGCCTTGTAAGGCATCCAAACGGGAGTTGAGGGCGTCCATCTTGGCGTTCTGAGTCGCGAACATAGAGTGGAAAAAAGTCATGAGCTCGGCGAGGGAGGGAGGAGCATCTGCCATCGGGGATAGGGCAGAACGGTTGGTCGGTGGTGTTGGAAGGAGCCCGGCGGAAGAAAAGAGGCGCGGAGCTGTAGGAACGGGGCTGGAAGACCGGGTGGCAGCCGCCAAATCGACCGGAGAGAGGTCGCCGGAGCTGGACGACGGGTCGGCGAGGGGGTTGGGCTGGTCGTGCGTTGCCGACGGAGTGGACGTGTGGTCCCGTGCGCAGGAGGAAGGGCCGGCGGAATCAGCGCGCGATGCGGAAGAGGCGCGCGAGTGTGGGTGCGGGCGAGCGGAGGAGAGGCCGGAGATGTCGACGTTTCCCTCTGATACCAAGTTGTTATGCCCCGTGCCCTTGGATCGTGTAACCGGTGGAGGAGCGATGGTGGTGGAAGGGGAGCGTCGCGTTGATCGGGCGAAGTCTGCGGTCGGCGGAAGCCGTGCGGGGGTCGGTTAGGGAAACACGGGAAAGAACCGTGGGGTTTAGAGAGAGAAGGGGAAGAGGGGAATAAGAGAGAGAGGGAGCCTTTTTCTACTAATTTCTTGTCTAAAACAAAGTGTCCAAACCTACACATAAATAGGTTCCAAAATGTGTCCCCCATTTAGGCTTACGACAATGGGTAAAATACGCTAAAAGTAAATACGCAGAAATTAAAGATAAACGACACAAACACGCTACATAACATACCCCCCAACAAAATGGTGTGACCGAGCGGAAGAATCGACATCTACTTGATGTCACTCGATCACTTATGTTGCAAATGCAGATGCCCACCAAATATTGGAACTTTGTTGTTTCTACTGCTTGTCATCTCATCAATCGCATGCCCTCCTCCGTGCTTGACTTCGCTTCTCCGTTCGATCCCTTATTTCCTTTCAAGTCTCAATTTTCCCTCACTCCCCGTGTCTTTGGTTGTACCTGCTATGTCAACTCTCTTGGACCACCGCATGACAAACTTGCCCCTCGAGCCACGAAATGTATGTTTGTTGGCTACTCCCGCACTCAGAAAGGATATGTCTTTTACTCTCCTGCGGATGAAAAAGTACTCGTCTCCGCTGATGTCACCTTTCTTAAGTCACAACCCTCTACTCCACCCCTTCCACACTGCCTCCACCTTCCATTACTCCTCTGGTTGTCACCGTCACGACTTTGCCACATCCACCTCCTCCTCCTCTACGTCCTCCACTCCCAGTGCCCGAATTACCTCCACCACCACCTCCTCCTCCTTCACTTCTCTGTGTCTATACTCGTCGCTCATTCATGACAAATGCTCTACAACAGCTCCCTTCTACCGATATTATCCCGCGGCTTGATGATTCGACAACACCCTCTACGACTCATCCACTGGCGAATTAGGTCTCCCTACGTCGCCTCTCTCCGCCTCTTCTCAAATTTCCCACCTCTCTCTCCACCATTTCTATTCCTCATCTTTGCAGGAAGCTCTCCAACACCCGGGATGGCGTGCGGATATAGATGAAGAAATGACAACCCTCTGGGCTAACCAGACTTGGGACCTAGTTCTTCTCCCTCCAAGGAAGACTTGTGTTAGCTGCAAATGGGTCTTTGTTGTCAAGCATGCTCCAGATGACACTGTTGACCGTCTCAAAGCCCGTCTGATGGTCAGGGGCTTCACTCAACAACATGGAATTGATTATGACGAAACCTTCTCTCCGGTTGCCAAGTTGAATACTGTTTGCGTCCTGATCTCCCTTGCTGTGCATCGACAGTAGCCCCTACATCAGCTGAACATCAAAAATGTCTTTCTCAATGGTGATCTCCAAGAGACTATTTACATGCACCAACCGCCCGGGTTTGAGACCACGGGGGAGTCTCATGTATGTCATCTCCGGAATTCTATATATGGTCTCAAACAATCTCCTCGCGCTTGGTTTGACAAATTCAGTAAAGTGGTTCATGAGATTGATTTCACACGGAGCTCTGCTGGCTTCTCTCTCTTCACTCGTCATCAACCAACAGGCACCGTGATTCTCCTTGTGTATGTGGATGACATTCTAATAATAGGAGATGACACTAACGGGATCTGGAACATCAAACAACATTTAAACTCAGCATTTCAGACAAAAGATCTGGACAATCTTTGATACTTCATTGGGCTTGAGGTTGCAAAAAGACCTGATGGACTTGTCATATCCCAACGGAAGTACTGCACTTATCTCCTGCAAGATGCGGGCTACTCTGGATGCAAACCTACAGACACTCCTATGAATATGAATCACAAGCTGTCTGCACATGGATCTGGGACTGATCATGTTCTGACAAATCCAGAATACTACTGACGCTTGGTGGGGAAACTAATCTATCTTACGGTTACACGACCTGATATCCCATTCACTGTTGGGGTTATGAGCCGATTTATGCATGCACCCTGGACATCTCATCTCCAAGCCGTCGAGCGGATTCTCAGATACTTGAAAACTTCTCGAGGACAAGGACTTGTTTACAAACCGTCCTCCTCTCTATCTCTTGTTACATATTCTGATGCTGACTACGCAGTTTCCCTTGATGATAGGCGCTCCATGACTGATTTTTGCACCTACCTTAGTGGACATTTCATTACCTGGCGTAGCAAGAAACAATCGGTCATTGCTCACTCATCTGGTGAGGCCGAGTACCGTGCTATTGCAACAATTGTCTCTGAGCTCACCTGGCTTGAGGGTCTTCTCAGTGGCTTGGGTCTCAAACTCTCCTCTCCGACCACTATTTTCTGTGACAGTCAAGCAGCCATACATATTGCCAAAAATCCCGTATTCCATGAGCGAACAAAGCATATTGATGTTGACGGCCACTTCATTCGGGAAAAAGGTTCAATTGAAGAAATTGGAGTTAGAGCATGCCGCTGCGTCAGGACAAGTTGCTGATATATTCACGAAAGCTCTCTCTCGGACATTATATCATCAGTTCTTATCCAAACTTGGTTCCTACGACTTGTACACTCCAGCTTGCTGGGGAGTATTAAATTGTAATGAAAAAGCCCATTAGGAGGAGCCCATGTATAAGCCCATGTATATTCTATTTAGTCCCAAATTGTAGATGTAGAAGACTCTCACTATCTTTCTCTCTATATAAGTGTATGTACTCCTGTATGTACAAAATAATAAAAGATCTGGGTTATTTTTCTCTCTCTTGCATTTCTCTACAAAGACAAAGGCAGTGATAAAATCAACTTCTGAAGTTACCATAGATTAGTGGGTAGACTAATCAATCTCCCGCATATTTGTCATATATTGGTATAGTCTCCCAAATGCAAGCGAATGTGCAGACTTGAGAGGGAGAAGTCTCGGAGAGGATCATAGACCTAACCTTCCCAATTATGGAAGATACAATGAGAGTTGAGCTCGAGAAAGGAAAGTTTAAGAAGAAGAGAGGGGAAGGAAAAGATTCAATAGGAGAAAATTAAGTTTCATTCATCATGTCTTTAAGCCCCCCTCAATCATATATATAATGAGAGGGAAAGTTCCCAAAATATCAAAAATATTTCTATTATGCCCCTCACTTGGGATATACAATGTGTGGCTAATTTAAAGTGCGCGAAATAATAAAAATGCGAGAAATAAAGATACAATGCAAGAACGAGAAGATTTAAGTCATCCACGATCGTACATCATCAGCCCCTGCGTGGGCCCATAACATCACCTCCCCGTACAAATCAATCTTGTCCTCAAATTTAGGGTACAAGGTTCTCGACGTCGGAGCATCCTCGTCGTCGTCATTGTCCGAGCATCCTCACTGTCGTCGTCGTCAGGGGGATCATCAAATTCTAGCCAAAAAAAACATTTGCACGTATCCAACTATATATGGGTCATCATAGTTGAAACTAAACCCTTGCATGCATCGTTCTGCCATCGCCGCTCATGATGGGCGTTTGATGGTTGAGGTACCGCCGAATTCCCTGCCCTTGGGTGTGGTGGAAAAGGTACTGGAATGAGGAGGGGTGTCCTCCCGCAGAATGCCCCCGTTCCATCTGTGGCGATTGCGACGAATTGCTATAAGGAGACGTTTCTCACAGATATTCGCTTGGCTCATGGCTGTGTTAAGGTTCCATGGGGCTTGGAATTCGAAATCGAGACGTAAACAATCATGTGGGTTGGCGATGAAGGAAGGGGCATGGTGTTCTGGCAGTATAGAAGGAACACGAAAGAGTAAAATTTGAAAGCTCTCCAAGTGATCATTGATTGGCCCTGATTACTTGAGCGAGAAAAGGCCGCCAAGTGGATGATTGCCAAGTGGTCGACCGAAATGCAGATTGCAGGAATGTTTGAAATCCTCCGAGTTAAATTGGGGGTCTCCCGCGAAAGCTGGATATACCATAACCGTGCTGAGCCCATGAGGTGAAAGGAAGCCAACTCTTTCCAATTCTCCAACGCGGTGAGCTGGTTGGAGAAAAATGCTTACAAAGCGTGAGCCAGGCAAGGGGATCACTTTTGTCGTTGAATAAGGGAAAATACAACTTCAATTAACGTGGAACACTGCCTCCCGCAGAATGAGGCACATGGGAATCAGAAGGCATGATGAATGGAGGTTCAATTGATTGGAACACGTCGTAGGGCGGTGCGATGGCTGGGGGGAGACAAATGTAAGTCATCGATGTGGGTAGTCAGAGTCGTGAAAGCGGTCTGTTGTCGATCTTAAATGACTATTAGATTTTGCATGACCTTCATAATCTGCACGAGAGTAAGACCGCTCTCCTCCATAGTCGCAGGGCGCGTTTAGGGGGTTGTTTGAAGGTAGCAGAAATGGAGGTAGAAGGCTGGGAAGTCCAGGTCGGAGTGTTGGGTACTCAGGCGATAGTGGCAGATGTGAAGAAGAGACGGGACTCCTTCAAAGGTAGCACTGAGAGGTGATGAATTGGTAAATGAGCTACAACCAGATAGTAGCTGTTGGGTCGAGAGGAATAAGTTACAACATAGCGATCTTGAATGATTATTAGCTTTTGCATGACCTTCATAATCTGCGTGAGAGTAAGACCGCTCTCCTCCATGGTCGCAGGGCGCGTTTAGGGGGTTGTTTGAAGGTAGCATGAATGGAGGTAGAAGATTGGGAAGTCCAGGTCGGAGTGTTGGGTACTCGGGCAATAGTGGCAGATGTGAAGAAGAGACAGAACCCCTTCAAAAGTAGCAGTGGGAGGTGTTGAATTGGTAAATGAGCTACAACCAGATAGTAGCTGTCGGGTTGAGAGGAATCAGTTACAACAGAGCGATAGTCGGGGGTCGGGTGTCGTTAGATACATAGTTGTCGGCCTTTTAGGAGCGAGTAGGGTTGTGGACAAGAACATCAGAATCGTTGGTAGTGCCGCAGCTCGACGAGATCGGGTGTAGCACATGGCGAGCATGATCGCGCTTGGGCACAGATTTGTCCAACAGATCCAGTGTTGCGAGTGGTGCTAGAGTGAAGTAAGATCCCACGGATTTTGCGGGCGCAGTAGACGTGCGACAGAACGTGTGGGAGGAGAAGGTTCGGATACCAGTTGTTATGGTCTTCTGATTGCAAGCGGGAGAGCAGTCTTGAGAGGTAGAAGTCTCAGAGAGGATGGTCTCGATCCTTCCTTGACCAAGCCTTCCCAATGAAGGAGGATACAACATGACCCAATCTCGACCAAGAGAGGAGAAGAGAGGGGAGTCTTACTTAAACCTAGCCTTAACTTAAGAATATGAGAGGGGAACGAGAAGATTTAAAAGGAGAGAATTAGGTTTCATTCATCATGCCTTTAAGACCACCTCACTCATATATAAGGGGAGAGGGAAAAGTTCCCAAAATATTCAAAATATGTCTATATCTCTCACCCGGGTTAAATATTGCGTGGGTATTTTAAAGTGTGTGAAAGGATAAAAATGCAAGAAATAAATATTCAATGCAAGAACGAGAAGATGCAAGCCGTCTGTGGTCACGCGCCGTTCCTACGTGGGCCCATAACAATATCACATAGGCCATAAGAATATTTAGCAAATATATGCACTCTCCCAAATTAAGATATCGGGAAACAATCATCCACACTAATGTTGAACTATTCACAGATGCAGATTGGGTAGAATGTCAAGATGACATGAAATCTACAATTGAGTGTATTATTCCTTTATTGGGGGAATATAGTAACCTAGAGGAGTAAGAAATACAATGTGGTGTAAGAAATACAAATGTAGAAGTAGAATACATGGAAAGTCATAAGGGAAATGTGAGGGACTATGACTGCGATCTGTTATGCAGGATTTGGGTTTACAAAATGAAAAAACCTTACTTCTCTATTGTGACAATAAACCAACTATTAATATTGCCTATAATACAGTTCAACATTAAAGAACAAAATATGTCGAATCTGATAAGCACTTCATAAAAGACCATATGTACACCATTTGTTCAATCATGAGATCAGTTGGCAAATATCTTTATTGTAAGTTTGAAAAGTGACACATTTATAGATAATATCTCCAAGTTAGGAATGATTGATATCTACTTTAATATTGAGGGGATGAGTTAAATTAAATATCTTTATTATATAAATCAATACATATCTAACAAGCACACCATACTTTTGATTTGGACCATTTGATCAAACTGCATCAAACATTTTAACCCATCCAATTTAATAAACAAGCCACCAGATTTCTTTTGTTTTGAAAAGCAACGGAAACCGGGAAAGAGGATAAAGCCATGAAGATTCTTTTGCTTTGAACCGGGAGCATTGAGTCTGCTGCAAACCATAACAGCACCATCTTTCCCGGTTCCCAAAAGCTGCTGCAGCTTTCTCGGTTCCCAAAAGTTGCTGCATCTTTTGGCCAGCTGCAAACCACAGCAAGGCAACAAGCCACCTACTACACGCCAACAAAACCTATGTCAAACTGCTACACGCCAAACAAAATTCTCTTCTACACGGAAAGCCACCTGCTCATCTATAGTTGCCCGCCGCTCCTGTCAGCCATGTGTCATGCCTCCTCTATAAACCTCCTCAGCGGCAGAGCGTCGACTCCTCCAAAGATCCTTCACCGCAGATCCTCCTCCATAACTCCTCGATTGCACCTCCTCAGCGGCGCCTCCTCCGCGGAGCCTCGCCTCCTCCAAGAGGCTCCTCGGCGGTTCTACCTCCCTTCAAAGGAGCGTTAAGGTTCATGAGCAGGTTCCAACTGTAATTTATCGTTCTTCTTCTTCGTAGTGCCCAGGAAATGACTACTCAAACAGAGCTTCACTTTATCCTGTTTTTATAGCTCGCATAGCTGCCGCCTCGCGTCCTCCAAGCCTCTCCTCGGTGGTTCCTCCTCCCTTCAAAGGAGCGCTCAGATTTAGCAGGTTCCAGCTTTGATTTATTGGTCTTCTTCGTAGTACTCAGGAATTGTCTATTAAAACAGAACTTTGTTTTTTCCTGTTTTAACAGATCATTTAGCTATTTTCGACTGTTTCCCTTTCCTAGACCTTCGATTTTTTCTGTTCTATAATTTTGATTTACTCACACTTCATCCCGTCTCAGGGTGAGCCGTGGAGGGCGAGGCAGCTCCAGATTATTTGTTTTATTGTTGACAGCGGGAGAAGAACAGCTATTAAAACAGAGCTTCAATTTTTTCAATTTATTTTGTATTGACTAGCGGAGAAGAATACCTCATTTTTTTATAAAGAGATCGCTAAAAAAATCGTTGGCATTGAAATAATGAGATTGCTAAAAAAAAATGTCTCCTGTACTATGAAAATTATGTTCAAAAATTTGGTCTCCTGTACTATGAAAATTATGGGTTCAAAAATTCGTCTCGCTCCCCATGTTAACTCTTTCATTGTTTTAATGACATTCAGATTTGTTATTTTTTTTAAAGACATAAATATCATGAACTACTCAATCTCTCTGTGGCAAAACTATTGGTTTCGCTCAGCGTGTTCACTCTTGCCTGCGATTATCTTTTTCTTGTCACCTCCTTTATGCCTTCTCAAACAAATTTTTTTGACATACATGCTATTAAAATGGAGAGACATGCTAAAAATTGTGGTCAACTCATAAAATACCACCACAACTCATAAAATTCTATGTAAAATCTGCTACGAAGCGTCGTATAGGTTGTTAACTGTCATAAGCGTTGTGAAGCGCGTTCACTCTTTCAATGGTTTTTGAAGTGCGCTCTACGTTAAAAAAACATTAAAACACCACTTAATATCTTTTTTTAATGATTTAACCATTCAAGGTTAAAATATCTTTTTTTATTGACGCCTCTTCGCTTAATGTCGCCTCTTCGCCTAATGTCGTCTCTTCGCCTAATGTCGCCGCTTCGCCTAATGTCGTCGCTTTGTTTGGATGCGCCCGCAACGACGCATCGAGCACGGGTGAAATCCGCAGCGCCGCATCGAAAATGGGCGAAGGCCACCCGAGTGCATTGAGCCGGGGGCGGGCGAAGCCCGCTGTTGCAGGCCGGGTACTGTCGTCGCTTGGTTGCGGGCGAAGCCCGCAATTTCGCATCGAGAACGGGCACTGCCGACGAATGTCGCCGCCCCCAAACAATGTTGCTGCCCCCGAGCAATGTCGTCGTCCCCGAACATTGTCGCAATACCCGAACAATGTCGCCGCTCACGAACAATGTTGACGCCCACGAACAATGTCTCCTCCCACGAACAATATCGCCATCCACGACCAATGTCGCCACCGGGTGGATGGGGTGGGATCGTCCAGAGGGAAATGGAGGGCAAGGAGGAGCAAGGGAGAGGGTTCTAGGCATCGCACCCAAATTCCATCTTCGTCACCGGGTGACCAAATTCTGAGTTCTCTCAAGCTTTTGATCTCTGTGAATGAACATGAAGATATTTTGTTCATGATGAATGTACAAACTTGGTTAAATAATATACATAGAAAAAACCAAAATCACTAGGTACAATCCGCTAAAAAAGCATGGTCTCGGTCTTCATTTCCTTGTCGTACGTATGTATACCCTTATCCAAAATTCCTAGGTACAAACCGCTCAAAATGGTGGCTATATAACATGATCCTTATCACGAGGCATGGGAAGAAGACTTCACTCCTTCGTGAGTGGACGATAGTGCATTATGTGCCTAATTTGTATGTGAGTTATGCTCCCAGTGATTAACATCATTGAATTTGCGTCGTAATGCCCTCCTCTCCCCATTCCATGCAGGGTTCACCGAGCTCTCCAGTCATTGCCGTCCTCCACGAACTATTGTCCCTCACCTTATTCCTAGTTATTTAAAGAAATGTGAACATTTTATTCTCAAGATTTTGTTGTACTTTATCAAGTATCTACAACTATTTTTTATTAAGTTATAATAGTAACAACATTTTTTAATAAAATTTTTGCACGACACTTACAATGTTGAATAGAAATAACGAACGAGGGCACTTTTATCTATCTATTACAGTTGACTTTGAAAAGATAAGAAAACATTCAGACTGAGTATAGAGTTTCTTACCAAGAAAACAGGCCCTTCAACCGTATCTATACAAAGTCCTGCACCAGGAGGTAAGGTCAGGTCTGCACAGGCGGACACAGAGAGAATCTCTGAGATTTCGACTTTGATTAAAGATTTATCGCTCTGCCCAGATCCTTGTGCACTTCCATAGCGGCTTTGTACTGATTCGCGCTCGTCTTTGCTGACCTGAATAAACAATTATTTTAATGCTATAATTTAAAGAAAGGTAACAAGTATAAGTATTTAAACCATAAAGCCAACTGGAAGCTAATAAGAATATATATATATATACACGTATATAGAGAGAGAGAAATCGTAACAAAATGTTTATGAAAAGAGAAACTCCGGAATTCATGAAGGTTAATGTGATATTTTTAATAAGCCATTTTTATGTTGTCTTTTAAATAGCAGCCTAGTGGAAACTATGATCAGGAAAAATCACGGCCCATCCTTGGTGGAGGAAAGGAATCTCTAGTTTATAGAGATTATGTTAACTGTGAGTGTTAGTTGTAATAGTCCCTAATCGTGTAATGTTGTATGTGTGGATTTCTCCTACTCTATATAAATAAACCCTTATGCATTTATTGAGGTGTCAAGTCTTCCAAATCCCATCTAGCATGGTATAAGAGGCCAGTTGGGGCTTAATCATCCCGTTCCCCTTGTACGCTGCTTCCTCCTCCCACTCCTCTCACCTTTGCTGCTCGGCTGCTGATTGAAGCCCGCTGTCGACAAAACCATCGCCTGGAGTCGACGAAGTTCTCGACAGGAGTCGACGACGCCACCGCCTCTTAGATCGACGATTGAAGCCACCTTTCTGATCGCTGATCATCGTCGTTTATACCCGCACTTAAAGACGTTGTCCCTGATCCTTTCTCTCTGATCGGTGAGTCGTTTCTCCGCTTGATCCCGTTAGCCGCCACTGCCATGAACTGTTGTTGTCATCTGCTATTGTTGTTGGGGACTGCTGCTCCCGTCTGCTTGAATACAACTAGTTCTCGTGTCCTCTATGTCATCTTGGTGCCTCACAACTAGGTCATGGGTTCCTCAGTTACGAGCACCACTCCGACAACCGTTCCCTCCAGGTATTCTACCAATACATTTCCTCCTAATGAGAGGTTTGCTACTACTATCCTTCATCCAACTTCTAATTGTGGATAAAGGGGTGGGTTTCTATGTCCCTATAGGGTATACGACGTACGCACCACCTAACTCGACTCCCAACTCATGATGTGGGCAGTTAAGAATATGAGGATTGGTACAGTGATGACTGCCAAATTTTTGCTCTCCTACTGATCTCCATGGATCCCTCCGTTCAACAAATGTGCAAGAATTGTGATAGCACTAACAAACTATAAGATATTTTACATATAATGTTCTCCCAGGAAAAAAATCTCACTCGTCTTGGTGAACTCTTTCCCAAGATGGTGGAACTGAAACAAGGCAGTTACTGAGTATTTTGCTGAATGGAAGGTTCTTGCTGATGAGATAGTGGATCTATGAGAAATCCCTTCTACCAAGGATGAACAACAAGCTCAACGTGAGCACCTCGTATTACTGTGGCTATTGAATGGCCTTGATCCAAACTTCTCGACAACAAAGACTGAAATGCTAGCGAGTCCCTCTATCATGAAGACTGCTAGTGTGTACCATCGTCTGACCAAAGACAGAACAGGCAATACCCCTTCCCATCTGCTCTACAAATTTCCTCTGAAGGGCCTATGTCACTTGCTTCTCGTGTAAGGGGGAGTAACCGTGGAGGCCGCTCTAGCCGTGGTCGTGACACCAATACAAGACATTGCACCCATTGCGAGCGTCGGGGCCACGTGAAAGATACTTGTTGGGTTGTTCATGGGAGGCCTGACTAGGCCTCTACACCTCCCCCATCTTCTCACTCTGCACGCCTTGCTGACTCCACTTTTATATCTAGGACTCCAAGAATATTGGAAATATCTGAGGAATATCGTCGTCTAAAAGCACTTCAGATTGATTCTCTGACTCATAGTGTTGTTGTGGCACAAACCATTCAATTAGTGTGCACTTCTCAGCGTCCTGCTCGGTGGCTGACAGATTTGGGTGCTTCTGATCACCTTACTAGTACCTCAGGTATCTTCCACTCATAAAAACCTCATAGTGGTCTTCGATTACGATTGCACATGGATCGATAGTACCCATTGTTGAGTTTGGTAGATGTGATGTGAGACCATAAATGACTTTGTCTTCGGTTGCTCACGTTCCCCAACCTGCTTACAATAAATTGTCAATTAGTAAGCTTACTCAGGATTTAAATTGTATTGTTACTTTCACATCTTCTGGTTGTATTTTTCAAGAACAGACAAGCTGTATTATTGGTAGAGAGAAGCTGAGTGGTGACATGTATATTCTAGACGAAGTCTCACCTCTTGCATGTTTTGCTGCCTCCACCAAGTTTTTGGATCTCAATTGTCGTCATGGTCACCCTTATGTGCAAGTTATGCGTAGTTTGTATCTTGAGTTTGGGAAGGTTTCCTAACTCAACTGTAAGTCTTGTTTTTTTTATTAAACTCCACAGAGCTAGCTATGTCCCTCGTCTTGATGTTCGTGCTACTGCACCGTTTGATTTACTTCATTTTGATGTTTGAGGATCATGTCTTGTCCCTACGTTGTTAGGACACAAATATTATGTTACTTTTAATGATGATTTCTCTCGTATGACTTGGGCGCACCTGATGAAAAATTGTCCCGAAATATCTTCTATTTTCAAAACTGGTGTAATGAAAAAATTAATACTCAATTCTTTGTTCGTCTTAAGTGTCTTCGTACAGATAATGGTAGAGAATACTTATCGCAATCCATATCTAACTTTCTCTCCGATAAAGGCATTCTGCATCAAACAAGTTCTCTTGCTACCCCCCAACGAAACAGTATTGCGGAAACAAAAAATTGTCATCTTCATGAGATCACACGGGTCATTCTTCATCATAAACACATACCCAAACACTTCTGGGGTGATGCATACCCTATCATACCCTTTATCCAGACCACTCTGGTATATTCCTTCCTTTACGTGTCATTGGGTGTGTTTGCTGCGTTCGGGATGTTCATCCCTTTGTCTCCAAACTTGATCATTGCTCCTTAAAATGTATATTCCTCAGGTATGTGTGTACTACTAAGGGATATCGATGTTGTTCTTCTGACTTGCACTGATACATGATATCAGTGGATGTTGTCAATCTTGAATTTGACTCTTACCTTCCTTGTGGATCCACACCACCTGACCCTTCATTTGATTCCATCTTGGTTCCTTGTCCTCAACCTGTTGTACTTTCTCCGATGATCTCCCGAGTTCTCTTTGGGGACCAGTTTACACTCGTCCCCCAGGTTCACCTCCGGAGTCTTCTGGTAGTACATCAGCGCAACCACCTCAGCCTCCCTCTTCTCCTGATTGTCTGACGACAATTCCTCAAGAAGAATCTGTTGGTATGTATGTGGATCCCGTGTCTGACAGCCAAGAACCTCTCATTGCAGTACGAAAAGGAAGTCGGGCTTGTCGGAACGAACCTCTATTTGTTAACTCTTACCTGGGATTTTTGATGTCTCATACTGCTCAGCACTCCACTCTGGATCAATACCATCTTCCATCTACTGTCGCTGAGTCAAAAGTTCATCTTGGCTGGGCGACTGCTATGCAAGATGATTTGAAGGGCCTTTAATTTAATCACATGCGGGACTTGATCCATTTGCCCCCTAGCAAACGACAATTGGATGCAAATCCACTTACTTCATTAAGGTCAATGCAGATGGTTCCCTTGATTTCTTGAAGGCCCGATTGGTTGTCAAAGGGTATGCTCAAGCTTATGGAATGGATTATGATGAAACTTTTGCTCCAGTCGCCAAAATGTCCTCAATTCGTATCCTCCTATCACTTGCACCTTCTCACCAATGGCACCTGCACTAATTGGACATCAAGAATGCCTTTCTTCATGCTCCTTGGACAAAAAGGTGTACATGAAATAACCACCTGGGTTCATTGTTGAGGGGGAGAGAACCATGACGTGCCACCTCAAGAAGTCGTTATATGGATTAAAGCAATCCTCCCAAGTATGGTTTGCTCATTTCTGATATGTCATCACTCAGCTCAATCTTATCAAGACTCGTCACTCTTTTATCAGAACTCTCCAACAGGTACTGTTCTATTAATGGTAAATGTCGATGATACTGTTATCATAGGCAGTGACTCTGAAGGGATATTAAATCTCAAGGCATTTTTACACTCCATCATCCAAACCAAGGATTTGGGCTCATTGTGGTATTTCTTAGGCATTGAAGTTGACTATGTTAACACCATCTTTATTTGTCAGTGGAAATATGCTCTCGATCTTTTATCTGACCTTGGGATGTCTAACGGTGGTCCAATGGACACTCCACTTGAACCAAGGGAAAATGGTCTTCATATTGAAAGCAAACTATTTGATTCACCAGAAAAGTATCAAAGTGTGGTTGGCTATGAAGCACTAACACTTCAAAATGCCCAGTGTGTCGACGACGGACTCTCTGACACTAATTTGACTCTTTGACACGCTTGTCAGAAGTCCAACACGCTGGTTCACGCGAGATTCGCGTGTTCCGCTCAATCGGACACGCGTGTACCTAAGCTAGCTACTCATGGTGAGGCGGGAGGCGATTTATCTTGGAAGTGCAATTTTTGTGAAAAATATTTTATAAGTTTGTATACAAGAGTGATAACACATTTGTTAATGATTGGTGGAAAAATACTTGAAAAGTATGTAAAAGTCTCAAACAGTGATCTATTTGAGATGGAAAAACTAGAAGAAGGGGTGAATGCTAGAATTGTAACAACCATAATAATAACAGTAAATTAGGATTTTTTTTTCTTTTCCCCTCTTATAACCGAGCCCATGCCCGATTTCCCATTTCTCTCCCAGTCCAAATCTTCTCGCAAGCCGCAATTAAGTCGCAGGATTTTTCTTCTCCCGATTCCTGCGAAAGCCGCGACTCGCCGCTCCCGATCCCGCCTCCGACTACCCCAATTCCCCTCCCCGTGGCCAGAAATCTTCTCCCCGTGAACGGAAAGCTCCTCCTCTAGGGCCAACGCCTCCTTCTCTTGCTTCTGCCGCCCCATCTTGCTCTACCAGTCCTCCTAGGAGTCAGCAATCGCCTCCTTAAGGGACGACAGTTCTTCCTCCTCCTGGAGTCGTCCGCAGGAGCTCGTCCTCCTCCTCCTCGAAGTGTAGGCAGCCTTCCATCTCTCTCCCACTGCGTTTTAGCCGGTGGATTGCAAGGGGGTCTCCTAGGGTTTTGCTCGGACCCTCCTCTCGGATTTTTGAGTCCAATTTCGATCTCTTGGGATAAGGAATCCCGTTTTCTCCCTCTATTCCGAATTTATTTGATTTAGTTGATAATGTTCGCTCTCCAAACTATGTTATTGGTGTCGATCTAACTTCTGCTCGTCATATAATCGACTAATCCTTGCTGTATTTGTGTTTTTCTGGCGTCGTTCGTCGCTCTAATTGGCGGTTCGTGAAGAAGCCCTCTCCGATTTAGGGATTCCGTCACCCAAGAGCCGCCAAGTTCTCGATCCTTCGTGGTAACTCCTCTCCTCTTACTCTCGAGGGAGGTACTTTTCTAAACAACCTCTTATGTGCATCTTTGCAATTATTAAAATGTCTGTACAAGCATAAAAATATTTGTATGTTATTTTGGTTTCGTGATCTTAAGCAGGTCAAACTAAGACTTCTAAATTTTTGCTAGCACCGCTTAGTCGCCGCCATCCGTTCAGCTTCACTTGAAGGCAAGTAGAGAAATCTCTCTCGCTTGCAACGTGATATTTAATTTAAATCACTCTTATGTTGTGACATATACTCTTATAGATCGGTGTCATGTGAATATGACTTGTCTAGATATGTTAAGAATCTCCAAGATATGAATCCCTAAGTCACTAATTGTCATAGACAAACATTGAAAGAAGGTGTTGATTTGATGTGACGCTTTGAAACGAGCTCCCGCCTGACTGGTAACAGAAACTAATAAATGGTCATTGCAAGCACCGCGCTGATAAGCCTTGCAATTAAACTTATATTAGAATGTTATACATCAAATTAAAACGCGTGCACTTTTCATTGTTTACCGTTTATGTCATTGCGTGATTGGAAACAAGGCTAACTCCGGAATAGGCTAGAGTAAAGTTACAGCACTATTGTTAGACTTAGTTACTTATTTTTGTCTTGTTTCCTCTGCTTACATATCAAAATATTAACTTGCTTATTATTTGATTTTCATGTTCTGAGGCATTTTCCTTCTGTTGGATTTTTGTCTTAGGGTTCATGACAGCGCCGTCTGCTCCCTGAGCTGCTCTTCGTCCAGCTACCGCTTTGCTTGGAGGTTTACTTTTGTAGTGGTTACATCAGGTTCTATGTATTTGTTTTCTTTTACCATCAGATTTTTTTATCATGCACTAGTTATTGTCAGTCATTTTCATTTATATCGTGGACAACTGCTAGGATGTTATTGATGTACCAGATCATTTTATTTATGACATGTTTACTACTGTGGTTTTTCGCATTTACATTTTTCAGCACTGTGTGTGTCATTAGTTTTATTATTAAAATGCATGCGCATCAACCTTTCTTTGAAGCTTCCACATTATAAACAACTAAATTTTTCCAAAGTAACTATTTTAAATCTAATATCATATTTTCATCTTCTGCCTAACAGACATGGAAATTACTTCGTCCATGCCTGTGACATCACAACCCGCCCGTAGCGCGCTCTAATAAATGTTATTCGACGGGTCGTGATAAAAATAACGAGTCTTACTCCTAAAAAAGTGGTGTTGCCCCCTTCTAGAATTTCAAGTAGTGAAGGTAGATCTACTAGTGGGGTGGATATTTTCTTTAGGAAAAAAAAGATTGAAAGTGTGGGAAAAGGTTTGCTTGAGAATCCATTGTTTTTACTGATGATATATAATGATAATGTGTTAATGTTCTATCATTTTTTGCTATTTTTTTAAGTTTTACATTTGAATATTTGATGAGTAATATTTAAACATGACGTAATTTATTTGAATATTTGTTAATTGTTCATTTTTTTGTTAAATGTTTTCGGATTTTCATAATTATAAAAAATTAATATTTAATATACGTGTCTCAACGTGTCGGAATATGATATTTTTTAGAATTGATGAGTCGCGTGTCATATCATGTCGCGTGTCGCTGTCGGTACAACATAGGTGGTTGGAAAACTGAACTACCTTACCATGACTCATCGTGATATTGCTTGTGGAGTAAGTAAGGTCAGTCAGTTCATGGTTGCTCCAACTATCTCTCAGTTAGTTCATGGCTGCTCCAACTCATGATCTAGAATTCGTCGCGGTAGTGTTTGCATTGAAGCTTTGACGACATTATCTCTATAGCGTGAAGTGTCACTTCTACACTGACCATCAGATCCTGAAGTATATTTTTGTTCAAAAGGATCTCAATCTTCGTCAAAGGCGGTGGATCGAATTCATAGCAGATTATGACTTGCAACTCACATATGTTTCCGGTAAAGCCAATTCGGTGGCAAAAGCGTTGAGTTGAGAGCTTTTTGTTTCTTCTTGTGCACCCATATTAGTCACTCCTGCATCCTTGATTGATGACATCGAATAGATGGAGATTCATCTTACCCGAGGGTCAAGAAGAGGTTTTTGGTCCATTATGGGTAGAACATGTAAAAAATTTGCAGTCATCTGATCTTGTACTCCAGCGCATTCATCAAAAGGTTGAACTTGGGACTCTTCCGGATTTCTCTATCTCTAAAGATGTTCTGCATTTCCGAGGTCGCGCCTGCATCCTTGATGTTTCTGAATTGCATGATCGTATATGTCGTGAAGCTCGTGAATCTGGCACATCTGATCATCCGGGCAATAATAAGATGTATCATGACTTGAAACATATTGTGTGGTGGCCTTGTATGAAGAATTACATAGCTCGCTTCATTTCTCGATGTATGACATGCCAGAAGATGAAAGCTCGGTGTCAGCGTTGTTAGAAACGAACTAAAACAAACCGGAAAGAGTATAACTGAAACTTTATTATCAGAAAAAGGTCCCTATTACAAAGGAATGTCCTCCCTTATATAGAATGGAGGAGAGATGAGAGAATACAAATAAGAGATGTGGGACTAAAAATTTACAGGACTAAGCGGACTGTACAGAACAAACCGCACAAGCCGCGCGGTTAGACAGAAGGGCTAACCGCACGGCTACCACCAGAGAGAGAGAGAGACCGCAAGGGGAGACCGCCTGAGAGCTCGGCAACCAGACAGCAACAGCACAACAATCAAACCGCTGATGGGAAACCGCCAGACCGCGCGGTCTTTAACCCGCCAAGACAGACCGCCAGACCGCCCGGTCTCTAACTTCAACACTCCCCCTCAAGCTGGAGCATATATATCGATCATGCCCAGCTTGTCACAAATATGATGAAACGAGGCGGAAACTGGCTTGGTGAAGATGTCAGCCAGCTCTTTATCAGAAGTGACAAATGGAGTGCAAATTTGTTCCTTTAAGATCTCTTCACGAATGAAATGACAGTCGACCTCAATGTGCTTGGTTCTTTCATGGAAGACCGGATTTTTGGAGATGTATATGGCAGCCTTATTATCACAGAACATAGGTAGCGGATGGTTGTAGACCTCTCCTAAATCCAGCATTAGAGCCCGTAGCCATTTTAGCTCACAAGTGGTCGACGCCATACTCCGATACTCTGCTTCAGCACTGGATCTGGAAACAACAGACTGCTTCTTGCTCTTCCAGCTTACCAGATTACCCCCAACAAAGGTGCAGAAACCGGAGGTAGACTTGCGATCCCCTTTGTCATCAGCGTAACTCGCATCTGAGTAAGCTTCAACCCTCAGATGACCATTCTTCTGGAAAAGCAATCCTTTCCCAGGTGCGGCTTTGACGTACTCCAAGATCCGTAAGGCGGACTGCAGATGACACTCTCTGGGAGCTTGCATGAATTGACTCACCTTGCCAACAGCATAGGAAATGTCGGGTCTGGTCACTGTGAGATATATGAGCTTACCAACAAGACGTCTGTACCTCGTAGTATCTGAAAGAAGAGGCGAATCATCTGTCTAGGTTTTGTCTTCTTCAACAGCCATGGGACATCGAGCAGGTTTGGCCCCAGTCAATCCTGCATCTTTTAAAAGATCAAGGGCATACTTACGCTGGGAGAGGACTAAGGAATTGGGCTTCCGAGAGATTTCGATCCCCAAAAAGTACTTTGGAGAGCCCATATCTTTCGTGACCAGATGTTGACGAAGATGCCGCTTTGTCAAGGCTACCCCTTTCTGGTCATCGTCAGTGAGAAGAATATCATCAACATACACTGCAAGAACCACCTGTCCCGAGGAGGTTTTGCGAGTAAATAGAGAGTGATCGGCAGAGCTGCGCACAAAACCAACGGCCGCCACGATGCCGCTGAACTTGTCAAACCAAGCTCGAGGGCTCTGCTTGAGGCCATAAATTGCCTTCTTCAGTCGGCATACTCGTGTCTCCCCCTGAGCAACATACCCAGGAGGTTGCTCCATGTAGACGGCCTCCTGAAGATCACCATAAAGGAAGGCATTCTTTACATCCAGCTGGGAAATCGGCCAATCCTTATTGACCGCCACAGAGAGAAGAACCCGTATAGTGCTGAGACGAGCTACGGGAGAGAAGGTGTCAAAGTAATCAACCTCATAGGTCTGAGTAAAGCCCTTAGCAACAAGGCGAGCTTTATAACGGTCCACAGTGCCATCCGGGGCAAATTTCACCACAAAGACCCAGCGACAGCCGACAACATCAGTACCGAAGGGAGGAGGAACAAGAGTCCAGGTACCCCGCTCCGTTAGGGTGGCCATTTCCTCATCCATGGCCATCTTCCAATGAGGAATAGCAAGGGCCTCCTGGTAGGAGCGGGACGTGGCAGTGGCGGAGATAGCTAGAGCAAAGGCCCCGCGAGAAGGGGTGAGACGATCATATGAAACAACAGCAGTAAGAGGGTGTAGGGTACACGTCCGCACCCCTTTGCGAAGAGCTATAGGAAGATCCAGGTCAGCAGGTTCCTCGGCATCCGGAGCATCCGTGGCAGAGAGAGCTGGCCCGGGAGTAGAGAGCGACGGCGGCGGAGATGCGGGAGACGGGAGTGGAGAAGAGGGAGAGAGAGGTGGAAGAAGAGGAGTGGACGGGGGCGGAGTAGGGGTGAATATCGTAGTGGGAGACGAGAGAACAAAGGGAACAGCAGGAGAATCAGAGGCTGGGAGAAGAGGAGGGGAGTCATCCGAGAAGTAGGAGGTATTCTCGAAGAAGGTGACGTCAGCAGAAACGAACTGCTTACGAAGGATGAGATCAAAGCAACAATAACCTTTCTGAGTGGTGGAGTACCCCAGAAAGATACATTTGGTGGAACGAGGAGATAGCTTATCACGGGTGGCAGAAGGGACATGCACAAAGGCAGTGCATCCAAATATTTGGAGAGGGAGAGGAAACGGCTCCTTGCCCGGATACAAAATGGAGAAAGGGGTTTTTCCGTGGAGAACGGTGGAGGGAATGCGATTGATGAGGTAACAGACAAGGAGAACAGCATAGCCCCAATAGGAGCGAGGAACATGCATCTGGGTCATCAAGGAGCGAGCGACATCCAGAAGGTGACGGTTTTTGCGTTCTGCCACACCATTTTATTGTGAGGTATAGACACAACTCGTTTGATGAATAATCCCATTTTACATGCAGAAGGCAGAAAAGTCATGACTGATATATTCTTGGGCATTATCAGATCGAAGAACTTTAATAGAAACATCAAACTGAGTTTTGATCATGAGATAGAAGGACGTCCATACAGAGAATAATTCGGAGCGATCTTTTAACAGATACACTCACGTACAGCGAGAGAAATCATCAATGAATGTGACAAAATATGAACTACCCCGACCAACCGTAAGAGTAGGAGAAGGACCCCAAATATCGGAGTGGATGAGATCAAACGGACGGGTGGATCCACGAACGTGCTTTGGAGGGAAGGAGGAGCGGTGATGCTTGCCAAGCTGACAGACTTCACAGTTGAGCGGAGGACTTTGGGGAGGAAGGTGGGGCAGAAGTTGACGAAGAAGATGAGGAGCATGACCAAGGCGGAGATGCCATTGGAGAAGATCTGTGGAGGTGGAGGAGAAGGTGGAGAAAGCGGAAATGTTGTCCAGGAAGTATAGGCCGTCACTCTCAGTCCCAGTAGCAATCGTCCGTTGGGAGTCCGGATCCTGAAAAGAGCAAGTAGTAGAAGTAAAAGTAACAGAACAGTGTAATTGCTTGCATAGAGAGGTAACATATAATAAGTTGCACGGGAACTTGGACACGTAGAGAGTATCCTCCAAGCGAAGAGACGGAGTGACATGAACTATCCCCGTCCCATGAACCGATGATGAAGAGCCGTCAGCGAGAGTAACCGGGGGCAACCGACCATGTGTTTCTAGGAGAGAAAAACACTGGAGATTGCCGGTCATATGATTAGTAGCACCGGTGTCGATCAACCATTTTCCTTGTGTAACAACGTGGGCACTACCAGAAGACGTGACCACCGAGACGAACGGCTTTGAGGAGTATATGGAAGCCATGAAGGGAGGAACAAAAGAACTGCAGCGGTCACGGTGACAGCACACCAGCGGCAAGAAGGGCCACGACCAAGATGCAGAGCAAGGCAAAAGGGGACGAAGAGGGAAGCACAAGCCGCGCGACCCAACAGGAGGTCGCGGCGACTAACAAGCAGGAGCGGCTAAAGGAAGAGCCGCACAGAGGAGAACAAGCCGCTGCGACTTAGAGACAGGTCGTGGGGACAAGAGAGAGAGCGGCGAAGGAAGAAGGGCAGAGAGGCCGCCTAAACAAGGAAGAACTCGCGCGAACAGAGAGAAATCGCAGCGGTTAGGAGAAAGAGATCTGCCGCGCAAACAACAGGAAGCCACGCGGTTAGAAAACTATCCGCGCGGATAGGAAGAAGAAGATCTGCAGCGGTCACGATGTTAGACACCAGCGGCCAGAAAAGCCACGACAAGCCGCAGAACCAAACAGAGGGAGAGAAGTCGGGCGGCTAGCAGCCAGACCGCGCGAACAGAAGTGGAGGATATCGGGAGGCAAAAGGCGAACAAGGCAAATGAGGCCGCGGAGACAGGGCGCGGCGACTAGAGAAGAGAAGGAGGAAGCAGCGACTAGAACAGGTCGCAAGAAAGAAGCAAGCAACAGAAACAGGCTGCGCGAACAGGGCGCAAGCAAACAGACGGAAGAAACAAGCCGCGGGAGACAGGCCGCGAGAAGAAGAGGCAGGTCGCGCGGACAGGAGAACGCACAGAATCAGGAGCCAAAGATCGAATCCTCTGATACCATGTTAGAAACGAACTAAAACAAAACGGAAAGAGTATAACTGAAACTTTATTATCATAAAAAGGTCCCTATTACAAAGGAATGCCCTCCCTTATATAGAATGGAGGAGAGATGAGAGAATACAAATAAGAGATGTGGGACTAAAAATTTACAGGACTAAGCGGACTGTACAGAACAAACCGCACAAGCCGCGCGGTTAGACAGAAGGGCTAACCGCACGGCTACCACCAGAGAGAGAGAGAGACCGCAAGGGGAGACCGCCTGAGAGCTCGGCAACCAGACAGCAACAGCACAGCAATCAAACCGCTGACGGGAAACCGCCAGACCGCGCGGTCTCTAACCAGCCAAGACACACTGTCAGACCGCCCGGTCTCTAACTTCAACAAGCGTCTTGGTGGTATTTTGCAGCCTCTGTCTATCCCTTAATGGAAGTGGGAAGATATCTTTATGGACTTTATCACTGGTTGACCCGCACTCTGAGGGGGCATGATGCGATTTGGGTCATAGTAAATCGTATGACTAAAGTGGCTCACTTAATCCTATATAAGAAATGTCATTACACGAGAAGATGGCTCAAATCTATGTATCAGAGATTGTTAGACTTCATGGGATTCCCTTGCAGATTGTATCAGATCGTGACTCAGGATTTGTATCATATTTCTGAAAGGGCTTTCAGCAAGCATTGGGCACCGAACTCACCCTGAGCATTGCTTACCATTCGACGATCGATGGTCAGACCGAAAAGGTTAATCAGATACTTGAAGACATGCTTCGACGTTACATTCTGGATTACAAGAGAACTTGGGATGAGCACCTACCTTTGGTTGAATTCGCCTAGAACAATAACTACCAAGAGAGCCTCAAAATGGCCCCTTTTGAAGCATTGTACGGGCGACGTTGTAGGACCCCTCTCTATTGGTCGGAAGTAGGTGAAAAGATTGTTTTGGAGTCTGTTACTTCAGAAAATGGAAGAAGCCACAAGGAAGACTCGACTTCAGCTTGGTCGTGCCATCGAGAGACAGAGAAAGTATGCAAATCAGCACCGCCGTCCGTTATAATTCTGTGGGTGATCAAGTGTTCCTGAAGGTTTTCACTTCTCCCGGGGTGAAACGGTTTGGTCGTCATCATAAGCTTAGCATGAGGTTCATGGGACCATATAATATCTCAGAGCATGTCGGAGGATCATCATATCGTCTTGAACTACCAACTACTTTGGTCGGTGTTCACAATGTATTCCATGTTAGCTAACTTCGGAAGTACATCAGTGATTCCTGAAGCCAATCTTTTTTATCTGGTCGAGCCTGCTAAGATTGTGGAGTATCATGTACACAAGCTTCGAAAGAGAACCATTCTTATGATCAGAATGCTTTGGGTGCATGATAAATTTGAGAAGTACACTTGGAAACTTGAATCTGACATGCATAGTAAGTATTCACAGCTTTTCTCTTAATTTTGGTAAGCATCTGGATTTGTGCTATTTTTTGTTTCAATATATTCAAAGTTAGCTTAAATATCTTGATTTGCAAATCTTATTGTGTAATGAATAACATCTGAATCTTTGTCATAAGAGACCCATTCAGGAAATGCTCAAAAGTTTCGGCATGAAACTTTTTAAGTACGGGAGAATGTAAGAACTCGTGTAAATTTTAAAAAAAAAGATTTAAAAGAATTAAAAGTCAAATTATGGCTTTTTTTTGTAATTAACATATTTGTTTTTTTTCCTTTCCCATACTAGTCGCAACAAAACGAGCCCCCCCCCCGATTTAATCTTCCGGCCTAGAGTTCTCCCGTCTCTCGCTCGCGATTCGTCCAATGTCGCTCTCTGTTGACTCCCGTCCCTGGCATCCCGCGCACATCTTGATCCTGCCGCTCCCGGTTCTATTTCCTGCTTCCGCCGGCGTCTCCTCCTCCTGACGTGGCTGACAACTCTCCTCCTACTCAGGCCGACGACAGAAAACTTCTCTCCTCAGATCGGCTGCAACTTCTTTCTCCTCCAAAGGAGCGGCAGCCTCCTCTCCAAGGGCCGACATCTACTTCCTCCTCTCCTAGGGTCGGCAGCCCTCTTCTTCATTTTGATCAAGAATTGCGAGAGGGACAAGTAGGGTTTCCTTCCCTCCCCTCCATGGACTTGGATTTAGTTTCCTTATGTAAGGACTTCCTCTTTCCCCTCCTTTCTCAGATTTCCTTGAATTTTCTTTGGAATTTTCGCACTCCCAATTTGCGTACAACTTGTGATTCAAGATTTTTGCCCCTTATAATCATCTAACCATGATGTGTTTGTGATTTCTGGTGTCGTTCGACGAAGCTATCAACGGGATCTCTCCAAAGCCCTCTACGATTTAGGGTTTCCGTAACCTAAGCGCCGTCAAATCCCTGATTCCTCGTAGTAGCCTCCTTCCCCCTCATTATTGAGGAAAGCAAATTTCTAAACTCGCACTTGATTAAGTTATGCGATAGAAAAAAAATGCATGTGCTAGCGTATGGATTTTCGTTATGTAAAAATATCAATTATGTTGTTACTGAATAGGTTTAAATCAGGTTTCTAAATTTTGCTTGCACCATTTAGGGGCCACCGCCAGATTCAGCCTTGCTTAAGGGAAGTAAAGAAATCTCTCTCACTTGCAAACATTGAAATTAGACTCATGCACTTTTTCTTATGTTTATAAATTTTACCTTGAAACACCTGAATCGTCAAATTAATAGCATGTCACGATACGTTAGGAGTCTCTAAACTACGAATCATTTAATTCATTAATATCATAAACAACCATTGAAAATAGTGTTTAACTAATGCAAACCCTCTTTACTTGAGTTACCTCTTGAAATTCATAACGGGAAAAAATAACCGATAGCAAGCATGAACTCTCTGGCTCAAGGGTGCGGGTTCGAAAGAGCCACCACTAAGAGATCACGGGCAGAAATTCGGAACCTCTAATAAGACTTGCATCTGAACTTGACTCCTTCTAAATCATGAAGCATGTGCATCAAATAAAAACACCTACACATTTCAATGGTTACAACTTATGTCATTACATGAACGAATATAAGCTATACTTCGGGGTAAGCTAATAATTTTAGTTGTTTCTGCTTCAATTATTTACTCATCTGTCTTGCTAGTTTTGCCTTATAAAATTGGTACAAGTACATTTCTGAGGCTTTTTTTGTTTGGAATTTGTCATAGCGACCGTGACTGCGCTGCCTGCTACCTGAGCCCGATCCGTGTCAAGTTCCTATTTTCCTAGAGGTTTAGTTTATTTCTTATTGCGTCGGGTTTTATGTATTTTATTTCATTTACTGTCAGAAATTTCACTTATGTAACAATTATGATCAACTATTTTCTCTTGTATCATGAACAACTGCTAGGCTAAATCTATGTTATTAAAGGCGCACCCCAGGCGCGCCTAAGGCTCCAGGCTCACTAGGCTCAGAGGTTTGCGCCTCTGTGTGCCTTATTTGCGCCTTTAGAATATAAAAGGCGCGACTGAGTGAGATTTTTGTTGTAAATTTCTTTCTTCAAAAATTAAGAAAAAAATAATTTAAGAACTCAAATTTTTTTATTGATTTAGTGTTCATGAAAGATAATTGTGCGTTGAGACTTAGATATGATGCAGATGACCACATTGATTCTATTTTTTAAGAGATACAAATGATAATAATGAATGATTAATTAATACATTAGATGAAAAATTCAATCAAGAAGCTGAAATGATGTTTGATGCTGATTATTTAAAATGAATGTGGTTGTGCCTTGCCTTCATCAGGCGCGCGCCTGCGCCTTGAGTCTGCGCGTAGCTCCAAGACCCCTTTGCGCCTTGATGCGCCTTGCGCCTTTAATAACTAAGGGCTAAATAGATTATGTACTACAATTTGATATTATTGCATGTTCATTTATATGGGATTTTCATTGCATAAAATTTGTATCAGAACTGTGTCATAAGTTTTAATCAAAATACAAGTGCATTTAACTTTTCACTGCTATACTCTAAGGCTACCGCTAAAAAATAATGTATTTTTCATTGAAATATTTATTTTATATCTAATAATACTAAATAAGCTTCCGCTTAACAGACACAGAGTTTTTCCCCCATGTGTGTGGCATCACGACCTGCCAAAAACACACTCTGACTTTTGCTTTTAGACTGGTCGTGACATATCAGGCCAGGGGATGGATAGATGCTAGTAGGAGAGGGCTAAAAGTGGTTGTCTGCTATGTTTAGAGTTAGGAAGGGGATGGGATTGAAGGAGCAGGTTCAACTAGATGTGGGAATAAAAGGTAGTGGTCAGATGTTATAGATTAGGGCAAGGGAGTGGGTTTTGGTGGCTGAGTGATTGACTTGGCTATTGCAGGGGATGATTTCAGGGGTCATCTGATGGTGTAAGGTACAAGGAAAGGAGCGGATAGGGTTTGGATAAAAGGCAAGGTAACATATCAAGGATTTAGCACCTTGGGGTTTCATGGAGTCGGCGCCATGAGAAATCACTGGAATCCAGGGAAGAATGTCTTCAAAATCTGCAATATCTCGTGACGGCTGCCCCCACCTCTTGCTTATAATAAAACATGGCTTAGAGCAACCATCTTGGACGACTATGATTAGTCATACATGATGATTGTCCGACCTCACTAAATAAAACACTACAAAATAAAACAAATACCTGAAAATAACCAAAATGCTTATTTGGATGCAACGGTGGATTCGAATCATCCATCGAGCTACGTCAAATATTGTAGGTGACAAATCAGTTCCGCACGGGCCCAAAACTCGTGCTCCACCATCTCGTCGATCCTCATCATTCTCCCCAACTTGAAATAGTTCATCTCATGATGAATGGAGGTGGGTATTCTCTTAGTGTATGCAAGGTAAGAATCAATGTGGCTCTTCAGATTTCATCCAAGAATCATCGATGAAAGAGTGTCCTCTCCAATGAACATAGTACCTCTATGTATGTCTGTCGGACGTGGTTATGCACTCGAGAACCATGAAGTCAATAATGTTTTTACAAGTCAAATGTTGTGTTGGTCGTCCCGAAGGAACCGCTGGTAGTGCCGGTGAAACCATAGGTGCCTTCTACTAGAGTGACTGAGGCTCAGGAATAAGGTCATGATGAGATTGAGGCTAGAGAAGGTGAGGCTAGAGGAGTGGGCTCAAGGTACGAGTTTGTATACTCGTGAGGTTTAAAGTAAGGTGTTAAGTTGATACTCATATTCTTAAGGATGTCAAGCTTGTAGGTGTTCTGATCCTTCTCACGACTATATAGGGACCCAATCACTTGATATTCAATTTTTAGCAGGCCCCTCGGGGAGCCTCTATGTACGAATTCGAACCATCGCCAGCGCGCCTTCGCGAAAAATCTACTGTTGCTTGTGAATATCTGCATATGTTTCATATATTTCATTATTAGATGTGATTGTGTCGGGTCGACTCGTGTAACCCATACAGATGATGAACAAAGAACTTGGCAAACTCATGCAAATGACGAACACAAGGCTCACTAAATTCATGCAAATGGCGAACAAAAGATTTGGCAAGCTCACATAAAAGATACATATGAAGCACAACAGACACAACACTCTCTAGGCAAAGGTACGACAATGAACTGAATGTCTCTAAAATGGGGTGGCCTATGGGGAGGCTCTTTGGGTGGGGGTGTAAAAGTATTCATCCAGTGTGCAAGAAACACCAAAATGACCAAGTTTGTTTGACACTCATGTATGTCCATGACGGACCAAAAGATGTGACTCGTCAGAAGGACCACCAGGCGATATTTATGAAAGTTCATCATGAGCGCGACATTCACTTGCATGAATATTTGAGACATCACAATAGAATGCGACTTTATAATGCGAGGAGTGTGTCCAAGAAGAAAAAACTCATCTTATGGGTCAGGGGGCGATGTGGTCAAGAACTCATCAAGAGTTAGAGGGGTCATAGGGTAGGTTCTCGCAACATCGAGATTAACCTCCAGTGCATATGAAGCAAACTTTACGAACTCGATGTTAAGAACAAGGTCCTCAATCAAGGGAAAATTCGGGATATGATTTGAATAGATGTCAATGATCCAACACTCATAAATGAGTCGCTCACCTGAATCTCTTCCTCATAAGGAAGCGATGGGTCATCGGGGGGGGGGCTCGTCATAGAAACCATCAATAGGGAGATGATCCTCCATATGGGTATCATCACAGGGGGGTAGTGTTCGCAGAGGTAGGTGAGGCATCCACCACAAGACCAACACTAGTCATTCGACTCTCACCCAAGATATGACTAAACATCACGTCGTGAAGAGATTCTAAGGAACTAGCACTCAAATATGGGCCTATGATCAAAGGAACAACTAGGTAGGGTATAGGGGACGAATATGCCACTACAGGGTCACTAGGTCGCTCGTCCTCAGTCTCGTGACTAAACAAACTAATCACAATAAAATCGCTCTCCACCCGCAACACAAACTCATGATCAGAATCAGACCCAATCAAGTAGTGTATTATTCGTTGGGCACTGAAGCTTATTGGGATGGTATATATAAAGGTGTCTGGTCTCTCGTTCCAGTGGGAGCATTATTAGACGCATCAATGTCTTAACTTAAACCCCTAAGCTTTATCTTGTTAGTTCCTTTTAAGGAAGTTTTCAAGCGATCAAAGTGAGCATTCATACGATCAAATCAATCAAGAACCAATCGTTGAAATTCAGCATCTGACATCTCAATTTTTGGAATGCAAGGATTGTGTTATGGAGCTCACGTTGTTAGTATCTAGTATTAAGAGTTTTATTTTATTAAGTGTATTAGGTGTTTTAATATCGTATGAGTCAAGTCAATTCATGCAGTCTTTATCTGTTTTTACTATTTCGCTTAGTTTCATGATATCAGGAATTTACACGTGTCATCTAGATTCTATATAATAGACCCGCGGGGTCATGTAATGGATATGAAAAGTATTAATCAAGTTCTCTTCTCTCTCAAGCTCCTCTCTTTCTCTCTCTAATTTCTTCTCATCTCCTCCCTCATTCTAGGGTTTTACCCCTTGTATCCCCGCCTCCTCCCTACACATCCATCAGCACGTAACAACTTGGTATCAGAGGACTTTCCTCCCCTCGACCGCTGAGTTCTTGCAAACCATCCTCTCTTCCGACTGCCGCCGCAAGCTGCCAATGTGTCGTCGTTGTTCCTGCTAACAGCCCCTCGCGCGACTTCCAGCGCCGCTGCCATCCACGGCACTGCTCTGCTTCCGCCAGTCCCGCAGCAGCTCTCCCGCATAGCAAACCCCCTTGTCACCGCTCCAGCAAACCCTGCAGCAAGCTCGCTTCCAAGTGCCACCAGCAACCTCGCTGAAGCCCATTGCCGACGTCGCTCTCCCTCCACAAACCACTGTGTCGATCTTCCAGCACCCACTGCATCGAACTCCTGGTCGACATCCAGTAACCGTGTGGCCTCCTCCCTCGTCCAGAATCGTCCTAGCCACTGTTTCTTCTGTCGTCCAAAATCGACGGAGCCGGTCGGTGAAGCCAGCGAGCCGGCTGTTTCTTCCTTCGTTCGTCGACTCAGCTTCCATACGCAGGTGCTGGCGTCGTCCTCTTCGATTCTCCAGCGGCGGTTTCCCGAGCCCTCTCCTTCGACCCTGCGCACCTTCCACTCCGCCGATCTCCTTCCCTCCTCTTCTTTTCCTCAAAAACATACATCCGTCTGCCGCCGGTCTTTTCCCATCTTGTTCTTTTTTTATTCTTTCTTCTAAAAACGTGCATCCTCTCTTATATTTTATTACATTTTCTTTACTAATCTATCTCATACCACTCCTACACGCTATCTTTCCCATCCCTTCTTTTTTCCTATTTATTTTTATTTCTTTTACTGGAACCCACCACCACCAGGTCCATCACTCTCTTCCCCCTTCTGATAGCCCCAAGCCACGCACATTCTGTTGTCTGACTTCATTTTTTTTTTAGCAGTAAGCTCATTTTATTTTTACTCCATCTGTATTCCATCGGGCCCCGCCCCATCCCCCTAGTTTTATTTGATTTCGTCTTGCACACACCAATTCCACCTCATCTATTTTTAATTTTCCTTCTTTATTTTACTTCCCTAACACCACTTTTATTATTATTATCCCCCTTATTTTATTTCCATCCCCCTTACTTTATTTTACTTCCCCCAACTGCCCCTCTCTCTCCCCCCCTTTAATTTCCTAGAGGCCGCCGCCCCCTTCTCTTAATAATTAACAAATTATTTAATTAGTTAATTATTTAACCCACTTTTCTATAATGTCGTTTAGCGCTGCCGACCGCATTGAGCTCCTCGCCACCCTCATCAAGCTGGACTGTCGTATTGCTCACTGGGAGGCTCAACTCGGCCACGTCAATACTCAGCTCGACCTCAAGCTCGACGCCCTCCGCATGTCTCGCGACTCGTTGGTGGTTTTTATCACCGCCACCACCGGAGCTGGATTTGCCGCCTCCCCTCCAATGATCGTGCCACCACCATCCTTCGTCTTTCATGACGCACCGCCTCGCCGTCGTCGCCACCACCGCTGCCACAACCATCGTCGCTGAGGCCGCCGCAGCCGTCGTCGTCGCCGCCACCTCTGTTGCCGCCGCCTCCTCCTCCTCTACCGGCTCTTACTCCGCCAACCCCGACATTGTCGCCCCCTCCGGCCACATCACTGCCACCGCCGTCGTCTCCGCCATCGCCGTCGCCACCAGCACAACTCATGCAGTCGCCACCAGTGCCGTCATTGTCGTTCTCGCCGTTGTCGTTCTCGCCGTTGTCGTTGCCACTGCCTCCGTCACTCGTCGTCGATGTACCACCTCTCTCCACGGTGGTCGTCCTTCCACCGTTGCTGCCTCCTCTTCGGTCACCCGCTCCGCCGCTGCTGGTCATACCATTGCCTCCTCTCCGGCTCTTCCTCCGTCGGCCCCAGTATTGCCGTCTCCTTCGGCCATCTCACCGCCTCCTCTCCCGGCTCTTTTCCTGGCAGCCCCCGCCTTGCCGCTCCCACTGGCCACAACGCCGCCTCTTCAGCCGGCTCGTGCTCTGGTGACCCCGACGGACCCGTTTCTGCTATCGATCGTCGTCTCTTTGCCCTCCCTGGTGTTGTTGCTCACCATCGCTCCACCGACCGTGCAGAAGCCATTCCTTTCGTCGTGTGTCTTTTCGCCGCCACCACTACTCGCCGACACCGCCACTGCCGCTACACCCGATCAGACATTGTTTTGGCGGGAGATCAAGCTTCCAGATGATCCAACCATCCAGGTGGAGTTTGAGCTTGGGGCCAAGCTCGATGTCAAGGACGGGTGGAGTGTTATGAAGCTCACGACGTTGGTTATCTAGTATTAGGAGTTTTATTTTATTAAGTGTATTAGGTGTTTTAATATCGTATGAGCCAAGTCATGCAGTCTTTATGTATTTTTATTATTTCGCTTAGTTTCATGGTATCAGGAATTTACACCTGTGTCATCTAGATTCTATATAATAGACCCTTGGGGTCATGTAATGGATATGAAAAGTATTAATCAAATTCTCTTCTCACTCAAGCTCCTCTCTTTCTCTCTCTAATTTCTTCTCATCTCCTCCCTCATTCTAGGGTTTTACCCCTTGTATCCCCGCCTCCTCTCTACACATCCATCGGCACGTAACATATTGTTTATACGTGTGATAAGATAGTGGCCTTTATAGGGCTCCTGATAATCATCTAGATGATCGATCATAACATAATCAAATTGTTTTGAGGGTAGACATGACCCCTATGAACGTGCGGCGGTGGACGAGGAAGATCATTATAATAGTATTAGGAGGATTTCTCCAGAGAACTCTATGGGGTCGAGTATATACATATTCTAGTTCCTCAAATAGAGGAAGGGGTAGCGATGATGACCCGAATGATACTCGGCCCTATCTAGTGTTTTAAATATTGACTGACATGTCCGGCATGTCGCCCGACATGTCCTGTTTGAACAGAAAATGACTTTCATAATGAAAATATAAAGGTTATGGCGTTTTGCAATATGCCGGCCGACATTTCAGATCAAATCTGCTATGTCATCCGCCGCCGACATTTTAAAAGTCGCCGACATTTTATGATGTCACCTATTATAAAAAACCGTGTGAAATCAGTGTCCAAAGGATTTATTAATGTGATCTAACAGCTCTACAAGTCATTTTATTGATGTTAAAGTGTAACATTGGCTATTTTTTATATCAAGATTTTTAGGTGTAGTTTTTCTATTTGTGACAACATGAACAATGCTTGAAATTCATTATTTGGGCACATAGGACCATCAACTGCCATAGAAATGATCCTTCCTCTATTTGTTTATTTTTCCTCTTGATTGCTCTTATTGGATTTTGTATAAAAAATCAGAAATATAACAGCGAAACAGTTTTTGATAGGTTCCAGAAGTATTTAAACAAAAAATCTGTATGTAAACAAAAACAGTATGGATTTTGTTCAGGTTTTATTAATTTATTCTTTGCATTTAATCAGTATGCCTCATGATTTAGATTACCATTATATTTCAGATTTTTTCACATATCTTTAATTTTTTCTTTACCTTTAATCAGTATTTAATATATTTCAAGTTTTTGTATTATGTTCACATGCATGTAAAAGATATATATAACTAGGTTAAAAATGAGTAAGATTAATGTAGATGATAGTGTTAAAATAAAATGCTATAACTTAAAATATAAATATTTTTTAAAAATTCGACATTTTAAAATGTCCCCTACATGTTTCTGACATCCAACATCAAAAATCTCAATCTGACATGTCTCCGACATCAGACATTTAAAAACATGGCCCTATCAACATAAAATTATGTCAAACGATCACTATGAATACCATGGATGATCAGACTCAGACCCATAACAGAGTAGTGTATTACTTGTTGGACACTAAAGCTCATCGGGATGGGATATATCAAATCAGGTGTCAGACCTCTCGTTCCAGTGGGAGCATTACTAGACGCATCGGTGTCTTAACCTAAACCCCTAGGTTTTATCCTGTTAGTTCCTTTTAAGACAATTTTCAGGCAATCAAAGTGAGCATCCATGTGATCAAATTCATCAATAACCAATCCCTGGAATACATCGTCTGACATCTCTATAAGACCTATCACTAAGTAACATAAACATGGCATAAACTTTGGTCTCTGATACCAATTAATGTATGGTAGAGTAGGTGTGGACTCTAAATATACTACTCAAGGTGTAGTGCCAGGGAAATACTTGTCTAACCAAGGATGATGTTTGCATGCAAATAACAATCCAAAAATAAATTACAATTAATAATAAAACATAAATTCTACACAGTTACTACGGGCAAGTAGCAAATAATCTTTTGGGCAAACAAATTAGTCTTCCTCTGCTTGGAGAGCCAAAAGCTAACATGCACGAGCAACAAAGATAGTGCAACGGTGATCAATCACAAAATGAATATACTAGCAAAGCCAAACATCCATAATAATAGGAGTTCAAATCCTATAACAATGTTGAAACAAATAACATAATACAACTAAACTCATGAGTGAGGGATCATGGGCGAGGGCGGGGAGATTCGGTAGTCGTAGATGCAGGGTGGCATGCTGGACCCATGGTAATTGTTGGATGGTGGCAGGTGAAGATTAGGAGAGGTGCTTTTTGGGATGTTTGTGACTGGAAAGGGACTGGCAGGCTGTGATTTGAGGTGGAAGTAAGGGGGAGGATGAGCCAAGACTTATGGAGGGTGATGGAGGCTGGTTGGGTGTGTGTGAAGGATATAAGAGAAGTGGCCAGGACACTTAAAAGGATCTCAATCACGTAGCTAGGCAGGAAAACCGAAGGTTGATGCTCGTTGAGGAATGATATGGTGGTTAGGAGGTTCCTAAATGGGATGCTACTATAGGAACCACATTCGTAGGGTTCGTTCAGGCCAGGGGGTGGCTAGCTGCTAGTGGGAGAGGGCTTAAAGTGGTTGGTTGTTGCATTTTAGAGTTAGGAGGGGGATTGGGTTGAAGGAGGAGGGTCGGCAGGATGGGGGGAATGAAAGGTAGTAGACAGATGTTATGAATTAGAGCAAGGAAGTGGGTTTTAGTGGGCTGAATGATTGATTTAGTTGTTGCAAAAGATGATTCCGGGGTCAATTGATGGTGTAAGGGATACGGAAAGGGGCAACTAGGGTTTCTATACAAGAAACGCAAGATAGCATATCAAGGAGTCGGCACCTCGGGGTTTCGTGGAGTCAGCGCCGTGAGAGATCACTGGATTTTAGGGAAGAATGCCTTCAAAATCTGTAATATCTCATGACGGCTGCCCCTACATCTTATTTATACTAAAACATGACTTAGTGCAACTATCTCAGACATGTATGATTGATCATACAAGATGGTTGTCCGATCTCACTAAATAAAACACAATAAAACAAATACATGAAAATATTGAAACGTCGATTCTGACGCAACTGAGGACTCAGATCATCCATCGGGCGGCATGAAATATGGCAGGTGACAAATCATCCCCGAAAGGGCCCAGAACTAGTGGTACACCATCTCATCGATCCTCGTCACAACCTCCCCTTCATCTGCAATTTACAACTTTAATAAGGACTTCAGCAACTACAGCAACAGGACACATTCTGAAAGACACAACAACTACTCTGGTTCATGCGGTTGAGATGACATCAGATAGATCTACATCATGACATATGCTACGCTGGAGAAGACGCTCAATCACCGATGATACTTAGGTTCTATTTGGCTCGCCTGCAATGTTGGGAGAGTTGTGGTGTAAAACTGTGGTGGGAAAATGAGATGTTGGGTAAAGTTGTGGGAACTTTGATGAAACTGGTTGGAGGAACTCCATTTGCAATGTTGTTTGAAACAAAGAAATATTTTTAGATGTTTGAGAGAACAGTTGTGTGGTGGTTGTGCATAGAAATACAAAAGTTTTAAAATGTCATAAAATTGACATAAGAATCAATGCATACCCCTATATGAATCAAAAATATTGTCTAAAATAATGTGACTATCATCCTCGGATAAACAAAGAATACCAACATGATAAAAAAAACTCAGAACGTTGTCCAGATCTAAACAACACATCAATTTATTCGAGTCCAGAAAAGAATTTTGAATGAACTGAACAACCCATCAATTTTGAAAGATCTAAAGAACTCACAATTTGGCAACCAAACGATTCAAAATAGAGTCGGAGACTTACTTCAAATTGTTGCATATGACTTCACCACCGTTGGTGGGCGAGGTACGTTGTGATACCTTGTCCGCTGTAGCTGCCACCCATTCTCTGATGTTGCTTGGATTTCTCAAGACGAGCATGCGCTACTTACCCCCAGGTTACGTCGAGAGCATGACTATCTTCACTCACTGAAGATGAGTGCTTTCAAGTAGGGGGGATTGATGGACATCGTCGTGACCCGCCACCCGTTCGGACAATACAAGTAGGGGGGACATCATGAACTCGTCGTGACCCTCCACTCACTGGATGGATGTTTCGAGTCATTTTCATATATTACATTGTTTATTTCGAGTTGTATTTGCACCCGATTGGCTCAAACAATATGAGTAGTCCGATTCAGATCCCCTATTTCTGTGTTGTTTTATTTAAGCGTGCAGGGGCCGGCTGGTGGGGGATCGAGGGTTTTCTACGTGAAATTGGAAACCATCAGTCTCCTCGGTGCGAATTTGGGTTCCTACTCCTTGGTGTGACTCGAAGGCGACGACAACCACCTCTCCGGCTACCTTACCATCACCGTAAGTCCCCCTTCCCTCCATTTCCGACCTTCAAGCCATCGCCCTTCTTATTCCTTTTTCCCCTAGCCGCTCAGTTCATAATTTCCTCGCCCAATTCATGGTTTCCTCTTCTGCCCGACCATTGCCGCCCAGAACCTGTCAATCCGCAATCTGTCGATAATCCTACTTCCCCTTCGGTCCATTCCAACTACCGCACCTCCCTTCGGTGCCTTCCCCATGCCTGTTTGCAGCCTTCCTGCGTAATCTCTCCTCCCCTTGTCACTTATCTCGCTGCTACTTCTACAACAGCCCGCGGATTCCCGTGTCCCCCACATCATGGTTTCCTCCTCTGCCCGACCATTGCCGCCCAGAACCTGTCAATCTGCAAACTGTCGATAGTCCTACTTCCCCTTCGGTCCATTCCAACCGCCGCACCTCCCTTCGGTGCCTTACCCATGCCTGTTTACAGCCTTCCTGCGTATTCTCTCCTCCCCTTGTCACTTATCTCGCTGCTACTTCTACAACAGCCTGCAGATTCCCGTGTCCCCCACATTATTATGTTGTATGTTACCGCTACAAACCCTTCCCAACACCCCTTATACACCCACCTCTACACAACACCCTTCATCCACACCAAGTCCACCACTAAAACTGCCATTCTACCCCAGGCCGCCAAGTCGCCGGCCATACAGCCCCACTGCAGCCCTCCAATAGCCCAGAATCCCCTTTCGCTATTGCACTCAGCCACCACATGCATATGTAAGTAATTATTTTGGAGTTTCATTTTCTAACAGTGCTTATTCAGACTATATTCCATTTGATGTGACATTACATGCGTTGTTATTGTGGCATCGTTGGATTTGTAAGACCTATTATGTGCCGCTTAAAAATACTTGCACCTCAATTATTTTGTGTATTTAAATTTACTCTCAATTAAATTCTATGCTAGCAAAAGTGTGTTTGCTTAACTTTTATCTTAATTTTTATTTATTATGAAATTAAATCGAACTGTCCTTTGCATTTGCACCTGCATTTAAATTGGCAGTTTATTGGACTGTGTGCATGCATTCATATAACTCTAGGGTTGATCGTAGCTTCATTCGCATACATCATATGCCCGCTTGCATTGCATTTAGGGTTAGGGCATTGGCCTTCCGTCACCTATAGATTCATCCTGCGTCAGGGACCCTAGACACTTGGTGAATGGAAAAACTACACATGTCGATTCTATGTGTCTCACCCTAAGAAGATGTAAAAGTTTATGATTGTTGAATGCCTACCATTTCCTTCACGCCCTCTACGGCCACCCTAACCTCCTTCAGCAGCGTCTCCCCTCCTCGCATTATCACCAGCCACCCATCATAACCCATTTAGCTCTATTCATATACAAAGTACCCCCTATCTTGTTGAACAACCAAACAACTAGTCGTCGTTGCAATGCAAGTATCCTAAACCGTCTACAGAGCTCACAACCCATCTCCGACCCTGCATGTGGTCAATCGCTTCTATAGTCAGGTGGTCTTGACCTATCACAACCACTATGGCCTCCTCCACCTCTTCTCAAACACCACTCAACACCCTTCTGAAGCCCTTTTCTCCACCAAAAGGCAAAAATTCATTCCCTCTTACACCGTCGCCAACCCTATCTCATTATGTCTCTGATCCTCACCTGACCTCCATCTAAATTAGTCAGTGGGTTTTATAGTTGTTATTCATTTCCTTCAAATTATATGAAGTTTAAGTATTATTTTGTGATATTCAGTTCTATTGTGTCTATTTTTCTCAAATGTGTAATATCAATTCACTTTATGTTTAATTTCATTGCATTTTCATTAAATTGCAATTAGTTCCTCTAACTACATATTGAAATCTTTGTGATCAATTATCCATCACATAATGCAATCAGATATCAGATAGTATTTCATGATGAATCAAATAGTTGCATCACATAATTATTAGGAAATGTGTTAGTTCTAGTCATTAATTGCATGTCTTTCTGCATCCATATGCACTGTTAGGTCTGTCAGTCCCTATAGTCTTGTCTTGCGTCGGGAGGCATATAGGAGGCATTTAGCTCCCGATAATTCTCGGAATAGTTGCTAAGGTGGTATAGGTGACTCAGTGATTGCAACTCAACAACCAGAACATCAATTTCGAACCTCAGTGGGTTGTGTCGTGTGGGACCATATTGCGCGGGACCGCCCTTTGTGTGGATTATCCCCAACAGATTATCCTCAGATGCTCGTTTGATGACGTGCTCCACATCTTTTGTTCTCTTTTGCATGTATGTGTAGGTGATGTTAGTTGATCGGTTTCCAGTAAGTCCACGTCATGTGTGGGTCCTGCGTCGTGAGTGGGTTAGCGTCGTGTGTGTCTATGTCCCCAGTTTGATTCCCCGGTTTAAAATTTCCCCTGATGGCTCGTCTGATGTTTTGTCCCGCATCACCTACCTCCATTGTCGTTATATGATATGTCCAAGCAGAAGGTTTCCCCTTCAGCTTGAGGGGGAGTGTTGAAATTATTGAGTCAATGTCGGTCTATTAGAGAATTTAGGTGTATTGGGGTTTAGTCCCACATTGTTGTTTCAAAGTTTTGAGTTCATATATATCATTTAAATACCGCCCATAGTGGGATGAATAATGCAATTGTTATTTTCTTCTCTTATTTCCAACTAGTTGGAAAAGATAGATTGATATTGATCCAGCCTCAACTGATTGATTTACATGATCAAAAATTTTGGAGCGCCAGATATATGATAGGAGATTGTCAATGCATTCACCGTGATTTTTTTATCTACATTCTACACTCAAGCCTTTATCCTACTATAGTGGGGTCGGCTATATGGATCCTTCGTCGCCATAGCCCATAGTGCCCTATCTTTTGTCATAATCCCACTAATGCCTAAGTACATCATGTTTTTCCTTATAGTTTCATTCCAAGTCTTTATTGGTCTACTGTGATTTTTTATATTTTATCTACTTTTTTAGGTGTATTTTAAGAATTAGGTTATATGGTTTAATCGGATGATAAGAATAGTCAGCCACACAACCTAATTCCACTCCTATTTATATCCTTCATTTGCCCTAGATCCATAGTTCTACCTTTTTGGTTCTAACAAAAAATGATTCGTCGGTCATACGTGTTGAAGCCCATGCCAAGGTGCAAAGCCTCTATCATGCACTGTTCATCCGCTCCTACTGTGGTGTCAAAGCCATCAGTCGTCTCCGGAAATCCTCTCCCACACCTCACATTCGCAGTCGACCTTAATTTAGATTATTATTTGTGATCAAATGTGATTAATTGTGCGAGTTACACATTTTATTGTTTAATTAATTGCAAATTGGAGTTAACAGCCTTTTGATTCACTTGCATCGCATTAGCATCAGGTTGACCATAGATTCAATTGTGTCTATTACATGCTTGGCTACATTCATATAAAATTATGGCACCAACAGGAGCCTTGCCTTTCCCTTTGGAATGAGCAGCTCTAAAATTATGGCACCAACGGTACCTATAGATTTGTCCAGCATCAATGAATCTGCGCAAGAGGTTTGGGGTGACATTTATCAATGTTTATTTGCTTCATTTAGCTAACATCACGTCATGATTTAGCATTAGGTTTTTGTTGCAAAGAAAGTGCACAACATTTGGCTTTATTTAACTTCAGGCATTCCATTTATTGAGAACTTTAAAATTTTAGGAATACTTTTACTGAAGAAGTCTTACATAAAGGAAAAAAGAATTTAGCAATGAAATTGTTATGGTCCCAACTCGGTGGTGGCCGGAGGTGGGGATGATGATGGAGGAGGATATCGTGGAGTTGGAACCGCGGCTGCCTAGGCAGGGTTGCTCGTTGGAGGAGAGAGCCACCAATATCTCACAACAAGGGACAAGGAAACTAGAACTTCATTTCATATCCCAAACATAAAAAGCTCATGCATTTATATATGCTACAAGATGACTCTTACAATTCCTAATCTCTCACCTAAAGATAATAATAATAATAATAATAATAATAATAAAGATTAAAAGGGTTCGGTGCTCGAGACCCTAACTACTCATAGCAACCCATAACACATAACAACCCATACATAATACTTGATCTGTAACATCTCACCCGTCCTCCAAAAAGAGTTTGCCCGTAAACTCTATCCGACACCCTCGTCGTCAGAGTCCACGACGTGTAGGTAGAAAAGCCGGGTGCACCTGCGGCCGCGAGTGTACTGCTCGTCGCAATTAAAACATAGTCCCTGGGCGCGTTGTTGCAGCATCTCAGCCCGAGATAATCGGCGGACTGGTGGAGTTGGAGGACCCTCAATACGACCCTGTTGAACGATGTTGGTGGCAGGCGAGTAGGCCTCCTGCGCTAGCTGGAGGCGACGATCGCAGAGCCAGGCCAGACTCACAACAGTTACTAAGTCTGGAGGGACCTCAAACTCGACGTCCAGGCGTAGGCGCTCATGAAGTCCAACAGTGAAAATGTCGACCTGCATATCCGGGGCGAGGGGAACATGCGCCAAGAGAAACTGAAATTGTTCCAGGTACTCGTCCACGGTCCCCGTTTGTCGGAGAGATGTGAGTTCGCCGAGGGGGTTGTTGCGGATAGGAGGACCGAAACGCAAGTTGCATAGGTGTTTGAAATCGTCCCAGAGCATATTCGGTCGGTCGGTGAGCAGTTGAGAGGCCCACAAAACAGCGGAGTCGAGCAGATGAAAAGATGCTAGATGGATTCGATCTGCTGCCGGAGTTTGTTGGTAGCCGAAGAATTGCTCACACTTGGTGAGCCAGCTCAAGGGATCACTTTAACAAACATAGGTTGGAAAGTTCAACTTGTAGCGTGGTACAATCGTTGCGTCGGGGTGCGCGAGGACTGGCAGCGACGGCTCGTGGACGGTCAGGGGCGGTGGGGCAGTGCGGAGAAGTGGTTGTGCCTGACTGCTGCTGGCATGATCATGTGTCGAGGCGGTAGACAGATCATCGATGTGCTTGGAAAGCGCAATAATGGCCTCTTGTTGACGGTCCCCGAGAGAAGTGTGTGCAACTTGTTGCGCTATGACGGCCTGGAGCATGGTCAGAATCTGATTGAGTTGTTCAGATGAGTCACCCATAGTGTGAGTGGAGGAGCTAGAAGTACGGGTGACTGGCCGGTGGGAGCGCGCCGAGTCGGAAAACTGGGAGAGGCCACGGGAGCCGCAGTGACGCCCAATATTGACACCGAAGGAGATGGTCTGCTGGAAAAAAATTATGGCTTGGAGAAGACCGGACACAATGATTTTAAACTAAGAGTGGGGATGTTGGTGTGGAGAGGGGGTGGGGCCCATTGCCATTTAAAAAAATGATGTGGGAGGGCTCAAGCAGAATTGATAGGAAGGATAAATAAAAAGGAAAAAAAAGTGTATGGCTGAGACTGAGAGAAGGCGGGTGTAATAAAATAGAAATAGAGGTAGAAATGGCGCAAAACTCGAGAAGAAGAGAACGGAAAAGGCGTGTCAGGGAGGGTCTCGAGAAGAGTAGCAGGGCTCGCCGATGCGGGGCTCGAGAATGGCGATGTTGGAGTGAAGGCTGGTCTGCGTTGGAGCAGAAATGCACAATAATCTTCGGCTTGGAAATCCCGTTGTTGGTCGGTTGCGACTTGATGGGCGACGGAAGAGCTGGTGCGGAAATACTGTTGTTAATCGGTTGCGGCCTGGGCGAGGGATGAAGCGGTGGAGGATGCGCTGATCATCGTCGAGAGGCGGAGACTGCGAGGAGTTAGTGTGTTGGCGTCGAAGCATTTGCGGCGGGAGATGCAGAGGTAAATCGGCCGTTGGGGTTTTAATTCCTGCTTTGATACCGTTGTTGGGGTGTTTCTTCTGGATCGAGAGTGGAGGGTCAGTGAAGAAGACAACGACTGGCGGCTCTGTGGGTCGAAATGTAGCCGAAGGTAGGGTCTCCCTCTGATACCAAGATGTTATGGTCCCAACTCGGTGGTGGCCGGAGGTGGGGATGATGATGGGGGAGGATACCATGGAGCCGGAACCACGGCTGCCTAGGCGGGGTTGCTCGTTGGAGGAGAGAGCCACCAATATCTCACAACAAGGGACAAGGAAACTAGAACTTCATTTCATATCCCAAACATACAAAGCTCATGCCTTTATATAGGCTACAAGATGACTCTTACAATTCCTAATCTCTCACCTAAAATAAAAGGGTTCGGTGCTCGAGACCCGTAATTACTCATAGCAACCCGTAACACATAACAACTCATACATAATACATGATCCGTAACAAAATTACAATGAACTTCAAGGCAGGTTTTTATTCATAAATTTAACCAAACAACCTGACCTGTTGGAGTCTCTCATGAGTTAAAACAAATTGACATCTTTCCCAATCTGCATGGGGTGCCAGTGGATTTCTAGCAGGTGGTGATGTCAAATGTCCCACTTTTAGGAAGGGTAAAGGTATCTGCAAATAAATTATATTCAGTATTCGAAGGAATAGAAATTCTATCATTGCATAAATCATAAAATCTAAATGATTTCAAACCTCTTTACATGAATTTAGTTTGAAGGGGTAATTTAGGAGTACGCTTCTTTCAAGGAACAACGAATAATAGGAGAAGAAAAACTAACTAATAAGAACATAAAAGAGAGAAAAATGCAGATAAATTTGTAATCGAAATAAAGAGAATAGAGCTCAACTAAGTTTTGTTTGTTAGTTATGAAACTTAATAAAAAAGAGAGAATTATAAGAAGCACCTAATTATTGAGCTTTTCATTATTGGTTCAAGTGTAAACTTAAGGAGTCAAAAAGGATCATAACCGAAAAACTTTACTTAAAAGTGTATCCCTTTGTTTCTCTACAATAAATTTTGAACATAAGTTTCTTGAAGGAAAAGGGAGCATGTCATCAAAACTAGGTGAAACAAAAGCAGGAAAAAGGTCTGATACTGAATATGAAAATCTCTTGATTATCATGTTTGTATTGATAGTTTAAGTCCAAACAGGCACCTGTGGTCGTACAGCACGAGATGAAGAAGTACTTCGCTTGATCAATTACAACCCTATTTGTCATGATCTTTATATTAAATTGCGTAAATTTTCAATAAAGGATACTTCACTAATCCATTTTTCAATAAAGGCACCTGTGGGCATCGACAGACTCAGTAGTAAGGCCGTGCATCAAACGATGAAGGGCCTGCATCTCTTCAGCAGAGAAGGTGGACGACTGAGAAGAACCACCATCAAAATTCTCGGTCAGGTGAGCAGAGTGAGGAGATCGGCCTGGAATCCGACCACGACCACCACGAGAAGTCGATCCACCTCGAGGAGGAAAGCCATGGAGGCTATAACAAGTATCCCGAGTATGACGAGTCTTGCAATAAGAGTCACATGTGAGGTGATCCCTATCTGTCGGCTTGGGCTTGAAATCATGACGAGCATGGCTGCCAAACTGGGGCTGATGAGCCACTAGCGCAGATCCCTCTGGAAGGTTGGAGGTGGTCCAGGACTGTCGTCGATCAAACGCTTATTGAACAATATTGTAAACCTCAGGAAGTGAGGGAATAGGAACACGCCCAAAGATCTGGACCGTAATCTGATCAAAATATTTGTGCAAGCCATGTAGGAAATCAAATACCCGATTTTGATCTTCGTTATTCTTCAGCAAAAGTGCATTCGCATTGCAAACCATGACGAGAGAGTCAAAATGATCGTACTCCCGATAGAGCTGGGTAAACTAAAAGTAATAGGCTGAAGGAGGACGATCCCCCATACAGAGATTTTCGATCTTGCGGAGAAGCTGGAAGATTTTGGCCGCATTCCCCTTGCGGGAATAGGTAGACTCAGTGCGCTTCCATACGTCTGCAACAGTATCTAGGAAGAGATAATTCCGTGCAATTGATTCCTGCATGGAGTCGATACGCCATAACATGACAAGGGAGTTTTCTGACTCCCATTTAGGACAAGCAGTAGAAATCGGAGCCGGAGCAGTGGTGATGTCATTAATGTAGCCAAAGAGATGTCGACTCTTCAGGGCAAGAGTAATAGAGCGGGAATTGAGCCAAATAGTTGGTGTCATCAAGGCGGATTGTGGTAAGCTGGGAATAGAGGTGATCTTGACCAACACGGGTAGATCCAGTGGGGGTCATGGGAGTACCGGAATCACCAATCTCCGACAAGGAAACAAAAGTAACCAAACCACCAGGAAGATTGAATAGGGTAGAAAACAACACCCTGTCAAAGAGAAGAAGAGCGAACAAGAATCAATGGAGGATTAAAAACCACGATCAACAACCACAATGAAAACCCTAGATCGAAGATTTGGAGACATCCAACCGTTGGAATTTCACAAAACTTTAGATGGAGGATAAGGAAGGCAAGCGAAACTTTACAAAATTTTGAGGTCAATCGGACCACCGGAGACCTGTCGGGGGAGGCATCAACGCCGATCGGCCGACATATTGTCGTGCGCCGATCTGCACTGTAGAAGGGTTGTGGGCCGCAGAAAGAGAGAGAGAGAGAGAGAAAGGGAGGGAGAGACGAGCAAAAGACGGCGACGGGAGCAGTGCGGTGAGGAAACCCGGCGACGGGGAGGGGAGGAGAGGGCGATCGCCGATCGAAAGCGGATTGCGGAAGTCAATAGAGGAGCTCTGATACCATGTTAAATTAGGGAAAATGATAATTATTATTCAATAGAGGGGTCCCCTATATATAGGGGAAAGTACATTATAATCAAATATATGCGAAATATGGTCTAACAATTACACCCTTCTTTACTGTTCTTTACTGATATACTGTGATATTGTCTCCTTACCACTACTCTCTACCGCTTGCATTTAATTTGTTAGCTATGTTGCACTGATATTATACATATTGTTATTATTAACTCTTATTTGAAGTTAAAGTGGTAAGATCTCGCTTAGTATTTGTGAAAAACTAATTCTTTATATTTCTAACACATTAGGAACTGAGCAGTAGCAAACCAGCAATCGTTGAGTACTTATCCAGAGAAAATTAAAACCGTGGAGGCGATGCAAATTTCTTTTGTAGTTTTGTTTAGTCAGGCCCTAGTTAATGATTGTATTGTGTGTCAGATATATGTATTTGTAGCTTCATATTGAATAATAGGGTATTTTGTAGTAGAGAACTGGAAAACTCTAGTTATATGTATTTTATGCTCAGTGTGGCTGTAAGCTCTTGTGTTGTGCATGTGAATACTCATTGTGTAATAATTAATGTGCTAAATGTTCTCTGAGATACAGTTTATAATATTACTGCATATTGTGGCAATCTGCGGGCCATTACAGGAGTCATAATCAAGTTTCACAAATGAAGATCTAATGGTCTGAAATTTATCAATTCATTTATTTGTTTTTTTCTTTTAAAGTGGAGTGAGATAACAGTATTCTCATGATAGGTAAATCAAAATAAAGTATGTATGATACCCACTATTTCATACTTTAGCAGTTTGTCATGGGTGAGAACAGCTTCAATTTACATAAAGGCTAAAGAAGAAATATAGTAAGGAAACAGTTCCCGACAATATTTTGATCGAAATAAAGGTATGAGGAACAAATTAAGAGATCAACTTTCGCAATGAAAATAGATGGAGAGAGGACCCGTCGCTGATCTTAGAAAAAGGTATATTGCATTTCAATAATGACCCATCTTGGGGTTATATATACAAGACCCGAACATATACAGGTAAATAAAGATAAACCCCTATACATACACACAATATCTAATACCCTCCCTCAAACTCACGGGGGATCATACATCGAGAGTTTGGACATAAGGTAGTCACGCTAAACCCTCGTCTGGGGCTTGGTGAACAAGTCTGCAATCTGATGCTCGGTGGGAACATACTGGGGAGCCAAGGTACGTCGGTTGTACTGCTCACGGAGGAAGAAGACGTCGACTCCAATGTGCTTGGAGAGGGAAAACTTCACTGGATTCAAAGTGAGCTGAATGACACCAGTGTTGTGACAAAAGAGAGTGGTCGGTCCGGAGGAGACAATGCCAAAATCTGCAAGAAGCCAACGAAGCCGGATAATCTCCTCGGCCGTAGACGCCATGGCGCGGAGCTCAGCCTCAGTACTAGAGCGGGAAACACCAGATTGTTTCTTGGACTTCCAGGAAAGCAAGGAGGAGCCCAAAAACAGACAGAAACCAGTGACAAAGCGACGATCAGAAGGATCACTAGCCCAAGTAGCATCAGAGAAAGCAGAAAGCTGGAGGGAACTGCTGCTGGAGAAGAACAGACAACAGCCTGGAGTCGCACGAAGGTAACGTAGTACACGCAGCAAGTGAGCATAATGGACTGATGTAGGAGTGCTGACAAACTGGCTCAACACATGGACTGCATGAGCAATATCTGGCCGAGTGATGGTGAGATAGACCAGGCTGCCGACCAAATGACGATAGCGAGTGGGGTCAGCAAGAGGGATCCCCTCATCAGCCTGAAGCTGCAGGTGAAGCTCCATCGGTGTGCCAACAGTGCGGGTGTCGGAAAGAGCAGCCCGAGCTAGAAGATCAGTAGTATACCGTTGCTGAGAGAGCTGGAACCCAGCAGAGGTGGAAGAGAACTCAATGCCCAGAAAATAGCTCAAAGGTCCCAAATCTGTCATCTGAAATTGATGCTGCAGGTGATGCTTGACAAAGTCAATGAAAACCGGGTCATCACCAGCGATGATCATATCATCCACATAGAGCAGAAGAAGAGTCAGGCCTCGGGAAGAGGTGTGAACAAACAGGGTCGGGTCGTGCTGGCTGGGCTGAAAACCAGCGGCTGTAACGACAGAGCTAAAGCGCTCGAACCAGGCTCGAGGAGCCTGTTTGAGACCATAGAGAGCACGGCGCAACCGATAAACCATGCCAGAAGGAGCAGCAAAACCAAGAGGAGGAACCATGTAGACCTCCTGCTGTAGGTCACCGTGAAGAAACGCATTCTTCACATCCAGCTGAAACAGGGACCAACGATGGACAACAGTAACAACAACAAGTGTCCTGATCGTGGTCATGTGTGCCACAGGAGAAAAAATCTCATCATAGTCTCGACCATGCTCCTGCTGAAAACCCTGAGCAACCAGACAAGCTTTGTACCGCTCAATAGAACTATCAGAGCGAGTCTTGATCTTATAGACCCACTTACAGGTGATGGGAACAGCACCAGGAGGAAGAGGCACAAGATCCCAAGTAGAGGTACGCTCAAGAGCATCCAACTCATCAGACATAGCGGCCTGCCACTCAGAACCTGAGCAGCCTCGCGGTAGGAACTAGGCTCTGGAGTACCGGTGGAGGTAGCAGAAGAGCAGTGAGGTCGAGTGGCTGGGTGATAAAACCGAGGCGATCTGGTGGATGTCGATCTCGAAGGGGCTAACGTCTGGCAGGTGGATCATCCACGGGACTCTCACTGAAGACTGGGGGCACCTGCGGGGTAATCGGAGCACGACGAGTGTAGTGGTGGAGAATAGGAGGTAGAGGGTCGGGAGATGGCAGAACATGAGGTGGAAGAGGACTCAGAAGAGGGAGATGACGATGATGGCAGTAGCTCTGCTGGTAACTGGTCTGACGGTGGTGGCAAAACAGGTGGTGGTACGGTAGGAAAAGTAAGGAACTGAATATCAGCCGGGATAGTGGATGAGGGTGAAGCAGAGGTGGATGAAGAAAGGAAGAAAGGTTGGTCCTCAACGAAGGTGACATCACGAGAAATGCAAAGACGGCGATCAATAGGGTCATAACAGCGGACCCTTGTGCTCTGAGTTGTAGCCTAGAAAAACACATGCAGCAGACTGAGCAGAGAGCTTAGTCCGCTCACGTGGTGGTAATAGGACATAACACAGACATTCAAACCCACGAAGATGAGTGTATCGAGGAGGATGAGAGAACAAACACTCACCGGGACACCGTCCCTGAAGGAAAGTGGATGACTGCGGTTGATGAGATAGACTGAGGTGGAGACAGACTCAACCCAAAAATGTGGGGGAACATGGGAAGCAAAAAGAAGAGTGCGAGCGGTCTCAATGATGTGGCGATGTTTCCTTTCCGCAATACCATTCTGAGAATGAGCACCAGGACAGGAGAGCTGCGGGAGCGTGCCATGAGAGGCGAGAAGGTCACAGAACTTATGCGATAGGTACTCCCCCCTGAGTCTGAGCGAAAAATACGAACAGAGGTGGAGAACTGAGTACGAATCATGGTGGAGAAAGTAACATAAACCTGAAAAAATTCAGCACGAGAACGCAACATATATATCCAAGTGAAACGAGAAAAATCATCAATAAACAAGATATAATAGCGGTGTCCACCCTTGGATACAAAAGGAGCAGCCCCCATACATCAGAATGAACTAACTCAAACGGAACAGAAGACCTAGACATACTAGACTGATAGGGGAGTTATAGCTGTTTTCCAAGCTTACAACCCGTACAAGAGTGACCAGTGTCAACAGATACACGACCCAAAACACCCTGACGAACAAGAGTTGAGAGACGGGCGCCACTGAGATGACCAAGACGATGGTGCCACTGACGAAAGGAAACAGTGGGAAGACATAAAAGAGGAGCAGCTGGGGACGGTGTGACTGATGGCAAACGAAGGTACTCAAGGAGATATATCCCACTATGGTGACGGCCAGCTCCAATGAGGGTCCCTGTAAGACGATCCTGCACATGACAAACAAACTCATCAAAAATAACAAGGTAACCACTAGAGGCAAGCTGGTTGGCGGAGATGAGATTCATGGAGAGCTGAGGGATGTAGGCAACATCAGGAATGTGGAACTGAGGGGTGTGGAGAAGGCCACGACTGGTAATAGGAAGGGTGGTGCCATCAGCAATAATAACACGTAGGTCGGAGAAAACAGACTGGCAGGCATGAAGATGGGTAGCATCATAGGTCATATGAAAAGAGGCTCCAGAGTCAAGTAATCACGAGGACGGAGAGATACCTGACGGGGCAGACGCCGCTGAGGAATCAGTAGAGGTAGAGGCCTGACCAACTGTGGCTGCAGAGGTACTCGGGAAGGTGCCGGAAGATAGCTGCTGAGCCAGCTGTATGAGCTGCTCAGAGAAGGAGGCTGTCGGAGGAGGCACAGGCAAAACTGGAGCTGCACGCTGTTGGGTGTCACGAGACTGGATGTTCTGCTGGGAGCGTTGAAGCTTGCGACACTCAGACACTCTGTGACCCGATGCATGACAATAATGACATCGAACAGACCGTCGCTGCGCAGTATTGGGACCCTGGGAAGGGGGTCCCTGGGTAGGAAACAGAGCAGACGGTCGCACAGGAGTACTGAGCCCTGAAGAAGGTGGCAGCGGAGGCTGCGAAGCAAACTGAGGAGCAGCCAAGACAACATGGGGGGAGGTAGTGTGCTGCGTCCCCTCCATGGTACTAAGACGAGTCTCCTCCGCCAGAATCGTGGACAGAGTGTCACGAAGTGTGGGTGGAGTACCACGATGAAGAAACTGTGAACGGGCGGACTCAAACTCCGGGCGCAAGCGCATCAAGAAATCGTAGGCACGGCAGGCATCTATGTACTGAGCAGTGGCAATGCAATGGCAGCAGGACAAGCAATGGGGTGGCGCCATCTCGTCACACTGACGCCAGAGGGAAGTGATCTCAGCAAAAAACTCCTGAACTGAGCGGTCGCGCTGGTAGGTAGCTGCAAGAGTCTGTAACAATGAATACTGAAGTGCCTGGCTGGAAGGCTGATAGAGATCGGAAAGATGATACCAGATCGCCTTGGCAGTAGGGAACTCACAGATGGCCAGGCGGATGGGTACCTCACAAGACTGGCCAAGGATAGCAATAGCCCTTGAGTCATCGTCCTGCCACTTGGCCAACGCCTGAGCGGAGGAAACACTGGTGTTGGCCGTGGAAACAGAAAGACTCAGTTGAAGAGGCGGCAGGGAGCAACGGTGTTGGGCAGGATCCATCTAAATGGCTCCAAAGGCGTAAGCCTCGGAGATGCATGCGCATGGTGGAAGACCAAGCCTTGTAGTTCTGCCCATTGAGTAGCACATCAGGCTTAGGAAGATAGCTACTGGGAGTCGAGGCGGGATCCATTGAAGGCCGACACCGAGATCTGGAGCAGGATCGGTGCTGAAAACGGAGGAAGAAGTCGGAGGAAGCAGCCAACCAGAGGAAGGATCGAGCGGAGGAGGAATCGACCGGACACAGTCGACGAGCGGGAGATCGAGCGGGAGAGCTGCGGAAGAGGGAAAACGATCGACGCAGCCGAATGCCGCAGTCGAACGGTCGAACGCCGCTGTCGAGCAGGAGGAAACGATCGACGAGTCGATCGCTGCAGTCGAGCGGGATCGATCGATCGATCGGTGTCAACGATCGACGCAGGAGGAAACGATCGACGCAGGAGGAAAAGATCTGCGTCGATCGGTGTCGACGAGCGCTGCGGAAGAGGGATCGATCGAGTCGAACGAGCGGGGGAGAGGGACCGGGATCGATCGGCGGCGCAGACGAGCGGGATCGATCGGGAGAGGTAAACCCTATCCCTCTAATACCATCTTAGAAAAGGGTATATTGCATTTCAATAATGACCCATCTTGGGATTATATATACAAGACCCGAACATATACAGGTAAATACAGATAAGCCTCTATACATACACACAATATCTAACAGCTGAGTCATTTTAAGTTGAATTACTGAAAAAAAAATAGAAAATAGTGGAAAGTTTTCGAGGCCCAATTTATTATAATTAAAAGAATAAACATCAGAGTTCTATCATTCAGAAATGAACTATGACAAAGATAAACATTTTCAATTTACACATCTATAAGAAATAAACACTCACTTTTGGGTGCACTAGCTTCAAGGCACTACGATAGACCTGCAAACATAAGAAGAAATTACCAGACTGACCGAATGTAAGTGCTATATTAAAAAAATATAATCTAACAAGTCATTTTAACTAAAAAGAATACAGTATTCAATTTAATACAGAAAAATAAAGCCCCTAAAATAGTGCTGCAAATCAACTCCCGATATCCTAGAAGGGAACAAAAATGATAACATCTATATGCAAAAGAGTTTGAGTTCGACAAATTCACATCAAATTGAAACCAAGATTCTGAATTCCATGATTCAACTACAACAAACTGCTTAATAAGGGCACGAGTAACAAAAATGAAAGTATACCGAATAATTTGGCTTTAAAGCATAAGCAGCTGCAATATAAATAGCTGATTGGCTGTAAAGTTCCTTTGGAGAGATTTCTTTTGGGTTAAATGGCCTTCCAGGTCTTACAGTGTCCTCAGCTAAGCCATACTGCGAGATTATCAAAAACATAGTATCAAATTATCACTGTCATTATGCAATGGTAATGTAAATTATGGAGAAACTATTGAAGAAATTACCAGGACTGTCCCGAGATTATAAATCGCTCTATGAAAATCAAACTGGAGTCGTATAGAGGCACGAAACTGCAAAATAGAACCATTATATACACGGTTATATATATAATAGCGCGCCGCTAATAATAACCCTTTTCGCGCGAATGTTTCGACAATCCGATAACATTGATCCCGTCTTCTTCGTTTGCGGCATTAAATACGAACTCCAATCCCGCAGTTGTTCTAGGGCATCAAAGACGGGGTCGTCTACCAGTGTTGAGTTCCTCCAGATATCCTAGGGCATCAAATATGCCCCAGGTTTCACGCATCTACAACTGCCGCGTCTTCTCCCTGCAGGTAATCTTTGACTTCACTACAACTAATCATTTAATTCCCCATTGTTTTCCCCTCCTACCCACCCCTGCTTGGCTGTAAACCACGCCTATTAATTTTAAAAAAAAAATTCAATTGTACTTTTTAGGTGTTGGTAAGATGTCTATTAGTGAGAGAGATGCACATTTGTCAGACAGTAATGAAAGTCAGAATGCAGAACATGTTGATGTTGAGCCTTATATGGGTATGGAGTTTGATACATTAGATGAAATATACTCTTTCTATAATAATTATGCTTTGGTGACAGGTTTTGGAATTAGAAAATCTTCTAGCAGTAAATCTCAAGTAAAACAACATCTTATATGGAAGAAATTTGAATGTAATAAGGGTGGTTTGAAAAAAATGGACGCCATACAAATGTTAAACGTCATCGTGAAACAAGAACTGGATGAATGACAAAGTTGGAAGTTCGTACAAATGCAATAGGAAAATGGGCAGTTACTCAATTTATAAAAGAACACAATCATATCCTTGACATGCCCCGAAAAACAAAGAAGCACCGATCACACAATATATCTCATAAAAATCGAATAATTAAGGATTTAATAGTAAAATTGCATAGTTCTGGGATGGGCCCATCTGGATTTATATTCCGAACTGAAACGAAGACAAAATGATTTGAGTCTTATACAATCTACAAAATCTGTTATTTAGCCTTATAGTCAAATTGGGTCTTTTACTAGTGTTCCAGAAATGCCTCACATATCCATTCGCGATCCATTAAAAGTGAAAACTAAAAGGCGTCCAAAATTGGCTTCACGAATAATTGCCGGTATCGAAACCTCACAAGCAAGCACCAAACAACGCACATGTGGATCTTGTGGTGAAAAAGGCCATTACGTCACTACATGTCCAAACAAAATAATTGGTTAGTATGGATGCTAGCAACTTGTGACAGAAGATCTTTTGTTTATGTGCCTGTTGGTTTCCTGGATTTCTGCTACCTTCTGTTCCTTGAATTGTATCAAATGCCTAAACGTTTTGATGATTGTAACATGCAACTTATAACTGAGATATTCCATGAAATTATTCATGCATTTCAGCTTTTTCTTCTATTCATTTTAAATGATTGTATCTTTGAATCTGCAGCTGTCATCTTCCCAATCTATTTCCAATACTTTTTAACTTCTGTATTGTGATGTTGATTGCAACAGAAACTTATCTATTTTATACAGAACCACGAATAGGAAAAAAAACACAACTTCTTCCAGATCCACACTATGCACCAAATCAAACCTAAAAATCTCTCAGAATTAAAAAAAATTGACAAACGAAGGAGACATTGCCGACTTTGATGCCCTAGAAGTAGCTCATGGACTCGCCGTGGGAGTGGCAGGCAAATCGGGGACTCGCTGAGGGAGTGAGAAGCGGCGTGCAGACACTGAGTCCATGAGCTGCCCCTGAAGTCGCGAGAGGAGGAAGAAGACGGGGTTGGGATCCGGCGCTGAAGCACCTGCGGGGTTGGGATCCGGTGCTGAAGCTCTCGCCTCAGGAGAGAAATTGCGAAGAAGACGACTCCTGCAAGACCAGCGCTGAAACTTCAAAATGAAATCGTGAATAAGAGAGCATCGGACAGTGTGGAGCTATCGCGCGAACAAGGATGAAAATAGCGCCCCGCTAATAACCCTTAATCCCTTATATATATATATATATATATATATATATATATATATATATATATTAACAATCTTTATGAAATACATTCCATGTATGTTTAAGGTGATTTCATGCGTCCACATGACATTTGTACCTTACTTATAGCCATTCGCACAATCTTTTGTTTCTCCCGAATAGGAACTATGACACTAAGTTCCTGCAATAGAGGACTAAGAACTGAATGTTATCGTTACCTGCAACCGAGCGAATCAAAAGAAATCATAAAATACCCACCTGAAGAGCAAGTCCCCAATTGTTAAGGGCCTAAAAAAATAAATAAGTAAAATTAAATTCTAATGCGGGTCAAACAAACTAAACTACTTAAATACCTTGACATAAAGCTTACCTGAGGGCTGTTCCAGTTAAGCTGAACAGCCTTCTCATAATTTTTTGTAGCCTGAGAAATGAAAACGACAACAAATTAAAGAGGCGTGCATACAGTTGAGAAATTGAATAAATATTATCTCAAATCTAAAGAATTAATATTATGTGATAGCTCAGTATACACACACAGAGGAGAACCCAAATCAATTTTAAAGCTGGGACTAAAAACAATAAAAAGAATATGAGCTTTTATAGTGGGCCTTTGCAGTGGGCTTTACACTTTTAATCCAACTTTCCTTCTCAGAGTGGGGGTACATGTCAATCATTCTAAGCTTTGATATATTATTGGTGAAGGTATCACAACTCAAACTCTTAGTAAAGATATCTGTCAGCTGATCTTGGAATCGGACGAACAGTGTGCAGATGTTGACTTTCTTCAGATGATCCTTAATGAAATATCTATCAATTTCAACATGTTTTATTATATCATGTTGAACAAGATTACGAGTTTTGTTCATAACAACCTTATTATCGCAATTGAGATGTACGAGATTTTCATCTTGTAGACTCAAATTTTGCATTATAGAGTGAAGACATGGTGATACGTAACGGCGGCGCAACCCGCGGTGGAGCACACGGGAATCCCCGGATCTCCATGCTATGGTCTCCCCCTACTCTGTGAGTGTTGTTATTTTTGTAATGGATCTTTGTTCTCATTATTAATAAATGGTATTGTGATTTCATCCTAGCTTGGATCTATGGTATCATTGTTGTTTGTTCTGGATTATTTTTGTGGTTTGCAGGAACTATTTGTCGCGTGCTCTTTGGCCCTTCACATGGAGAAAAACCAAATCTTTATTTACCCTGAAGGATTACTTTGGTCTTGCCTAAATTATTTCTTGCAATTTAAATTTTCATTGCTATGATTTAATCGCTCCATCACATTTGCATGTGCCGCATTTAGGCGTTAAGAAGAAACGAGTTATTTCCACAACACTTCCCTAGGGTTGCATGATAGTCGCACATCTGTGTGTCCTACCCTTCATTAGACGGTGTTTAGGGTCATTGCATGTGTTGCATGATTAATTGCATTACAATCTATGGTTAGGGCATTGCTAATCCTCCTCCTATAAATTCGTCAGACTGCTTTTGCACTGGACTAGCTACCATGTTTTGCTTCTTACTTCTCTAGGTCACAAGATCCCCCCCCCCCTCCCAACAACAAAGAAACAACATTCGGTGATGGATTTTTGGACATCTTGGCTTTTACCAAGCTTGGCTCGTTTGCACCCTTAGTGAGATAGATAAACTTTTCCACCAATCTTTGATAATTGTCGGAGTTCACTTTCTCACTATCTTTGTCTTCATCATTTTACAACTTTCTTCTATGAGAGTATCTATCATGCACAGCCAAGAATTCTTGTTTCTTCTAGGAGATCCAATACATATTTCCACTGAGAGACGAAGATTCCGCGGTCTGACCGCACAACTTCAATTTCTAAGAAGTATTTCAATTTTTCTAGATCCATGACTTCGAACTCCTTGCATAGGTGTACTTTAAGCTATGTGATTTCTTCCAAATCATTTTCTATGATAAAAATATCGCACACATAGACAATGAGAATAGTCATTTTCTTTGTTTTCCTCTTAACAAAGAGAGTACGATCAAAGTGACCACGTTTGTATCCTAATAGAGTCATGTCCTTTTGAAACTTTCCAAACCAAGCTATGAGGGACTATTTCAAGCCATAAAGAGATTTTTAAGTTGACAGACTCATCGTTCTGATCTTGTCTTCTCAAAGCCTGGTGAAAACTTCATGTATATCTCCTCTTCAAGATCGTCGTGTAAAAAAGCATTTTTAACGTCTAGTTGTTGCAGCCTTGCAGGTTCCATCCCAAGCATGCAATGCAAGATAAGACAATGCAGATGGAATCCATCTTGGCAACAGACGCAAATGTTTTATGATAATCAACTTGAGTATATCCCTGAGTGACGTGTTGTGCTTTGTATCTCTCTACGAGCAAAGCTCCAGGGATGGGACCTGCAGGCTAGCAGAGATTCAACTGAACTCACAAGAAGACAACTCGTAGGACTTGCAAGGCTTGAGGGAAGCAATGGATCTCGCAGGAAAATTACCCGCAGAGCTCGCAAGAATCGGAAAAAACTCGCGGGAATCAAAAGAGCTCGTTGGACGAGGAGCTACGCGGGAAGATGAGGATTCACAGCAGGGAAGATAAAACTCTTGGCGAGGGCGTCTAGCAGGAGTTTGCAGGAATAAGTAAAATTCGACGGAATCATTCAGGTTCGCAAGTAGAGCTTGCGATCATTCTATAGATGGCTCGCGGGTAGCGTTGGATTGACGTGCGGTTGGGCGGCTTAGCGGCCAAGGGGGAATCTGATGGGGATCCATCAGATGCACCTGGAGGGGTTCGCCGCAAGGCGGGACCCACATACATGTATTCGCGCAGGAGGACTTGATTGGATCGCCGATCGGACACTGCGGTTGCGTCCGGGACGTCGCCGCGAGTCAAAATACTATAATACTTTATATTTTTCAGTTTATTTTTGATGTATTTTAAGGGCGAACCCACCGGCCAATCATAGTCGTTGATGGGGAAACCCTAATGTGTCTTTTCTTATAAATAGGAGTTATGAGGGTTGATCAAAGACATTGTTGGATTTGGAGAAGAAGCATTCCCGGATTCCAGCGATCCCTCCCCGGTCCCGATGTCGTGGAACCCTAGGTGACGACTCTTAGGCCGTCAAACTCCTCCCCAAGGTACACTTCTACCCCCACCATCATTTTCCCCCTCCTCCTCAATATCCAGCCACCAAATTCCACGAAAACCCTCGCCCAACAGCCGCCGGGCTGCAGTCCAGCAGGCCAGCCCTTTCCCTGCTCCCCCCCCCTTGTCTGTCGCCGCCCACTGGACCGGAACAGGCCACCGGCCTGCTGTCAGCCATCCAGCCCGCACCACCCTACCCCACCTCAAAGCCGGCCACCTCCAAGGACTCCTTTGCCCTAGCCGACCACTCCTCTTCCTTCCCCTTCGAGGATCCACTTTCCGCCACTCCGAAAACCCTAGATCTATCTTGATCTAGTACTACAACCCCCCGATCCATCATTGTCCCCAATATTCACCATCCTAAAGCCTGGATCCGCCGCCCAAAACACCGGATCTATCCACCTACACCCGTATCTATTCCCTAATGGCCGGATCTCTCCGTTTCCGGCTCGTTTCCCCTCATTTCCATCGTGGGCAGCCACCTCACCGTCGTCGTACCGTCGGGTTCACTACTGATCGCCAGCCTACACATCCGACCCTTCAAATTCTCTAGTGCCTCGGCTCAGCCCTCTACATTGTGAGCATTGTGATATTGTATTCTTGAATTTGACATTATCATTTGGTGCTATATTGTATTGTGTTGTGATTATTGTTGCGTAGAAAATTGATTTTGTTACACTAATAATTGCAGGAGGAATTATTCGCCGCCGCTTTGTTTTGGCCCTCTGAGCGGAGGAAGTCATTATAAAAATTGCTGAAATTAATTGTTTGTTCACTAATCCAATTATTTGTGTGGTGCTATTAATTTCATTGCTTAATTTAATCGTCACTGTCACCAACAGTTGCATTGCATTTAGAGTTGTAATAGTGTGTCACCCCTGCACTGGAACTTAGGGTCGTAGTCTCCGAGCACCACTAGCCTACCCTACACCATTTTGGTATCAGAGGGAGGTTAGACCATTTGCATGCTCCGTAGTGGTAGGACATTTAGATAAAGCATGGTAGAGCCCCTAGTCAACGACGACCGAACGACGGGCTCGAATTCGGGCACCGCCTTAGCTGAGTTTCAGCGCCTTATCCTAGACCGTTTCAATGTCTTAGGCGCCCAGTTTAACGATGTGTGTCATGATCTTGCCGAGGTGAACCTTCGCCTAGACCACTTAGAGAATGCCAGGGACACCCCGACACAATGTGACGAGTCACTTGAAGACGACCCTGACGCTCCTCCACGTCGGGAGTAACGTCCGAGGGATGGTCCGCCTCCCGCAGATCGTCACCATCGTGATATTCCTCATCGAGCCCCGATTCCGCCGGTAAGGAGAAATCCTGATTTTGCTATAGATCAAAGGAAAGTTCTGGTACGGGATAGACTTCCACATCAGCGTGATGGGTACCGTATGCCACATTGGCCTCAGCCTGACCCCAGAGATCGTGTGCCCCCACACAGTCGCCGTGAGCATCACCACGATGAATATTATCCCCTGGGTCGGAGAGAGTGTGGTCCCCCACCCGCACGAAATGACTACGCCCATGATGATTATCTCGAGGACTATCCAGACCCACGGAGGGGAGGCCACCATCATGACATAACTCGTCGCATCCACCTCGACGCCCCTTCGTTTGATGGTCGTCTAGATCCGAAAGTCTTCAGCAACTGGCTCTTGGACATGGACCACTACTTCGAGTGGTACGACATGAGTGAAAAGTGTTGTGTCTGCTTTGCGAAGATGAAGTTGATCGGGCAAGCTAAGGTATTCTGGATCAACGTTGAGAGAGCCTTAGAGCGGGATGGTTACTACCCCATCGCCAGATGGGATGAGATGAAGGAGAGACTGAAAGAGAAGTACCTCCCCGCGTCATATCGGGATCAGCTATTTGAGAATCTACAGAATTTACGACAGGGGACGCTTACCGTCGCCGAGTACATGGCTCGCTTCGATGAGCTGATCGTCAGGAGTAACATTTCAGAAGAACCTATTGCCACTGCCTCCCGTTTCAAGGCGGGCCTTCGTTCCGATATTCGAAGAGAGTTGATTCCCCACCGCTTGGAGACTGTTGATCAGATATTCCAGCTCGCCCTCGAGTACGAGCAGTACCTCTGATCGTCTAGTACGAGGCAGTTCACTTCGCAGACTGATTCCTCGACCTTTAGGAAACCCGCTCCGCCCCAAACCACCCCGGTTGCACCCTCACGTATCCTCGCGGATGCGAAGGGCAAAGCCATAGCCACTGATGGGCAGCGATCTGGGGGCATTGTATGTTTTAGATGTTTTGGCAAAGGGCACGTTGCGGCGCAGTGCCCCACGCGGAGCCTGCTAGTTGAGGAAGAGGAGCATGGTTTAGAGGACAAAGAGGAGGCCCCAGAGGAAGTTAAGGCCACAGTAGAGGAAGGTTGGGAGAGTGACGCCGAGCGATCGTTAGAGGTTGGAGTGATTAGACGCCTCCCACACACCCCACGTGTGGATGAGGATTGGCGACGCACCACCATATCTTACACGTACTTTCCTAGTGCAGGCGGTCCCTGCAAGCTAGCTATCGATAGCGGGAGTTGTGTGAACATTGTACCCCAGAAGGGGCTTGACCGTATGCAGGTGAAGGCAGAGCCTCACCCCCACCCATATTGTGTCGCTTGGGTTGACAAGATGACGATTCAGGTCACCCAGCGTTGCTTGGTCCCGATTACTATCGCGTCCTTTCAGGACAATGTCTGGTGCGATGTCATTTCCATGGACGTCGCTCATGTGTTGTTTGGCCTCCCCTAGCTATTTGATCGTGATGTCACGTGCTTCGGCCTCTCGAACACGTGTGCCTTTTATGATAAGGGGCGGAAGATTACGTTGACACCCACCCAGCCCCAAGATCAACCTAAGGGTGTGGTAGAGCCATCTGTGAGCACGAGCGCCTTGCGGCCACTGCACATTTTGAGGCGAGGCGAGTTTATGCGAGATAGCGCTGAGTCAGATGTCATTTATGTGGTTGTCGCTACTCAGGTTACAGAGGACACCTCTATTAACTACCCGCTCGCGGTGCGTCCCCTTTTAGGCGAGTTTGCGGACATCATGTCGGACGAGCTCCCCGATGAGCTGCCTCCCCTACGGGACATTCAGCATGCCATTGATTTAGTCCCGGGAGCCTCCCTCCCGAACCTGCCCCATTACCGTATGCACCCGAATGAGCACGCTGAGCTCAAACGACAGACGAGTTTCTTAGGAAGCAGTTCATTCGTGAGAGCATGAGCCCTTGTGCGGTCCCCGCCCTTCTTACCCCTAAGAAGGACGGTAGCTGGCATACGTGCATCGATAGCCGCGTCATTAATAAAATCACGGTCAAGTATCGTTTCCCCATTCCACGACTCGATGACCTTCTGGATACTATGTTTGGTGCCCAGATCTTCTCCAAGATCGACCTTCGTAGTGGGTACCATCAGATTCGAGTTCGTGAGGGAGACGAGTGGAAGACAGCATTCAAGACGAAGGATGGTCTGTACGAGTGGCTAGTTATGCTATTTGGGTTGTCTAACGCCCCTAGCACGTTTATGCGAGTTATGACGCAGGTGTTGCGGCCCTACATGGGCAAGTTTCTGGTGGTAGACTTTGATGACATACTAGTCTATAGCTAGACTCAAGCTGCCCACCTTGATCATCTGAGACTTCTCTTTGGCACCCTCCGCCAAGAGAAACTGTATGTGAATCTGAAGAAGTGCGCGTTCCTCTCCGAGTCTGTCCACTTTCTGGGCTTTATTATATCCTCCACTGGAGTCTCCGTAGACCCTGAGAAGGTCAAGTCCATTCGGTATTGGCCTGCGCCTAAGAATATTCACGAGGCTCGTAGCTTTCATGGGCTTGCCACCTTCTATAGGAGGTTTGTCAAAGGGTTCAGCACGATCATGGCCCCCTTCACGAGCTGTCTCAAGAAGGGAAAGTTTCAGTGGACCCCACATCCACTAGAGCCTTCGAAGAAATTAAGGAGAGACTGACGACGGCTCCTGTCCTGCGATTGCCGAATTTTAGTTGCGCCTTTGAGGTCGCTTGCGATGCGTTAGGGGTTGGTATAGGTGGCGTCTTGAGTCAGGAGGGACACTCAGTTTCTTACTTTAGTGAGAAGCTGAATGAAGCTAAGCAAAAGTACTCGAATTACGATCGAGAATTTGACGATATAGTCCAGTCTCTGAGCTACTGGAGGCACCATCTCCTTCCCTGAGAGTTCGTGTTGTACTCCGACCACCAGGCCCTACGTTACCTTGACTCGCAACGCAAGCTGGCTACCGGCATGCGAAGTGGGTCGAGTATCTGCAGGATTTTCATTATGTTCTCAAGCACCGTGCTGGTGTTGAGAACAAGCCGGCCGATGCGTTGAGTCACCGCGTATCCCTGTTACAGACGATGGCTGCGAGTGTCGAGGGACTTGAGAGGTTAATGTGCGACTACCCGACGTGCCCTGATTTTGGCGAGATTTACACCGCCCTATCCCGAGACCCACCCGACCCTGTTGAGGGATATCAGATCTATGAGGGATATCTGTACCGGGGTTCCCGCTTATGCATTCCCCAGACGTCTTACCGAGATTATCTGATTTGGAGTTGCATGCGGGCGGAGCCGCGGGCCACTTCGGGTGAGACAAATCCATAGCCATTCTCGAGGACCGTCTCTACTGGCCCGGCCTGAAGAAGGATGTAGCTCGCTTTGTGCGCCACTGCCGCATCTGTCAGACGGCAAAGGGCAATAAGCAGAACACCGGTCTTTATACGCCTTTACCCGTACCACACCACCCTTGGGAGGACATTAGCATGGACTTTGTTCTCGGACTACCCCGCACCTTACGGAAACACGATTCCATCTTCGTGGTGGTTGATCGGTTTTCGAAGATGCCACACTTCATCGCTTGCCGCAAGACGGCAGATGCGACTCACGTTGCATCCATATTCATGAGGGACGTCTTTCGACTACATGGCCTGCCCAAGTCGATCGTGTCGGACCGCGATGTGAGGTTCATGAGCTACTTCTGGAAAACCCTGTGGCACAAGACAGACACTATCCTTAGGTTTTCCTCTGTATATCACCCACAGACGGATGGACAGACCGAGGTAGTGAATCGAAGTTTAAGGAATCTGTTGCGGTGTCTAGTAGGAGAGCATGTAGGCAGTTGGGACCTAGATTTACCGATAGCTGAGTTTGCCTACAATAGCTCAGTAAACAGGTCCACCTGGTTGAGTCCACTTCATGTAGTGTTAAGTTATGACCCTAGGAAGCCTAGACCTAATCCCGAGCCCTTTAAAATTCCGCTCTAGTGAGTCTGTTGAGTCATTTGCACAGCATTTGCATGATTTGCATGAGTCGGTCCGCCGACGAATAGTAACAAGTAATGAAAATTACAAAGCCCATGCAGATAAGCGAAGGCGAGAGCAAATATTTAATGTAGGCGAGAAGGTAATGGTGCGAGTCCGCCCTGATAGGCTCCCGTCGGGGTCTGCCAAGAAGTTAAGCGTGAGGACAATGGGTATGTACTTCATTATTAGTCGTATTGATACCAACGCCTACCGACTTGACCTCCCGGCCAATACGGGAATTCACCCTGTGTTTAATTTTGAAGACCTGACTCCATACTAAGAACCTCATGAGTATGTGGACCCGAGCAGTGGAGATGCCCAACCACCCCCACCCCCATTGTCGCTACCATACCACCCTCACACATTACCACCATCCGATGGCCATCCTAGTTCACCCACTGTTGCCTCCCACCCACCCGGTAACTCGTCCACTTTGGTTCCACCGCAAGCACCACCGACCACACCGGGATCCACCATTCATGAGTTGAGAGTTGAGAGCATCACGGAGATCAGATCCCACCAGTTTGTTCCCACCTCGGACAGACCGCGTTGCCGCTACCTGGTACATTGGCGAGGCCGCCCCGATGTTGACGACACGAGGATACTACCGACAGAGCTTGATTGGCTCGCCCCCGGACTTCGACTTCAGTACGACAATCTCCATTCATCGGAGAAGAAGGCTTTTCAGTCGGGGGGAGTTGATGGGGATCCATCAGATGCACCTGGAGGGGTTCGCTGCAAGGCGGGACCCACGTACATGTATTCGCACAGGAGGACTTGATCGGATCGCCGATCGGACGCCGTGGTTGCGTCCGGAACGTCGCCGTGTGTCAAAATACTATATTACTTTATATTTTTCAGTTTATTTTTGATGTATTTTAAGGGCGAACCCACCGGCCAATCATAGTCGTTGATGGGGAAACCTTAATGTGTCTTTTCTTATAAATAGGAGATATGAGGGCAGATCAAAGACATTGTTGGATTTGGAGAAGAAGCATTCCCGGATTCCAGCGATCCCTCCCCGGTGCCGACGTCGTGGAACCCTAGGTGACGACTCCTAGGACGTAAAACTCCTCCCCAAGGTACACCCTACCCCCCACCATCGTTTTCCCCCTCCTCCATATCCAGCCACCAAATTCCCTGAAAACCCCCGCCTAACAGCCGCCGGCCTGAAGTCCAGCAGGCCAGCCCTTTCCCTGCTCCCCCTCCCTTGTCCTTCACCGCCCACTGGACCGGAACAGGCTGTCGGCCTGCTGTCAGCCATCCAGCTCCCGCCTCCCTACCCCACCTCAAAGCCGGCCACCTCCAAGGCCTCCTTTGCCCTAGCCGACCACTCCTCTTCCTTCCCCTCCGTGGATCCACTTTCCGCCGCTCCGAAAACCCTAGATCTATCTTAATCTAGTGCTACCACCCTCGATCCATCATTGTCCCCAATATTCACCATCCCGAAGCCCGGATCCGCCGCCCAAAACACCGGATCTATCCACCTACACCCGGATCTATTCCCTAGTTGTCAGATCTCTCTGTTTCCGGCCCGTTTCCCCTTTTTTCCACCGTGGGCAGCCACCTCACAGTCGTCGTACCGCAGGGTTCACTACCGATCGCTCGCCTACACATCCGGCCCTTCAAATTCTCCAGTGTCTCGACTCGGCCCTCTACGTTGTGAGCATTATGGTATTGTATTCTTGGATTTGACATTATCATTTTGTGCTTTATTGTATTGTGCTGTGATTATTGTTGCGTAGAAAATTGGTTTTGTTACACTAATAATTGCAGGAGGAATTATTCGCCGCCGCTTTGTTTTGGCCCTCTGAGCGGACGAAGTCATTATAAAAATTGCTGAAATTAATTGTTTGTTCACTAATCCAATTATTTGCGTGGTGCTATTAATTCCATTACTTAATTCAATCGTCGCTGTCACCAACGGTTGCATTGCATTTAGGGTCTCATTTTCAGGAGAAGTTCTTATCATCCGCTCCCCTCACCCCTGCACTAGCACTTAGGGTCGTAGTCTCCGAGCACCACTAGCCTACCCTACATCATTTTAGTATTAGAGGGAGGTTAGATCATTTGCATGCTCCGTAATGGTAGGACATTTAGAGAAAGCATGGTAGACCCCCAAGTCACCGACGATCGAACGACGGGCTCGAATTCGGGCACCGCCTTAGCTGAGTTTCAGCGCCTTATCCTAGACCATTTCGACGCCTTATGCGCCCAGTTCAACGATGTGCGTCATGATCTTGCCGAGGTGAACCTTCGCCTAAACCACTTAGAGAATGTCAGGGACACCCTGACACAACGTGACGAGTCACTTGCGTCGAGTCACCGCGTATCCCTGTTACAGACGATGGCTGCGAGTGTCGAGGGATCGTGTCGTCTCTTGAGAGGTTAATGTGCGACTATCGCGTCCCGACGTCATTCCCATGCCCTGATTGGCCTCCCCTGGCGTGAGTCACGTGCTTACGAACACGTGTGCCCTATCGACCCAAGGGTGTGGTAGAGATCCCACCCGACCCTGTTGAGGGATATCAGATCTATGAGGGATATCTGTACCGGGGTTCCCGCTTATGCATTCCCCAGACGTCTTACCGAGATTATCTGATTTGGAGTTGCATGCGGGCGGAGCCGCGGGCCACTTCGGGTGAGACAAATCCATAGCCATTCTCGAGGACCGTCTCTACTGGCCCGGCCTGAAGAAGGATGTAGCTCGCTTTGTGCGCCACTGCCGCATCTGTCAGACGGCAAAGGGCAATAAGAAGAACATCGGTCTTTATACGCCTTTACTCGTACCACACCGCCCTTGGGAGGACATTAGCATGGACTTTGTTCTCGGACTTCCCCGCACCTTACGGAAACACGATTCCATCTTCGTGGTGGTTGATCGGTTTTCGAAGATGGCACATTTCATCGCTTGTCACAAGATGGCAGATGCGACTCACGTTGCATTCATATTCATGAGGGACGTCTTTCGACTACACGGCCTACCCAAGTCGATCGTGTCGGACCGCGATGTGAGGTTCATGAGCTACTTCTGGAAAACCCTGTGGCACAAGACAGACATTATCCTTAGGTTTTCCTCGGCATATCACCCACAGACGGACGGACAGATCGAGGTAGTGAATCGGGGTTTAGGGAATCTGTTGCGGTGTCTAGTAGGAGAGCATATAGGCAATTGGGACCTAGATTTACCGATAGCAGAGTTTGCCTACAATAGCTCAGTCAACAGGTCCACCGGGTTGAGTCCATTTCATGTAGTGTCAGGATATGACCTATCCCATTGCTCCACGGCTTCGTCCCTCGCAGCGCCCGTGCGGTTCCACGATCAGTCGCTCCTTCCGACTGCCTGTTGCGACTTCCAACTTCTCTCACCTGACGCGGCATCCAGCTTCGTTGCTGACGGGACTGGACGCGAACGGCTTCTTCCATCGGCGTGCCTCCCCGCCGCCCGCACCTCCAGCGTCGTTGGGGATCCTTCATACGTCGTCGTCCGCCAGATTTAACCCGCGCCATTTCCTGCAGCGGCAGCGCGCGACCACTGCGAGCCCACTAGAGCCTTCTTCCCTGCATTTCGGTCAGGACGCTTTTGTCGTCTGCGCCTCCGTCTTCTCCTTCTCTATGCTCACTATCTGTGCACTCCTGCCCCCACATCCCATCCAGCCGCCCCAACCCCACCTTTTTCCCAGTCACGCCTTTTTCTTTTCCCAGAACCACGCCTCCCCAAATTCATTTCCCTCACTTCTTTTTACACCCCCCATATCCCTTACAAAAAAACAAATCACTGCACAACCTCTCTTTATTTTTCTCACAGCCAAACCCCCTCTCTCCGTGTTTTACTAGTTGTCCTCCCCCTTACTCTTTGGATTCCACTTTAACTTCACCTTTAATTTTTAATTCTCATCATTTTGCCTCCCATCCGCACCCCGGCCACAAATTATTTCTCTCTCATTCTTAAAGACCCCGACAAAAAATTAAATCTCGGTCTTGAGGGCAAGGCCGATTTTCAAGACCGGGGTAATGTTACCCTCACACATTTGTCAGAGGAGTCACCCCTCACCTGGACCACCGGGGCGCGCATTTGGAAATCGCCATGATTACGTAGTGTAAATAATTTGTATTAATTGATTAATTAATATTAATCATTTAATAATAATTAGATTACTTAAATGAATTTTTATTTCCTTGTATGTTTATTTCCCTCATCTATATAAGGGGAAGGAGTTTTAGGTGTTGGATATCTTGAATGTTTTAGGGCTTTGAGCTCTCATTTTGAAAGAGGGATCATTGGAGGACCCAACCTCTTTGGTATTGGTCGGAGTTCGCTCCGGATTGTATTTGTGGTGCTTCCCATTAATGCAATAGTGTCTTGTTCTTCTTCGTGCATCCTCTCTGTTCGTAACATACACCCCTCTAAAATTGGTATCAGAACCAGATTAACAAAAATATGAACCCCCAAAAATTCGACTACTTAATTTAGAAATCTTCCAGAAATCTAGTAGCACAGTCCAAGTTAATAGTGAGGAGTGGTCGTCAGAGCCCTAAGGGACGTCGTCTGGCGATTATGATCCAGACGAGGTTGTCTGGGAGTGGAAAGGGGATCGCCGCGACTGGGAGCAAGAGGGATTTTGGTTGGACATCTAAAAAATAGAGAGAAGTTTTTTTATTTTTGTCCAAGCTACCGAATAAGAGTGGGAGTCTGCTATTATAAAAAGGTTTCCTTTTTTGGGTTGAGGTTATCAAAGTAGGAATTTTTAAGATATGCCTTATTTCTTTAGCAAAAGATTTAATTTTTTGACTTGAGGATATCGAGAAATTGAATGGAACCTTTATTTGAGGGATAATTCTTAAAATTAAAGATATAATATTTTATTTCTTTATTCCCAGGATTTTTATGAAAAATACTTTTTTTTATTTCATCACTTACCCTAATTATCATTTTACTTAATTTGACGGACCTTTTACTCAGAGTCTTACAAAGCGATCACTCCAATAAATCATAAGAGCGTGCGGGAGTGAGATACACGTTGCAAAAACAGATATAAGAGCGCAAATAACGCGCGAACATAAAAATATAAATTGCGTGAAAACATGCGCTTACATAAAAAAACAACAGAAATAGGAATGTATGACGCCGCCAAACTCCGCGCCAAATATTTTCAATAAATAGGAATTTTCAATAAATGAAATAATGCATCAGCCCTCTTCTCCAGACAGCTTCCACCGGCTCCAAACTTCGCGCCAAATATTTCGTCAGTCATTCTCCATTAGTACTTTTGATGATTGATACTCAACTGAAGCCGCTGCATTAGATCATTGTAGTTCACTTTTTGCAGGTTCCTGTCTCCCTCGAGCATCCACACCCACCAGGCACCCTTAACGCGACTCCAGATATTACTTTCGGCAACCTCTCTATTAAGGTCGTAGCTCCCAGACTGGGCAGGGCCGGGCTAGGCCCCAGGAGTCCTAGGGTTTAAGATTTAGAGATAACACTTTCCCTAGCAGACACACACATCAGGCTGCCTTGATTCGATCATTATGCAAGGAACGCCCCAATCGCAGTATCACCATCATTCGCATCAGCTGTGAACAGGATAGAGACTCTCCTCCCAATGACATATCATCTCTGGCGGCATGTGTACTGTGCGAAATCAGGGAATTGGATACGCAGCCTTGCAAGTTTCTTTGCTCTTCTACGAGCTTGAGCACAAACTCAAAGTGAAGGAAGGTTGGCATGTTATGGTCCTACTACCCATTATTATTTAGTCTTGTGTATGTTCTATTACGTCGTTCTTTAGAGTCGTTAGTAATGTCGGGTCTTCACTTGCATGTTTGTATCAACGCATTTCGCACCTTGTGGTTGTTACGTCTTATGTGTAATGTTGAGTCGTTAGTGTCTTTGGATATTTTTTTTATGCTTGGCATATTTACGGTCCATGTCATTAGGTCATGTAACTTTTATTTAAAGGTACCCTGGTCTAGAGAACTAGCAAGGAATGAAAGAGTCTTAAACCTCTCTCTCAGCTCTTTTTTCCTCTTCTCCAAATTAGGGTTAGGGTTAAGCAAGACTACTCTCTTCCTCCTTCCTTTAGTTGAGCTCGACTCTCTCATCGCATTCTCTGTAGATTGAGCACGGCTTCCTTGTATATCCACCACCACATCTGAAGATTGATGCACTATAGATTAGCTCGTACCAATCTCCTGCAATAGGTATTCTATATCAATTAAAACCCATACAGTCACTACACCAAATATGTAGACCTCCTGTTGGTTGTTCATGAGGTACAGTATCTAGGCGTGCCCATAGAGACCAAGCTTGCACGTGTGGGTGGTGTGATGCTCGCATGGACACTCATTGGCTGACTTTCACTAAAATCTGCCATCCAAGTATCTATTTTCCGTGTCTGGTGACCAGAATGTGGTATACATCTCAACTTCTTCCATTGGATCTCTTAAGTTCAGATCCTCAATTTTTTTATCTCTAGATATCGAGAGGTATTTATAATCCTCATACTAAGATTAAAAATAATTAAATATACTCCAAGTGGATAATAACATTTGATGATATTAAATAACTAGAGTTCCGTTGTTATCTCAACAAACAGATCCTATAAAACAGTTTCATAATCTTGTAGACCACCTATGGTACCAAACATCAATAAACACAATCTTGATCCATATATTTCAATATTTTCCTCTATCGAAAATAGAATTAAAAGCTCCAAAGAAGAGGCACTCGGAGAAGTAACAATAGTAAGAATATTAAATTGTGATTCATACGATAAGCAATGTCGGTAAAAAGTAAATGCACATGGTGATATTACAGAAATCATGGCACGCATCTACAATTGGCAAATATTTACCTGCTTCCACAACTCTTCAGCCTCTAATGTTCGGCCTCGTATTTTTGCTCGGTCAGAGATAGCAATAGCCCAATTGTAAAATGCCTAACAAAAATGATAAATTTTATAATATTAAAGAAAATTTCCACTGGCATAGGATCTATTAAAAAGCAAAGGACACGTATAAGAGAATGAACAAACAAAGCTGAACTTATTGGCCAAGTTAAATAAAGACAATTTGGTTTAAACCAGCTAGTTAGAAGCATAGAGACTAATTAACATGATAGAGTTAAATAATAATACAAAAAATACCATACAATAAGTGTTAAAAGTCAAGCTAAAACGAAGATAACTTATTCTTTTGCCCCCGTGCTGGAACTGAAGTTGTTGAATCGTTCTGCTGCTCTCATCACGTCGTCAACCTGTGCCGCAACTCTCGTCATCGACGACGCCGACCCGTCTCGTCTCATCCCATCATGGATCGTCAATGTTTGTGCTCTCGTCACCTACGAAGTTTCGTCAAATATGAATCTCTCTGCAGCTAAGGATCATCCTGTCTTCTCATCACACCTGCTCCTCAAGGGAAGTCAAGGGATTGGCATATGTTGTTGTTAGATTTACTTGTTTTTATTTCTTTTTACCTTTATTGTACTCCCATACATATATGAGGGAACCCTCCTTTTACTTCAATTAATCAATATTCACTCACTCAGTTAACATGGTATCAGAGGGAAAACCCTAATCCCGCTCCGCCTCGTTCCTCCAGTCTCCCGCCGCCCCTCCGCGTCGTTCCGTCCCCAAAAGTCACCGCCGCTCTGCGTCGTCTCTTCCCCGCAAGCCACCGCCGCTCTGAGTCGTTTCTTCCCCGCAACCCACCTCCGCTCCGCGTCGTTCCATCCCCGCAAGCCCCGCCCCATCTCAGCTCTCTGCTTCTTCCTCTTCAGCGGTGGCCATCTCCAGCGTTTCCTCTTCTTCTCCAGCGGTTCTTCTTCTTCTCCCGCTCACTCTCCGGCCAGCGGCATTTCTTTCTCCTTCTCCCGCCAACGGCGGCCAGCGTCCCCAGCCTTCTAATGGCTGTCTGAGTCCTTCGACGCCGGATCGATGTAGGGATCGATTCTCCGGCGTCTGTTTCCCCTCCATGTAGGGATGTCTCTTCCCCTCTTTGCGTGATTGCTCTCCTCCGGGCATCTCCTCTTTCTATGAGTGAGATCTCCCTCCGTTGACAGCCCGGTGTTGTTCGGTTACCTCACCTATGATGTCGGGGAGTGGTGAAACTCAGGATATTTCCTCTGGTGGGAGTGCTCCTTTCGATTCTGTGCCTCCTATTGGATCTCTTTGTCTCTCATGATCACGGGACCTCTCAGATTACTACTATTCGGTTGGATGGAACAAATTATCTTTTGTGGGCTTGTTCTGTTACTTTGGCCCTCAAAAGCCGCTATCTGTTTGGCTATCTTAGCAGTATTGTTGGGGCACCTCCACCTACCTCTCCAGATTGGCCACAATGGGACTCCGAGAATTCTTTGGTTATGTCTTGGCTGACCAACTCCATGCAGGAGTCTATTGTCGGCAGCTATCTTTTTTTGGACTTTGCGGCCGACATTTGGAAATGCACCGAAATTACCTATTCATGTCGCGGCAATACGGCTCAGACCTTTCAATTACGGCGACGTCTCTTTTACGTCAAGGTGATCGTCTTCTGGCTGTCTACTACTTAGAGTTTACCCAGCTTTACCAGGAGTATGATCATTTGGATTTTCTTACTCTTGGCTCTCCTGATGATGAGGTGATGGTTCGTGCCCGGGAGGAGCGCAACCGGACTTTTGAGTTCCTCTGTGGCCACCATCGTGACCTTAATCCCATCAGTGTTCAGATTCTTGGCCGCTCTCCTCTGTCGTCCTTACCTGAGGTGTACAGTTTGGTTCAGCAAGAATATGATCACTGACAAATTCGTCTTCCTAACACTGATGTGAATGGCTCTGCTCTTGCTACTCGGTTCAGTTCTGGGGGCCGCTTTTTTCGTGACACTTGGCCAAGTCTGTGGACAAGGATAATTTGACGTGCGACTATTGTGTTAAAGCCCGCCATACTCGGGACACCTTCTTTAAGCTTCATGGCTTTCCTTCTCCTTGTGGGAGTCTTGACCCTCGTGGTGATCGTGGCTTTGGTCGCAGCTCGAGTCGATCTTATTCGTCTCGCTCGGCTCATCTCTCTGATGTTGTTGATAATACCCCCCCCCCTTATGGGGGTCCTGGTACACCTGAAGTTCCTTCTGCTCTTTTTGCTGAGTAGATTCTCGCCTTCCGCTGTTTTATGCTTGGACATTCCTCTGAGTCAGCTAGCTCCTCATTTGCCTATCAGGGGGTTCCAAGAGCTCACTTACCGCCGCCTGCTCTCCCTCCCAATGGATCATTGATTCTGGTGTCACTGACCACATGACTGGTTCCCCGACAGTTTTTGTGTCTTATACTCTTTTGTCTGGTAGGGACAAAGTGAGCATTGTTGATGGATCTTTATCTCTCATTGCCGGGAAAGGGTCAATTCCTTGCTCCTCCCTCACCCTCTCTTCGGAGCTTCATGTGCCAAAATTTACTCGCAACCTGCTTTCCATTCGTTATATCATTAATTCTATAAATTGTTCTGTGACTTTTTTCCCTCCTCGTGTGTCTTTCAGGACCTGAAAACGGGGACGGTGATTGGCTCTGATAAACTGCGGGATGGCATCTATCTGTTTGACCCCTCCTGCTTGCCCTCTGCTCTGAAGGCTCTTTCTGCTGCTCAGCCCTCTGTGGACTCATGGCACTGTTGTTTAGGTCATCCTTCTTTATCTACTATGCAGCTTTTATTTCCAAATATGTCCAATGTATCTTTAAAAACTTTTGCTTGTGATGTGTGTGCTCGCGCTAAACATCATCGTACTTCTCTTACTCATGTGTCTGCTCCTAGTGCTTTTCCTTTTGATTCATACTGATGTTTGAGATCCATGCCCTATTGCCTTTATTTTTTGTTCTCACTGGTTTGTTACATTTATCGATTGTTTTTCTCGTTGTACGTGGGTGTACTTGATGAAACAAAAAAATGAGGTTTCCTTTATTTTAGCGTTTCCACAAAATGGTGGCTACTCAGTTTAATGCTACCATCAAGGTTTTGCGTAGTGATAATGGTCGGAGTACGTTGATTCCTCCTTCGAGCGGTATCTTAGTGATCAGGGCATTATTCATCAGACCTCTTGTGTCTATACCCCTGCTCAGGATGAGGTTGCCGAGCACAAAAATCGCCATCTTTTAGAGATAGCTCGTTGTCTTCTCCTAAAGATGCACCTTCCTAAGTATTTTTGGGGTGATGCGGTTCTCACTACGACATACCTCATTAATCATTTACCAACTCGTGTTCTTGGCAACCAATCTCCTCTCCAAGCACTCTCTATCTCTCCCTCACCTCTTCTTCCCCGGATCTTTGGATATGTGTGTTTTTTCCATGTGCATCCTTTGTCCGAACTTGATCCTCGTGCCCTCAAGTGTATCTTTTTTGGGTATTCTCCTACCCAGAAAGGATACAAGTGCTTCCATCCATCCTCCCGAAAGACCTTTGTTACTATGGATGTTAATTTTCGTGAGTCTGACTCCTACTATGAGCCTTCACTTCAGAGGGAGTCTCATCCATTGGAAGTGAGTTCTCTTCCTCTTCCTATTCCTCCTACTGTGGTTATTCCCGCGCCTGCTCCTCCTCCTATCACCACTTCTGTGATCCCTTCTGTGGCCGCTCCACCTTTTCAGGTGTATACTCAGCGAAAAAGGGGTCCGGGTACATCGGCATCCTCCAGGCTACCCGCTCCAACATTGGACCCTTCTTAGGGCCCTCAAGGTTAGTCATCATTTATGGATATTATCCTATTAGATATTTAAATAGATTATCATTTTTGTTCATTGTTTTGTTATAATATTGCGTAAAAACAATATTTCACATTCTAAATATTATATTTTCTATTTTGTAGGATTACGACAAATCTTGTGAGAATTTACGTGCAATGTCCCGCTACCGCATCCAAGAGTTCGCATCCACCTCCACCCATACAATTTACATATGCATATATATGAATATTTATGAATATATATATATGTATATATACATATATATATACATGTATATACATATCTATGTATATACATATGTATATATATACATGTGAACATATATATATACATATATATATATATGTCACTAGCAAGCTCGGCGCCATCACCAGCAGGCTCGGCGCCATCACCGTGCTCAGCCACTCCATGCAGCCACCTCAACTCAACGCCACCGTCGCGCTCGGCTAACTTCCTCAACGCCACCGCCGTGTTCGGTTAACCTCCTCGGCGCCAGCAGCTAGTTCGGCCGTCTTATATAAATATATATTTATATATATATATATATGTTTATATATATATATGTAAACACCCTCCTCCATACAGCAGCTCCGGCCAGAAAACATCGTGTCGGCCACCTCCACTTGCAGCTGCACATGCACGCTCCGGCCAACACCTCCCATATACAGCAGCCCGAGCATCCCCCTCCTCCATGCAACTACTCCATGCAACAACTCCAGCCAAGCTCTGCCATCTCTCCAAGCTCGGCCACCACCGTCGAACAGAACCCGAGCGCCACCTCCTCCATGCTTAACCACCTCCAGCACCATGCATGGAGCTCGGCCTCCTCTTGGTTGCAGCTCCTCCGGCAACCACCGCCAGCACCTCCCCCTTCATACAGAGCTCAGCCAGCTCAACTCCAAACTCCGGCCACCACCGTGCTCGGCCAATCCAGCATCACAGCAGCTCGGCACCTCAGCTCCTCCACGCTCGGGCAACAACTTCCCACCGCCGGCAGCCTCCATGCAGCCCGAGCGCCACCCTCATCCATGCAAGTGGCCCGACTTCTAGCTACTCCGGCCAAGCTCCACGTCACTGCTCCAGCCTGCCTCGTGCACGTCACCAATCCAAGGCCACCGCCTCCACCATTTCACCGGGAGAGAAAAAAAAAGATATAACGCCCGAAATTAATTTTCATTCGGTTGTTACTGTAGCATGAACAGTAACGGCCGAATGAAATTAATTCGGGCCGTTACATTTAGCAATGCTTATAAATTATCCAAATTTTTGGCATTGGAGGCATTCCTTCACTAGCTTTGAACCAGATTTTTAAGATTCGAGAAGTTTCATTTCGGGATCGCTCGTCAAGTTGCCTCATCTTTCTGTCTTTATTTTTGTTCAATAATCTTGTACGTCTTTTTGTTACTTCACTTTGTTTCTCCAATTTCTTCTAGAAATAAAAGTTCAATTTTTATTTTCACTTAAACATAATTCTAATTCAATTTTTGTCTCGCGTGACCTTATCTCCTTTTTTTATGATGTCGCATTTTATAAAAATGATTTTACCCATCTCCATGAGTAGCTAATTTTTATAGTGTCCGATCGCGATGATCCGAGGATGAGATAATTTTCTCTATGATTTTAATTTTGTTTTTCTCAAATTGTTGAACGCATACGATTTATCATTGATCAACTTATTGAGGCTATATATTTTTTATATAGTTTTCATAATGGTTTTCGCTCTTTAGTTACTCGAGAGGCGCATAAGGCGAATCGATCACTCATTGGTAAAAAGAGTAGAACGCGACCCTCGAGAGAGGACAACGTAACTCTTCCGAATTGGAATAAAATCCAATAACGAGGTTCACAACCTAAAGCAAGTCTTAGGCGATGCGATTTGAGAACGAAAGTTCGGTCGATACACCTAAGCTTAGTTGAACCTAACCTTCAAAAGAAGGGTGTACATGCTTCGGGAACCTCCACGGTCAATGCTTCTTCAACGAGAGAATTGCACTCTATTTTCATTTCGATATTTTCAATTTCTGAGGTGATTCAAAGATCGGACACTAGTTTTAAACCATCAAATTAATTCAATTAGCTTTTTTAGTTTTTGCTATTCGCAACCTCCAACCCAAATTCCTATGATAAAATAATAACGATTTTCAAAGTAGAATTACTCAACCACTCCGAGTCTAATACGACATTGGTTTTTATAAACCTATACCACTCCCGATACGGTACACTTGTCGTTGTCGTTTACGGATATATTTCGTGCAATCAAGTTTTTGGTGTCGTTGCCGGATTGGAGTAAAATCTAGTATAGGGATAACTATGGGGATAAAGAACACAAACGACAACGGCTTAATGAACTATGCCCGTAACAATAGAAATGAAAAGGGATAACTATGGGGATGTCCCACTGTGTCCTACAGCTCATTATCTCCCTCACATAAACTCTTTATTGCATCTCTTTCCTTTGTTTATATCCCCTCAACTTGGCAGGATGTTATTGCTCATCCAAAGTGGCAGGATGCTATGCGCGAGGAGATACTAACCCTGGAAAAGAATTGCACTTGGGATTTGGTCCCCTTGCCACCGAGTAAGTCTGTGGTTGGATGTAAATGGGTGTTTTCCGCCAAGCAGAACTCGGAAGGTGTTGTTGAGCGGTACAAGACCCAGTTGGTTGCTAGGGGATACACCCAAACCATGGGAATTGACACCAAAAAACATTTGCCCCTGTGGCAAAGATGAATTCCATAAGAGTCTTACTCTCCTGTGTTGTCTGCAAAGGGTGGCCTCTGACTCAGTTGAATGTGAAAAATACATTACTCCATGGGGACCTGAAAGAAGAGGTCTACATATTGTTACCGCCTGGTCTTGCTCTGGCAGGATCTGGGGGAAAGATATGCATGTTGAAGAAAGTCTTATATGGCCTGAAACAATCTCCTCGGGCCTAGTTTGAGAGAATTCATAGGGATATGGTTGCTTTTGTTTACTCTGGAGCAATGATGATGACACTTTATTTGTAAGGCGCAAAAATGGGAGGCTTATGACCCTCATTGTTTATGTGAATGATATCATTATCACGGGTGATGATACCGAAAAAATCCAATCTCTGAAACAAAGATTGGCAAAGGAGTTTGAGGTAAAAGACCTAGGGAATCTAAAATATTTCCTATGAATTGAGGTCGCTCGATCGAAGCATGGTATATTCATATCCCAGAGAAAGTATATTCTTGACTTGCTCCAGTCACGTGGATTGAGTGATTGTAGACCTGCAGACACCCCAATTGAAGTCAATCACAGATTGGATCAAGATGGCGGGGAAGTGGTTGCTGATATTGTTGGATTTTAGAGACCAGTTGGCTGCCTAATCTACTTATCTCACACTTGTCCGGATATTTCGTATGCGGTGGGTGTTATCAGTCAGTTCATGCATGCGCCCAGAGCTCGTCATGTTGAAGCTGTCTATCATATTCTTCGGTATCTCAAGACATTTTCTGGAAGGGGTATCTTGTTCTCCCCTAGCAAAGAATTGACAGTTGAAGTCTACACTGATGCTGATTGGGACGGTTCAAATGATGACAGGACGTCCACCTCTGGTTATTGCTCTTTAGTTGGCGATAATTTGGTAACGTGGAGTAAAAAACATGTGGTTGTTAGGTCAAGTGCAGAGGCAGAATTTAGAGTTATGGCTCATGGGATCTGTGAAGGATTGTGGATTAAATCCTTGTTGAATGATCTTGGCATGGGAAGTGAAGATCCCATAACACTCTATTGCGATAGCAAAGCCTCCATTAGCATTGCTCACAATCCAGTCCAACATGACCGCACAAAGCATGTTGAGCTTGATCATCACTTCATCAAAGAGAATATTGAAAGAGTTGTGAGCACACCATTTGTCCCTTCGGATCAACAGCTTGCAGATGCGCTCACCAAGGATTTAAGTCAGACTGCGTTCGAAAAAATTATGTGCAAATTGGGCATGCAAAATATCACTCGCCTAACTTGAGGGGGAGTGTTAGATTTACTTGTTTTTATTTCTTTTTACCTTTATTGTATTCCCTTATATATATGAGGGAACCCTCCTTTTATTTTAATTAATCAATATTCACTCACTCGGTTAATAGTTGTCTTTGGTGTTGGAGCAATAGACGGACACAGAAGTATCAAGATCCTGAAAGGCAGCATCTATGTAGCACGGAGACGAAAACGGAATACGGGATACAATACGAAACGGATACGGGAAACATGATTTTTTCAAAAAATAAGAATACGAGAAACATTTTTTTATTTTTTTAATTATTTTAATATAAGTATTAATCAATATAAAAATAAGACGACTAACAAACTAAGTGTACATATCTTAAATTGTAATGAAAAAAATTTAATTAGACTACAACATAGGTCATACATATAGTAACTTCTAAATAATATGTTATGCATTGTTTGACCATGTTTAGAGATAGTATGCAAGTCAATTATAATGTGTTATGCAATACAATTGTCCTATTTACAACTTAAATCAAACCAATACTAGATGGATTGATTGACCATGTGGAGACATTTTGTACGGGTATAGCATGATAAAGTTGCATTTGATGGATTGAAACTTAGGTATCATGCCTTGGCATGACGAAATACTCATCTAAAGTTTTATATCATCAAAATATAACTTGAGGCGCTTTAAACAAACATACGTTATAAGTTAAGCTCCATGGAAGCTTGGCATGACCTAAGCCAATGCCAAGAATAACAAATACACAAATATACCATGGAGTTACAACAATAGACTGTTTTTATAGGAATAAATCTTAGGTATCTTTCCAAAAAAACAAGATATTGGAAATGAAAAAGATCAAAACCCGGAAGAAGAGGAGGAAGAAGAAGAGGAGGAAGAAGAAGAGGAAGAAGAAGAGGAAGAAGAAGAGGAGGAAGAAGAAGAAGAAGAGGAGGCGTAGGAGGAGGAGGAAGAAGAAGAGGAAGAGCATACGAGTAGTGCGGGATCGAGAGCAGGGAGCGGGATCTAGAGTGGCAGTGGAGCGGCAGCAGGAGAAGGGAGGGCTTCGACGAGCGTGATGCCGGAGAGCTTCAACGCAGAGACCTCTCCTCTCGACGGCGGCGTGATGCGGGAGAACTTCGGACGCATGATGAATCACGTAAACCTAAAGCTAAGCCGAAAAATGAATAAGCAACGGGACTTTTAAGTCACGGGAATCGCGTATCCCGCAAGCGGGGGATATGTGATTCCGAATTAAAAATATTTTTTTATTTAAAAATGTGTTTCCTAGAGTTTCGGAAACGCGTTTCCGCGCGTTTCCAGGTATTTCCTGTATCTGATACGCGTTCGAGCCGATACACAAAGTATTTTTAAGTATCTGTGCTTCATAGGGCGGCATCAGAAGATCTAGAAAAGAATCCTGAAGTACTGGCTATGGAAGCAAGTTCTCTTGAAGCAGATTTCAAACATTGTCCAAACTTCGTCTCCATAGGATTCATTTGGAGGAGGTTCCTACTTGCTGCCAAGGGTAATTCTTTGTGTAAAGGTTGGTACTTTGCACGTTGTTTCTCTTGCCGATTCGTGTTTTTGTTTGGTGTTTGCATGTAGTTTGAACTGTCATTTGCAAGTTGTTTGGGATGCATTTGCTTTGTTTTTATCTTCTAATTCCCCATTATATGATGTTAGCAATGTATATTACATGTATTTGTTAATTTTGATATAGGGGCCTAGTTTGAGTAAATGACATGTTTCTGGGCCGTTTGGAAGTGATCAGGACTAGTTTAAGGATTTTGCATATGGGGATCGATCATGCACAAAGTACATGGTTGTACACCTCAGGCTCCCCTTTCTCATTCTATTTAAGAGTTTTCCTATAACCACGCACGATCGTGCGCTACCTTGTACACGCTCGTGAGCTTCTGCGAGTCGACGAACGTCGATTAGGCATGCGTCGACTGGCAAGGCGCATGACCGTGCGCCACCCGCGCACGACCATGAGCGACCAAATCCCAATTTTGGCATGAAAAACCAAGTTGTCTTCCGTTTGTGCATTTCCTCACGCAAGACTAGAGCTGTCACGGTTCCGGTTCGGTTCCGGTTCCACTAAAACAGTGAACCAAACCGTTAAGGTAATGGTTCTTCAAATTAGAACCAAAACTTATTTGGTTTAGCCGATCCCGATTCTGGTTCCGGTTCCAACATAACTTTTGGAACCGTCGTGTCAACGGTTCCGGTTATGGTTCAACAAGAACCAAAACCAAATCGTATACTAACGGTTTGGTTCGGTTCCAATCGGTTCCAACCAGAATCAAAACCAAACTTAAAGGTCAAAAATAAAATACCAGAAGGGAAAAGTAAACCCGCTCGATTTTTTTTGCATGAGAGACTTTGAAATCCGGGGACTGGACGTAAGAAATTTGCATTATACAAAGGATGAGTACTTTTTTGTATAATATAGTAAAAAATTTGACTTGTTTCAATTGAAATCTTATTGTACAATTAAAATTTTGTTCGAAAAATATATTAGTTAATTTAATTTAACTAATGTATCGGCTATAATTAAATTTGTCTTCCATGATTAATATTAAATAGGCGTTGTATAATCTCTATATTTTTAGAATAAAATATTTCAAATAAATATGTGAGTAAAATTCAAAACGCATTATATAACTGTATAAAAACCGAAATAGCACCGCAAAAATCGACTCCAAACTGTACTAATATCAAACCGCATTGCATGTTTTTGGTATGGTGTGATTGTGTTCAATCCAAAACCAATCCCTTTTGGTGCAATTGTGGTTTGAGTTCAAACCGCATCAGTTACACCCTTAATAGTAAGTATATTATAGATAAATTATAAAAAATAACAATATTATAATATTATTAATAATAATAAACTATTATTAAAATAATAATAATAATAAAAGGGTCGCGGTTCGGTTTTGCTTCGGTCCGGTTCGGATCGGGTCTAAAAATTATTAAACCGCTTGGGACTTGTATGCTGCAGTTCCGGTTCCGGTCCAGATAATAAAATGAAAGAACCACACCCGGACCAATGTTGTTTACGGTTCCAAAATTCAAACCGGAACCCGAATATTTCGCGAACGGTTCGGTCTGATTCTTTGCGGTTTCGGTTCGGTTCCAGTTCGGTTTACGGTTTTTGGTTTTAAGTGACAGCTCTACGCAAGACTCTGTGCCCGCGCTCGGGCAGATATCCATAAACTCTTTCTGATAATGTGATCGTGCGCCATCCGGGTCAAATCCAAAATAAGTCGGGAAAATTAAGTAATGTATTCTACCCACTGTTGTGGATATCCTCCGACATGGCCGACATGTCGGCCGACATAAAGGTTTCATGAATCAAACGACACGTTTCCGACATTTTTTTGCAAAATATTTTTTTGGAATATATCCTCCAATATGTATGTTATTGACCGATATATTCGCCGATATATCGGCCGATATATTCGTCGATATATCGGCCGATATATCCCGACATTTTATCAACTGGGTTTTTCAATTTATTTTAATTAGTGTCTATGGTCTAATAGACAATAGACTAAAATTGTTTCATTGTTTATGTTATTTTTTCCCTTCTTCTGACTTTCTTACTTACTCACGTTCGTCACTGACTTCAATTATGCATGATCTTTGAATTATGAACTAAAGGTTCTTTATCTTCCATTGTCATCGACAACTTCTCGGCATTCTGCTTTTTCATATTTTATTTCACGCGTTATACTGTTATTACTTGTGTAACACAAAAAGTTTATATTATATTGATAAATTTAGGAGTTCAATAAATATCAAATTACTAATATATTTATATATATATAAATTTAAAAAAGATTAAATTTATAAATAATTACACATATAAATAATTAAATATTAAAACTCGTTATGTGAAATATCCCCGATATATCCCCCGACATACTAAAACCGACATGAAAAACCTAAACTGACGTGTCCCCGATATCCGATATCTACAACTTTGGTTATACCTGTGCGCTTCTTCACGCACACACGAGTTATGTTAACATTTTTTGATTGTCGAGATGGTGTGCATATAGCGGCACGACTATGCACCCCATGGCGTACGATCGTGCACATTACTCTGACACCCCCCCCCCCATCGTCTTATTTTTCACGGGTGCAGTTTTTCCTGCCAAATCCTTTATTGACAGCGCACGATCAGACGCATGATCATGCGCGGCCATCTGCCACAGAGTATAAATAGCTTTTTCAAGGTTTTAGGAAGGACTTTTTCCATTTTTCTTCGTGGTCTTTCTTCCTAGTCCAAAGGGACTTTACTCCAACCACATTAGGGATTCATGAAAGGGATTCCAAGAGCTCAAGGACGCAAGAAGGCATAAAGAAGGAGACATCGATGTGAGGGCAGTGGAGAGAAATGGGTAACTTAGGAGGTTGGCGATAGCTCCACCCTGAACCCGAATGGTAGTCGAAGCTTGCAAGAGACGTCATTTTTACCTAATCTTATTGTTATAAGCTATGTTGTTAAAGGCGCGCGCACCTCAGGCGCGCCTAAGGCTCCAGGCTCACCAGGCTTTGAGGTTTGCGCCTTCGTGCGCCTTTTTTGCGCCTTTTTTGCGCCTTTGGCCATTAAAAGCTCGTCTGGGTGTGATTTTTGTTGCAAACTTTTTTTCCTTCAAAATAATGAAAAAAATAATGCAATAACTCAATAATTTTTATATGATTTAATGTTTTTGAAATATAATCGATCGTTGAGACTAAGATATAATTCAAGCGATCATATTGATTTTTATTTTTTAAAAGATATAAATGATAGTAATGAATGATTGATGAGTAGAATATATGAAGAATCTGTTTAAGAAAATGAATTGATGTTTAATGTTGATTATTTAAAATGAATGTGGTTGCGCCTTGCCTTCTTCGGGCGCACGTCTGCACTTTGAGTCTTGCGCCTAGGCTCCAAGACTCATTTGCGCCTTGGTGCGCCTTGCGCCTTGGTGCGCCTTGCGCCTTGGTGCGCCTTGCGCCTTGGTGCGCCTTGCGCCTTGGTGCGCCTTGCGCCTTGGTGCGCCTTGCGCCTTGGTGCGTCTTGCGCCTTTAATAACTATGGTTATAATCTAATGTGAACTTTTCTTGCACTATATGAATCATACCTCTTCATTCTTTTCACATTAATGAAGATTTGTGTGTTTTACAGACAGTGACAAAACAGATTCATTTCTGCTTTCCTACTAATGTGGCCTGGTGGGGCCCTATCTTTCGTCCATATTACCATTCCCTGAATAAGCGAATTCAGGAGGTTATAGTCAGACTAAACTGGTTGATTCTAAGGTGGGTGATAAGCAGCTCTATCCATATCAAGCATACCATCTCTTCTCACGAAATCCAACACATCTCAAAAATTCAATATGTGTGGCCTGCCTCAAAGGCCAATAAAAAGCCTGACTCTCTTCCTTTTATGTCCTCTAACTATTGGTCGAGTTGCTCCACTCCTCTACCGCCCCGTGGGGAACCCTAGATCCATGCCTAGTTTTCTACCTAGGATCTCCACCTCCGTATGTTCTTCCCCTCTTGTCCGTCGATCCCTTACCCAAAGAGAATTCATTGCTCCTAGAGTTTTGTCCATCTTCACCTTTGCCTCGATACGGATTATTTTGATTACCGCGATTAGATTGAATCCAACGATAAAATTTATCTTTTTCAAATTGTAAAGGAAACGGGATCACTTCCAGGACAACAAACACAAGCTCGCTCACTAGCAACTTACCATTCTTTTTTGTCATTGTCAATCAATTGTTTTTTTTTTCATTTTCAGACTGAAAACTATTGTGAAACCCGAGAGAACGTCATCTCTCCAAATCTTTTTGAAACAAATCCCAATTCATAGTATGTCCTTGACATCCTGCAAAAGAGCCTTCAGAAGATGCTTCACCACACACGACATAAGAGTTGTCTCTTTCTAATAACAGTCCAACCGGGTCAATTATGTTACCACCATGCAATGCAAGAGGCCAAGTGAAGAAGGAAAGAGCGCAGACCCCAAAGACTGCTCATTCCGCCGAGGACTCGGCCATCCTATTCTATTAAGGAATGTTTCTTCCTCAAGGACAAGATTCAATAAATGAGAAAGAAGGGAGTTAGAACATGATCTAAGGAGGAAAAGAACGTGACGTCGAACATGATCTCAGTCTAGTTTGGAGAATTTGGGAAGCCCCCTTGCAATCGACCATCTCTCTTTGCGCTGGTCCATCAGTAAGAAAGGGTGCCTCTGGTCGGTCTCTATAATGCAGTGTAACGAGTCAAAAATTTTGTATAATAAATAAAGTTTGATTTATGTTTTTAAAATCCCCGATGATGATAAAGGTTCAGGCAGTGCGCATTGTACGCAAACGTTTTGGGTGAATTTTATTCATTTGGCCCTTTTCTCTTGTTGGGCTGAAGTTGATTTGTTTCTTATATGGGCTTGCTGTAACTAATTAAAATTTGATGGCTGGACACTTGTGGCATTGTTGGCTGGCTATCTTGGTTGTGTGCTGGCTGTTTTGAGTTGAGCTGGCTGCTTGTTTTTAACTTATGGTTTCGGTTCAGCACACCTGGAGCGGTGCTTGTCTTAACCCTGCCGCTTAGCCGCTTAGTCACTGCTATTTATATCGAATCGGGCTGTTGCTTCTCCCGCACTGCTTTCGTCGATCTCCTGCTCCTGCGCGTATTTCTTCTCCGTCGCCTTCTCCCTCTGGCTGCTCCAGTCAATAGAGAACTCTCTTCTTCTTTACCCCTTCTCGGTGCTGTGCTCGGTCTTGCGTTGCCTTTGCGACACCGATCCTGCTAGGTCGACGGTGCTGTCAGGCTGAATCGGGCTGCCGCTCCTCCAGTTTTATTCTGTAAGCTGCCGGAGCCGTCGCTGTTTGAGTATCGGTATGAATTGTGCCTTGCCACTGCTATTATTCTCTGGATGGCTTCTCTTATTCTTCTCTTCTCAAGCTTCCTCTTCTCTCTTATTTCTCTCATAACTGCTGTGCCTTGTTCTTTTTGCCGCTGCTGCCCTCCCTGCACCTTCGGTTGGACTGCTGCTTAGGGCTGCTGCTTCTATGGAGGTTGAGGAAGGAATTTGCTACTCCATCGATCCATCAGATCGGTTACGTAACATTCCCCTTCCTCCTTCTCCCGCTGTAAGCGAGCAGCATATGGATTTTCTTATGTTTGGGCTGTTTTTGGTACAGCTTTTGGGACTATTTTCGGTGATCATTTACGAGCCGTTTCGTGTATTACTTTTGCGTTATTTTCTCCGAATGTGATGATTAGTAGCTGGACAGCAAGTAAGAGGACAGGGAGTCCATTTTGGGGGCTGGTATAGCCCATTCAAGCGATGTTTTGGCTGTCCAGTACTAATTAAGAGTTGATTTTGGTGATTCCAAAGCCTCTTTCTTTTTCATTTTGCGATTTATTGAGTTTAACGATTTCAAGTGTTAGTAACCAATAATTATGAGTAAAGCGAGACGCAACCCGACTTGTGCATCTTATTTCAGTGGTTTCCCAGACTAGGACAAGCGAGGATGGCGTCCCGTGATAATCAGGGTAATAATACAGGAAAGGATAAGAGGAAAGGCAAAGAAATTGTGAGTATTCTATCGCTTGGAATTTCAAGTAACTTTGAAAACTTTCATTTTGATACTACCTGTGCATTAAGTAACACATGATGGATATATATATTTTCTGAGGGGAAAATTTTTAAATAACAAATCATTTTAAAAACTGGCATGGGGAAATACGAGGGCTTTGAATCCAGTGACGTGGAGGCATCCACTGAGGATTCACCAGTAGGGGTGAGCCTACAATTATGCCCTTCGGGGGTATGGCCAATTCAAGATTTGCATGACCTAAGTATTTCCCAGTAAATGTAATCTAAAGAAGGGGATTTCAAGAAAATAAGATATATTAATATTTACCTGCATATTAGTTCATGTATGCATATTGATATAACTCCTTGCTGCATAATTTCACGAGATGTTGTCTCACATAGTCATATTTGTATGACTAATCCAGTTGAATTACATGTTTTTAGGCAGCAGGAGCAAGTCCCAGCGCACCACAGAGGATTCCGCCAGAAGAACTGGCGAAGGTATGGTTGAAGATCTTTGTCGGTATCGGGGAATGCCAAGAGAATCATCGAATTGCAAACCCAAACTGCGAGTGCGACTATTGTATCTATTATTATTCCTAGATTTGTACATGTAACTGATGTCAATAAATAAATAAAACATGGTTCATTTCTGATTGTGTACGACGATGACTCATATTTTGAAAACTTCTGAGTATGCCTCCTATCATTTGGGGAAGACCCGCGTTAGGGTTTTCACATGCAGTATGACTTCAAATAGCGAAGTGAGACATCCATAAGTGCAACAGCGATTTTGAACAAGTTGAATACCGTCTATTCATAGTTCGCAAAATTGAATATTGTGGTTGGATGGTTTTTCCTTTTTCGCTCTGGTGCTTGATTGTGTTCTAGAAATAGTTTGGAGAACTCTCATAAACAAAAGTTCGATTCGTTTATCTAGCAATTACCGTGGGAATTTTGGGTATCTTAGCTTTACGCTTCTGGTAGATACGATAACTCACTCACACACTTTAATTAATTAGACCGGTACACTGTCATAGCACTTCCTTTAGGATTTGCACCGTGCGATTTATGTGCGGTCATAATGCTTCTAAATTCTATGGTAGAAATAATTCAAAAATTGATTTCTCCGATGGAGTCACAAATCAAATTAAATGAAAGAAACTATCTTCTTTTGACCAAATCTCTACGGATCTTTATTGGTAATTGGATGAGACTTGGATTTATTACTTGCTCGAAACCAGTACCTACTGAGAAGGATCCTATGTATGAAAAATGGGAAGGTGAAAACTTGACGGTGATCAATTGACTTATGAACTCTATGAAACCTAATAATATTGCTAGTCAGTTCTTGTTTTGTTGATTGCAAAAGAAATGTGAGACTTAGTTTAGAGGATCCCCTCAAAAAAGAAAAAACTTTAGAGAATCTAATAACTTCAAATTGAGCTACCTTATATGGCTAATATGAGTAACGTTGAAGAATAATGCAACAAACTTACCCATAAGTGAGCGGAAATTGACTAATACTCTGATATTCATTCTGATGGGGACTACTAAAAAAACTTATGCAAAGAAGAGTTTTGAATTGTTTTTTATTATTCCTACCGAGCTGTAGTTTCAGAGAGTTCAGATGTTGGGGAGGAATTATGTTATTGATTTAGAGACTACTGCTCATTACATTTAGGAAGAAGCTAATCGTATAATTTCTCTCTACACTGGTATGAGTATGGATGATGTAGGACGACACGTAGGGTTTGCGCGTCTGTCAGCTTTTTCTAATAAACCCTAAATGTGTGCAACGGATAATGATTTTGTTACAAAGATTTGAGCGGGTGTTGCGCAGACTTTATGAAATTAAAACAACTTAGATTTTGTAAAGTACAAAAATAACTACTTTGTTTAAAATGAATTTTCTAAAAAAATGGTTCAATTTTAAATCCGGGGAAAGAAGGTTCGCAACTTTCGTTCTTTCCCTTTTGTCGTAGCAAACCGAAATTGTGAACTCCAAATACATTTCCGTTTGGAGTTTTCGGCGTAACGTTTGCTGGCAAAATTCAGGCGAAAACACAACAATGAATCTAATTATCCTAAGAGAAAATTCAGACACACGCAAAGGAGGGGGATGAATCAAGTTATCCACGGAAAGAGGCGTCTTTTCATATTCGAAGTCGATGGTGATCCCGCGAAGAACTCCTCGCAACCTTCGATCTCCCACTTCGGGGTCGGCCGCTATCGCACACAGGCATCACGGAAATAAATCGTCCACTCACACACAAAGTGGCTCCACGGAATCTCAATCACTCAACGGTGTAAGAGAGACACACACTAAAAACCTAAAACTCACTCTCTCACACGAAAGTGGTTCCACGTAATATCTAACACAAAAACTAAAATTCACTCACTATTCACACGGTGGATCCACAAAATCTCAACGCACAAGAGTAAAATTTCACTCAACTATCGTTCTCACAGCAACATTGAACAAGAACAGTAAAGTTTATGTTACTTTTCATCCACTATTAACAATCGAATTCAGCAGTGGTATCTCATCTCCTTCTACAACTCTCAGATGAGAATAAAAAATGCAAGCAGCAACTTCAATAATTGAACTATAACCGAACGCAAATTTACATCAACTATTCATCATCTTCCCTAAGCCAACAGGGAAACTCTCCAGCATTTCAACAGGAAAAGCTACAAACAGGCACCTCACGACACTCTTACATAAACCAATAACAGGAAGCAAACATATACTTTCAATATTCAACATTCAACCCTCTAAAACAGAAAATCTGTCACATTTATATTAATCGAAGAAAAACCGTTTGAACCTTCATAGGGCGGCCATGGATGAGCCAATCTTGGACGTGGAGTGGAAACGGTCGAGAGGAGGGCTCGTGCAGGCGGTGGAAGTGGGCGGAAATCCCGCTGAAGCAGAACGTGCGCGGAATACTTGGCGCGGGGGTTGCGTACAGCGACATTGTCGGGATTCAGTGGCTAAGCCCTAAACGTGCCTGTGCAGCTCGAGATCGGGAGAAGTAGGAGGTTTGGACCAGTTCTCCTTAATCTATACATGGGCCGGTTCACTTAACACATTATATATATATTTGCAACATTTAAAAATAAAATACAAATACACACAAATACACGAATTTGCAAAATATTAAAAGTGCACAAATAAAATGCAAAACTCAGGGTCGATAGAGATCCGGACGGGTGCGGCGTCGGGCACTTTTGCGTCGACTTGATCGGGGCTGGTCTCCACCAATGGGATATAATAAAATCGCTCTCATGGTTGAATATAAGAAGTGGAATACCAAAAATCTCAACAACCAAAGTCAATCACCACCCAAAAGACATGAGGATAAGAGGAAGATGAAGCATCCATAGTGTGGAAAGAAAGGACATGGGAAAGCTAAAAATAGGTGTCTACACCTAATTAATCCCACAAGAATGGATAAGAGATCCTGATGGGAGATATGCTTGACCTCACACAGCTTTGTATGGTACTATGGACATTCAGGGAATCTTACTGTTGAAAATGATAACTTCATTAAACAATTAGCGGCCTTAAAATCCACTATTGGGTTGCCTTATGTCGATTAAATATTCAGCACTGCTGCTCATGCCCAGACTTTTGCTTTTCCTACTCGAATATCACAAACTTTCAGGATTATTGATTCTGATGTGTGAGATCATATGATAAGATCTCCTAGTGGGATCACTTTGTTCTCTCCTTCCATTAGCAATGTTATACTTGTTGATCGTTCATCTACATTGGTAGCGTGTAAAGGAATTATTCAAATTTTCCTCATATTCACATCAGATCTGTCATTTTAGTTCGTTCATATCTAACTAACTTATTCTCTGTGACCAGTTTGACTAAACAACTTAACTGTTCTATTACCATTTTAGCCTCTCATTGTATCTTTTAGGATCTGATGAATAGGAAGACAATTGATGGTGTACATGAGAAAGGAGTCTATGTAATGGATATTGAATAGGCCTGTGGAGCATGGATAGCTATTGATAGTGATCGCTTGATGTTGTGCAATATGAGATTTGGGCATGCGAGTCAGAAGACCCTAAAATCTATTTTCATAGGCACTTTATTGAATTTACTAAGAGGGTTGAATGTCAAGCATGTAAGCTTAAAAAACATTACAGAACTACTCATCCTTCTAGCCATAGTCGAAGTGATAAATGTTTTGATATAATACATTCTGATGTTTGGATCTCTTGTTTTCTCAATTAATGATTTTTGTTGTGTTGTTTATTGATGATCAATCTTACTTAACTTGCATTTATCTTATGAAGAAGATGAAGTTTGTGACATGTTTAAATTATTTCATTGATATGCGAAAACTTGGTTTGGAGTGAAAAAATTTAAAAAATGGAGTAAAGATGGTGGAGAATTAACTTGCAGTGATCTTCAGCAGATTTTGGGAGAAAATGAGATTATTTTTCAAAGCTCTTGGCCAGGAACACCTCAACAGAATGGAGCAGATGAAAGGAAGAATTGTCATGTTATTGAGACCACTAGATGTCTGTTACAAAAGATGCAGATTCCAAAAGGATTGTTGGATGAAAGTGTGATGTCATATATATGATTAATAAAATGTCGTCACACAAATTGGGGGATGTATCCATTAAAAATACTCTTTCCAAGTGTTCATCTATTCAATCTTCCTCCAAATGTATTCGGGTGCGTTGTATTTGTGTATATTGTTGGACCTTGCAAAGACAAATTGGGGCCCCAAACTATTAAATGTTTGTATGCAGGATATGTTGCCAACCAAAAAGGATACAAATGTTACTGACCACGTCTATATCGAAGAATTGTCTCCAAAGAATTCTTTGAACATATTCCTTTTTATTTTGAAGAAGGAAAGAATATCAAGTTCTAAGCAGAAAAAGGAACTAACAATGATTATATTATGCCTCTTGTACTTGCTCTTTTGGATGTCCTCCCTACTACAGTGATTTGAGAGCCAAACGGTAAAGAAAGTGAAACGCCTAACATGTTTGTCTGTAGTTGAAGGAGAAAACCAAGTTTACCAAAGAAAATGAAACAAAAGTTCAGATCAGGTTGTTAACACTCATGATTCATTATCCATTGTCACTTCACCAAATCCAGATACTGGGCGATTCTTTGAGATAAGTTCAGTGTGCTCTAGACTATGAAGCACAGATACTTCCCCGAAGGCAGCGTACCCGTGCCGGATACGTATCCGGTACCGGTACGTACCCGATACTCAACGAATACACCTATGCGGACAAACTTGGACTTATCACATCATTTTGCATATTGTGATAGGAGTATGTTTTTCTAGAATAAACAAAAGTTGGCACGTCCAATTAAATTGTGTATCTGTACCGACTATCGAGTATGTTTCTGGTATCGGTACGTTTTTGTTACAAGTACGTGTATTGAACGTGTTGATTCAACGCAAGTTATTAACAAACGGCTAACTTGTCTCTAAATTAACCGGAGATTGAAAATGTTGATCTCCAACAATGACGTTGATCTCCAACAATGAAGAAGAAAAAAACTGAAAAGTAAACATAAGTTTAATTTTCTCTTTTGGTTAAACATATAAGACGTTAAATTTTGTAATATTTACGAATGCTTAATGTTTGAAAACTTCATGTTATGTTGCATTGATTTGTGAACTTGTACTTCAAGTTATGATTTATGTTTAATGTTTCGATGTTTTTAGAAATATTTATTGCACATGTGATATATAAATATATATTATATTTGTTATAACGCATCATTACGTACTCGTATCCTTATTTTTTAAATTTTGTCGTACCGCCGTACCGGGTACGTATCGTATCCGGTACCCGTACCCGTAACAGTACCAGTGCTTCCTAGGCTCTAGATTCATAGTGAGCATACTAGATATTATATTAAAAAATATATTGGGTATCATTCTATATTTCCATTCATTGAAACCTTATATTGCTTTTATTTCTTTGATTACTATTTCTAATAACTTTTCATATGCTTCCTTTAATCCTGATTAGAGGAGAGTCGTGGATTTTGAAATGAAAGCACTTCAAAGGTAGAATACTTCAGATATCATTCATATTCCCAAGGGGCATCATATTGTGGGGTGTAAGTGGGTATATACTATTAAATATCAAAAAGATGGCACCTTTGATCATTATAAACCGTGTCTAGTTGTCAAAGGATTCACTCGGGTTGATAGCATCAATTTTCAAGACAACTTTGTTCATATCACTAAACTCAATTCAGCACATTCTCTTCTATCACTGCTCCAGAGACTTGACAATGACATCAAATAGATGTGAAAATATGTTCATGTATGGTGATTTGTAAGAAGAAATATATATGACTACTACTGTTGGAATACAAGTGCCTAAAGTGATGAAGACCGCGTTACTGTTGGAGAACACCGTGAGGCGGGACTTCGCGGGCTTGCTTGGTTGGAGCAGAACGACCCGTTATGGAAGCCGCGGGTCGCGTAATTAATTTTACTTAAGTCTATTTATGTTGTAATGTTCTATTTTTGGTGTGGTTCTATTTTATAATGTAATGTGTTGTGTGGACGTTTGTACCCCCACTCCTCATAGCATAAGAGGAGCCGAATGTGTTGTGTAATTCAATTTTGGATGAAATTAAGCAGTTCTGTCTGGAAACCCTACCCGCCTCTCTCCCCTTTTCCGTGAGAAAGTTCCAAACCAAAAGGTCTCCGCCGCTACTATGCCAGTTGGTATCAGAGGGATTGCGCTCGACTCCTACGCTCGATCGTCGTCGCTCCATCGCTCTCCGCTCCACGCGCATCCATCGCTCCTCCGTCGCTTTTCTCATCCTGTTCACGTTTCCTCCGGTCGGCGGTGCCATCGTTTCTCCCGTTTCTTTACTTTCTCCTGTATGGCGGAGGATCCATGGGAAAACACTGACCTCTGGGCGGCTATTGATGGCATCACCACTCAGTTGGCGACACTCTCCGCCACTCTGGTTGGTCTACAGCCCGCACGCACCAGCATCGACGCCCATTCAAAGCCGCGGAACCTGGAGATCACTTCTTCGGGAAACAATACCGACGCATGCGGAATCGTGCGTTGCCTCCTCGTCAGGCTGTCCCTGAGAGTGCATCTATGCCTTCTGACTCTAGTTCTGAAGAAGAGTCACCCGAGGCAGCCTTTTCGCAGTCGTGTGGTGAACAGCAACCTTACTGATCACAAGGGTTCAGGCTGAGAGCTAATATTCCCCAATTTCATGGTAATTTGGGCATTGAAGATTTCCTTGATTGGATATCGGAGGTTGAACGTTTTTTCGAGATGGCCGAGGTGGAAGACCATCGACAGGTGAAAATGGTTGCTTACCATCTCAAATCTAGAGCGGCTGTTTGGTGGGATCAGTTGCAGCTCAATAGAAACCGTCAGAGTAAGGCCCCGGTGCGAACCTGGTCCAAAATGAAGAAATTATTGCAGAATAGATGTCTTCCTCCCGACAACAATCAACATCTGTTCCAATATTGTCAAAGATGCTCCAAAGGTTCTCGCACTGTGACCGAATACTTGGCTGAGATAAGTCGTCTGGCGGACCGCAATGCTTTGACCGAAACGAATGGACAGCGAGTCACCCGATTCTTGCATGGGCTCTGTCCATCCCTAAGGGAGAAAATTGGACTTCACGTGTTGCGCACTGTCGAGGAAGCATATAACATGGCTCTCAAGGCCGAGCAATTGGAGAAAGTCGTTGGCCGTTCAAGGGGGCGGCGTTCATGGGGGGACTCCTCGAACACCGGCACCTGGGACACTTCTGGCAAGGAATCTACCGACCGAATTCCCTCCTCCTCCACGTCAAAAAGACGCATTCCCGATCTTGACCCCAAGGCCACTGTTGTCCCACATAAGACCCCACCAGGCCACAGTTTCAAATGTCAACAACCAGGCCATTTTGCCTCTTCGGTGCCCGCAACTCCGTCAACCTGTACATATCGTTGGGAAGGACGGCAAGGTGACGGAGGACCTTGAGGAGGCTGATGAAGTGGTAGACGGGTATGATGAAGGAGACTTTGCCGCTTGTGTGGTTCATCGTTTGTTACTTGCACTGCGCCTAGATGAGCATGTTCAACGCTGCAACGTCTTCAAAATCTACTGCACAATCAAGGGTAAAATTTGTGATTTACTGATCAACAATGAAAGTTGTGAGAACTTTGTTGCGACCCGACTGGTCTCCTACTTGCAGCTACTTACCGAGCCACGCCCTCACCCGTATTTTATTAGTTGGATCCAGCGGGGACCATCTGTTTGTGTGACGCATCGCTGCCACGCATCGCTGCCACCTCCTTTTGGGGTGACCGTGGCAATATGACACTGATGTGAACTACAAAGGCCGCGAGAATACATACTCCACTTGGGTCTCCAAGAAGATTCAGATTGTCGTTTGGATCAGGAGCAAACCTGAGTCTACCCCTCCTCATGGGAACAAGGCATAGCTTTTTGGTGACGCACGCAAATCCTAATCTTTTTGAGCAAGACATGGTGGAGGCGCAAGAGGTTGTGGCCCTCGTTCCTTAGGGTTATACGCCACTGATGAGCAAGAAGCGGCCAATGTCACCCCTGACGTGCAAGAACTGTTGAAAGAATTCAAGGCCATTGTCTCTGAGGACCTCCCCGACCAACCCCCTCTATTGCGGGACATCCAACACCAAATTGACTTGATTCCCGGAGCTAGTCTCCCAAATCTTCCCCACTTTCGCATGAGCCCCAAGGAACACCAAATACTACGCATGAAAGTCGAAGAGCTATTAAAAAAAGCTTTATTTGTGAAATCCCTAGCCCTTGTAGTGTCCCGGCACTTTTGGTACCGAAGAAGGATGGCTCCTGGAGAATTTGCGTGTACAGCCGTGTAATTAACAGGATTACCATCAAGTATTGTTTCCTGATACCTCGTCTTGATGATATGTTGGACATGCTTGACTACTATCACATTTTTTCAAAGATTGACCTCCAAAGCTGGTATCACCGAATCCGGATCCGCCCAGGGGATGAATGGAAGACCGCCGACAAGACGTCGGACGGTCTGTTCGAGTGGAAGGTAATGTCTTTTCGATTATCTAACGCCCCCAGTACTTTTATGCGTTGATGACACATGTATTACACTCGTTCATGGGAAAGTTCGTTGTGGTCTACTTTGATGACATCTTGGTTTTCAGCAAAAATAGGGTGGCTCACCTTTCTCATTTGCGCGTCGTGCTGAAGGTTTTAGAGGAGAATCAATTGCTTGTACATCTCAAGAAGTGCACGTTTTTGGCACCTCGACTGAGCTTCTTGGGCTTCATTGTGGGTACGGACGACATTCGGGTTGATGACAAGAAGGTCCAGGCCATTAGAGAATGGCCGATTCCAAAAAATCTTACGGAGCTTCGCTCATTCCATGGCTTGGCTGCGTTCTACAGTCGTTTCATCCGTGATTTTAGCACCATCACGGCACTGATGACTGATTGCCTCAAGAAAGGGCGGTTTGTGTGGGGCGACGAAGCCGAACACTCATTTGAAATGATCAAGAACAAACTGAGCTCCGCTCCCGTGCTGGCCCTACCAAGTTTTGACAAACTTTTTGAAGTTCAATGTGATTCCAGTGGTATTGGCATTGGTGTTGTCCTGTCCCAAGAGAAGAGGCCCTTAGCTTTTTTCAGTGAAAAACTAAGCGACGCCAGGCGTAAATGGTCAGTCTATGACCAAGAATTTTACGCTGTCATCCGAGCGCTAAAGCGCTGGGAGCATTACCTCTTACACAAGGAGTTCATTTTGTACACGGATCATCGGGCCCTCAAATATATCAATAGCCAAAAGTGAATGGATGGAATGCATGCCCGATGGACTTCTTATCTTCAAAGGTTTCCTTACGTCATTCATCACAAACCGGGGAATAGCAGTATTGTCGTTGACGCCCTCAGTCGATGAAGCTGCTTATTGGCTACTCTACACCACGAGATCATCGGTTTTGACACTCGCTGAACTTTATGTTGAAGATGACGATTTCAAGGACATTTGACACGCTTATGTATTCCCCGTACCTCCTTGAGGGAAAAACTCATCCGCGATTTGCATGGAGGCGGTTTGAGTGGCCACTTGGGTCGTGACAAAACTCTGACCAGCATACAGGAGCGCTATTTTTGGCCCCAGCTGAAGAAAGACGTTGGAAATTTTCGTCTGGAAATGTTGTGTGCCAACAGGATAAGGGGCAGGCACAAAACACGGGTCTCCATATGCCGCTCCCTGCTCCCTCTGGCATTTGGGAAGACCTATCCATGGATTTTGTCTTGGGGTTACCGCGCACCTAACGCAGTGTGGACTCGGTGTTCGTCGTAGTGGAATCGCTTCTCCAAAATAGCTCATTTTTTTCCCTGTTGCAAGACGTCGGATGCATCTCACATTGCAGCTTATTTTTTTGTGAAGCGGTGCGTTTGCATGGTGTCCCCGCCTCCATCACGTCCGACCGTGATCCCAAATTTCTCAACCACTTCTGGCAAATGTTATGAAAATTGTTTGACATGTCCCTCAAGTTCAGTAGCACCACCCATCCACAAACGAACGGCCAAACGGAGGTCCTAAACAAGACCTTGGGGAATCTTATCCAGTGTATTTTCCAAGACCGCCCTAAACAATGGGATCGTGCTCTCGCTCAGGCTGAATTTGCTTAATATGGTACTCAGCTCAACGGGTCGTACCCCTTTCTCTATTGTGTACACCAAGGCACCCTGACATGCTCTTGACTTGGCTCGCATTCCCACTACACCATAATCCGTGGCCCAGCTTGTTGAGGAAGTTCAAGATATCCATGCAGAGACTAGGCAGAAAATCATTCAGTCAAACGCCAAGTACAAGGCCATGGCCGAAAAGCATCGTCGAGAAAATGTGTGTAGGGGATTTGGTAATGGTATTCCTCCGCAAGGAGCGACTTCCGGTGGGAACCAATCACAAATTAATGCCGAAAAAGTATGGCCCGTTCCCGGCGGTGGGTAAAATTAACAACAATGCCTATGTGGTCGATCTTCCACCGGAACTCAATATCTCCAAGACTTTTAATGTAAGCGGCATATCCGCATTCTGCTCGAACGTCCCTCTTTATCCTGAGCACTCGGGTCGAGTGCTTCTCAAGTGGAGGCGACTGATGAAGACCACGCTACTTTTGGAGAACACGGTGAGGCGGGACATCGTGGTCTTGCTTGGTTGGAGCGGAACGACCCGTTATGAAAGCCGCAGGTCGTGTAATTAATTTTACTTAATTCTATTTATGTTGTAATGTTCTATTTTCGGCGTGGTTCTATTTTATAATGTAATGTGTTGTGTGGACGTTTGTACCCCCACTCCTCATAGTATAAGAAGAGGTGGCTGTGTTGTGTAATTCACTTTTTGATGAAATTAAGCAGTTCTTCTGTCCAAAAACCCTACCTGCCGCTCTCCCCTTTTCCGTGAGAAAAATTCCAAACCGGAAGTTCTCCGCCGCTCCTACGCCATAAAGGGCATGTGTGTCTTCTTAAGAAATCTTTGATGGCCTAAAATAATCTCTATGGGACTAGTTTGAGAAGTTGAGTAACAAACTCATAAGCATGAAATTCACTAGTAGTATGATCACTCGGTTTTTATTCATGGGGTAATTAGTTGCACTACTTTCTTGATTATCTATGTGAATGATATTATTATTAAAGAGATTGATGAACACATTACCCAAGTTAAATGGGAGTTAGCTTTCGGCCTTTGAGATTAAAGAGTTAGGCCTACACAAGTACTTCCTTGGAATTAACATAGCTAGATCTACAAGGAATACCATGATTTCTCAATAGAAATGCCTTCAATATTCTTACTGAAACTAGTTATCTTAGAGTCAAACCTATAGATTAATCTAAACTACAACACTCATAAAAATGATTCTTCTGCTCTTGAAAAGAAATTAACCTTCCAAAGACCTGCTCTGAAGTTAACATACTTGACTATAACCAGGCAAGATATGTCATCTTTGTTGGAGAAAGCTTGGCTTTTGGAAAGGAAAAAAAGAGAATGTAATTGCTCGATCGTGTGTCGAAGCAGAATATAAGGTTATTGTCCTTACTATCTGTGAGTTGATCTAGATCAAATCTATCTTGGAGGAATTGGGATTCAGTGTCCAAAAAGTCATAAAGTTGCATTATGATAATCAAGTTGCTATTCACATCACTTCAAAACACGTCTTTCACGAGCGTATCAAACATATAGAGATTGATTGTGATTCTGTGCGAGAGAAAATTCAGACCAAAATCATCTTGACTGCTTTTATTCTTACTGGTTCCCAATTGAACGACATGTTTACCAAAGCAGTGTCTGGAAAAGTCTTCATCGGAGCTCTCTCGTACTTGAAATGGTAGATGCTTATGGAGTTCGCTTAAGTGGGAGGTTAAAAATCAAGCTAACTTAATGTTATCGGATGGTGACCATATCATAACTAGTGGCTAGGGTTTCTTTCATATAAACAGTTACATCTTGAGGAGATACCAGAGCTGAAGCAACGGCGCAGAGGATTGTAACCTGAAGGTATTCCTCATTTCAAACAATAAGATATTAGATATGAACTACACCATGAAAAGGAATTACCACTCAATCATTCACAGAGAACATGAGAATCCTTGTGTCACCTTAATGTTCATTAGTTACCACTTACTAGCAGTTGTTTTGATTCACTTCAGGAAATTCTATTAACTCTACAAAAAAAATCACTTATGACCATTGAAAAGCTATTTTGAAACTCATGGCATCTCTGAGACTATAATACTCATTTACCTCTGACCCATCATCACTGTTTTAGGATAAATCAAATGCAAGTTCCTTTATGCAAAGGGGCATGGCATAAAGATTAGGTTGATCTTAGAGTATTCAGTTCTTAGAAGAGGAACGCAGACCTAGTGGCGCTGCCTTAATGGAGTTCAACTCCCTATGTATCTCGATTTTGTATTTCCATAACGAATTTGGAGACTGATCCTTCTTCTTTTCGGCTCCCACTCGACTGACACTCTTTTCACACGGTTGCGACCCAGGAGAAACCACCTACCTCAACCTCATTAAAAGGGGCTATTAGAGAGAAGCCTAACTACTATGCATTTAACCAAATCACATAACAAGAAAAGCAAGCTAGTCCAAAAAACTTCTTGAACATAATCAAGCTTTTAAGGTAGAATGTTGAAAGAAATTTAAGTTCCATGAAGGAAATTTTTGAAGCCGGCGAGAGTTTTTTGAAGGAAGTCAAGGATAACTGCACTATGCATCCACAAGTACAAAAATTGCATCTTGAAATGGCAGAGTGACAACAGAAAATTAGGTAAAACTGCATAGTTCTTTTTATTAGAAGATTGTTATACATATGCCCAGTAAGTAAAGCAAGAACATCATCCAGGCACATCCACAAGTAAAACATGTGTATCACATACAAGAAGTCAGGTGATAGATTAGAGGAGAGGGCTAAATGGGAGTAAGGGGAAAGGGAAGGTGGGATTACACATACATCATGAAGCGTGGGGCAAAGTTGTGTTGCTTGCTCGTATTTTTTACAGGCTTCCTCCAGTAATGCATCTTTTGAAGGATCAGTTGAGTCTGAAGCAACAATGTCTGCACTCTCCTGCAAGCAGTTTAATAATTAGGAAAAGAAAATCTGACAACTCTACACATATGAATGATTCAAAAACAAATAAATAACAATGTCCACTTGATAAGAATATTTGGATTTAAATAAGCATCACGGCTATGCATAAGAATACCTGAAGAACCAGAGCCCAGTTGTAATAAGCATCATGGTCATTTGGATTTTTTTCTATTGCATCAGCATACCTAAAATAAGAGGTGCAAAAAACTCAAATGCTAGAAATCAATAAATAAAGCATTAAATAGAACAATGCGATTCAAGTGTGCCCATGAATTTCAAACTTTGATTTTTTTTATGAAAAACAATAACCAAATATTATAAAATCCTCTCCCAATAGCATTGTTTTTGGCATTATCCATATGAATATGTTATGGGCTTCTCCCGTAATAGCGGTGGTGTTGCCGGAGGATGTTCGTAGGCGGGGATGATGATAGCGAAGGATACGGTGGAGCTGGAACCGCGGCTGCCTAGGCAGGGTGTGCTCGGGAGGAGAGAGCTACCACAATCTCATAAATAAACACAAGGAAAAGAGAATAGTTTCTTGCTTCCATTACAAAATCAAAAGAGTCGTTTAAATAAGAGAGATACAACGGTATAAATGTAAATGCCTGATACTAAGATAAAATACGATAAAAACTAATGGAATCAAAATAAACCCTACACACCACATACTAGCTAAGAACGAAGCTCATAACATCTCTCTCGTCCTGCAAAAAGAGCTTGACCTCAAGCTTAAAAGAGATCAACGACGGCGCCACCTTCATATGACTCCCGCATCACCAGATTCCTCAACATGGAGATAAAACAGTCTTTTGCATTGATGTATGTGAGTATACTACTCATCGCAATTATAACATAACCCTCGTGCACGCCGGTCAGATATTTTTGTACGAGACAATCGACAGATCTGCGGGGTTTGGGTTCCCTCAGCACGTCCCTCCGGAATCCCTGTGCCAGTTGTGATGTAGGCCTCTTGTGCCAGCTGAATTTGACGGTCGCACAATCTGGCTAAACAAATAGCAATTACCAAGTCCTATGGAGCCTCGAATTCGACATCCAAGCATAGGAGATCTTGAAGCCTGACTGTAAAGATCACGGCCTGCATCTCAGGTGGGATCGTGACGTGAGCCAGAAAAATTTGAAATTGTACTAGATATTCATCAATCGGTCCAATCTGACTTAATGTTGTGAGGGAACCAAGCTGGTTACTGTGATTTGACGAGCCAAAGCCCAGGTTGCAAGCCCACTTAAATACGCATCAGATCATTCAAGGATTACCTGCCTGCAAACGGGCGAACCATAACCGAGCGATATCAGATGGGATCATCATACAACAACACTCAAGCCTTTATCCCACTATAGTGGGGTCGGCTATATGGATCCTTTGTCGCCATTATGCGCTATCTTATGTCATAATCTCACTAATTCCTAAGTACACTATTTCTTTCCTTATAGTTTCATTCTGAGATTATGACATAAGATAGGGCATAATGGCGACAAAGGATCCATATAGCCGACCCCACTATAGTACACTATGTCTTTCCTTATAGTTTCATTCCTAAGTACACTATGTATTTCCTTATAGTTTCATTCCTAAGTACACTATGTCTTTCCCTATAGTTTCATTCCAAATCTGTATTGGTCAACCCCTCCCTCGTTTAACATGCCTAGTGACTAGATTCTCACAACGCCTAACAGGTGCCTCTAATGGTCTCCTTTGTACGTGCCCAAACCATCATAGTCGAGCTTCTTGCATCTTCTCTGCAATTGGTGCTACTCATGTCTTATCCCCGATACAATCATTCCTAATTTTATCCAGTCTCGTGTGTCAACACATCCACCTAAGCATTCTCCGCAACCCCCATTTTTTGCTCATGTACGCAATTCACTGCCCAACACTCAGAACCATAGAGCATCGTTGGTCTAATAGCAGTACGGTAGAACTTGCCCTTAACTTTTAATGGTATTTTACGATCACACAAGATCCCTGACGCACATCTCCACTTCAACCAACCAGCTTGGATTATGTGTCACATCTTTATCAATACCTCTGTCTTTTTGAACTATCGATCCAAGATATTTAAAACATTCACTACGACAAATATCTTGATCACCCAACTTAATAACGAAGTCATCCGTCTTTCTTGCACTGCTAAATTTAAGCCCGATATACTCCGTCTTTGTTCTGTTCAACCTAAAACCCTTCTTGAGTCAGAAAAATCTAAAATTGTTCTAGATATTCTTCAATCGACCCAGTCTAGCGTAATGTTGTGAGGACTCCAAGGGGGTTGTTGCGAATCGAGGGGCCAAAGTGCAGGTTGCAGGCCCACTTAAGTTGTGTCAGATCATTCAAGGATTACCCGTCTTCAAACAGACGAACCATAGCTGAGCGATATCAAGCATGTGGTAGGAGGACAAACTTATTAATTTTGCCACTGGTGTCTACTAATTACTAACAAAAATTGTTCGCATCTGGTGAGCCGGTCTAAACGATCATCCTTCTCATCATAAGCTAGGAATGCCAGCTTGGTGTAACGGAGCATAATGTTGCCTTCAGTTGGTACCATGGCTAGGGTATCAGGTCGAAGAAGCAGTGGTGGAGGTGCATGACTACTGCAAGCTTGACAGTAGGTGGCGTAGTAACGACCGGAATGACGGCTGTCAAATCATTACGCTTGTGGGTGAGTGTGGTCATATCATCCTGATGACGTACTTCGGTGTACCGAAGGCATACTTCTATAGAGAGACATTAAGTCCCTAATGGTATCCATTAAAGTGGGTGAGTCCCTCATAGTGAGTATTATTGTCGCAGAAAATTCGGTAGTAGCACGAGATAAAGAGCGGGTGGCTAGACAGTTGGATTCCTCTAAGACGGTAGGTTGTGAGTTACCGTGAGAGATACGGTGTTTTCCTAAGATGGTTCTAAAAAGGAACACCTCTTCTCTCTTTTATATAATAATTGGATGCATGTGGCTCAGTTAGGAGGCGTAAGGATTGTTGCGCTAGTGGTGGGCTCGAGAAAAGGACGCAGGCTAGGCGTGATGACTATTGCGTTGTTGGTGGGCTCGAGAAAAGGACCATGGCGCTTGCTTTTTTGCGTGGACTCAGCAGATAGAAGGACGAGCGGGTCACTCAACACCTCTTGGCACTCGGCCAGCGGAGAAAGAGGCGTGGGATTTAGGAAAGAATGAAGCATGTGAGTGGGAATGTGGATGGTCGAGGAGAGATAATTAGTGACAATGAAGCCGGCGCAGGTCGGAGTGTGGCGAGGATCGACTCTTGATTGAGACGGCAGGGATTCGACGTGAGGAGAGATGGAAAGGGAATGATGGAAGATGGACGGTCTTTGACGATCAAATCGGAATCGCCGAGGGAGCCAGATGCGTCATCTACTGCAGAGGACAAGGGAGAAGAGACAAGTGCTCGTTTTAGGTTGAAATAGAGACTTTGGTGGTTTTGAGGGCGCTTTAGGGTGAAATTTATGGGCTTTAGGGCTTCTTATGTTATACTGACATGATGATGTCCTTCTAGAGAGAGCTGGATTGCGGAAGAGATGAAAACAAAGTCGGAGAATGCTCTGATATCAAACTTGTTATGGGCTTCTCCCATAACAACGGCAGTGTCGACGGAGAATGGACGGAGGCGAAGATGACGGTGACGAAGGATATGGTGGAGCCGGAATTACGCCTGCTTAGGCGGGGTGTGCTCGAGAGGAGAAAGCTGCCACAATCTCATAAACAAAGACAAGGAAACAAAAATATTTTCTTGCCTCCATTATAAGACCCAAGGGGGCCTTTAAATAAGAGAGAGAGATGGGCATAAATGAAAATCCCTGATGTTAAGATAAAAGAGGATAAAACCTAATATACTCGTAATAAACCCCTAAACATCACATAAAGCCGCAACATAATAGTTGGGCATAAAGGCCATAACAAAATACCATATTAACACTACAAATTTGTCATGTGTGGAAAATAAACCAAGCTATTTGTAGAGAAATAGAGAATACTTCCCCAGGTGGATTTATTTTTGATCTTACCTCTCATTATTTAATTAAATAAGTCTGTTTATTTTTTTAATTACTTTATCAAAAAAGTTCATCGTTTGTTGCAAATATTAAACTTCAAATCACCATAATTTGTTAGGCAAGTTGACGCAGAGCGGATTTATAGGCGGCGGGAAAAATCGGTGACCTAACTCTACATGCTATGCAAATCCGACGGTCAAAACACAATTAGATAATAAATTTCAAACATCCCACGCAAATAATTCAAGGCAAGGCAAAATAATTTATTTAAGCGAGTCAAGCTTAGGATTTCCTCCGCGTGAAGGGTCAAAGCAAGAGCGCGCGACGAATAAATCCTGCAAATTACGATGAGTATCTAACAAACCACCACAATGCAATATATCCAAACAAATATTGCATCCAGTACAATACAAATTGCTGAAAATAATAATCCAGTACAACGAAATCTCACCAAATAGTGAGCTGACCAAGGCACTGAAGAATCCGTAGTCGGAGATGTGTGTACGGTGATCCAAGGTGGAACCGGGGGCGTGGAAAAACAATGTAGGTGGTTGTCCTCGGCGGTGAATCGGACCGGAAATAGATAGATCCGGCCACGTAGGGGTTGTAGAAGGTGGATAGGATCCAGTGGAGACTACGGGGGTTGGGAGGCTGCTGTAAAGGCCGTCGAACTGGAGCAAGGCTACAAAGAGTGGATCAGGAGGGGAAAAGCATGGGAGGAAGGGGGTCGTGTGGTTTGTTGGAGGGGGAAACAGCCGGCCGGTTGTAGGGCTGGAAAATAGTGGATCGGCTAGGGGTTTGAAGGGCGGCGGATTGTAGGTAATCATGGGGGGAGGGTTCACAGGAGGGAAGCTATAGGCATGAACAATGTATTTCATTAATAAACAGTGAAATGAGAAGGGGATTTTTTGGACAGAAACTGTGGCTGATTTTGGAGACTATAGGGGGGCTACGGGAGGGAGTTTGCAAGGGAAAAAGGAGCTTAGGGTTTAGGAAATACCTTGGGGAGGGAGATACAAGTGTAGCAGCCGTCACCTAGGATTCCACGGAATCAGCACCGTGGGATGATCGCGGGAATCTGGGAATTCTCTTCTCCAAATTCTGCAATGCCCTCAAAACCAGCCCCTACTAATCTATTTATAAGAAAACAAAGACTAGGGCAACCCACTTTCAATGATTATGATTGGTCAAAGGCGGGGCCACTCAAAATACAATAAAATAAACCAAAAATAACAAAGTAGCATATGATTTTGACTCGCGATGCGGATCCGGACACATCCGCAAAGTCGAATCGGCGATCTGATCAAGCCTTCCTGCGAGAATACACGAACGTGGGTCCCGCCTTGCGCCGAACATCTCCTGGTGCACGACGTGATGGATCCCCATCACAATTAAATCCTAATAGGTTAATGGTTTATTTTGAATATAGTCTTAAAGGAGGAGATGAGGACAACGGAAACTATCACATAAGTCATCTTAAAACTCCTCAAGTGAAACCACATGAGGTGATTTCAACGAAGGCACGGAGTCGGGACGCAATTCACGTCGCGGGGGAGGATTGTTACCGACTCGACATCGAGATGAGCTGAAGTCGGATTGAGAAAAAAAGAAGGTTAAAAATATGATCAAACTCGTAGGAGACAATTTCGACCTTGGCTCAAAATTAGCCTCCACTTTTATGTTCTTTTTAAATTGATTTTTTTCTATTAAAACCGCGAATGACTTTTAAAATAAAAATACGTCTATGCGATAAAATTGAAATTTAGAAGTCTTATTTTGCATTTTGCAATAAAAATGTATTTAATTTATATAAGTACATATGAGACAGTTATATTTTGCAGTTTGCATAACAAGGTCACGTCAGTTTGCATAGATACACACAATCCACACACATAAACACATGAACTGATGCAACCTGTGTCGCTTCTTCACGCATATTTATGTTATTTCCCACATCTTTCTTTGTAGCGCATGTCTTCGCGCACATTTTATTTTTCGTGCATGTACTTGTTTGTTTTATTTCGCGCACATCACCCGCGCTCGTTGTACAGCTTATTGAGGTGATCGTACAGTAAGTCATTAAATAAAAAGATCCGTCAAATAAGGTGGCACGTTAATTAAGGCAAGCTTGCTAAAAAAGAAGAATGAGATATATAAGTATTCACCAATTATGAAAATACGTAGTTATGAATGAAAAGGGAAATTACCTAAAAAAAGATTTTAAAAGAAAAACAAAGATATTAATTTCTTTCTTTAAGGCAATTAATTCTTAAGAAATTTAATGGTGTTAGCAATATTAGCCTTTATGTATTCTATCATTTGTTTGTCCTCTATATATAGAGGGCCTCTTTAATGAAATAAGTAGTCTTTTTCTCTCCCGCAACATGGTATCAGAGGGAGGTTATTTCCCGTGACCTAACTTCCCGCTCGCCTGCGCCAGCCCGCCGCTCTCCCGCTCGCGTCCTCCGCTCGCCTGCGCCAGCCCGTCGGTCTCCCGCTAGCGCCAGCCCGCCGATCTCCCGCTAGCGCCAGCGCTCCGCTCCTACCGTCGGCCCGTTCGCGCGTTCCGCTCGACACCGCCATCTCGTCGCCAACCCGTCACCGCCCAGTTGCCTGTGCCCTCTTCTGCTCATCTCTGCCTCTTCTAATGGCGTCAGAATAGTGCTATTGCTTCCTCCGGCGCCTCCTGCCCTTGTGATGCTTGGATGGCTGGCTCCATTTGCCTCTTGATGCCCTAATTTCTTGGGTTTCCTCCCTTTCCGGATTTCTATTCCGGCTTGCTCTTTCTCTCAGGATTTCTATTCCTGTGCTATGGGATCTAGTGGAGCGGATTCTCTCTCTCCCTCTACCGGTGGTATTCCGGCCCCTCTTTCTGGTGGTCCTCCTTCGTCGGTCTTCTACCGTGGAACCACCGATCACAATACCTCTCAGATAACTACTATCCGACTTGATGAATCCAATTATCTCTCATGGTACCGATCTATTACCCTGCCGCTTAAAAGTCGGCGTCTCTTTGGCTATGTCTCCGGCCACATGACGGAACCTGATAGGACTTCTCCTGAATGGCCGCAATGGGAATCCGACAATTCCTTGGTCATGTCTTGGCTAACCAACTCGATGCAAGAGTCTATTGCCCGCAACTATCTCTTTCTTGACAGTGCTTCTGCTATTTGGTGTCGTGCAGAGTCTACATACTCTCGCCGCGACAATGCTGCTCAGATCTTTCAGCTTCGCTGCCAGATCAGCTTACTCCGTCAGGGTGACCGTCCTCCTTCAGCGTATTACTTAGAGTTCACACAGCTTTATCAAGAATATGATCATTTTGATCCTCTTGTCTTTGTTAGTCCTTTTGATGAGGCGATGGTTCGGGTCAGGGATGACCGCAATCGCATATTTGAGTTCCTTCATGGCTTGCACCGCGACTTTGATCAGATCAGTGTTCAGATTCTGGGGCGACTGTCGATCCCTTCTCTTTCTGAGGTCTATAGCATCGTGCAGCAAGAGTTTGATCGTCGTCAGACCCTTCTTCCGGACCCTGTGCCAGAGGGCTCTGCTCTGGCTACTACCATCCCCTCCCTTCTTGGCACTCGTCCATCCCGGGATCCCAGGTTGAGGAGCTCAGATAAGGATCATCTCCTATGTGATTACTGTGGCAAGAGTCGCCACACTCGGGATACCTGCTTCAAGCTTCATGGGTTCCCTGCCCCGAGAGGGGGTGCCCCGCCTCGTGGAGGTCGTGGTTCTGGACGCTCCTTGGGTCGTCAAGTTGTCTCCCGTGCGGCCCATCTTACTGACACTACTGCCGATGTTTCTCCTGGCTACTAGTACTGATGCCTCTGCCACCCCTAGTGTTTTTACTGCGGATGAGGTGTTTGCTCTTCGACGCCTGATGCATGGTCTTTCTACAGAGCCTTCTGCCTCTTCCTCCTACGCTCATACGGGACTGCCAGGTGCTCATTCTGTTGTTTCCTCTCCATCTACTCAATGGGTCATTGACTCTGGGGCCACAGATCATATGACCGGGTCCTCGACAGGTTTTGTCTCCTATACTCCTCTTTCTGGGCGAGATAAGGTGAGAATTGCTGATGGTTCTCTTTCCTCCATTGCTGGCAAGAGAACCATCCTCTGCTCCTCCCTCACCTTGTCCTCTGTTCTTCACATGCATTCCTTTACTCGTAATCTGCTTTCAATTAATCATTTGACCAACTCCATGCATTGCTCTGTAACCTTTCTTCCGTCTTCTTGTGTGTTTCAGGACCTGACGACGGGGAACGTGATTGGCTCTGGTAGCATGGTGAATGGACTCTATGTGATTGACTCTGGCACTGCTTCTCTACTCTGGCTCTTCATTCCAGCACTGTTCATCCTTTGTACTCCTGGCACTGTCGCCTGGGACACTCTTCTCTTTCTGTTTTGAAATTGTTGTTTCCAGCAATGTCTGATGTTTTTTTTGAGTCTTTTGTGTGTGATATCTGTAGTGTCAACAAACATCATCGTACTTCATTTAAACATGTTTCGTTGCCTAGTTCTATTCCATTTGTTGTTATTCATACTGATATCTGGGGCCCCTGCTCGCTCCCTTCTATTTTCGGTTGTACGTGTTTGTTACATTTATTAATTGTTTCTCACGCACTACATGGTTATATTTGATACGTCACAAGAGCGATGTGTTTTCTGTTTTCCGACAATTCCATGTCATGATCTCTACCCAATTTCAGTCACACATTAAAATTCTTTGCAGTGACAATGACCGTGAATACATGGATTCACAGTTTGAGCGCTACCTTGCTGATCACGGCATCCTACACCAGACTACCTGTGCGTATTCCCCTGCTCAAAATGGCGTTGCTGAGCGGAAAAATCGTCATCTGTTGGAGGTTGCTCGGTGCCTATTGTCCACAATGCATCTCCCAAAATTCTATTGGGGAGATGTCGTCCTCACTGCTGCGTACCTCATCAATCGGATGCCCTCACGTGTCCTCGGAAACTCTACTCCTCTGGATACGCTTGGTGTGCCTCCTACTCGTCTTCCTCCTAAGGTGTTTGGTTGTGCTTGTTTTGTTCATATCCATCATCCTCGTCTCTCCAAACTTGATCCCCGTGCCCTCAAGTGTGTATTTATTGGTTACTCCTCTACGCAAAAGGGGTACAAGTGTTTTCACCCCCCAACTAGGAAGGTGTTTGTTAGCATGGATGTCACTTTCCGTGAATCCGAATCATATTACCCTCTGTCTGCTCCCTCATCCTCGGGTGTTCCCTCCGTTTCTTTGCCCATACCTCCACCATATCCCTCACTTCAGGGGGAGCCTCTACCAGTGGAAGTGAGTCCTCCTCTACCAGTGGAAGTGAGTCATCCTATTCAGGGCCCTCCTATATCCTCACCACCGACCTTACGGGTATATACTCGGCGTATAAAGAGAACAAGCACACACGAGCCTGCTATGTTGCCAGAACAGTCAGTGGATCCTGACTCAGGAACTTCTAATTTACCGATTGCTCTTCGAAAAGGTATCCGGTCTTGTACCCGTCATCCTCTATCTAATTATGTATCTTATGATTCTTTGTCTACCTCCTACAAGGCCTTTGTCTCCTCTCTTGCTACTTCTTCTATCCCTGTGTCATGGCAACAGGCTCTTGAGGTCCCTATGTGGCGAGAGGCAATGGTTGAGGAAATGAAGACTCTGGAGAAGAACCATACATGGGATCTTGTCCCTCTTCCCTATGGAAAAAAACCTGTTGGGTGCAAGTGGGTGTTCTCTGTGAAACAGAATCAACAAGGGACTGTTGAGAGATGCAAGACACGGTTGGTTGCAAGGGGTTATACCCAAACCCATGGCATTGATTATCAGGAGACGTTTGCCCCGGTTGCTAAAATGAATACCATCAGGGTATTGGTATATGTTGCTGTTTGCAAAAATTGGGATCTTCTGCAGCTGGATGTGAAGAATGTCTTTCTTCATGGTAACTTGGAGAAGGAGGTCTATATGTCTATTCCTCCTGGCCTCACTCCGGCTGGTGCTGAAGGAAAAGTTTGTAGATTGTTAAGGGCTCTATACGGACTGAAGCAGTCCCCAAGAGCTTGGTTTGGCCGGTTCCATAAGGGGATGGTGTCGTTTGGATATTCTCAAAGCAATGTTGACCATACGTTGTTCATCAAACGTAGGCTTGGGAAAATTACAGTTCTCATTGTGTATGTTGACGACATTGTTATAACTGGTGATGATCATGAAGAAATTCAGAATCTGAAACAGAAGCTTGCCAGAGAGTTTGAGGTCAAGGACCTAGGAAAACTCAAGTATTTCTTGGGAATTGAAGTTGCAAGATCAAAGCAGGGGATCTTTCTCTCTCAGCAGAAATACACGTTAGATCTTCTTGAGAAGATGGGGATGAGTGGGTGCAGACCTGTTGATACTCCGATTGAGACAAATCACTGATTGTGGCGTGATGATGGAGAGGAGATTGAAGATATTTAAGGGTTCCAAAGGTTAGTGGGGAGGCTGATATATCTGTCTCACACTCGTCCGGATATCTCCTATGCGGTGAGTATCGTGAGTCAGTACATGCATGCTCCAAAGACACGACACATGGATGCGGCACACAGAATTCTTCGGTATCTCAAATCTTCATCAGGAAGGGGAGTTCTGTTTTCCCCGAGTTCCGACCTAAAGATTGAAGACTATACTGATGCTGATTGGGCCGGATTTGTGGATGATAGGCGATCCATCTCTGGATATTGCTCTCTTGTTGGAGGTAACCTTGTTACTTGGAGAAGCAAGAAGCAACAGGTTGTGGCACGATCTAGTGCGGAGGCTGAGTTTAGAGCTATGGCCCATGGGGTCTGTGAAGGCTTATGGCTTCGGGCCTTATTGAGCGACCTTGCTCTCGTGGAAGAGGGACCCATCCGTCTGTATTGTGACAATAAGTCATCCATCAGTATCGCTCACAATCCGGTTCAACATGACCGGACAAAACACATCGAGGTGGATCGACACTTTATCAAGGAGAATATTGAAAGAGGAATCATATGTACTCCCTTTGTGCCCTCCAACGAGCAACTTGCCGACATTCTCACCAAAGGATTGAGTGGGAATTCATTTGACCAGATTGTGAAAAAGTTGGGCATGATTAACATTACACGTCCAACTTGAGGGGAAGTGTTAACAATATTAGCCTTTATGTATTCTATCCTTTGTTTGTCCTCTATATATAGAGGGTCTCTTTAATGAAATAAGTAGTCTTTTTCTCTCCCACAACAAATGGGACAGTCAGCCTCTTCACTAAAAAAGCAACCATTATTTTCACTTTACTATCAAGGACGGGTCAGCCCTCAAATCAAATTATTACCTTTAATAAGTTATTTCAGCCCTATTAAAAAACCTCCTCCCCCTCCCGGTAAAGGAGCTGGGAAAATAATCGGGACAGAGACATCTCTCTGTTCCCGATAATCAAGCCTGCTCTTTATGTTTCCCGTCGTCTGGCTTCTTCCACCCTCACATGACGCCCTAGCGTGCTCCCAGCCACTGGCCCCTCTTCATCCATCCAGTTCGTCGCCGACAAGGCCCTTCCGGCCAGACGAAGACCTCTGCCCGGCAGTCGTTTACGTCGTGGGTTCCTCCCGACATCACCCTGCCGCCCAGCATCGTCCAAGAGAACGACGAGCCTTGCATCAACAAAGGCTTCCGCCTATCCCTCTGACCGCCGTCGAATCTAGCAATCTACTCTAACGACCTAGTTGCTTTTGTTTGGTTCTGCCCAGATCGATCAGACATCCTCTACCGCCCGTCTCAACCGCCCTGTGTCTATGGTCATGGGTCGTAGTTTGGTCCCAGTTGGATTTTTGTTGTTGTTCACCTATGGTATACTTCGATACTCATCTCCTTGCTCGACCCATGTTAGCATAACAATATGTTTTTATTTATTTGATCTTAAATTGCAGAGCAAGCTTGCCACTAATTAATTTGAAACCCAATTGTCGTCAACTTAAAAATGCCCTTCATCTTTTGTTCATGTGCTTGTGGAAGAGTTTCTCCCTATTGTTAATTATGTTCGAATGTTAGGTGTATATACATGCTTAAAAAATTGGGGTCGATTGTCACTTACCGTTTGCTCGAGAACATCACGCTAGTGTTATATATTTGAAAGAGAAATCAAATTTATTATTTTAAAATCATCTCGAGTAGTCTGGTCTACATCAATTTGGTATCAGAGGTAGGTTGGTTTCGCCTTTAACACGAATCAGCAATCCAGATTTCAAAATTAATAAATTAAAAGAAAAAGAAAAAATCTCTTTTTTATTTTCAAAAAAATTATTTAATTTACTTCTGGTTCAATTTGGTATCAGGAGCTCTCTCAAGGCCTTGATAAAGGAGGTGTCGGGTTCGATCTCGGCCTCAACAACCTACTCTTTTCAATAGTGGTCAAAGCCCCGCTGAGGGTTAACCCGGGCGTGATTTGGTTGGGATGCTAGGACTGCAGTCCGGTCAGGTCGGATGTTTGGCCACCATTCCCCCCCCCCCTTAACAAAAGATGCATCATTTGTTGGGGCAGGGGCATGGTGGCCAAACATCCGGCCTGACCGGACTGCGGCTCAGTTGGGTATCAGGAGCTCTCTTAAGGCCTTGATAAAGGAGGTTCCGGGTTTGATCCCCGGCCTCAACAACCCACCCCTTTCAACAGTGGTCAAAGCCCCGATGAGGGTTAGCCCGGGGGTGATTCTATAGAAGGGCGGGGGCATGGTGGACAAACATCCGACCCGACCAGACTGCAGTCCAAGAATCCCAACCAAATCACCCTCAGGCTAACCCTCATCGGGACTTTGACCGCTATTGAAAGGGGTACATTGTTGAGGTCGGGGTTCGAACCTGAAACCTCCTTTATCAAGGCCTTGAGAGAGCTCTTGATACCCAACTGAGCTTATCAGGAGCTCTCTCAAAGCCTTGATAAAGGAGGTTGCGGTTTTGATCCCCGACCTCAACAACCTACCCCTTTCAACAGTAGTCAAAGTTCCAATGAGGGTTAGACCGGGGGAGATTTGGTTGGGATGCTTGGACTACAGTCCGATCGGGTCGGGTTAATTGGCCACCACGCCCCCGCCCTTCAACAAAAGTTGCACCGATGTACACAACCTTGAAACAACAATGTGCAAAAAATATATTTTTCCATATTTTGTCCCAACTACGTATCGACTAGTGGAACTCGGGTTTCGAAATATTAATAGTCCTATTTTTAGACTCGACGTTTCCCCCACGAGTACATTGGCATCACTAGTTTTCACTAAAGTATGCCCTTCAGACCATGAGGTTCTTCCTGAGCCATCCAACTCCAGGAAGAAGAGCTGCTTCCTCATAATCCCCTAATCCCGATTGAAATGGTGCTTCCACGTGATCACACTGAATCACAGCCTCTAGTTACTGAGGCTGTTTTAGAGGCTCCGCTCAAGGAAGAACTTACTAGTGGTGTGTCACTTACCCCGGATGACACAATTGTGATCTCACTTCTCCTGGAGTTGTCTAGTGATGAGTCCCTCGTCTTAGGTGGCATAGACTCGATCTATGTATGTCTTGGTTCTCCTATCCCACTACAACCACAAACCCTTGAGGCCACAGATTCTAAATATGATGGAACACTTGCCCTTGACATTAGAGTCACCACAATATATTGATTTTATATTTGGAGATCATAATTTTAAATAACTAGATTATCCTACGAATATAAACTTGTCTGGCGAACTCTATTGTCAAATTATCAATATTTTTATTAAAAATCATTGTTATAAAATTAGAGCGAACTTGGAAATTTTTAAATAATAAATTAATTTTAAATTGTGTAACATTAGTCAAATTAAATCGAAAGATATGTTAGGGATAGTTGATTTTGGTCTAGTAGACGTTGCTCGTATGTGTCTGATAATAGAGTGGATGATGTGATGTGATTTAATAATTCCACAGGTCGAGTCTGTTTGCTTCCTACCTTGTTCCTTTGATCCCCACTCTCACAAACTTTGTGATACTCCTCTCTTTGATGCTCTGATTGTTTTTATCATTTAAATACCATGCATAAAATTATGACTTACTGTTTGCGAGCATATTCGAAAACCTATAATCCCATGATTGATTCTATCACCTGGAATTATATTTTTCCGAATGAAATGGGTTTCCAGCATTTTTCAGGAAAGAGAGTTTTCCTACAGGTCATGAGCTGCTGGCAAAAGATCTTTCTTTGCCACCACCCAGAGCATGACAGTAGCGAAGCAGGTTCAGATCAACGATTGGAGTATCTTATCACAGGCTACATTACACTCTCGACGGGGTCGAGGTCTTTCAACCCCTGGAGAATTGATGCAACCTGTGTCGCTTCTTCGCGCTTTTTTATGTTTATTTCACGCATTTTTCTTTGTAGCGCATGTCTTCGCGCACATTTTATTTTTCGTGCATGTACTTTGTTTTATTTCGCGCACATCGCCCGCACTCGTTGTATGGCCTATTGAGGTGATCATCCAGTAAGTCCTTAAATAAAAAGATCTGTCAAATTAGACGGCACGTTAATTAAGGCAAGCTTGCTCAAAAAAATGAGATATATAATTATTCACTCGTTAAGAAAATATGCAGTTATGAATGAAAAGGGAAATTGCTTCAAAAAACGATTTTAAAAGAAAAACAAAGATATTAATCTCTTTTTTTAAGACAATTAACTCTTAAGGAATTTAATAGGATGGTCGGCCTCCTCTAAAAAAGCAACAATTCTTTTCACTTTACTATCAAGGACTGGCCAGCCCGCAAATCATATTATTTCCTTTAATAAGTTATTTCAGCCCTATTAAAAAACCTCCACCTCCAGGTAAAGGAGCAGGGAAAATAATCGGGACAGAGACATCTCTCTGTTCCCGATAATCCAGCCCGCTCTTTCTTATTCCAGCCGCCTGGCTTCTTCCTCCCTCACGTGACGCCCTACCGTGCTCCCAGATGTCGGCCCCTCTTCGACCATCTAGTTTTCCACCGACAAGGCCCTTCCGACCCGACGAAGACCTCTACCCGACAGTCGTCTACACAGTGGGTTCCTCCCAACATCACCCTGTCGTCCAGCACCCTCCAAGAGAACGGCGAGCCCTGCATCGACGAAGGCTCTCGCCTGCCCCTCTGGTCGTCATCGACTCCAACAATATACTTTGACGACCTAGTTCCTTCTGCTTGGTTCTGTCCAAAGATCGATCTGACATCCTCTACTGCCTGTCTCTACCGCCCGTCTCTACCTCCCCGTGTCTACAGTCATGGGTCATAGTTTGGTCCTAATTGGATTTGTTGTTGTTGTTCACTTATGGTATACTTCAATACTCATCTCCTTGCTCGACCTATGTAAGCAATATGATATGTTTTTTTTTATTTGATCTTAAATTGCAGAGAAAACTTTCCCCTAATTAATTTGAAACCCATTTTCGTTAACTTAAAAACGTCTGTCATCTTTTGTTCGCGTGCTTGTGAAAGAGTTTCTTCATGTTGTTAATTATGTTCGAATGTTAGACTTATATGTGTGTTTACATAATTGGGGTCGATTGTCATTTACCGCTTGCTCGAGAACATCACGCTAGCGTTACATATTTTAAAGAGAAATCAAATTTATTATAATAAAATCGTCTCGAGTCCAGTCTACATCATGAACACAGGAATGCACACTATACAAAACAGAATAAGTGAAGAACACACACATATAGTAAAACATAAACACTCTTGCACAACACAGTCAGTCATGGCAATCGGCATAACTGCACAGGGGTCGGGCCAAAGATCTAAAACTAAAGAAATGAAGAAGTAGAACACACGCACGCGCGTAAGATTAAGAGATGTGGAGGGAAATTATTCACAGAGCAACCGCTCAAGCCATAGGTCTACAACAAGATGTAGGGGTGAAGAACCAATTGATAAGTGAAGAACCACAAGTCCATATTCCAGAAGGACCAAAACAAGTGCACCACCGATGATCAATTAATCAAGCCACCCGCCATTGTCACGGTTTTGCAGAGAAATTAAGAGAAGGTTATAAGAGGATCAATAGAATAGAGGAGGCCAAGACCGGATAGCCATCGGGATAAGAGAGAGAGGAGAGAGCATGTGGGAGAGTGTTACCGACTTGCCACATATCGCTTTAGGACTTAGGGCTACAATTAGGCTTTCTAAGGATATTGGATGTCAAATGTTGGAGCGCTGAAGCGGCACGAGATGCGGGAAATGGAATCGCAGAATCAGGATGGAGTTAGGGGCCTAGGGCAGAGATAAAAACTGAGTTTAATAACTAATAAGTTATGTTAATTATCTAATAAATAATAATAACTTGTTTAAAATAGATCCGTAATTAAGTTATATTTGTTATGTTTGTATTTCTTGTAAAGAGGCTTTTTGGTATTTATGCCCCCCTTATATAAGTGTATATATCCTCATGTGTTTAATGAGAAAAGCAGTTATTTGCATTTTCTACATGATATCAAAATGTTTCTCGTAGGAATTGAGTGCCCTAGCCGATGACCCGCTACCTTCATTGCAGTGCTCGACGAGATCGAGGAAGCGCTTTTCATGTCGTAGTTCACTTCCATCATTGCAATCCTGGACGACGAAAAATCGACCTTTTGAGGTCGACGGCAAAGAGGAATCACGTTCTCTTCACTGATATCGACGTTGATCCCGTCATTGGATGCTGATATTGGGCTCAGCGTTGTGTCCGACAACGATCTGTGTTCCTCTGCCGACATTGGTGTCACCTTCATCTACCGACATTGATCCCATTCGACTATTTTCATATTCTTCTGTCGACGCCGATCCAGCCGACAAAAACTTCTGAAGCTCCTTCGTCGATTTCAAAAAATCTAATCCATTTACTCCCTCTACTGGACCAGGCAACCGACTTCCCATCACCAACCTTCTTTCTCCTACAGTGCTCCTTTGTTAGGGTGTTGCAGCTTTTTCGATGACTTTCTATGTTGTTCCAGTGTGTTAGAATGGCGGACCGCTCTAAATCAGTTGTCGGATCATCCACTTCGATGGTATCTCATCTTATAGCCCTAGTGATCTTCCCGCCCTCCATCATAGTTATTGCCTCAATTGAAAATTTTACTTTCAATGGGCTCAAGTTATCCTCACTATTCTGAAAGGACAAAGAAAGTTGAATCACATTGAAGGAACTACCCTTACAAAAACTGATGTCATGTTTCAAGAGTGAGATGATGAAAATTTGCTTATCATGACTTGACTGTAGAATTCCATGACACCCTAGGTGAGCCGAAAGTGTATGTTCTTACCTAAAGCATGAGAAGTATGGGAAAATTTGTGTCAAACAAACTCCATGAAGCAAGATATTGCCACCTGCTATAAGTCAAAGACAGATTTTCTCTACCAAATAAGGAAACCTCTCAGTTACAGGTTATTATGGAATATTAAATGGACTGTGGATTGAAATAGACTAGTATCAGAACTTGAAGATGGAATGTCATAAGGATGCATCTACCTTGCCTACCTTTGTTGAAAGAGATAAGATTTTTAAGTTCCTTTCAGGTCTGAACTCTGAGTTTGATTCCATCTGCGTGCAGGTTCTAGGGAAGGAAAGACTTCAAACCATATCTGAAGTATTTTATACTGTTATGAGTGAACAGAGTCGTAGGGCAGTTATGATAGATGACAAGCCCAACAACATGCAGGCCCTTGCTGCAATTAAGAATACTAAATCCAGTAACATTGTTCCACCTCATGCTCCCCAATACAATAGGGACAACCGTTGGTGCACCTGCTGCAAAAAATTTAGGCACATTAAGGAAAACTGATTTAAACTACGCCCCGTTTAGGAGGCCTTTTTACCTCTTTTCCATTTCCTGGAAAACGCCACCGCAGAGTTTTAGCCGTTCGTTTTCGCCACCAATGGAAAAAGGAGCTGCTTGAAAAGGCATTTTAAGGACTTTTTAGAAAGGCATTCTTGCGCTCCTTTTACCACGTTCCTGCCACACTTGACCGCTCGCAATTTTCATTCAACCTAATGGGCCCGACTTCCCCAGATCATTTGGTTCCCGATTGTTCAGCAAAACTTCACTCCCGATTTCGCCCACAGCATCATCGCATCTGGTTATCCTTCCCGATCTCGAAGCTACAGGTATTATTCAGCCATCTTCATTCTTTTCTCCTTCGTAGGTCTTTTGCAGGTCATCTCCTTCGCCACATCTTCTTCCCTAACCTCCAGATTTGGTTCTCTTTTTTGCATCCGGTTATCCTTCGCAGGTCATCTCCTTCGCCACTTCTTCTTCCCAAACCTCCATATTTGGGTTTTTTTTAATCTGGTTCTCCTTCGCAGGTCATCTCCTTCGCCACATCTTCTTCCCAAACCTCCAGATCTAGTTCTCTTTATCGTAGATCTGGTTCTCTTTATCGCAGATCTGGTTCTCTTTATCGCATTTTTGCTCCCTGTTTCTCCTCCACATTAGGCCATTTTGTTCCTTCATGAGCACAAATCTGTCTATAGTATACCGATTTTTTGTAGGTTGTTCTCCACCGATTAATTGCTTTTTCGAAATGAATTTCCAACAATCAGTCTATCATCAATGTTGAACTTGAATATTCAAAATAATAAAAATATAAAGTTGGTGTCTCATTGGAGTGATGAAAATTCTTTCCAAGAATTTTCATTACTGGAAATTCCTTAAGATTTGATTTCTTCCCCCTAAAAACCATGACAACTTCTAGTCATTGTGATCTAATATATATTGTAGAAAACGAAAGGCGAACTTTGTATATACTTCTTTCATATCTCAAATACAAGAGAGAATACAAATATATAGGAGAAGAGAGGAAGGAAGAATCCTGTACAATAGATGTGGGACTAAAGGAGAAGGAAGAAAGGGGCCTATAAATGGGCTTTTACATCATTTATCCTTATGTCTTCTAACACTCCCCCGCAAGCTGGAGCGTACAAGTCGTAGGCACCAAGCTTGGACAAGAACTGGTAAAACAATTTGTGAGGTAATTCCTTGGTAAGGATGTCAGCAACTTGCCCAGACGCAGGAACATGTTCAAGCTTTAGTATCTTTGATTGAACATTTTCCCGAAAAAAGTGACAATCAACCTCAATATGTTTAGTCCGCTCATGGAACACATGATTTTTCGCAATATGTATTGCAGCTTGACTGTCACAAAACAACGTCGATGGTAAGGACAACCTAACTCAAATCCATTAGAAGACTTTCCATCCAGGTTAGTTCTGATGTAACGGTTGTCATCGCACGATACTCAGCCTCAGCAGACGAGCGAGCAACCACTGTCTGCTTCTTACTCACTATGTGATAAGATTTCCTCCAAAGTAAGTACAAAAACCAGTAGTCGAACGTCGATCATCCAACGAGCCCGCATAATCCGCATCAGAGTATGCAAGAAGAGAAAGGGAGGAAGATGGCTTATACACAAGTCCTTGCCCAGGGGCAGTCTTCAGATATCTGAGAATCCGTTCCACTGCCTAAAGGTGAGAAACCCGTGGGGTATGCATAAACCGACTAACCACTCCAACAGCAAATGATATATCTGGTCTCATAACGGTTAGGTATATCAGTTTTCCCACAACACGACAATAGTATTCTGGATTTGGAAGTAGAGAATCAGTCTCAGATCCCAGAGCACACAGCATATGGTTGACTTCCATCGGGGTCTCCGCTGGTTTGCAACCCGAGAGACCAGCATCTTTCAGAAGGTCAATGCAATACTTACGCTGGGATAAGACAAGGCCATCAGGTCGCCGTGCTACCTAAAATGCAAGAAAATGTCGAAGATTTCCCAGATCTTTGATTTGAAAGATAGAATTTAAATGTTGCTTAACATGTTGTATCCCAGCGGAGTCATCACCAGTGATCAGAATATCGTCTGTATAAACCAGAAGTATTATAGTCCCCGTTGATTGGTGTCGAGTGAAGAGAGAGGAATCTGCCGAGCTTTGTTTGAATCCAACCTCACAAACAGCCTTGCTGAATTTTCGAACCACGCCCGTGGAGACTGTTTGAGACCATAAATGGATTTGCGAAGTAAACAGACACGAGACTCCCCCGTGGTCTCAAACTCGGACGGTTGTTGCATATAAACAGTTTCAAGAAGATCGTCATTCAAAAAGGCATTCTTGGCATCCAGCTGGTGGAGGGGCCAGTGGCGATGAACAGCTAAGGAGAGCAAGACCCGAACCGTATTTAATTTCGCGACGGGGGAGAACGTGTCCTCATAATCAAGCCCGTACTGTTGAGTAAAACCTCGTGCCACAAGCCGAGCCTTTAAGCGATCAACTGTCTCATCTGCGGCATGTCTGATTGTAAAGATCCACTTGCTGCTAACACAACTGTGGCCAGAAGGAGGAGACACAAGATCCCAAGTATGATTACCCCACAAAGCAGTCACTTCTTCATTCATGGCGTCACACTACGCCAGATGTTGGAGAGCTTCCTGCATAGAGTTAGGAATAGAGATAGAGGAGAGAGAGATAGAGCAAAGGTAAGAAGAGGTGGAGAGAGCCGATGTAGAGAGACATAATTGGTCAAGGTATGAGCCGTCGAGGAGGATGTCAGATCAACAGGCTGCAAAATCACACCGGTAGATGGAAGCTGTTGCTGGGCAGCTGGACGTGGAGGACGACGAGTGTAAACTTCAATGATATGAGGTTTGGAGGGGACGGGTTTGGAGGGTACTGGTGGTGGTGTAGGAATCAGAAGCAGAGGAGTAGGGAGAAGTGGTGGAAGCGGAGACGTGACGGGAATGATGGGTCGAGGTAGCGCAGGAGGAAGAAGGGGATCAGAAGGACTAGCGTGATATGGTTGGTCTTCATGAAAGGAGACATCAGCAGACACAACCACCTTTCCAGTGATAGGATTAAAGCAAACATACCCCTTCTGAGTGTGTGAGTACCCAACAAACATAGTTTTGGTAGCACGAGGGGCAAGCTTGTCAGTGGAAGGACCAAGATGATGGACATAATAGGTACACCCAAAGACACAAGGTGTGAGAGAGAAGAGATTCGTGGATGGGCAAAGGAGAGTAATCGGTGCCACAAAGTTGAGGACAGACGAAGGCATGCGATTGATGAGGTGACAAGCAGTAGAGACTGCAAAGTTTAAATAGAGGGGAGGAAACTTCATTTAAATCATAAGAGATCTAGCCACATCAAGAAGATGGCGATTTTTCCTTTCCGCAAGGCCATTTTATTGAGGGTATAGGCACATAAAGTCTGATGGATAATACCGAACTCAGCGCATAGATTGGAAAAGGTGCGACCAGTATATTCGCGAACATTGTCGGTACAAAGAGTTTTGACACAGGTAGAGAACTGAGCGCGAGTTTCCGTAAGAAATGTACGGAACGTGATTGGGAGTTCGGTACGATCACGAAGTAAATACAACCAGGTTACTCGTGAGTAATCATCGATAAATGTAACAAAGTATCGATACCCAAAGACACTAGGGACCTTATAGGGCCCCTAGATATCAGAATGTACTAAGGATAAAGGAGCATCGCTCCGGGTACATGAAGGAGAAAAAGAGAGGGTGTTGTTTGTCGTAAATACACGATTCACAAAAAAACTCTTGAAGAGAAATAGTAGGAAGAGCTTTCTTGAGAATTGGAAGAGGGGCATGCCCAAGACGACGATGTCAATCAGTTGTGGAGACAGTAGTGAGAGCAGTGGGAGAAACATCAAGAAGATATAGTCCGTTAGACAGTCGCTCTCTACCAAGTATATTCTGCGTTAGTCGATCCTGCACCACAAAGGAAGAGCGTGAGAAAGTAACACAGCAATCAAGGTCTTGCGTAAGACGGCTAATAGAAAGTAGATTAAAAGGAGAGCCTGGAACATGAAGAAGCGAGGATAAGGAGAGAGGAGTAAGAGGCAGATGAGCAGCGCCAAAAACTGGGATCCATTCACCATTGGCCACGGTGATGTGCTTGGGGTAAGCAGTATCTAAGTATTTGGGCGGTTGGTGCGGAGAGAGATGATATGTAGCACCCGAGTCCACAATCCAGGAAGAGCTGTGTGAGAAGCATGATATACCGTCCGTGAAGATCGAGGCCACTGAGCCAGATGAGCGACTAACCACCTCCTGAAGCTGATGGAGTTGAGCACGCAACACGGAAATATCATCAGCAGTGGTGGAACCAGAGGTCATAATCCTGAGCTGCGAATAGGCACAGAAGTCGGGCGGCAAGGAAGCAGGCGGCTTGCCGGACAGAACCAGCAGCTACTACGGAAGAACGATGTGGGCAGCGAGAAACAAAGCCGTGCGGGAACCAGTGGTAAGACGAGGTCGCACACGACTCGAGGAGATTGTGTGAGAGGTAGCGAGTAGAAGGGAGCCCGTAGCAAAAAGAAACAAGTTGCGGCGGCAGCGGGTAGAAAGAACAGAGTCCAGCGAACAGGCACAAGATCGGGCGGGAGAGACAAACTGCACCAAGAGCCGGAGCGGTAAGAGAAGAGAAGCCGCCAATACTAGAGAGTGCCAAGTGGGACGCCTGCAGAGCTTGAAGAAGGGAGACCGCAGCGGGTAGGAGAGAAGCAGCGGTAAGGAAGACCGCGCGGTCTCGGTGATAACACCAGCGGCACAAAACGGTGTCGCGACCAGTCGCGGTGCTCGTAGCGGTTCGAAAGAACCCGTAGCGAGAAAAAAGTCGCAGCGACAAGGAACAAAGTCGCGCGATAAGAGTAGAGAAGGAGAAATTGCGGGTAAAGGAAGAAACCGCAGCGAGATGGCGAGAAGTCGGGCGGGAAGAAAGAAGAAACCGGTCGGTTAGGGTGAAGGACCCACCAGACCGAGAGATTTATAAAAGGAAGAGGGGGGTAAGACGAGGTCGAGGCCACGAGAGAGAAGAAAAGGAGCGGTCAGAAAAACAATAAACCGTGCGGGAAGCCGCAGTTAGAAGCAGGAAATGCCGCAAGAACAAACCGCCCAGTTAAAAAAGGAGAGCCAGGCGAAAGACCAAGCCGCCCGATCAAGCAGAGAAATCGAGCGGATAGGGAAGCCGAGCAGCTAGAAAACAGGCTGGACCGGTTCGCTCTGATACCATGTAGAAAACGAAAGGTGAACCTTGTATATACTTCTTTCATATCTCAAATACAAGAGAGAATACAAATATATAGGAGAAGAGAGGAAGGAAGAATCATATACAATAGATGTGGGACTAAAGGAGAAGGAAGAAAGGAATCTATAAATAGGTCTTTACATCATTTATTTTTATGTCTTCTAACATATATGAATCATCATCTTCATAATGAATTGCATGTTAGGAAATGTCATGAATACATGATTCCATTACCTATTAATGAACAATTATTTGGAAATGTCATGAATATGTTATCTAGAATCATTGTGATGATTTTATTAATTTTTGGTTCCGCTCAGTCCTGCATAATGGGCAAACATAGAGAAAGGGTAAATTCTGCAACCTGGGAAATGAATGATGTGATGTTTTTTTGTGACTTGTGCATAAAAGAAATTGAGTTGGGAAACAGACTAGCAACTCATTTTAGTAAAGAGGGGTGGAATAATCTGGTGAATAAGTATCGTGAACGGACAAAAAAATCATATGACCAAAAATAAATGAAAAATAAATGGGACCAGCAAAAAAGAGAATGGAAATTTGGCGAGAGTTGAAAATTGAAACGGAGAAAAACTGGTTTGGGTTGGAATCCCTCGTGAAAACTATCGACGCTTCTGATGAATGGTGGGGCAAAACACTGAAGGTAATTTAACACTTTTGACATTGTTCTCGCTATTACTTTTTTAGTTAATTATATTATCATTAATTTGATATATACTATGGTGTAGTGTTAAATAGGCAAAAGTCCTCACATATTAGACATCCTATGAAAGTATGTCGTAGGAATTGTAACTGACTTTGGTTTAAAAGTTTGAATATACGTACGCTAACAGGAAAAGCGATGGAAGTAGTGGATACGATGATTAGAAAAAGGATAAATATTTTATGCCTATAAGAGACTAGATGTGTGGGTGAGAAAACTAAATTTTTAGATAATTCAGCCTTTAAATTATAGTACACAGGAAAAAATAAACAAGTTGTGGACTAGGTATTATTGTGGATACTACTTAAAATGATGAAGTTATTGCAGTAAGTAGAAAAGGTGATAGAATCTTAGCTCTTAAATTAATCATAGGAAAGAAAATTATTAATTTGATCAGTGCTTACGCGGTACAAGTATGATTAAGTGAAGTTATTAAAGTGCGATTTTGGGAAGACTTATGTGATTTAGTAAGGGAAATCTCACAAAAAGAGAAGAATTTCATAGGAGGGGACTTAAATGAACATATAGGAAGGAAAGTGTAGATTATACAGTCGTTCATGGAGAATTTGAATATGCAGAAAGAAATGAAGAATGACGAATCATTTTACAATTTGTTGTAGCACATAAGCTAATTGTGACAAATATGTTTTTCATAAAAAGGGAACAACATTTAATTACATTTAAAAGTGGATCAAATAAGTCAAAAATTGATTATTTTATGATCACAAAATGGATAAAATGATTTGTAAGGATTGCAAAGTCATACCAGAAAAAATTTTGACAACACAACATAAGTTAATGGTGTTAGACGTACAAATTAAATATAATAAGTTTAAGACAAGAACAAAAATGTTGTCAAAATTCGGTGGTGAAACTTAAAAATGAAAAACAGGTTGTTTTTAAGACAGCAGTTATGGAATAACAAGTTAATGACTCTTATATTGATCCTAGTGTCTCATGGGAAGTAAGTCTATACATTTAATGATAAGTGGAAAAAACGTGCATGGAGTATCAAAAGATCATGCACCCCCAAATAAAGAATCTCGATGGTGGAAAGAGAAAGTGCAAGACAAAATGAGGGCAAGGAGTGTTAGATATAAATCATTTTACATTTGTAGGAATGATGAAATTTTAGTCAGGTATAAAGACGCCAAAAAAAGCTAAATTTACAGTGAGTAAAACAAGAAGTCAAATTTATGAAGAATTTTATAAGATACTAAATATCAAATATGAAGAGTGTAACATATATAAAATTGTTGGAGCTAGAGAAAAGAAGATAAAAGATTTAAGCCAAGTAAAATGCATAAAGGATGAAATAGATACAGTTTTGACGGATGATGTGGATATTAAAGAGCGATGAATAAGATATTTTTATCAACTTTATAATGAAACAAAAGGCAATAAATTAAACTTAGAAAAGTTAAATAAATCGGAGGAGTATAGAAACATAACGTTTTATCGTAAAATTAAAGTATCAGAGATAAATGATGTTGTAAAGAAGATTAAAAATCGAAAGACAGTTAGGTCAGATGATATACCCAACGAAATATGGAAATGTCTAGGGAATGAAGTTATTTTGTGGCTTATATGTTTTTTCAAAAATATATTGAAGTCAAAAAGGAAGTCAGACTAATGAAAAGAATGTATTTTTGTATCTTTGTATAAAAATAAGGAGATACAAAATTGTGTTAATTACAGAGTAATTAAATTGATGAGTGATACCATGAAACTATGAGAACAAGTAATAGAAATAAGAGTAAAACGGGAGACTAATATCTCAGAGAAACAATTTCTATTCATGTCAGGGCGGTCGACCATAAAAGCTATACATCTTTTGAGTAGACTCGCTGACAACAACCGAGAAAAAAAACAAGATTTGCATATGTTGTTTATCGATCTTGAGAAGGCTTATGATAGAGTTCCAAGAGAGATCTTATGAAGACTCTTAGAAAAGAAAGGTGTAAATGTATCATACATTGACATAATCAAAGATATGTATACAAATTCAGTGACAAGGGTGAGGACATCTGGCGGATTATTATAGGAATTTCCAATTACTGTTGGCTTACATCAAGGTTCAGCTTTAAGCCCTTATCTATTTACCCTTATCTTAGATGAACTCACCGGACATATCCAACAAGCAATACCTTGGTGTTTATTATTTGTGGATGATATCGTCTGCGGATGATATCGTTTTGGTTGAGAAGACGCGCGAGGGTGTAAATGAAGATTGTAGAAAAAAAGGGTTTTGGGATGAGCGGGGCAAAGATGAAGTATATGGAGCTTAAAATTAGCAGTGCAAGAAGGGCGAATGACTTCATTATTAAGTTGGGTGATCAAGATATTTCTCATAATGAGTATTTTAAATAACTTGGATTGATATTTCAAAACGACGGAGCTAATGATAAAGATATGATGCATAGAATCCAAGCGGGTTAGTTGAAATGGAGAGGCGTATCAGGAATCTTATGTGATCATAAAGTACCATTAAAACTTAAGGGCAAGTTCTGCCGTACTGTAATTGGACCAACGATGCTCTATGGTTCTTAGCGTTGGGCAGTGAATTGTGTACATGAGAAAAAAATGGGAATTGTGGAGATGAGAATGCTTAGGTTGATGTGCGGACACACGAGACTGGATAAAATTAGGAATGAATGTATCAGGGATAAGACAGGAGTATCACCAATTGCAGAGAAAATGCGAGAAGCTCGACTAAGATGGTTTGGATACGTACTAAGGTGATCATTAGAGGCACCTATTACTATTAGGCGTTGTGAGAGTCTAGTCACTAGACATGTTAAACGAGGGAGGGGTAGACCAATAAAGACTTGAAATGAAACTATAAGGGAAGACATGATGTACGTAGGCATTAGTGAGATTATGATAAAAAATAAGGCACAATGGCAACAAAGGATCCATATAGTCGGCCCCACTATAGTGGGATAAAGGCTTGAGTGTTATTTGTATACTGTTAGGTGATCCCACAACAAAGAAGTTTTGGTATTTGGGTATAGCTCAAGATTGAGGAAAAACTAGACAGGATGTTTAGCCAGGTAGTTGCTACGGGAGATCTTGCATGAGTCCCAAGTTCACGAAACCTGGGGCATGAATCTGTTGATGAACGAGACATGTCTGATAATGGTGACAATTGAGTTGTTGAAGATTTATCTCCTAATGCAACAGGCACGGGAGTGGATACTACCTCCACTCGACCATCTAGCCCATCGGAAGTTGGGAAGAAGATAAAACAAAAGGAAAGAAGAAGATTGTCGGAAAAAAGTGAGCAATGTGTTCCACCATGGAGGACATAGCAGAGAAATCTCGTATAATAGATCGTGTTATGATGGAACCTTCAAAAATACAAATATCCTCAGCATTATTTACCATTTGAGAAGCAGTCGGAGAGCTTGAAAAATATCCAGAGATTATGGGGGGCTTTGACTTCTATGACTACTGCACGATGTTTCTCAGAGATAAGAGCAACAGGGAAAATTCATGAGTACTCTTGAGAAGCTCAAAGTTAGGAGATTGTAGGTGTGATATACAAAAAAATCATAGTAGGGGTCACGTGGTTGTACTAATCTGCGGAGCAAAAATGTAGTTGCATCTTTCTTTATGGGTCTTTTTATTTATCACTATGCAGAACAGCTTGAGACTTATGTTTTATATTTGTGGTTATTATAATTATTACTGGTACTTCATGATTATTATTGCCTCATTGACTCTGCTAATTATCATTGTTGTCTGATTATTATTATTGCTTCATTGGCTTCTATTTCAAGAAAATGGTATTAATGTTGCTATTGTTACTCTTGCTTCTTTTTAGCGCAGCTGTTTGAAGTTACAAAATTAAATCCGTTATGATTTTATTTATCTGTTTGCGCAGTTATACAATGTCATCCGATAATTCAGATAACTCCAATGAGAAAATTCAAGAACGAGTGAGTGGTCAATCAAACTCGAAACATTTTTGCTCGCCAACACTAGACATCAGCTACATATGTGGTGCACAGTTGGAGTTCATCATCCAGCAATAATCCATGCATGGCATCACACCAATCAGGTGATAAATGGATCAGAGAATTGCTAAATGTGCATCCCACAAATTTATGAGAACTTACGGATGTCAAAGCGCATATTTCTTAGTTTACTTCAGGTTCTTGAACAATGTTATGGGCTACGTAGTTCAAGGATAACTACCTCACGAGAAGTTCTTGCACCGACATTGTACATTTTAGCACAGAATAAATTAATGAGGCTAACAAAAAAAATATTCAATACTCAACGGAAACAAGTAGATATTTTTCAGCGGGAATAGTTGCCCTGAAAAAACAATCTGATATTATAGCGCCAACAGATGAATACTTCAGTGAAATTCCAAAATAAATTTTAAATGATGCTCGATACATGTCATATTTGGAGAACGGCATTGAAGCAATAAATATAATACATATTGATGCACAGGTTCCACCTGAACTGCAAGCTGTGTACATTGAACGTCATGGTACGCCAACCCAAAATATTATGGCAGTATGCGACTTCAACAAATGTTTAAAGTTTTTGTTGGCTGGATGGGAGGGTTTGACCTATGACAGCCGTATTTTTCAAAGTGCACTCATGGAACCAAGTTATAATTTTTTGTTTTCGCCTACAAGTATAATTTTAAATATGATATTTGAGTTATTCAAACAAAATACTAATTGTCGTTTTTAAATTTTAGGAAAATATTGCTTTATTAATGTTGGATATCCACTGCAACAAGTTTTCTTAAAGCCATATTCAGATACATGTTATCATTTACCTAACATTGAGAGAGGAAATCATCTTATACAAGACAAGAAATAGTCAGCCATGCGCATTCCTCACTGCGTAGCGTCATAGAACGAACATTCGGTGTTTGGAAGAAAAAGTGATTATACTAAGGGACATGCCTCAATATAGTTTAGCAAAGCAATGTGATATTGTCATAGCAAACATGACTTTGCATAACTATATTTGTAGTCATGCATCTCGTTCTGATCCAGATTTCATGGCATGCGATGATGACGAAAACATAATATATCCCGAGGAAAATGTAATAAGAGAAAATCATACACCGACCACTAATATAACATCAAATGCAGATCATGTTAGAGGTGCGAGAGTTGGTGATGGATATGATTACATTGCGTGACCACATTGTAGAACAGTTGTATCAAGCTAATACGTAGTTTGACTGCTTTAAATTCCTATCTTTCAATGTACTATCAACTTTTATTTCTAATGAATGAATTATTATTATAGTTTTATAATTATTTCAAAAAAATTTATTTACATCAAATATTTCAACATTTTAATAAAAATATGGCCGCAACGAATATTTGTCAAACAGTTTATTAAATGATTCTCCTTTCTAAAAAGCTTTGCAAAAAAAGTTCACTCAGACAGATCTCCATTTACAATAGAAATTTTCCAAAAGCTCATTTTTCTGCCCTCCTTTTGTCACCACTCCTTTCTAAAAAGCTCTCCCAAAAAGGCTCTACATGGGAAGGAACAAATTCTTGGTCATACAAATAGTTTTAAAAGGATCCAATGAAATCAGGACACCATTGCTACCTCTGTGACCACAGAACAATTACATCATGAAGTAAAAGGTGGAGTTGTTGATGATGTCCCATCTCTTAGAAAAGATGAGTTTAAAAAGCCTGCAAACCTTAATTGGTTCCCTCAGTAATCCCTCTGGTACTTGCACTCTTGCTCTGTCTGGTAAGAATCTAAGTTCAAAATCATTTCGTGCTTCAAGTACTAGTGTTGGTCCTTCATGGATTATTGACTCTGGAGCTACAGATCGCATGATTTCATGTAAAACATATTACTCTTTTTTTTTACTTTTTTCTCACCGCAATTCTATCACTGTTGTTGACTGATCAAAAAGGTTGGTTACTAGTACGGGAACTATTGAGTTATCTCTATCCCATCACTTAAGTAATGTCCTTCGTGTTCCTAAATTATCCACCAACCTTATTTGTGTCCAGAAATTTATTATCGGTCTAAATTGCATTGTAATATTCTTTCATTCTCATTGTGTGTTTCAGGATCTAGCCAGGGGAGGATGATTGGAACTACTGAGGAGAAGGGCGAGTTATATCACTTCCTTAAGAAGTCTATTAGGATTGTTCATCAATCTTATCATTCATGTCATCTGTTTGAGGACACTTCTAGGACCAAGCTCCACCTCTGACGACTAAAACACCCATTCTCCCTTTTAAACAATATTTTTGTATTGTTTCTTGAACAGTTTGTTAAGTCATTGTAAAACTTGTGAACTGGTTAAACATTATCGGGCTTCTTTTCATCTTAGTCTTTTTGTAAGTAGCGAACCATTTGATCTCATTCACTCAGATTTTTGGATCCTATTTCTACTATTAACTTTCCTGGTGCTAAATGGTTTGTTACTTTTATTGATGAATGTACTATAGTAACTTGAGTCTAAGTCTGAAATCACTTTATCAAAGATAAACTTGACAGTGGGTTAATCACTACCTCTCATGTCCCCTTCTGAACTACAGATCGTTGATGTCTTGACAAAAGGATTATCCACTCAGAGACTTCATAATCTCTTACAAGCTAGGAATAATGGATATACACTCCCCTGTTTGAGGTAGGGTGTTGTAATTTGTTAGAGAATCCCATTTAATCTAGGCCCATTATGTATTTTTTATTGTTTTTCTCTCTCCTCTTTAGTCTCACATCATGTATAGGACCTTCCTCTCTCTTTCTCTCATCTATATATTTGTACTCATTCTTTATATTTGATACAAGAGAACATATATATAAGGTTCTGTTTTCTCCTACATGGTATCAGAGGCTACGGTCCTCCTTGGGCGGCCTGAAAATTTCTAACCGCCTGCCTTGCGCGGCCTCGTGCGGACTGTTTTCTTTTCCGCCCTCTCTCCTTGCCGCCCAGTTTTGGCGGCCTCCTTCAGCTCGCCTTGCTTCCTGCGGTCTCGCAACTCCTATCCGTCTCTCTTCCTTCTCACCCCGTGGATCCATCCCCCCCCCCCTCCAGCTACTTATAGCCGTCATCTCCTCTGTTCCGTGGGGACCATCTCTGCCTAACCGCTGCGGCCTCTCACTTATTCGCAGCGGGCATGTCCTCTGCCTTTCCGCAGCGGCCTCATCCTCTCTCTACTCGCTGCGCTCTTCCATTGATCGCAGCGGCCTTCTTCTCCTAATCGCTCGTTGCGATCTCCTGCTCGTCTCTTTCTCTCGCTGCTATCCGTCTCTATCCGCAGCGATCTTCTCCTTGTCGCTCGGCTTGCTCTTCTATCCGCCCAAGCCTCTCTCTCTTGCCATTCGCGGACTCTCCTCGTTATCCGCTCGAGCTCTACTCGCGGACTGCTCTCTATCTCTGTCTACTGTTCACCTAACCGTGCGTACTCCCTCTCTTATCCGCATCTTGGTCGCGATCTGCTTGATTGTTGGTGTTAGGTGTGACTGAGCGGCCTCCTACTGAAGTTCCTTGTCCGACTGGACTCTTACTCTTATCCGTAGCGTCCTGTTCTTATCCGCGCGGACTGCTCTCATTCTCATTCCACTACTCACCTGACCGTGCGGACTCCCTCCCCTATCCGCATCTTGGTCGCAACCCGCTGGATTGCTGGTGTTCGGTGTGACTGCGCGGCCTCCTCTGCTGTTCGCCTATTTCGCCCAGGCTGTTCGCCGCCTCGTCTTTCCTAACCGCGTTTTCTGATGAATTCGTCCGCTGATTCCACCGGCTAGACGGACTCTCCTGCTACCCGCGCGGCCTCTCTTCCAGATATTCGTGATGAACTCCGGATTACTACTATCTCCTTATCCGGCAAGAAAAATTTTGTGGAATGAGCTCACTCTGTTCGCCGGGTCCTCCAGTCAAAGGGATTTCTTCATCACTTGACTCAGGCTGTTGTTGGTACTCCCACTGACAATTGGGTACGCAACGATGGCCGTGTTTAGACGTGGATTCTCAACTCTCTCGATGTCAAGTCTTATCGCCTGGCAATGTACCACGAGACGGCCAAGGGCATGTGGGACGAGCTCCATACCCTTTATTCTGGCAAAGATAGTCTCCATCATTTGTATGACATCATCACGGCTCTTCAGGCTCTAGATAGTGGAGGCGCGGCTGATCTCACCTCCTTTGTTGCCCAGGCTCGTCTCTAGTCGAAAAATGGATCCACCATCAGCCCCCTACTTTGGACCTTGTTGCCCAACATGCCCAGAAGGAAGTCGTTGGTATTGTCATGATGATGTCTCGAGTCCCGCATCACCTTCACAGTGTGTGGGCTCAGGTTCTCTCCTCTACTGTTACTCCATCCTTCTCGGATGTGTGCTCGATGCTTCTCAAGGTATCCCCGCCTCCGGATTTCTCTGGCCCTCCTTCTCCGGCCCTGCTCCAGCAGACCCCTGGGCCTTTACTTCCTCTCCCTCCCTCGGCTCGTGGGGGCCGGTCTGATTCTCGGGGACGTGGTCGTGGTGGCCGGTCGCGGCTTAAGTGCTCCTTCTGCGGCAAAGACGGGTATCTTGAAGCCACGTGCTATCGCAAGCATGGTCGTCCTCCTCGTCTGCAGGCCTCTGTTGCTGCCACTGACTCCTCTCCCACACGTACTGACGTCGACGAGGTTCGCCTTCAGCTCCAGCATCTTCATGGCCTGCTCAGCCGCCCGCCGGCCTCGGTTGCCTCTGCCGCCTCTATCTCCAATGAAGGTATCGCCTGCCTCTCCACTGGCCCGCGATGGCTCATCGATTCGGGTGTAACTCATCACATCACCTCTATTCAACCACCTCAGTACTTGTCTTCTCCTCACCCGAAGTACATTACTATGGCCAATGGGGAAGCTGTCCCCGTCTCGGGCTGTGCTGATATTCCTCTCGCCTCCTCCCTTCGCCTACGCTCGGCTCTTCATGTTCTGGGCTCTCCCTTCAATTTACTTTGTGTTGGTCGCCTTACGACTGACTTGCATTGCTCTGTGACATTTACTTCTTCTTCTTTTATGATACAGGATCAGCAAACGCGGACTATCATTGGTAGGGGGCGACTGCAGAACGGGCTCTACCTTCTTGATGACTCTCCTGCTCTCCTCGCATCTGCGTCTTCTTCAGATTGGCATCAGCGTCTTGGTCATGCACCTCTCCCAGTCCTCCAGAAGGCTCTCCCGGATATCTCTTCCTGTTTTTCAGTGTGAAACATGTATTTTTAGCAAGCAGCCATGTTCATCTTTTCCTTCTCATTGTACTCGAAGCTCCGCTCCTTTTGTGTTGGTACACTCTGATATATGGGGTCCGTACAAGATTCCTAGTATTTCTGGCTACCGTTACTTTCTTACATTTATTGATGATTATTCTCGCATGACATGGTTATATCTCATTCGCGATCGTTCTGAGCTTCCCCGCGCCTTCCGGGCCTTCATTCTTGAAACTCGTACTCAATTCTCTGCGTTCATTCAAACGATTCGTACTGACAATGCGCGCGAGTACACTGGTCATGACTTCACGACCCTCTGCTCTGAGTTTGGAATTATTCACCAAACGTCGTGTGCTTATACCCCAAACCAGAATGGTGTCGCCGAGCGCAAGAATCGTCATCTTCTTGATGTGGCTCGCTCCCTTATGCTTCAAATGCAGGTCCCAAAACCATACTGGAACATTGCGCACTCCACGGCCTGTTTTCTTATCAACCGTCTACCATCCTCTGTCCTCAGGAATGCTACTCCATTCGGTCTCCTATTTTGTATTTCCCTCCACTCCGGCGTTTCCTATTCCTCCCCGAATTTTTGGGTGTACTTGCTATGTTCACCGCCTCGGCCCCTCTACCGACAAGTTGGATCCCCGCACAGCCAAACATGTCTTTGTGGGCTACTCGCGCACTCAAAAGGGTTATGTGTGTTATTCGCCTACTACCCGCAAGGTGACTGTTTCTGCGGACATCACGTTCCGGGAAGATCTTCAATTCTTTTCTGATCTGGATATCGCTCCTCTTCCAGAGCCCGTCGTGTGTCCTGTCATCTCTGTTCCCTGTTCCCCACCGTCTCCTCTTCCTGCCCAGCCTCCGGTCCGTCCACAGCCACTTGTCATCTTGGTCTATTCTCGTCGCTCTCCTCATCTCGTTGCCCCACTGCAGTCGGCTTCGACCTCTGATGCTCCGCGACCTGCTGCTCCGGCTCCAGCCTCCACCGCTCATCCAATGGCGAATTATGTCACTCTACATCACCTCTCACCGCCACTTCTTCATTTTGCCACATCATTATCCTCTGTTTTTGTTCCTAACTCTGTACAGGAGGCGCTTCAACATCCAGGCTGGCGGGCTGCCATGGACGAAGAAATGAAGGCCCTTTGGGCCAACCAGACCTGGGTCCTTGTTCCTTTACCTCCCGGTCAGCAACCTGTTGGGTGTAAATGGGTTTTTATCATCAAACATGCTCCGGATGGCACTGTTGACCGTCTGAACGCCCGTCTGGTGGTCTGTGGCTTCACTCAGCAACAGGGCCTTGATTATGAGGAAACCTTCTCTCCGTTGGCCAAGCTCAACACCGTTCGTGTCCTACTTTCCGTGGCTGTGCATCGCCACTGGCCCCTTCATCAGCTGGATATCAAGAATGCCTTCTTGAATGGTGATCTTCAGGAAACCGTCTACATGCGCCAACTGCCCGGATTTGAGATCACGGGGGAGTCTCGTGTGTGTCTTCTAAAGAAATCCATTTATGGTCTCAAACAATCCCCTCGGGCGTGGTTTGACAAGTTCAGCAAGGTGGTTCGGAACAAGGGTTTCACTCGGAGTTCTGCAGAATTCTCCTTATTCACCCGACACCGGGCAACTGGAAACCGTCCTTCTGTTGGTTTATGTTGATGACATCCTACTTACTGGGGATGACTCAAAGAGGATTCAAGCGGTCAAACAGCATCTGAGCACCGTGTTTCAGACCAAAGACCTGGGGCATCTTCGCTACTTCCTCGGTCTTGAGGTCGCACGACGGCCGGATGGGCTTGTCCTCTCCCAACGAAAGTATTGTCTTGATCTTCTCAAAGACGCTGGCCAATCTGGTTGCAAGCCAGCTAATACCCCGATGGAAGCAAATCACAAACTATGTGCTCATGCCTCTGATGATAATTTGCTTCTCCAGAACCCGGAATACTATCGAAGTCTTGTGGGAAAGCTGATCTACCTAACAGACACGAGGCCTGATATATCGTTTGTTGTTGGGGTTGTCAGTCGGTTCATGCATGCTCCCCGGGTTTCTCATCTCCAGACGGTTGAACGGATTCTCCGATACCTTAAGGCAGCTCCGGGTCAAGGACTTGTTTACAAAACCTCCAACTCTGCTCCAGCATTGATTGCTTATTCTGATGCTGATTATGCTAGTTCCCTGGACGATCGGCAGTCAACCAGTGAGTTTTGTACTTATTTTGGTGGTCATCTCATTACATGGAAAAGTAAGAAACAAGCTGTGGTCGCTCGATCCTCCGCGGAAGCTGAATACCGATCGATGGCATCGATTGTCTCAGAACTCACACGGCTTGAAAGTCTCCTTACTGACCTGGGAGTAAAACTTCCTTCAACTGATGTTCTATTTTGTGATAGTCAAGCAGCCATACACATAGCAAAGAATCCGATGTTTCACGAGCGCACGAAACATATCGAGGTCGGCTGTCACTTTATTCGAGAGAAAGCCCAAATGAAGAAACTTGAATTAAAGCACGTTCCGGGCACTGATCAAGTTGTTGATATTCTCACGAAGGCTTTAACTAGTACCTTGTTTTACTAGTGTTTGTCCAAGCTGGGTGCATATGACCTATACGCTCCAGCTTGCGGGGGAGTGTTAGAGAAGCCCATTTAATCTAGGCCCATTATGTATTGTTTATTGTTTTTCTCTCTCCCCTTTAGTCCCACATCATGTATAGGACATTCCTCTCTCTTTCTCTCATCTATATATTTATACTCATTCTTTGTATTTGATACAAGTGAACATATATACAAGGTTCTTTTTACTCCTACATAATTATATCTGTAATTAAGTTATATTTGTTTTGTTTCAATTTCTTATAAGTGGCTTATTGCTCTTTATGCCCCCTTGTATAAGTGTACATATCCTTATGTGTTTAATGAGAAATGCAGCGATTTACATTTCTTACATAATTTTAAATTTCTTAAATTGGTCCGACTTCGATCGGGATAGATCTGTTACGGGCTTTCTTCGGGGCTCCGTCGGA